>CM057338.1:667048247-667648247 GCA_030015575.1 Agapanthus africanus
ATACCCAACCAACATTTGATTCAGGTGAATGTTCATAACATTGTTTTGCAATACAAAATTATACCCTTCATTGTCCAACAAAGAAATGGATATTATATTACATAGCATATCAGGTACAAAATAACATGGATTCAAAATCAAAATACATCCAGACGGCAACCCCAAGTGATACTCTCCCACTGCGACTGTATGTACATTGGAACCATTTCCAACGCGGAGAGTATGGTCACCTGTCTTCAAAACCTTGCTATTTCTCAGCCCCTGCATAGAATTGCAAATGTGAGAACCTGAACCGGTATCCAATACCCAGGAAGCAGAGTTTATAGAAAAACAGTTTTCAGTCACAAACGCACCGGAAGCGGAAGCATCACCATGCTTCTTCTTGAGACTTAAGTACTCTGTGCAGTTGCGCTTCCAATGTCCTGTCTTGTGGCAATGAAAACACTCGCCTTTCCCTGGGTCTCCAGCCGTGGACTTTCCCTTTCCCTTCACCTTTTTGACTCCGCCCTTAGGATTAGTGGGTTTCTTCTTTGTCTTTCCCTTGGCTTTAGCTTTCGGACGAGAAGAAGAAGACTGTCCAATAGTCATAACGGGAGTCTTTGCTGACTTCATAGTGCTCTCTGCACTCCTTAACATATTAAGGAGTTCAGGGAGTTCCTTCTCCATGCCATGCATGTTAAAGTTCACTATGAACTGAGCAAAGGTGGAGGGGAGGGATTGCAGAATAATATCTATATATTGCTCATTGTCCATTGTCCATCCAAGGTCCTCAAGCTCTTCTATAAGAGCTATCATCTTCAAAACATGGTCTGCTACTGGTGTGCCAGGGGCCATCCGCATGTGAAACAGTTTCTTTGATGCTTCGTATCGTAATACGCGGGACTGTTCCCTATACAACTCCTTTGTATGGAGCAATATCCCGTGAATGTCCATGTCCTCGTGCTACTTTTGATGTGTGTTGTCCATCGATGCAAGCGCGAGGCATTTTGCCGTGGCACAGTCAGCGTCCCATGTCTTGCGGACTTCAATGTCCGCAACTGAGGATTTTGGGCCTGGGACAGGCGGGGCTGAAGCCGTGAGGACATATGATACTTTATCATAAGTCAAGGCGATCTTCAGATTCCTTAGCCAGTCTTTATAGTTGGTCCCATTCAGTTTGTTCTTATCTAGTAGAAGCTTAAGTCCAGTCATTGGTATCTGCCATTAAGAGAGAGAAAAGAATACACTCAGCGAAAGCTCTTGCACAGATTAGATTGGTTTATTATCTTGTCTAATCGATGTTTCCCACTGCTTTTTATCAAGTTTTCTTTCAAACCTTAAAAAGAAAAACTAGCCAGGATTAATTACAGTCTACAACTTCGCTAACCGTTCAGCCAGGCCAGTGTCGGTACTTTGAGGGAGGTTCCCCGTGCTTTCGCACGGACCTAATTAGAGTAAACCTCGTTTTCCCAGAGGCGGAGCCCCGTTAACACCTTTCTAGACACCTAATGAGTTAGCTAATTGTAAACTGTAAAACTCTCCTAGGAGCAACTATTGCCCACAGTGGGATCGGGATCCAACCATCATATGGGAGGTATGCAATCTCATTGCAAATTTCAACACTTGAAATTCCCGATGTGGTTTTTACCCCTAATACTCGTGACCTTGGCTAAGGTCAACAAATCACAGGCACTAGTCAAGCTCAACCCGTCATTTCTTGATTAATTAGACCCTTTCACATGACCCTTGGCTAAGGTCAACAAAGTCATATGCCTGTCCTAATTAATCTGCATCATATGCGTTTGTAGGAAGACATCACTTAGCTACCGTACACTACGCCTTGGCTAAGGTCAACAAACGTAGCACGAATACGAAGTACTCTACTTCCTAAAATGACGGAGAGTTGCGGATGATTTTTAAGAAAATCTTTAACGCTTTGAGCTTGATATCGTTGTAGAATCAAAAGGTTTTCAAAAAGGAGTGGCTTAAGCTCCGCAGTTTTGAAATATAGCTTTTTCATAAATAGCCGAGTAATTTTTAAATCCGATTCTACAACATCTTTAAGGTTTATTTTCTTTACATTAATCACATTAATGTAATCCCATCATTTAAGTCCTTAAGCCAATCACAGAAAAGAAACGAAAATAACACGTAAGCTTATGCCATCCGCATTCGCCGCAATGTTCCGTTATGCACCGTTAGGTTACTTAACTAACGGCATACCGGGACGGGACTAGCGCGGGTGTAAAACATAAGCAACGTCTACTATATATCATATATATAATGTGTCATTCATCTCAGATATCACAGAACACAGGCAGCAGAAATATAGATATAACGTGGGATATACTAGGACATCCGTATTTAGTATTTAGCCAGAATAGAAAATACGGATTCCACAGTCGCGATGAATAGCCAAGCCCACACCCTGGACCTCTACGAGAGCGGCAAGTGACCCTACCAATCCTGGAGTTTAGGAGACCCGGTCTCGACTCCTCGAGATGGCCTCCCACTGAACCCCAGAACCCGGTCACCTGTGCTCTCCTCCTTGGGTCCATCCTAATGCGGAAAAGTAAATAATATACAACACTGGTGACACAACCGCAACCTGGAAGTGCCCCAAATAAAAGAATATTACATTACATTTGAATTTACATGAATGAAAATATAAAACTCTCATCTCACAAAAACCCCCGGCTATTCAATCGCGACAATCCTACACATCATATCTCAGCTACATATAATATCACATATCATCAACGTAAGTAAGTATGCGTACCCCGATTGTCGTTGATGTATAGCAACGAAACCGGCGATATCTTACATACTACACTTACGGTCACAGAAAAGAAAGTGTAAAACTACAATATTTGGAATCCAGATTCTCTTTAGACATCATAAATGCGAAATATCACATATTTCGTATTTCATGCCTAAACCATATGAATTCCACATATTGTATCACATTCCAGACAAACAGACAGTATTAAAGTTTTCGAACGAACAATCAAGCACCCAAGATTCACTAAAGCTCAACACTTGAGCAGGGTTCAAAAAAATCTGGAGTGTGACACAGTAGCGGCGGTCCAGCCGTAAAAGGGTCAAGCCAACGCCTCACATGTGGCACGCCGTACTGCCCCAAACCCTAGGGTTCAAAGGGCAGTTCGAGGCGGTCACATAATCGAGTTAAGGTTTGTTGTCTTCTAGAGGGACCACCGCAAAAAGACTTGCACGTATTTCCAAACTATTTAAACCCCGTGAATAGTGAGTAAATGATACTCGTTCAAACACTTCAATACTTTCTAATTTACCCGGAAAAACTACGAGATGAAAGTCCCGATCGAATCGATGAATCCAAAAACATCTCCAGAATTTTTCAAAACTTTATTCAGTTTAAAAATACCCAAAAAATTATACATGCAGAACCAAGAATTACTGAAGAAAACTTATCCATCAATTCATAGGTACGGCCGCGGAACCGCGGCCTAAGCAAGCTTAGGCCGCGTTTCCGCGGCTAAAATGACTGTTCACTGAAAAAAATTTCTACCGTAACTCTTAAATTTTCCTGCTGTATTTTTTACATATTTTTAATTCTGCAAAATGTCAAAATTTAGAAAATTTCCAGAGAGCACCCAAAAATACGGTATTTTTGTCCGATCGGGGTTTTCACTTCGTAAAAACGTCGCCTAATGTTCTAGGTCGGCTCTGATACCAATGTAAGGTTAGTATAGCACCCTATGAAGTGTTTTGAAGCATCACATGACCCAAAGTTATAATTTTTGAGGTGCTAAACTAACATGCAAGTGGATCGATCCTAGAAAATTAGGGTTATTAAACTTTAAGCTAGAAAAGATTAGGGTTTGAAGGCTACAACCTTTGTAGCTCCCCTTTGCTAGACTCCTTGCTGTCTTGGGTGTTGAGTCGAGGTCCTCTCGAAGTTCCCTTGCGTCCACGACGATCCACCACGGAGCACTCTGTCCAAGCTCGCAACTTCGACAAACCGAAGAGAACACTCTAAACAAAGCGGCTAAGCTTGTATAGAATGATGTTGTGGTTAGGTTTCTCACTTCAAAAACCTTTCTTTTGATGTATTTAGCTCACTAGAAAAGACTAGAGAGAAAGAGATGAAGGAGGATGAAGATGGTGGCTAAAATGAACAAGAGGTATATGAAAATAACCTTTAGTTAAAAAGAAAAAGAAATATATATCACTATATATATTTATTTCCTTCTTAACTCCAACCATGATTAAATCATAGATAGTTAATTTAACTTGGGTTTTGAATGATAAAGAGAAGGATAACCCTTGGTTAGTGGTAGTTGAGATAGGTTAGGTTAGAAGAAGAATGTAGAAGCAAGAATGTTTATCCTTTCCTTTTTCATTTTACTTTAAAGCCAAAATTAAATAATTATCCATTGTTTAATCTATGGTGTGAGGCTTATATTGCCACCATTTCCATATATAATCAACCATGATGGTTTGATGTATGTATGTGTACATGTATGCACATCTACATGTGCATGAAACTAAAAAAGAAGAAAGAAACATATGCATGCATGCATACATCCATCAAACCCTAGAAAGGTTTTAAGTGAGAAAACTAATGGTTAAATGATAAATCAACACTTGATTTATCAATCCGGTCATATCTCATATGACCCCACCAAAAGCAGTTCACCCGATCAATGTTCGGTATCATATACGCACATTTCAATCGAGTGCATGCGCATATCGCATATGCGCACCACAACATTTCGCCTGGACTGGGTAACTCCTCTGTGGGACTCTAAGACTCGTCAATACGCCGGCAGAGGGTAATGATCATATCAAGTACCCTCAAGCCGCAAGCGGTCAGCTAAACGTAACGGCCACCCGGGTATTGAGCGATCAGAAGACAACAAGCGAACCTGCTACAACTCCCGTCGAGCTATCCGGCAACACTACCGTACAGTCCGGTCTCTTTGTCAGATATGCTGCATATCGAGCCTACGGATGGTCACGTCGACCCCAATAACTCAATAAGTCGTGTCGGTGAATGGTCTATAACAGATCGAGAAACTACTGATAACACTTATCAGCAAATCTCAGCAGCCCTGGCCAGGGACTTGCTGTTATAACCAGTCGGGCACTGCACAGAATCAACTCCCAATACCGGGAGAGACGAAACCCCTCCTATCGCTCATCGTCTTCGTGTGTCTCGGGACTGTACCCAACGGCCACCTGTTTGCACGACTCAGTAGAGCCGTGGTAGGGTGGCAATCAAAGTGCAGTGGGAGAACACACAAGACTCCATGCCCCGTCTCGATATACCTACGACTAGGGACGTTCCAGGATATGCTTATAGACTACAGATGTCCAACTAGTATGATCTCCATCATAATCAGAGTAGTCAAGCCGATATCCTCAGGGCTTTATCAGCATGTATGAATGAATAAAAGCATGATCAAATCAACATGTCAGATAAAGAAGAACCAGATAGCATACTATCATGTCGAGCAAGAATGCAAACTGAATATATATACATGTATAGATACATCCACTATCACATAATGGCCTCTAGGGCATACATATATCCAACACGGTATACTCAAGGACGGTGGCAGGGAGGTTCTTGTTTACCCAGACTTGCCATTGCTGTTGTTCCAGACTGTGAGACCCGGTAGGAGGATGAGTATAGCGTCGTTCTAAACTAGCTTTAGAAGTGTACGTCTATATGACTCTGCCAGAGGGTTGTCGTAATCAGTGGGAGCAGCGGAAGCATTGGTGGACATCAGGCTTATGTCTATTTATAGACTAAAGCAGATATAGCGGAGATAGATCATCTATTTCTGGTGTGACAGTCATAGGTTTGACTTCATCAGAATAGGGGATGGATCTCTTAAGAAGGTAGTAGGGTGTGATGTCCTGGTAATTGATGACATACCCAGAGTAGGAAGTGATATTCCTATACTACGATCGGTTATACTTTGGTCGTCACACAGTGGTTTCTCCATATGGGACTTGGACATTATATCAGACATACTGGTTACTAGATCTTTGGTTTTAGATATGGATTTGGGTGGTTTCCCAATCTGGGTACTTGGACAGCATTCTAAGAGTATTTAGAATGGACGACTCCTGGCATCGTGGTGTACCTGCAGGTAATGGAGTCACCCTCTCTAAAGGTGTCTTACAAACTAAAGGGGAGAGGGATGCGCATAGTTGGCAGATCATTTGCTTAGGCAATTGAGTCAATCATGAGATATCAAGTACCACACCAGATGTTGTTATTGCAGAAGATGCAATAAGTTGATATTGATGAAATCCTGGAGAAACAGTCGGAAGAGGTTTTAGAACATAAGTTGAGGTTCTATGGATTTGATAACGGTAGCCTCCTTTAGGAGACGGTTATCATTCCTGGCTTCCAAGGTGACCTGGATGGCAGAGTTGCTGTCAGAGTTATAGTTTTCCTTCTGACGAAGGGCAGTATTTGGACAGGTGGTCCAGGTGGGTACTGAGGGAAGGCATGGTGCAGGATACTGATTAAGTTCAGTTGAAGATACAGTCTAAGAAGTTTGGATTTGGAGTTCATTTATGAGCTAGGTCCCATCAGATATCCAGACATATTCTAAGACAGGTATTGCTCATTTCGGGAGATGGCTTTCTCGCGAACTTGAGATAGAGAGAGACATAAAAAGAAACTTCA
Organism: Agapanthus africanus; assembly: GCA_030015575.1. Classification (NCBI taxonomy): domain Eukaryota; kingdom Viridiplantae; phylum Streptophyta; class Magnoliopsida; order Asparagales; family Amaryllidaceae; genus Agapanthus; species Agapanthus africanus. The sequence continues at coordinate 667,054,912 of CM057338.1, forward strand.
GAGCGGATCCACTCACTGAGGCTATTCCTCGAACGCAATAGTTTCGCAAACGAGCTTTATGAGACTGACTAGTAGAGGAGTTGGGTGTTTGGTATCACACGGGCTGTGAGTATGCGACATCGCAATAATTAGCCTTGAGTGCAAGTTGAAGATTGTTGGAGATAGTGCCCTCAGAGTCAATTATTGGATCACAGGCACGTGATTGCAAAGATTGAGGGGAGGACCTGTCCCAGTAGGACAGTCTTACTCAAGATGATAGTATGCTATCTAGTTTATCTTTATCATCTTGTACTGCTTTAGGTGACCTTACGAGTCGCTATTACACGTTGATAGAGCCCTTAGGATTCTTGCTTGACTTCCAGCAGTATGAGGGCGATCATATACGTGGGAGCTGGGGTCTATAAGCACATCCTTAAAAGGTCCCTAGTCGTGGGAGTTTCGAGACAGGGCATCGATACTCCAGAGTAGACTAGTGTATACAGTCGAGACCCCGACGAGGGGCGGTGGCCGGTCTCACAAGCCACTGGTGTCAGTTGGTTCACCTAAGATGTATACAGGTGCTCATTGGGTTCTGAGTACACCGGACAGGACTCGCCGGGAACCTGCTAGTTGGTTTTATACCTGACGTCAGATAGCAGTTCCCTGGTGACATGTGTACAAGTTAGTTTATAGACCTGAGATCGTCATTTGTCTCGTGTGAGTTCCCACTGTGCTTTGATTACTACCCTACCCCGGCTCAAAGGAGTCGTGCAAACAGGTTTTAGTTGGGTACAGTCCCGAGCCACATGGAAGCTGTGAACGGATATGCAGGGGTTCGTCTCTCCCGGTATTGGGGGTGAGGTCGCGCTGTGTCCAGGAGAGCCAGAACATGAAAAGTCCTTGGCCAAGGCAGGAGATTTGCTGGTAGGTATTCCAGTAGTATCTCAGGGTGTTCTGGGCTACACTCCGACACGACTTGTACCGCTATTGGGGGTCTGACTTTTACCAACCCCCAAGGCCTGCCATGCGAAGCTCGTAGACGAACGGACCGGACTGTATGGATATTGTCACTGACAGGCTCAGTAGGGTGTCATGATGAGTTTGCTCATCGACGTCCCTTTTGATCAATAGCTGGTAGCCCGTCACGTATGGCTAATACCTCTGATGTGCTAGTGGTTAAATCCACAGCCATAGTATTGACGAGTCTTTAGAGTCCACCACACACAGTTACTCAGGTTTCGGGCGAAACGCTGTAGAGGCCGTATGGAGATATGGCAGGGTTCGATCAGATATGTGCGGTATTGAACGGATCGTAATCGGACGGTTTTTACTAGCCGGCTTTGGCTTAAGCCGGATCCTAGTATTAGATAGTGTAGATTTTGTCTCTTTGCATTTGTGTTCTATGGGAATACAAACGCGGGCATGTATTTGCAGTAGCGGGGTTTTTCCTGTAATTTATTAGAGGATCAGTTTTCTGAAGTTGCCAGTTTGCATTCCGTTCCGGCCGGTTTTCCTTTGTTCCTTCACGGCCGGACATTATCGTTGGAGGGTGTTATTTGCAGTTTGTAAATAACATTTTGTGGAGGAGTTTCTTGCATATTTGTGGCCTCTTCATCATGAGTTGCTTTTCTTGTCCATTTCATTGCATTTATGGTGATGGTTTGTGAGTGGATTTGGAGATGAAATGGGTGTGACCATTTTCATCTTAGATTATTCTTTTTCTTCTCTTGGATTGGGATTTCTTTTTTCCTCCACCATGATAAGAGGGGCCGGCCATTACTTGAGAGAAGTTCATTTTTTTTCATGTGTGGCAATTTGCTTCATCTCATTTTCTTGTAAGGAAAAATGAAAGCACCATTTTTCCTTAACCTCATTCCTCCATCAAGGCAACTTGAAAACCCCAAGGTGACATATGAATCTACACTAGTCTACAGCAAATCTTGGACACGTCGGCTAGCCAACTTCGTGCCCGAGTTGCCTCGGTCCAGAGGTGGGATCCCGTAAAAGTATCCGGCTACGTGGTGCCCTTTCCGACGAGAAGGTGACGGACGGAGATTCCGCAGGAGACCGTAGTGGAGACGAAGACCGAAGGACATGGATCGCTTGGTATACTTCTCTACCCATTTTGTATTTTGCTAGTAGCTAGGTTAATGGCCCGATCCGGGTTAAAAGTTCGCGGTGGTGCCGGTTTGCTAGTTTGCAAAGTTTTTCGTTTCCGCATTTTCGGCGTCGGATCGACGGCCGGGGCTCCGCCGCGGACTTACAGTTCTGGGATCTATGCATTTGTTTGTTTCAATACACTTCGTGCCGAGGTTGGGCCGAGTCGTGTTTGCTAGATCAGCCGCTTGTTGTGATTACTCTTGTTGGCGATTTTTTGGTTGCGCGAAATGTGTTTCGGTCGTGTGCCGTTTGTATAGGAGATAGAGATTCGTCCATCAATTTGATCCTTCTAGATATGTTGTACTTCGACGTTATCCTTGGCATGGACTAGTTAGCGGCTTGTTATTGGTCTGTGGACTGCTGTGAGAAGACAATCAGTTTTAGTTTTCCAGGCGAGTCTGATCGCGTTGTGTAGGGGGACCGTGGTGCTGCCCCTCACAATTTGATTTAAGCCCTTTAGGCTAGTCGGCTTTTGAGGAGAGGATGTCGGGGATTCTTGGCTTTCATTTGTAATATTGGAGCCACGGTAAAGTCGTTCGACCGGGTTCCTACCGTAAGAGAGTTTCCCATCGTTTTTCCCGATGAGTTACCTGGTTTGCCGCCAGAGTGCGATATTGAGTTTTGCATTGATCTGATTCCTGGCACGGGGCCTATTTCTATACCGCATTACCGGATGGCTCCGGCAGAGCTTAGAGAACTTAATGATCAATTGCAAGTGTTGCTTGATAAGGGACTTGTGCATCTGAGTGTTTCGCCTTGGGGAGCTCCTGTGCTATTCGTCAAGAAGAAGGACAGCTGTTTGAGGTTGTGTATCAATTATCATCAATTGAACCTAGTTACGGTGCAGAATAGGTATCCTTTACCTCGCATTGATGATTTATTTGACCAGCTCCAGGGTGCGAAACATTTTTCTAATATTGATTTGCTTTCGGGTTATCATCAGTTGCGGGTTCGGAATGATGACATTCCGAAGACTGCTTTTCGTACACGCTTTGAGCATTATGAGTTTCTGGTGATGTCTTTCGGACTCACCAATGCCCAAGCAGCGTTCATGGATCTGATGAACCGGATTTTCAGGCCGTTCCTCGACCAGTTTATTATTGTGTTTATTGATGACATTCTGGTCAACTCGAGGAGTCGAGAGGAGTATGAGCAGCACTTGAGAGTTGCTTTGAAGACATTGAGAGAGCACCGGCTGTATGCTAAATTCTCAAAGTGCACATTTTGCCTTGATAAAGTTGACTTCCTGGGTCATGTGGTGACGGGAGACGGTATTCTTGCGGACCCGAGGAAGATCGAGGCTGTACAGCTTTGGCCCAGACCTGTATCTATGACAGAAGTCCGCAACTTTTTGGGCTTAGCTGGTTATTACCACCGTTTCGTGCAGGATTTTTCAAGTATTGCTGCACCGCTGACCGGACTGACCCGGAAGGGGGTTCTTTTTCTTTGGACTGATGCGTGCGAGCAGAGTTTTCAGCAGTTGAAGACTCTGTTGACGACTGCAACAGTTCTATCTTAGCCATCTGGATTGGGTGCCTTTATTGGTTAGTGTGATGCTTCTCGAGTGGGGCTCGGTTGTGTTCTGATGCAGCATGATAAAGTGATTGCTTATGCTTCTAGGCAGCTGAAGAAACATGAGCAGAATTATCCCACTCACGATCTTGAGATGGCCGCGGTGGTCTTTGCGTTGAAGTTCTGGAGACACTACTTGTACGGGGAGTCGTGTCAGATTTTCACGGACCACAAGCGCTTGAAGTCCATCTTCCAGCAGCGGGACCTGAATCTTAGACAGCGCCGGTCGATGAAGCTTGTGAAGGATTATGATTGTGAGATCTTTTATCACCCGGGCAAGGTGAATGTGGTAGCTGATGCTTTGAGTTGTAGGCCCGGGGGTAGCTTGTCCCATTTGAGCGCGGTTCAAAGATAGTCTTCTGGAGATTGGCAGATCTTGTGCGATGGTAGGGTTCAGTTTGAGGTCACTTCCACTGGGGACAGCTTGCTCATGTCCGCGCCCGTCTACTTCTACTTGATCGTATCCGTGAGGCACGGCCCAGTGATGCCCGTTTGCCTGAGATTCTTGAGCTTGTTCGTTAGGGTACAGATTCAGATTTATTGATTGATGACCAGGGTGTGCTAGGTTACGGGACTCGCTTGTGTGTACCAGATATTGATAGGTTGAGACACGAGATCCTAAAGCAGGCTCATCAGTTAGCCTTTAGCGTTCATCCATGTTCCACCAAGATTTACCATGACTTGAAAGACATTTACTGGTAGGAAGGGATGAAGCACGATGTTTTGGACTTCGTTTCGAGGTGCCTGACTTGTCAGCATGTCAAGGCTGAGCATCAGAGATCGGCTAGAGAGTTGCAGTCTTTACCCGTTCCTAAATGAAAATGGGAGCAGATTTCCATGGATTTTGTTGTGGGTCTACCCAGGACGAATCGGGGGTATGACTCCATTTTGGTGATTGTTGACCGGTTCATGAAAGCGGATCACTTCCTTCTAATGAAGACCACTTTCGGATATGCTTAGTTTGCTCAGTTGTATATAGATGAGATTGTGTGTTTGCATGACGTTCCCACTTGTATCGTATCCGACAGGTGCACCCAGTTCACTAGCCGTCTTTGGCAGAAGCTTCATGAAGCTTTGGGTACCCGGTTTAGTTTTAGCACTGCTTTCCATCAGCAGACCGATGGTCAGTCAGAGCGGACGATACAGACTCCAGAGGATATGCTTCGGGCGTGCGTGCTTGATTTTGGTGGCAGTTGGGATCGTCACTTGCCGTTGATTGAGTTCTCCTACAACAACAGCTTCTAAGAGACTATTTAGATGGTACCTTTTGAGGCTTTGTATGGTAGGAAGTGTCAATCGCCAGTCTGTTGGACCGAACTCAGTGAGAGTAGGGTTTTGGGACCCCAGCTAGTTCAGAAGACTACGGAGAAGATCCAGCTGATTCAGGACAGGATGAGAGCAGCCCAGTGCTGGCAGAAGTCTTATGCCGACCATCGTCATAGCAGAATTGAGTTCGCTGTGGAGGATCATGTATTCCTGCGGATTTCTCTGATGAAGGGCGTTATGAGATTTGGGAGGAAGTGGAAGCTCAGTCCTAGATTTGTAGGTCCTTTCGAGATCCTTGAGCGAGTTGGTGCCGTTGCCTATTGTTTGGCACTCTCGCCCAGTTTTTTGAATGTTCACCCCTTATTTCATGTGTCAATGCTTCGTAGATACCTTCATGATCCTTCTCACATGATTCAGCACCAGAACGTTCAGCTTGAGCACGATCTTTCATTCACCGAGCACCCGGTAGTTATTTTGGATCGGCAGGTGAAGAAACTTCGATCAAGGGTCTTTCCATCTGTGAAGGTCCTTTGGTATAGCCCGACTAGTGAGGAGATCACTTGGGAGGCCAAGAGTGAAATACGGAAGAAATTCCCTCATCTCTTTTAATGTACGCTTCGTAAGAATTTTAATTCGGGGACGAATTTCTTTAAGGGGGGAGATTGTAACATCTTAGAATGCGATTAGTGTTAATTAAGCATTAATGCGGGTTTTTAGGGAAAAGTTTACCAAATTGGTTTCCGCACATTTTATAACAATTAATTAATAATTTATTTTTAATTGTTTTGGCTTGCACACATTTGTGCATGTTAATGTGAGGGTTGTTTAGTGTTAACCTTGTTTAGTAGCCATGACACCTTAATTAACCCATGCCTTGATTTAACCTTGGCTTAACCTTGCCTTAGATATTTGTGTGAGAAATATCTACTTTGTTTTGGATTGATAGAGAGAGGTGGGTAAGTGAGTCATGGAGGCTTTTATGAAGCATTAATGAAGCATTAATGGTTGCATTAATGGAGGTGAGGGAGAGAGTAAGATTAAGAGATAAGTTCACCCTACACTCACCCTCACACCCTTTTCTCTCCTCACTCTCTCATTCTTTCCTCACTCTCTCACACTCAATATTCTTCATCTCCTCACTCCCAAGCTGAAACCCTCACTACCCCATCACCAAAACCTTGCAAACTTCACAAAAATCCCATTAAAACATTTCCAATGTCTTGATTTAGCCACTAGGTTGCCTTGGAGCTTGGAAAGCTAGGATTTTTTAGCAAGAGTGGCTAGGTAATGACCTCTAACTTATAATTAGGTATTTATTTTGTTGTGTTGCCTCATGGTTATTGTTTAGAACACTAAAGGTTTAGTTTTGTGCAAATATCGTATTTTCAGTGTCAACATAGAGTCTCTGTGATCTGCTGTAGAACAAGGTGTTTTTTAGAAAAGTCCCATCACGGTGACCTAGAGTTGAGGTATGGAACACACCATAAAAACCCGAGACCACCCCTTCATTTCGAGGGCGCAAATTTATTACTTATGGCCGCAAATTGTTGCCAGAGTGGGGGCTGGGGTATTGAGTTTTGGGCGTAGGGTCTCTGGGGTTGTATGTGGTCTCGTGGAACTTGCAACTTTAACTAATTCTTTGTTTATCAAAATCTGGGACCACTTTACTATAATCTAGTGTTTTGAGTATGCGTGTTACGTTATGCGACAAGGTTCGTGATCTTGTGTAGTTGCTGCATATAGGTTGGTTTTGGTGTGTCGCCACACATGTTAGCCATTAGACGAACACTTGTGAGTTGGATTGGAGTTGGTGCGTCGGTCAAACATAGTGTGTACGTGATATTGATCGATTTCTAAGATTTTGCACTTGCTATGTTTGTGTTAATAGGATCGCAGGTGGAGACTTCGGACGCTGCGAAGAAAGGGAAGCGGGTTATTGGATCTACCTTGTCCGCGATTGTCGGTGAGTAGATTTAACATATACGGGGAGATTGCCTGTATGGCGTTAAGCGTCAGGGCTGGATATGATATGATAAGATATTAGCTGCATGCTTATATGCACATATAGAGATTGTGCTTGGACATCATTACATATTATTACTTGTTGTGCCTGGACTTGTACTCTGTGGACACTGCACTATTATTGACAGTTCATGTTGCACGAGCACTAATTGTATGCTACATACACACTGTCGGTTATTGCCATGATAAGCACAATACACATACATATGTGATATTGTATTGATTAGTGACATTGAGGCATTGATTCTTGTGTGGTGCGCTTATGAAATATAGTATACATGTATACCTACATGCTTACACACATGCCTTGCTACGCTACGGCTACAATTATACCTATATGGTATTGTATCATTATTAACAGGTGTATACACATATGAGATACAGCTACATGTACATCATGCATAGATACTTACATGTTTACCCTTATATGATGATGCTTGGATTTTGGAGAATTGAGAACCGCATGATATATTTAATAACTTGATGCGTTTAAATAGCGAATTTTCCCTTGACATGCTCATATTGTTGTTCTATGTTGCATACATTATATTACAAGGATTTACGCATTGAGATATGAATTTCATATGATTTTCTCGCTTCTGAGACTTGTGTTAGAAACACAATATGATACATGGATTGCAAGTGTCGAGATTGGATACTCAGGTTCCGTGAAACGTATGGATATGTGGATTGCGAGTGTTAGAGTTGGACACTCAGGTTCCGTTGATTGCGAGTGTCGATATTGGATACTCAGGTTCCGTGAGATGTACGGATATAATATGTGGATTTATGTGTCGATGATTGGACACGAGGGTTTTCATGATGTTTTCGAGTGCCGATGTTGGGCACTCAGGTTCCATGAGATTTACAGGATGTGAGGGCCAGTCCTGGTGACGGCGCGTGAGGACTTTGGGATTTGGGGTGTCGTTGATGGACGCTAGGTTTTTCCATGCTGATGTGCATGAGATTTATTATTTATCCCATACTCAGGATTTATTTGATATGCATTTAATTCACGTAGATATAGTACCCTGGTGGTGTACCTTGATCATGATAGTTGCATATTCATATTGCCATACTTGCTATTAGATTACATGTGATAGATTATCACTGTTAGTGCATACTTATAATTACAGTATGATGTTATTTACTATTCACGATTTGGCAACTCCTCCCCCACCGTTGTGTTGTAGTGTTTTGCAGGTCTGATCCTCATAGTAGTCATGGCAGGGCGCTTTATTATCTATACTTTTGCGGATACCGCTACGGTTGGCTGTGAAGCCTTTTGCTTTAGGAGGGTTGCGGTTATCTGATGATGTATATTGTATATCTTTTTTATCTATTACTCTCCATCTACCATCTTCATTTATTGACTTAGAGATGAGTTGTGAGGATTGATGTTGTATATTCTTATGACTCTGGTGGTCAATCTCGTGGGTGCCGGCTTTTATTTATGTGGATTATCTCATTTCATCGCTACGGCGTCGTATATCTGTTGTGGTGGTTGTTTCCGTCTTTGGGCGAGATTTGCTCCCGTTTGGGGATGCTTTACTTATATCTTATGTTTGTACTCGTTTCGGGGCTATCTTTTACAAAGGAGCTGCTGCCGAAATTTTTATGAAAACAAACTAAAAATTTAAGTTCTTACTTGAGATTTTAAAGTGTTTCTATCCTTTACTTCTTGTAATGGTTTAGATTGCTGGATTTTCGGCTTACATAAATTGCCTTACGCCTGTTGACATTATGCAGTCTAAGTGCCGGTCATGTGCCTAATTTTTGGTCGTGACACCCATATATCTTGCTATAGCTACATGTACATCATTCATACATACTTACATGTACACTCATATACCATGCTATAGCTACATATACCCCTATGTTGTATTGTATTGTCGTTGACATTGAGACGTTGATTATTGTGCAATTGCGCTTATGCAATGCATCATACATACCTGCTTACATGTAGATACGCATATCTTGCTATAGTTATATGTACACCTCATATGATGCTGCACTTGATCTCGGAGGAATTGTGAACCGCATGATATATTTTAAAATTGGATTCATTTAAAAGAGCAGTTTTCCCTTAATATGCTCATATTGCTGTTTTTTGTTGCATACATCAGATTTTCATGGATTTACGTATTGAGATATGGATTTCATGTGATTTTCGGGATTTGAGAACCGCAGGGATATTTCAAGAAATGTGTATTGTTTTGAAAACCTGGTTTCTATTAATATATGGATTGCGAGTGTCGATGTTGGACACTCAGGTTCCATGGATTGCGAGTGTAGGGTGGGACACTCAGGTTCCACGAGATGTATGGATATGTAGATTGCGTGTCGAGATTGCATACTCAGGTTCCGTGGATTGCGAGTGTCGGGTTGGACACTCAGGTTCCGTGAGATATATAGATACGATATGTGGATTTATGTGTCGATGTTAGACACGGGTATTTCATCATCTTTTCGAGTGCTGATGTTGGGCCCTCCGGTTCCATGAGATTTACAGGATATGAGTGCCATTCCTGGTGACGGTGCTTGAGGATTTTGGGATTTGGGGTGTCGTTGATAGACACCAGGTTTTTCCATGCTGATGATTTGTGCATGAGGTTTATTATTTATCCCACACTCAAGATTTATTTGATAGGCATTTGATTCATGTAGATATAGTACCCTGGTAGTGTACCTTGATCATGATAGTTGCATATTCATATTGCCATATTATACTATCAGTTTGCATGTGATAGATTATCGCAGTACGTACATACCTGCGATTACCTGCATGATATTATTTACTATTCACGAGTTGGAAACTCACCCCCGTTGTGTCAAAGTGTTTTGCAGGTCGTCCCTCAGGGTTGTAGCGGAATGGCTTCATATTATCTCTATTTTTACGGATACCGCTAAAGTTGGCTGTGAGGCCTTTTGCTATAGATGGGTTTCGCGGTTACCCGTTTATGTACATTGTATAACTTTTGGTTGGATCTAGTACTCTCCATCTACCACCTTCATGTATTTGACTTAGAGACGAGTTATGAGGATCGATGTTGTATTATTTTGTGATTTTGGGTGCCGTGCTCGTGGGAGCCGGCCTTTGTTATATAGTTTTATCTCCTTATGCTGGTTTCATTTATATTTCTTCGCCACTGTCACGACCCGAAATTGGCACATGACGGCCCTAATACTACGCAACGCCCAAAGACGTAACGCGGTAAAAGAAAGCCAAAATCCAGAAATCTAAACCATGAAAATACGGAAAGATAATAAAAGTTTTTGAAACAATTGAAATCGCAACCCAAATTCTTTAAAAGTCCTACTTTATTTCTTTAAAATTTTGGCAACACCCCCTTTTGTAAAAACTAGCCCAAGATGAATACAACACAAATATACGACGTCATAGCGAAGAAATAAAGACAATAGAGAGAAAGTTGTATATAAAAGACAACAAATCCACAATAATATACAATATCGTCCTCACCTAGTCTTTAAGTTAACAACATAATAGTAGATGGAGAGTACAAGATACAACGAATGTACAATATGAAATATAGATAATCATCTAACTCACCTAAGCAAAATAGTATACTGTGAGCCGATGTGGTATCTATAGCAAAAGATGATAGGTGAATAGCTGAATAGCCTGCCTCGACTACTCTGGGGAACACCCTGAAACACCTGTGGCACAACGGGGGTGAGTTGCCAACTCGTGAATAGTAGATAACATATGCAGGTAATCGCAGGAATGTACGTACAGCATGAATCTAAGATATGCAATTGCAGTAATAACATGTCATGTAAATGCCGAATAATTGAAAGTACACTAGCAAGTACAATCAATATGTGAAGCAATAATAAGATGACAATAGTATGCAATAACTATGCAATAGGGATATGAGAATGCAAATATACAACTATCATAAGGGTACACTAACAGGTACTACCAATATATGAAACCGTGCATAAGTGAACAGGTATGAGGTATGGAGTGAAATATGTCGTCCCACGGAATCCTGTCATCGTGGTAGGATCACAATCCATCAAGACACTCAAATCTCAATTCTTCAAATCAGCCCCAAAGTTGGGCTCTCACATCATATAAGTCTCACATCTCCTCAAAGTACAATATCGAGTAATCTCTTATATCCCGAATATACAAATCAATAATCCCATATGTATGTCCAATCTCAATGAATCACCCGATATCCCAAGTCAAAGTCTCAAGTAAGATTCTGGCATCCTAAATATATATATATATATATATATATATATATATATGCAGAAATAAATATGATGGGGTTAATACACATATATTAGCGTCCCATTCCACTAATATTGGTGTAAGGGTATATATAACAACGGCTAAATCCCCTGTTATATATACAAAGTAGTTTAAAAGAAATATCCTGAAAACAATGTGCCAAGCATCGACACAGAAATCTTGATAGGTATGTATCATACGCTGTCCCGAAAGCACGAGTGCCTAGCTCTGACCCTCACCTTTCGACGTATGCATACGTGCATGACTCCCAACGGTATCTCCATGATCCCCGCCGAGTCATTAGTACTGTCACCGGTAGGTACTAACCCGCCTCCAGGATTAATCGGCAACATCCATCGATTTTCTTGCCGAGGGGAACCATACCGGGCCCCACCATGTACCCTTATACGGTAACCATACCTCATATGGAGTATATAATCAGAACCGATAAATCTCATGGTGGCTGCGCAAATATCATATCAAGGAAACCGGGTTTTTCAATGTATGCATAATTTCATGAACTCATGCGGTTCCCAAATCCAGAAATCATCATGTGAAATCCAAATAACAATGCGCAAATCCAGGAATAAATATATGCGATATATCTGAAATCTGAGCATATAAAGGAAAATATGTAGCTGAAACCAGATGTATACGAAATCAATAAGGTACAGCTAAGTATAGGTGTCTACCTATAAGTAAAAGATGTCGTATACCCCCTGGGTATAAGTAGAATATGAAGGATACCCCCCTGGGTATAAGTAAAATATATGCAAGGTATACCTGTAGTTGTATCGCAAGGTGTAGATGTACCTATCACTTATGGTAAGATACACTATAGGTATACCGATAAGCTAGATGTCATGTATGATAAGCAACATAGTATCTATAAGGTGCTTGTGTCCGACATGGCAATTATTGACGGTGTGTGTGTAGCATACAATCCATGCTCGTGCAACATGAACCGTCAATAATATATGCAGTGTCCTACGGCTGCTAGTCAAAGTACAACTATATCAAGGAAATAAGGTAAAAGTACAATTCTAACAATGACGTAGAATATGCAACAGGTATTTGAATCCTAGCCCAGACGCATAACGCCATGCGGGCGATTCCCTTGTAGATGTTAAATCTACTTACCTACGCTCCATGCTAGGTGAATCGTACCATCTGCTCCCCCTGTAGCAGTGTCCGTAGTCCCTGTCTGCAAACCTGCAAATAAGACACGGAAATTATATATAAGCCAAATATCTTGCAAAACGCGATATCGAACCAAAACGAGAAACTCGCGTCGCGAACTAAACGCGCATGTGCACGATACGCTAAAACGTGTGTATACGCGTCTAAAACTATCGCGACACGCCGTGATACGCTGGATCACAGAACCCACTCACATATCGTGCGTATCGCGCAAACACAACGGACATGAAAAACGGTATTTGATCCCAGATTTTCCTATAGGTCAAATATTACAAAACTATACATGCCAAAACACTACAAAACCCAGCAGAGTACCCTACCCGAAACCCCAAGACCCCAGACCCCTACATGGCCGCAAATTGCGGCCAAAGGCATTAAATCTGCGGCCATGGTGTTGAATTTGGGCTTGTGTTCTGGTTGTAGTATCTAGACCTAGTGAGCATGCCCCAGTTTTCTTAATTTTGTCCTGAAGGCCCCGGGTCAAAAGCAGATCACAGATAGCCAATAAATCGCTTAAAAACGCTAATTTTGAACAAAACACAAACCCTATGGTATTTTAGTGTAATCTGGGTCAATTCTCAGTTAAAGTAACCCTAACAACATTAAAATAGGCTAGGTTAACTAACACAATCACCACTTAATCAACATTCCACACAAATTGCCTTAATTAGCACTAAACTCACAATTAAACACAAACCGATGCTAATTAACATATAAGCTTAGCAACTAGGGGATTGAGTTCAAAAATTATACCCCACTCATGACCCTAGGCACAAGAAGAAGAAAAGAGCTGCTGTTGATGCTGGGACTGCTGCTGGAGCTGCTTCTGCTTCTGTTGCTGCTGCTGCCCCATGCTGTTGCTACTTGCTGTTGATAGTGTTGCTGTTGGTGCTGCTCTTGCTGCTGCTGAAGCCTTCTGCTGCTGCTGGAGCTGAAGTGTGTGTGTGTGGGAGTATGAGGGAATGAGAGAAAGGAAAATGTGAGGGAGAAATGAGAACAAACAACAAAGACCCCCTTCTCATTCTCTCTCTTCATTAAATAGGCATAGCTCATGCCATGTTGCCCCATGCCCTCTCTCTCTCTCTCTTTGGTCAACACTTCAACTCAAATTAAAAACCCTTTTCAAATTTATTTTATTTTTGAAAAGAACCATATACAAATAAAAACCCAAAAGCACCCAATACAATATTAAACCAGATTAGGGAATGGTTGGTTCACCATGTTGCTAATCATGGTTAAACCCTAAATTAACACCCTAGTATCATGCACAAGTGTGTGCAAGGCTAGGAAAAATCTAATAAAATATTCATTAAATAGGATAAAATATTTGAAACTTAATTTGGTAAACTTTTTATTAAAAACTATATATTAAAATATAATTAGCTATAAAACACATTCTAAGGTGTTACAGCTACGGCATCGTATATATGCTTGTCGTAGTTGCTTCCGCCGTTGGGCTTGATTTGCTCCCGTTTGGGGATGCTTTATTTATATTCTATATTATACCCGTTTCGGGGCTAGTTTTTACAAAGGAGGTGCTGCAGAAATTTTTAAGTACGTAACTTAAGTTAAATATTTTTACTTGAGATTCCCAAAAGTTTTTAACAATGTTCCTATCACTTACTACTTTTGGTTGTTTAGATTTCTGGGTTTTCGGCTTACTTGAATTGCGTTACGCCTGTAGACGTTACGTGGTTTAACTGCCGTCACGTGCCAAATTTTGGGTCGTGACACCACAAGTACATCCATTAATTGTTCCTAGTCGATGGTGTATCGAGACAGGGCATCGATATTCCAGAGTAGACTAGCGTATACGCTTCTTGACCCGTATGATGGGTGATAGATGATCCTACATCCATTGGTGTTTGACATCAAAGATGGTATACGGGTGCTCAATGGAGACTGGGTACACTGAAGGACTCGCCGAGAACTCCTAGTTGGTATTATACCTATCGTTAGATAGCAGTTCTCTAGTGACACTGGTATAGGTTAGTCTGTAGACCAGATATGGTTATAGAGTACTGTGTGATTCCTACTGTGCATTGATTTCCACCTTACCACGTTCAAGAGAACATGCAAAATGGTGGCTTTTGGGTACAGTCCCGAATCACATGTTGGCAATGAGCGATAGGAGGGGATTCGTCTCTCCCGGTATTGGGGGTTGATGTTCTGCTGCGCTTGATTGGCTATAACAGGAAGTCTTTGGCCACGGCTGATACGGAGATCTACTGGTAAGTGTTATTAGTAGTTTTTCGACCCGTTATGAGCCTCACATCGGCACGACTTATCGGTTACTGAGGTCTGACGTTTACCACCCCTAGACTAGATATGCGACATATCAGACAAAGAGACCGGACTGTACGGTAGTGTTACTGACAGGATTTACAGGAGTATGAGCAGGCTTGCTTGTTGATCTTCTGATCGCTGAATACCTGGGTTGCCGTTACGTCCAGCTAGTACCGTTGACGGCTTGTCGGTGCTTGATATGATCATCACCTACTGCAGGCGTATTGGCGAGTCTTTAGAGTCCTGCATAGAGGTTTCCAGGCTCAGGCGAAACGAAGTAGGAGCACAAATGTGATATGTGCAGGACCGAGATTAATACGTGTATGTGATACCGTATTCTATTCTCACGATATATGATATCGGTCGGTTATATGTGATATAGCCCGGTTATCAAATCATGTGTTGATTCGATAAGATGATACATATGATATTAGTCGGTTAGATGTATTATAGCCAGACTATTGAATCAAGTGTTGATTTGATAATTTAATGTATAATAATATATTTGATATATAATTTACATTAACTAATATTTGCTCACTTGTGCATTTCTTTTTCTCACATGTGCACACTTAATATATATGTGAAATATATTATTTGTGTTTTCTTTTCTTGTGTTATGCTTGATGATACACACTATATGGGTGTATGAGACTCACACCATGCTCATCATAATGTGAGGTTTATTTATTTAAAGTAAATCCAAATTAGTTGGAAATTGGTTACATGTCGTGAAGCTTGTAGAAGCTTGTAGATCTATTGACTTAGTCCACTAATTTTATTTTACTTAAGATATTTATTAACCCAACCAATCTCATTAGCCATGGTTAAGTCTCTACATGAGTTAGTATATGATATTTTCTCACCCATGGTTGCTATTCACTCTCTCATCCATTATTTGCTTCATCTTCTTCATTAAGCTCTCTACCTTTCTCAAGGTGAAGAAATAGAGTGAGAAAATTAATTCTAAAGTGAGCAAAAATCCCATTTCATCATCCTCTACTAGATTAGCCATTTAGTTTAAGGTGTTAGCTTCACTAATCCCTAATTAGTGAAGAGGTAGCTTGAGTTGGTGTCTCCTCGACATAGATCATCTTCGGCATCGAATACTTCATGCAAGCTTGTTCCTTTCATCTTGTAGAGCCATTCTAGAGTCCGGAAGATCACTACTTGGAGCGAAGGGACTACTACCCGGACCTATTGAACTGAAGAACCGGTCTACAAAGGTTGTATTCCATATTCATTCAGATGTAATGTTGTTTACACTTTGTATTGACTAAATCTCTAGTTAAGATTCTAGGGTTAGGGTTATGTGGCATACCATTTTTTTTAAAACGGCATGGATGATGCCTCCCGAAACCTTGTTGTCGTGCTTGGTAATCCTACAGTTAATTGATGGGACTGCATTAATATTGATTAATGCAAAGGAATAAACCTAAAATTTGATGTCGTTGGAACAATTTCAAAACAACTCGGTTTTCTTGAAAAACAACTTTTAAATGCGGAGCCTAAACCACTCCTTTTAAAAGCTATCATGGTTCCTTCGACTAAATCAAGTTCATTACGTTAATGGTTTTCTCCAAAACCAGCAGTAGCCCTCCGTCATTTCAGATAGGTATCTACTAGTATTCCTGCTATGTTTTTTGACCTTCGCCAAGGCATAATTTTTGGTAGTTATGTCACGACCCAAAATTTGGCACGTGACCGACACTTAAACCATGTGACGTCAACAAGCGCAACGCAATTTAAGTGAGCCAAAAACCCAGAAATCTAAACCATCAAAAGTAGTTAGTGATAAAAACATTTGGAAAGCTCAAGTAAAAATATTTAAACTTAAGTTTATGTTCTTAAAAATTTCGGCAGCACCTCCTTTGTAAAAACTTGCCCCGAAACGGGTACAAACATATGATATAAGTAAAGCATCCCCAAACGGTAGCTAATCACGCCAAAAGGCGGAAACAACCACCACAAGCTTAAATATAAGACGCCGTAGCGAAGAAATAAACAATATAAGTGAAAACAGCATAAAGAGATAAAACTACATAATAAAAGCCGGCTCAAACGAGCACGATACCCAAAGTCACAAAATATATAATATCGATCCTCACAACTCATCTCTAAGTCAATACATGAAAGTGGTAGATAGAGAGTACTAGATACAATGAGAGATATACAATGAACATAAACGGATAACCACAAACCCACCTACAACAAAAAGGCTCAAAGCCAACCGTAGCAGTATCCACTGAAAAAGATACAATAAAGAGCCTTGCCGCGGCTACTCTGAGGGTTAAGCCTGCAAAACACTGTGGCACAATGGGGGAGAGTTGCCAACTCATGAATAGTAAGTAAAATCATACAGATAATTCCAGGTATGCACGTACAGCGATAATCTATCACATGCAATCTGATAGCATAAATATGGTAATATGGAGATGCAAAAATCATGATCAAGGTACTCCATCAGGTACTTCAAATACATGAAGCAATGCATATTAAATAACTACTAAGTATGGGATAAAACATATCATCATCAATGAATCATCATCGTGGAAAAACCGGTGTCCATCAATGACGCCCCAAATCCCGATACCTCAGACACCGTCACTCTGATCGGCCCTCATATCCAGTAAATCTCTTGGAACCTGAGTGCCCAACATCGGAACTCAAAACATCATGAAAACTCGTGTCCAACATCAACACGTTAATCCATATAACTCGGTCTCCATAATTCCGGATTGGCCCACGGGCTCCGTCAATCCTGATCGGGCCCCATATACATCTCACGACTCCGGTCGGTATCCTCCGGATAACCTCCAGGTCTAACCAATCACCGGTAGTATTAGTCCCTCTGCCAGGCTCATCGTCTACTGCACAACATCCTTTTCTTGCCCCGGTGTACCATACCGAGTCCATCATGAACCCACAAACGGATCTTCCAGCTGCACGAATCGGGTTCTAACGGAATTCTCAGAACCGCGAAAACTCATGGTGGAACGCCTGAAATATCATATCAAGAGAAACTGGGTTTTCAAAATAATGCATACTTTCTTGAAATATCCCTATGGTTCTCAAATCCGCAAATCACATGAAATCCGTATCTCGATGCGTAAATCCATGAAATGTTATATAAGCAACATAAAACAGTAATATGAGCATATCAAGAGAAAACCGCTCTTTTAAATGAATCTAGTCTTTAAATATATCATGCGGTTCCAAATTCCTCCAAAATCCAATGCAACATCATATAAAGGTGTACATGTAGCTATGTATGCACGATGCATTTCATATGCGCAATAGAACAAGAAAAAACATCTCAATGTCAAAAACAATACAATACCGCATAAGTGTATAGGTTGTGCGTATCATGGCAATTACCGATGGTCTGGGTGTAGCATACAATTTAGTGCTCGTGCAACATGAACTGTCAGTAATGGTGCAGTGTCCACTAAGTACTAAGTCAAGGCACAACAAGTAATGATATGTAATGATGCTCATGCAAAATCAATATATATGCATAATAACATGCGGCTATAATATCATATCTAGCCCGGACGCTTAACGCCATATGGGTGATTTCCCCGTAGATGTCAAATCTACTCACCGATGATCTGGAGCTAGGTAAATACAACAACCTGCTTTCCTTTCTTCGCAGCGTCCGAAGTCCCCGCCTGCGATCCTATTAACAGAAAATACAATAATGCGTAGATTTAGCAAACTACGCAATAATAACGAACACGGCGCCAATTTAACGAATCGGTTCCATTAAGCTACAAAAGGGTTCTCTTTGCGGCTCACGTATGTGGCGACATCACTAAAACAAACCCATGACAGTAAGCTACTCGAAACACTAAAACTACGTCGGATCAATCGTATTGTACTTTGCCGAAACGCTTAAATTTAGCTAAGTGCTCCTAAATTTTACCCACTGTCAAAACCTATAAATCTAGCAGTACCAAACACCTGGGATAGCACACAGACAGCTGCCCACGAAAACATAACACCCCAGTCTCTAACACGGCCGAGCTCGCCGGAATTTACCCAATGTCGCCGGTTTTCCTAGGTCGGGTTGGTTCATGGTTTCAGGTGAACAGTCAGGGAAACTAGTACAATACTGCTAAATTACTAGATTTTCTAGTAAAAGTTCGTGGTCGTAGCAGATCACAGTTATAAGTGTACGGCAGCGCCCCGGCCATCAATCTGAGGCCAAACATGGAATAAAAACTTTTCAAAATGGCGCTAACGTAACCCTAAAACCCGGATCGTGCCATTAACCCTATACTAGTTCACTGTAAAATGGAGTTTAAGAGATTATACTGATCGATCTGTGTCTTTCGGTCTTCAATCTCTTCCCCTAGCTTGTTGCGGCTGCCCCGACGAAGTTCGCTTTCCGATCTCAGTCGTCGAAGTGGCTCCACGTCGAGGATTCTTTATACGGGCTCCCATTTCAAACCGAAGCAACTCGGACATGAAGTTTGCTAGCCGACATGTCCAAGGTGAAGTAGAGATGGTATGTGATCATTTTTTCTTAAGGCACCCAATGATTTGGTTGGAGGTAAATGAAATTGCCAAGGGATGATAAAATTTGAGAAAAAGATTTTTTTCTTTGAGGGAAGAAATTGAGCTGACTGGAAATGGGATCGGCCAATATTGTGTTTGTGCTCTCTGGAATTGTTGGTGTAGTGGTGAGGTTTTATGAAATTCATCAACACATGAAAAATTCCTACACAAATCAACAGCCACCACCACAAAAGAATCTAACATACAAAATAATAAATTAAACAAGCACCATGCCTCATAAATGCAAGAACATAACTCATGACACCTCACCAAAACCCATACCCTACCATCACAACAAAAGCCAGCACTTATTTTCGAAATTGGCAGCCACCACTAAAATTTGGCCACGAAATTTGCAAGCCCAAAATTAAACCAAAAACCCATTACTCACAATTTCCATATTAAATATTAAACCAAATGTTTAAGTCGAGAAAAGAAATTGGCAGCTTCAAAAGTAATCTCGTAACGAATTACAAGATTACTCCTCTTCCGTATATACATACCTGCATCCGTATTCCGACTGAATATGAATACTACGAGACGAAAACAACCCAACAATCTAATACTAGGATCCGGCTTAAACCAAAGCCCGCTAGTATGATCCGTCCGATCATGATCCGTGCACAAGTGCACGTATATGATCGAACCATGCTATAATACCATACGGCCTCTACAACGTTTCGCCCGAACTTGGGAAAACTTTCTTTGGGGGACTCTAAAGACTTTTCAATACGCTGGCAGTTGGTTTAACCATAAGTGAAAGTCCACGTTACCTCTCCCGGTTCTTTCGGGCTTGCAGAAATGGTGAAAAACGATTTTTAGGGTTATGGTAACATGGACTATAAAATACGGATCTTTGCTAAACTACACACTAGCAACTAACTACGGCTTTACCTACTCGGTTAGGGGTTATACCTCAACTTGAACTCCTTCTCTTGTACTCCTTGTGGTGGTCGGATGGTTCTCTCCTCGTCGCCTTCTCTTGCTGAAGATGGATCCACTTGAGGGTCTCTACCTTGAGCTCCTTTCTCGAACTTGAGGAAACTAAAGTGTCCGACTTGCTAGACCTTCAACCTTAGGATGAGTAGAGAGTGGCTTTGGGTGTTTTATCTCAAAGGAAATGTTTCTCAACACATGAGATGAATTTTCCTTGAGCTAGAGGAAGAAGAAAGGATGAGAGAGAACGAGAAATGAGAGAATGAGCAATGTTTTACAACCATAACCAATATATGTGAATTAATCTAATTAATAATATTAATCAAAATGAAAAAGGTGATGGTTGGTTTGATAAGACCATTATCATTTCACATTAAATGTTTTTGCAAAGATCAAAGAGCATCTTTGGAGTGAAATGATGATGGTCAATGTTTTAACCTTGGTCAACAAGTCAACCATGGTCAACAAGTTAACAACCGTAACTATAACTCAATTTCATTTAATTAATATTATTAATTGATATTTCACATATTCATTAGGGTTTTGAAAAATACAACTGTCAACTGTGCATACACACTCGTTCCAAAACCCTAATGAAAATCCTCTTCCTCCGCCTCAAACAATTGTGCATACACACCCGCATTCGTGTTCCGAGGAACACGAAAACAATGAGATAAAACTAACCCCAAAGCATATACTTAGATTTGGCTCAAACCAGAGCCCGCTAGTAATGACTGTCCGGACACCAAACGTGCACAATTGCGCGGATGTGAACGAACCCCGTCGCAAAACCATGCGACCTCTATTCTGTTTTGCCCAAAGACGAATAACCTTATGTGTGGGACTCTAAAGACTCGACACTACGCTGGCAGTGGGTTTAACCACAGACCGCAAGCGGCACTAGCTGTACGTAACGGCCCTCAGGTAGATGCCGATAAGAAGACTGATGAGGCGAACCCATCCGAACTCCTACTGAGCCTGTATGTGACAATCTCCGTACAGTCCAGTCTGTTCGTCTGAGAATATCGCATGGAGGGCCTAGGGGGTGGTAAACATCAATCCCGTAATAGCGGTACAAGTCGTGTCGGAGTGTAGCCCAGAACACCCTGAGATAACACTGGAAACCTACCAGTATATCTCGCTTACCCTGACCAGGGACGACAATGTGTAATGGCTCTCCTAGACACAGCGTGATATCAACTCCCAATACCGGGAGAGACGAATCCTATCTAACCGTCACTGCCTCCAAGTGCTTCGGGACTGCACCCAACTACTACCTATTTGCACGACTCCTTTGAGCCGTGGTAGGGTAGTAATCAAAGTACAGTGGGAACACACTCGAGGCGAAGTGACAGTGTCAAGTCAGCGGACTAAGCTGTACTCATGTCACCTGGGAACTGATAACCGATGATAGGTATAGTACCAACCAACAGCTCCTGACGAGTCCTGTCCAGTGTACTCGTAACCTAACGAGCACCCGCATACTATCTCAAGTACGACGTACTGACGGCTGTGGGACAGACCGTCTCCCCTGCTGGGATGAGAAGCGCAAACGCTAGTCTACTCCGAAGTATCGATGCCCCGTCTCGATAATCCCACGACCAGGGATGGATATATAAGGATGTGCTTGTAGATTACCCAGCCCTCACGAGTGTGACTGCCATCACAACGCTGGTAATCAAGCAAAGATCCTAAGGGCTCCACTAATGCGTAAAGGTGATATACTAAAAGAAACACATGTACAAATTAAAGCAGAGACAAACCAAGTAGCATACTACCATTTCGAGCAAGATTGTCTATACAACTGTGAATATCCCAAGCTTCCATCAAGTAATATACATACTAGTATGATATAGTAATGGCCTCTAGGGTGTTAGTTATATGTATGCCCTAGAGGCCATTACTGTACATTGGATGTATATTGTAGTGGATGCTGGGACATATATAGGGAGGACTTTCTTGCTCGACATGATAATATGCTATCTGGTTGATCTTCACCTTAACGTGTACACTAATTGTCTCTCTGTTACATGTTGGTAAAGCCCTTAGGATGTGTACTTGACTACCTGGACTATGATGCGGATCATACTAGTGGGGACATGGTAGTCTATAAGTACATCCTTCAAAGTCCCTAGTCGTGGGTGTATCGAGACAGGGCATCGATATACCAAAGTAGACTAGCGTGTACCTTCTCGACCCATACAGATGGGCGATGGATGATCCCATATCCATTGGTGTTTGACATCAGAGATGATATACGGGTGCTCAGTGGAGACTGGGTACACTGGACGGACTCGCCGAGAACTCCCAGATGATATTATACCTCACGTCAGATGGCAGTTCTCTGGTGACACTGGTACAGAGTAGTCTGTTGACCCGAGATCGTCATAGAGTCTTGTGTGGTTCCCACTGTGCTTTGATTTCCATCTTACCACGTCCAAGAGGGCGTGCAAAACGGTGGTTTTTGGGTACAGTCCCGAGTCACATGGAGGCAATGAGCGATAAGAGGGGATTCGTCTCTCCCGGTATAGGGGGTTGATGTTGCACTGTGTTCGATTGGCTATAACAGGAAATCCCTGGCCAGGGTTACTGAGATTTACTGGTAAGTGTTACCAGTAGTTTCTCGAATTGTTATAGACCTCATATCGACACGACTTATCGAGCTATTAGGGTCTGACGTTTACCACCCCTAGGCGAGATATGCGACATACCAGACGATCAGACCGGACTGTACGGTAGTGTTACTGGTTGGATTCACTGGAGTGTGAGCGGGCTTGCTCGTCGATCTTCAGATCGCTCAATACCCGGGTGGCCGTTACGTTTAGCAGACCGTTTGCGGCTTGTGGGTGCTTGATATGATCATCACCTGCTGCCGGCGTATTGACGAGTCTTTAGAGTCCTACACAGAGGTTTCCTGGCTCAAGCGAAACGAAATAGGAGCGCATATGAGATATGTGCGGGACCGAGAATAATGCGTGTATGTGATACCGTATTCCATTCTCGCGATAAATGTATCGATTGGTTGTATGCGATATAACCTAGTTATCGATTCAAGCATTGATTCGATAAACTGATACATAGGATACTAGTCGGTTATATGCGATATGACCGGATCGTTAAATCAAGTGTTGATTTAATGATTTAATGTATAATTATATATTTGATATATTACTTTGCGTTAACTAGTATCGGTTCACTTTAAATGGATATTCTCACTCGGATGTGCACATTGTATATGGTTAGGTTTTTATTTATTTATCCATTAATTTATCTATTTATTTTGGATTAATAAACAGAGAAGAAAACAAAATGGTTGCATTGATTCATGAAGTTTCTTGAAACTTCATTCAACTTTGACCATTTTGTCTTCATCTCCTTAACCTAACCATTCACTAACCCTAGTATATTCTCTACACCTAACTATGGTTGGAATTATGATAAGGATTCATTTTTCTTTTCAATTTAATTATCTTATCATAATACTAGCTTCTTCTTCTTCATCTTCTTCATTGAAGAAAAACCTTTCTTCATCAATGGTGATTGATGAAAACAAGTGAGAAATCCAATTCTAAAGTCTACCCACTTCCTATTTTTTCATCCTCTACCTCTTGCCAAGTAGTAGAGTGTGTTTCCTTCACAAGTTTTCTTGACTTGGTGAAGTTGAAGCTTGATCTAGCGATGCTTCGACGTAGATCATCTTCGGCATGGACATCGACGACCTAGCTCGCCTATTCTCCGATGAAGCCGACGCTAGAGCCCGGTATTTGTTTGGACAGCGAGAGGCCTTCATTGGTGAGCTATGGAGGTGGAGCACCGGATCTACAAAGGTTGTATTTCCGTATTCTCTTAGTAAAGTAGTTTGCTAGTTGTTTTTCGCCTAGACATCTAGCCAACGATCCGTAGTTTAGGGTTTCTCAGCACCATAAAAATTTAAATTGGCATGGTTGATGCCTTGTGAGACCTCTTGGGAGTGCCTAGGAACCCTACAGTGGTATCAGAGCCTAGCTAGAGCCTTAGGCGAAGTCTAGACGACGTTTGAAATCCGAACGAACATCGAAACCCATTCCCAAAATGCTCTCTGGAAATTTTCTAAAATTTTGGATTTTTGTCAATTAAAAATATGCAGAAAAATAAGCAGGGTGTTATTTGAATTACTGTGAAATACGAGGGCCTAAATCGACTTTTCCACCGCGGAACCGCGGCACGTGCTATGCTTGGTGCGGCGGTTCCACGGCCGTACTGTTCCCTTGTATGATGATTTCTGCACAGTAACTCATATAATTTAATGCTGTATTTTCTGGGGTATTTTTATTGTGACTCTACAGAAGAGTATTCTGGGGTTGTATTGGGAATCAAACATTCGATCGGATTATCAAATTTTGTCAGTATGGCTTTCCGGATAAATTTTAGAATATGTTAAAAAGTTCGACCAGATATAAATACCCACCTTTTCCCCTGTCGGGAAATTTCCAAGTGTTGGATTTTTCCGTAGTTTAACGACGTTCTAAGTAGTGCAAGTAACGCGATGGTCCCTCTAGAAGACAACAAACCTTATCTCGATTATGTGACCGTCTTGAACTGCCCTTTGAACCTTAGGGTTTGGGGCAGTACGGCGTGCCACATGTGAGGCGTTGGCTTGACCCTTCTACGGCTGGACCGTTGGTACTGAGGTACAAACTAAATGTTGTTAGACTTATTTCATGTGTTGATCTATATCGGGAAAACTTGGGTGTTCGATTGTTCGATCGGAAAGTTTAACATTTTCTATTTATCCGGAATGTGATACAATAATTGGAATTCACAATTAGTTATGAGATAACTGAATGAATGTTATAAACATAGCAGTTTAGTCTCACTTGATCGGTTGCCACGGAATTTTGATGTGATCAAAAGTCCGTCGCAATCACGTAGTGTACGCGGATACTCGCCGGGTAAACTTAATAGACAGCCTCACTCCATAGCCCCGACCAAGTGACTGTAGGAGAACCCCGTCGCCGAAAGCATCCGTTCGGGTGCTCGCGGTAGCGGTGTTCCGCCTTGGTGCACTTCGTCGACGGTATCGGGGGTGCGGCCGTCTACTGAAGTTTGCGACGAGCATTCGATCAGGATGTCGGGAATCTTGTTGAATTGCCCGACTTGATATTGAAAAGTGTTTTCGATTTTGAGACTAAAATGCGGGGTTTATAATTGTTAGGCATGTGATGTCTAAGGTATTCATTTGATTAGGCATGCGATGTCTATGCAGATTGCGGATTCCAACTGTTGTAGTTTTACACTTTCTTTTCTGTGACCGTAAGTGTAATATGTGATATCGCCGGTTTCGTTGCTATATGCCAACGACAATTGGGATGCGCATATTTACTTACGTTGATGACATGTGATGTTATGTGTTGCTGGATATGTTATATTGGATCGTCGTGTTTGAATAGTCGGGTTTTTTTTATGTGAGATGAGTGTTTTTCATTTTCATTCATGTAAAAACTTGTATGTAATATTCTTTTATTGGGGCACTTCCAGGTTGCGGAAGATGTCACCGTTTGTATATTATTTACTTTTCCGCACTAGGATAGACCCAAGGAGGGGAGCACAAGTAACCGGGTTCTGGAGTCCAGTAGGAGACCAACTCGAGGAGTCGAGTCTGGGTCTCCTAACTCTAGAATTGGTAGGGTTGCTTGCCGCTCTCGTAGGGGTCTAGGGGTGTGGGTTTGGCTATTCATCACGACCGTGGAATCCGTGTTTTATACTGGCTCGTATTGAAAACACGGACGTCCTAGTATATCTAATATTTCATATGATTCTTCTACTGCGATATCTGTGATGTGATCATGTGATGTTCTGTGATAGATACAGTATATAGTATATATGATATATTATATAGGCGTTACTTATGTTTTACACCCGCGCTAGCCCTGCCCCGCTCTGCCGTTAGTTACCTAACCTAACGGTGCACGAGGGGACATCGAGGCGAATGCGGATGGCATAAGCGTACGTCGTATTTATCTGTGATGTTTAGGTAATTTAAATGATGGGACTTCATTAATGTAATTAATAAAATAAAAGAAACCTAAGATGTTGTAGAATCGAATTTCAAAATAAAACAGGTAGATACAGTTCTTGCTTTGCACTGCGATATATATGATATATCCTGCACCTTATTCGATGAGGAAAGGACCGAGATCCCTTCACCGGGAGTGACTCCTTTAGCAATAACTAGCAGATGCTACACACTCGGTTTGTCTTTTGATTGCTTTTAAGAGTTTTTGCTTTGCACAGTGATATATATGATATATCTCGCACCTCATTCGACGAGGAAAGGACCGACGATCCCTTCACCGGGAGTGACTCCTTTAGCAAAACTAAAAAAGCCTCAAAAACAGTCCATTTCAAAACTTCATTTGATTCTACAACGATATCAAGTTCATTACGCAATAGGTTTTCAGAAAAACCTGTCGTAGCCCTCCGTCATTTCAGATAAGTTGTATATAGTATTCGTGCTGCATTTGTTGGCTTTCGTCAAGGTGCAGTGTGCGGTAGCTATATGCTGCTTATCTGCCAGCATACGATGCGATTGGATTAGGGTAGTCGTGCGGCTTTGTTGGCTTTTGTCAAGGGTCGTGCGGGTGGGTTTAATTCAATCAAGAAATGTACGGGTTGATCTTGACTAGCGGGCTATGGTTTGTTGGCTTTCGTCAAGGTCATAGCACGTTAGGGGCAAAATATTATCGGGAATTTCAAGTGTTGAAATTTGTAATGAGATTGCATACCTTCTACGAGATAGTTGGATCCCGATAGCCGCTGCGAGTAAGAGTTACTCCTGGAAGAGTTTTATACATTACAATTAGCCGATCAAGTAGGTGTCTAGAAAGGTGTCAACGGGGTTACGCCTCTGGGAAAATGAGGTTTACATTAATTAGGTTCGTGCGAAAGCACGGGGGACCTCCCTCAAAGTACCGACATTGGCCTGGCTGAAAGATTGGCGGACTTGTAGTGTGTAATTAATCCCGGCTAGTCTTTCCTTTTACGGTTTGAAGGATGATTTGATAAAAAGCAGTGGGAGCCATCCTGATTAGATAAAATAATAACCAATCTATTCTTGCAAGAGCGCACGCTGAGTGTTTTCTTCTCTCTCTCTTCAGGTAGCGACCATATCACGCCTTAATCAAGATAATAATACGGAATATTGACCGAACCCGCTTGTTATACTGAGCTGGGGAACGTTGGTCCCGCTCCAACTTATAATTGTTATAAGACAGAGCAGGAAATTGGGGAATACCAGAATTCCCGTGCCGCCCAAACGAAGAGAGTGCATGCTGATGCATCATCTTCGGGTTTGTTAATTATACAGAACTGTTTCTCAGTATCTTTTACGTCCTGGGTATATGATACCGGATCAGGATCCCAGATATGTAATCTGTTACATAGGGCTACAGATAGGTAGAGGACTGAGAACGGATGATAAGTTTCATGAGGCAGAAAACGGAGCAAGTGTTGCAGCCAAGTCTGTTGGTCACTATCACCCTGTATTACCAATACATTGATTCTGAACGAATGTTGTTAGATACCGAACCTGATATACAAAATCATATCAGTCTCTTTAGAAGTAAAGAAATGATAAAATTTTGTATTGTTGGATAATGTTTTGAACATTTCCTATATCAAAAGTTGATCGGTTCAGGCACGTTATCTAAAAGCGTTGATGTTCTAAATCAAACTACAGTTCTTAGTATATGGATCACACACAAGAGGAAGAGTTCACAATTGAACGATTCCTTCTTGAGGTATTGTAGACTAGGTCAGATCAATGTGACCCGACTAGCTAGAGTTACATAAAGATGCATATTTAAATTAGTTTGAATTTACATCTTGTGAAACTCGCCAGTCATGTCACAAAGATATGATGACCATAGCTCCGTTTACTGGAAACAGAGAAAGAGTTAGTAAACTCTGGGGATGATACATGTTGATGTATGTAGGTCCCCTGTCTACACATGCCAAGATCGGTTCTTTGTACTTCATTACATTCTCTGATGATCTTTCGAGATTCAGACATATGTTCCTGTTGAAACACAAGTCCGAACCTTTTGAGATATTCACAGAATATGATTAAGAAGTAGAGAACCAAAATACGGGTATAAGTATTATGTCCTTTGAAGTGATCAAGGAGGAGAATACTTCAGCATGGAATTCCTTGACTATTCTAAAGGAGAATGAGATTCTCTCTCAGCATTACTCCTCCGTATACACCATAGCACGATGGTATATCGGGGCGGAGCAATCACATCCTATATGATAAGGTGTGCTCCATGATGAGTATTACTGAGTTACCTATTTCCTTTTTGGGTGTTATGCACTTGAGAAGCTGCATACCTATTGAATAGGATTCAAATCAAATCAGTAGCCTACCACTTCATATGTGATATGGAAACGAAAGAGCCCATATCTTAAGTTAGTTAAGATTTGGGGTTGTCCGACCTATGTCTGAAAGCAAAATCCGGATAACCTCGAGGCAAGGTCTGTAATGTAGAACTGGAAAGGTTCCAGCTATACAAACTACAGCTGATGATTTGATAGAACCAAAGGATTCAGTAGATTCCAATGAACCTCAGCCTCTCCGCCAATCTAGTAGGGTTCCTCACCCACCTGAGAGATACTTCTGTTTCTCTATGACAGTGGGAGCGAGGATTGCATCATGAGATGATGACCCAACTAGTTTCGAGCTGGCCATCAGGAGTAGGACTCTATAAGAATGGCTGGATGTTTATCGATCTGAGATGGAATACATGTACACCAACAAAGTATGGACTTTGGTTGCTATATCTGAAGGGTTAAATCCCCATCAGGAGCAAGTATATCTTGAGAAGATTACTTGGTGTAGATGGAAAAGTTAAGACTTTCAAAACTAGACTTGTTAAAGGTTTGCATCATTGACCAGGTGTGGATCATGAGGAAACCTTTTTCTAAGGAGCTAGGCTTAAGTCCATCCAGATCCTACTTGCCACGGCTACATACCATGACTACGATATCTGGCGGTTGGGTGTCATGACTGCTTTTCTAAATGATATTTTGGAAGAGTGCGTCTATAAGTACACAGCCAGAGGGCCTCGTAGACAGTGGGAGCAGCAGAAACGTGTGCAAGATGCTTTATAGGATAAAGCAAGCATCGCGGAGTTGGAACATCTGTTTTAATGGATTAGTCAAAGAAGTTGACATCATCAAAATGGTAGATGAACCTTGTATAAACAAAAAGGTAGTAGGGAGAATGGTGGTGATCCTCGTAGAGTACGTGGATGACATACTCTTGATAGGGAAGGAGTTTCCTATGCTACGCTCGATCAATCTCCGCTTATCACTATGATTCTCCATATAGGATCAAAGTGATACCTACTAAATCCTGGACTTTGGATCTATGAGATAGATCTAAATGGATGTTAGGCTACTCACTAGCTGTAGTGAGACGGTATCAACCGATCCTGGGGAGAATCACCGGAAGGGTTCCAGGGTGATAAGGACGACTGAATGTCAGTCACAGGCAATGTCTTTACCCTCAGTAAAGGGACGGTATGTTGGAAGAGTTCCAAGCTAGATACCGTGACATACTAGACGATAAAGGCTGCATACATCGCTACTTAAGATGCTACCAAAGAGGCTGTTTGGGTGTATATTGGTTCATGAGATGAACTATGTTCCTCCCATTGTGTGACAATGGAGTTGTGGCTTATGCCATGGAACGCCGGTCCCATCAGTGATCCAGACATATTCTAAGGCAGTATCACTTGATCATGGAGATGGTTGATCTCTAGGGAGATCGAGGTTAGGAGAGTAGACTCAGAGGACAACACAGCGGATCCACTCACAAAGGCCTGTTCCCAGAGAGAGACTTTTATGGGATGGTTGAGTATGAGATACTACAACCACTGCTACAGATGGCCCTAGTGCAAGTGGGAGATTGTTAGTTATATGTATGCCCTAGAGGCCATTACTGTACATTGGATGTATATTGTAGTGGATGCTGGGACATATATAGGGA
Organism: Agapanthus africanus; assembly: GCA_030015575.1. Classification (NCBI taxonomy): domain Eukaryota; kingdom Viridiplantae; phylum Streptophyta; class Magnoliopsida; order Asparagales; family Amaryllidaceae; genus Agapanthus; species Agapanthus africanus. Next base: position 667,085,181 of record CM057338.1, read on the forward strand.
GGACTTTCTTGCTCGACATGATAGTATGCTATCTGGTTGATCTTTACCTTAACGTGTACACTAATTGTCTCTCTGTTACATGTTGGTAAAGCCCTTAGGATGTGTACTTGACTACCTGGACTATGATGCGGATCATACTAGTGGGGACATGGTAGTCTATAAGTACATCCTTCAAAGTCCCTAGTCGTGGGTGTATCGAGACAGGGCATCGATATACCAGAGTAGACTAGCATGTACCTTCTCGACCCATACAGATAGGCGATGGATGATCCCATATCCATTGGTGTTTGACATCAGAGATGATATACGGGTGCTCAGTGGAGACTGGGTACACTGGACGGACTCGCCGAGAACTCCCAGATGATATTATACCTCACGTCAGATGGCAGTTCTCTGGTGACACTGGTACAGAGTAGTCTGTTGACCCGAGATCGTCATAGAGTCTTGTGTGGTTCCCACTGTTCTTTGATTTCCATCTTACCACGTCCAAGAGGGCGTGCAAAACGGTGATTTTTGGGTACAGTCCCGAGTCACATGGAGGCAATGAGCGATAGAAGGGGATTCGTCTCTCCCGGTATAGGGGGTTGATGTTGCGCTGTGTTCGATTGGCTATAACAGAAAATCCCTGGCCAGGGTTACTGAGATTTACTGGTAAGTGTTACCAGTAGTTTCTCGAATTGTTATAGACCTCATATCGACACGACTTATCGAGCTATTGGGGTCTGACGTTTACCACCCCTAGGCGAGATATGCGACATATCAGACGATCGGACCGGACTGTACGGTAGTGTTACTGGTTGGATTCACTGGAGTGTGAGCGGGCTTGCTCGTCGATCTTCAGATCGCTCAATACCCGGGTGGCCGTTACGTTTAGCAGACCGCTTGCAGCTTATGGTTGCTTGATATGATCATCACCTGCTGCCGGCGTATTGACGAGTCTTTAGAGTCCTACACAGAGGTTTCCTGGCTCAAGCGAAACGAAATAGGAGCGCATATGAGATATGTGCGGGACAGAGAATAATGCGTGTATGTGATACCGTATTCCATTCTCAAGATAAATGTATCGATTGGTTGTATGCGATATAACCTAGTTATCGATTCAAGCATTGATTCGATAAACCGATACATAGGATACTAGTCGGTTATATGCGATATGACCGGATCGTTAAATCAAGTGTTGATTTAATGATTTAATGTATAATTATATATTTGATATATTACTTTGCGTTAACTAGTATCGGTTCACTTTAAATGGATATTCTCACTCGGATGTGCACATTGTATATGTGATATACTTTTTGTGCAATTGATTGTATCATGTTTGATGATACATGTTTGCTTTGGTTAAGTGTAAAGAATTAAACCTATGGTTAAGTATATGGTTAGGTTTTTATTTATTTATCCATTAATTTATCTATTAATTTTGGATTAATAAAGAGAGAAGAAAACAAAATGGTTGCATTGATTCATGAAGTTTCTTGAAGCTTCATTCAACTTTGACCATTTTGTCTTCATCTCCTTAACCTAACCATTCACTAACCCTAGTATATTCTCTACACCTAACTATGGTTGGAATTATGATAAGGATTCATTTTTCTTTTCAATTTAATTATGTTATCATATTACTAGCTTCTTCTTCTTCATCTTCTTCATTGAAGAAAAACCTTTCTTCATCAATGGTGATTGATGAAAACAAGTGAGAAATCCAATTCTAAAGTCTACCCACTTCTTATTTCTTCATCCTCTACCTCTTGCCAAGTAGTAGATTATGTTTCCTTCACAAGTTTTCTTGACTTGGTGATGTTGGAGCTTGATCTAGCGATTCTTCGACGTAGATCATCTTCGGCATGGACATCGACGACCTAGCTCGCCTATTCTCCGATGAAGCCGACGCTAGAGCCCAGAATTTGTTTGGACAGCGAGAGGCCTTCATTGCGGAGCTATGGAGGTGGAGCACCGGATCTACAAAGGTTGTATTTCCGTATTCTCTTTGTAAAGTAGTTTACTAGTTGTTTTTCGCCTAGACATCTAGCCAACGATCCGTAGTTTAGGGTTTCTCGGCACCATAAAATTTAAAATTGGCATGGTTGATGCCTTGTGAGACCTCTTGGGAGTGCCTAGGAACCCTACATAGGGCATATACACTAACAATCTCCCACTTGCACTAAGGCCATGTACTGGCGTATCGAAGACCTATCATCTCGATCAGCCGCTCGAACTGAGTCTGGGGTAAGGCCTTCGTGAGTGAATCTGCGGTGTTATCTTCTGAAGCATCCCTCCGAACCTTGTTCTCCTGGCGATCAATGATCGCCCTGATCAGGTGATACCGCCTTAAGATGTGTCTAGATTTCTGATGGGACCTGGGTTCCTTCGCTAAAGCTATAGCTCCGTTGTTGTCGTAATACAGAGGTATTGGATCAATAATGGACGGAACCACCTGAAGTTCTTTCAAGAACTTCCTCATCCAGACGACTTCTTTTGCGGCATCAGATGCAGCGATATATTCCGCTTCCATTGTCAAGTCAGCAACGGTTTCCTGTTTGGAACTCTTCCAACACACCGGCCCCTCCATTGAGTGTAAAGACAAAACCCGACATAGACTTGGAATCATCCTTGTCACTCTGGAAGCTGGAGTCAGCAAAGGCCTCAATCAGGAGGTCTTTTCCGCCATACAACAAGAACATCTCCTTAGTCCTTCTCAGGTACTTGAGAATGTTCTTTACCACTATCTAGTGCTTCTCCCCTGGGTTTGACTGATATCGGCTTACCACACTCAGTGCATAAGCTACATCTGGTCTGGTACACAACATCGCATACATTATAGAGCCTACCGCAGAAGCATAGGGTATAATAGACATGTGATCCCTTTCCAAATCAGTCTTGGGAGACATCTCTTTGGAGAGGGTGATTCCGTGACAAGCCGGTAGATTACCGCACTTGGAATCTTCCATACTGAATCTTTTCAGTATGGTGTCGATGTACCTGGACTGTGAAAGTCCTAATATCCTCTTGGATCTATCACGATGGATCCGGATCCCCAGAATGTAAGAAGCATCACCCAGGTCTTTCATGGAGAACCTGTGTGACAAGAATCCATTGACAGATTGTAGCATAGGAATGTCATTTCCTGTGAAGAGAATGTCATCCACGTATAAAACGAGGAATACGACTGTTCGTGCTACAAATCTACTATAGATGCACGGTTCATCTGGATTTTTGATAAAGCCAAATTCTTTGACCGTCTCATCAAAACAGATGTTCCAACTCCGTGATGCCTGCTTTAGTCCATAAATGGACTTAAGCAACTTGCACATATTTCCGCTGCTCCCACTCTGAATGAAACTTTAACGTTTTGAAAATCGTTTCGGTGAAATTTCGAAAAATCGGTAAAATAAGGGGGTTTTCTGTAAAAAATCAAAATACAAATATCTTTATTATAAAATTAAATATACATATTCTAGCTAGGTAATTGCTAGTATTTGGTGTTTATTGACCCACTGGTGAAATTTCAAATTTTCTGAAAAATTTTCCGAAATTAATTATTTTAATATTATTTTAAGCCGTCACTAATATATTTAATTAAGGAAAATTAAAAATTGGAATGAGTTGAAACAAATTTTGTGCATCATAAAACATTAAATAAAATTTTATCATGTGATTTTTGAAACAAAATCGTTTGCCAAAACGGTTTAGAAATTATTGAAGAAAAAAGGCTTTTTTTTTGTGGAATTAGCGAAAACTTGCAATTTGGTAACTTGAGGGGGTCTTTTTGCATGTAACTTTTTTTGTCAATCACTCACTCACAAGCTCACCCTTCCTTGGCCGGCCCCACCACAGCAGCAACCCCCCTCCAAGATCACACTTCAACTCTTTTGTTAAGTGGGGAAATAGGATAAAAGTATATGTTTTAATATAGTAAATTGAGGTGGGTATTATTGTACTTTGGGAGAGAGTTGACTTGGGCTTTTACCCAAAAAACCCACACACATCTCCCTCTCCCTCCTACAGCCGAAATTCTGCAGCCCCTTCTCTCATTTCTCCATCTCTTTTCTTCTCCAAAAGTCCACAAAAATCCCAAGAAAAATCAAGTAAAACCTCACAAATTTCCAAATACAAAGCTTACCCATTTTTCCTTAGCTATTCTTGTATGGATCTTGCTGAAGGGAAGCATGTTTGGGAGGCTAGATTTGTGCTAGATCTCAAGATGATTGTAGGGTAAATTCTTAACCTTATGGCTAATTGTTGTTTAATTATGATAATCTATTTTATTCAAGTGTTAATTTGGGTGTAATTGCTAGTTTAGAATATTCTAGAAAGGGGTTTGATTTTGGGATTAGGGTTTGTAAAATTCAAGTGAGCTTTCTAGCATTAGATTATGGTTATAGTGAGTGATTAGCATGTAAATTCTATGCAAAACTAAACCTTGTTGCTTATTGCTAAATTGTTATATGTAAATTGTCCTAATTATGTTTGTTTTGCAAAACTAGATTTTTGTAATTAATATAAAGTATGAGATTAAAAATCTAGTTAATGGTTGTGTGGCTTAGTTAATATGTTTTAATGAGAATTATGGCCACTAAAATTGTTAACATATTTAAGGTTGATTAAAACACTAAGTTTTGAGCTAAAATTGAAAATTGTGCTAATTTTTGTTAACTAGGTTTTGTAATTATATATATTTTGATGAGATTAAATTATTGGAATGGTTTTTATGACTTGGTTATGATATTGAGCGGATATTGCGGCCGCTAGATTTGTTTAAACGTCGAGTTTTGTACTAAAACGGGTAATTTTTGCTTACTAGATTTTCGGAAAAATGTCTTTTAAGGTGAATTTGGGGTTTTTGTGAATTTTAACCTATTTTATATTATAATTAGTGTTCGGGAATGCGCAAATGAGAGTGTTTGGGTTTTTCTCGATAGTTTGACGTTTGTACATCGACATCGAGGGTTGGTTTGGCTATTCTTGCATGCGTAGGCGATAGGTTTTGACCTATGCGTGATACGCTTGCCGATTTGATTTTCGTATGCCGTTTCGATTTCGAATTTGGTTTTAATGCGATACGGTGGGTTATGATATGTAGGTACCCTATATGGACTTCAAGACGACAAGCAAGCGCGTGACGACATCGGCACCGGCGAGCAAGGACCAGGTGAGTAGATTTATATCTACGGGGAGAAGTCGGGTGGATGACGTATAGCATCCCCGCAGTTCGTGGTGATGTATACGAATACGTATACACACAAATATTTTGATTATATTTATGTTGATATAAGACTTCAAGATAAAGTTAGATTCTAGGTGTTCATGGATTAGTTTAGTGTTAGTTGCGAAACCCTAGAGTAGTCGTTACACCCACACACGCACACACACACATGCATACATCTATGTTATTATTTGTGCGTATATGGGGAGATGTGTTTATGTGTTCACCTGGGTATGGGACTAGGTGCTCACATACTGGATATGCGGTTGATACTTAGGATCCGAGATGAGTCGATGAGATTTGATTTGAGGCCGTGAGATCGGTGATTTGGCAGGATTCGTATTTGAGATACGACATGATGTTGTAGCGGGTCCTTTGACGTAGTGTTTCACACACGTGCATGCATACGTAGGTGGTATCAGTATTGTACTAGACATAGATCCGTACCCGGATTATGATCTTTGATAAAGGGGACACCAGAGGAATAATGTGATGAATGTGATATTGACCCGTACCCAGATTTGGGGATGCCGTACGACGGATTTACGTACGAGCTATATATTGATGATAAATCCGCACTCTTGATTTGGGAATATCTGATTATAGATATGGTATCGGATGTGATATTATCGAGGCGGGATCACCGACTAATATATATATATGTTTATATATATATATATCGACTCAGATGTTAGGCGGTTTCCTTACCTGTAGTTCAGCTTGTTAGTTCAGCCGTATAGTTAGTGTAGTTGTTAGACTAGATTAGACTCCTACCTATTTCAAAACTAACGAATCGTGGGTATTTTAAAAGACAGGTCAAGGGATTCTACGGATATTTCAAAAGACGTATCTTTTCTTAAAAACACCGTATCTCTTATTTTCAAAACACCGCGATTCGTGTTATTTGAAAAGGCACTATTGTAGGACTTATATTAGGGTAATGCAGTTTAGTTACTGTTGTGTCTAGTATTCAGCTCCCGCATATTATTGCTGTTGCTCCGCATCGCATACTTATTGTAATTCATAGTTCATTATTGATATCATGCTGTTAGGACACCATCACCATTACCGATGATGCGTATGTACCACGTACACTTACTTGCCGGCTCACACACATCTTCATCTGTAATTGCCATGTCACGTACACATAGAAAATACTATTACATTGACATAGCCTGTTAGCTAATAGTTTAGACAAGATATTAGTGTACTTGCCTTATATGCTAGTTTAGACATTGTAGTTATTATCTGCTACTTCATGCAAACTGTTATTCATTGTTATGCCGCATTCATGGATTCTCATGCATATATTCACTATTTTACGTGCTATTGAGGTTTTGAATTCGGATTTCCATGAGATTTTCTGGATTTGGGGGAAAACCGCAAAACTTATACAAACTTCTTCTCTCTCTTTTTAAATGAAAAGCGTGGTTTTCCCATGATGTATTAGTCGTCCACCATGAGTTTGCTGATGGATTTTGAGACTCGATTCGAAGAGATGGATGAACCGTTTTGGGTACATGGTGGACCCGGTAAGGTACCTCGGGGCAAGAAGCGCGTGATGATGACGATGTGAGCCTGGCAGGGGAGCACTACCTACCGGTGATTTTACCCGACGCGTCGGATATCCGGAGGATACCGTCGTGGTCTTGAGATGGATGGTAGGGGCCGGTCTGGATTGACGGCGCCCTAGATATTGCGATTGAGATATTGAGATTTTGAGATATTGAGGTACAGAGATTGTGATACAGAGATATCGAGATATTTGGACACTTGTTTTGTGTCGATGCTGGGCACTGTTTTTTGCTGATTTCATTTATGGTATCTCGCTTTTAAAATACAGAAATATCACTAATTTATGAAGGCAGTTTTCGTCAGTACATGCTTTCTGTTCCATGCATTCAAACCTCATTCATATGATATATTGCTACCTGAGGCACTGACACGGGCACATGAGATCACACTCGGGTTAGATATTACCGTAGCCATTGTTATAGGCTGCATGTTATTCATATATTTGAGGATATATTATGATCATTGACCTAGGTTGTGTTATTTATGCGATTTCTGTGCGTAGATGTTTTTCTATTCACGAGTTGGCAACTTACCCCCGTTGTGCCCCAGTTTCTTGCAGGTTTGCCGTACAGGTTTCATTACGGCTTGCGGGCATAGTTTCCTTCGGGTGATTTGCTAGTAGGTGGGTTTACTTGTATCGTACCCCCCATTATATAACTTGTATATTATTACTCTGTTGTATCTAGAAGTTCCATCAACCAAACATGTAATTATTTTGAGATAGAGACCAGTGATGTTTTTCCTTCGACCTTAGAGTCGCGCGTTATATTTCTGTGGTTTTCTTGTGGTTTTGAGTTTCCTTTTGAATTTTGATCCTCGCCGTTGGCGTTGTATATTATATTGTTTGTGTGGTTGTGACCGTCGATTGACGAAGAGCTAGCTCCCGCTTGGGGATGCCTTTTTATTGATTTCGTATACTATTCATGTTGTATCCCGTTTGGGGGCCAGTATTTACAAAGGAGACTCTGCCGAAATTTTCAGGAAATTTTTGATGTTTTTAGAAACCCGCATAATTCGGCTTATGCTATTAAAACTACTTGATTTAAATTGGTTTTTCCTTTACTCTACTACTTTTCTTGGTTTGGATTTCTGGGTTTTCGGCTTACTTAGATTACGTACGCCTCGAGACGTTTCGTAGTTTAAGTGCCGGTCATGTTCCGTACTTTCGGGGCATGACAAAGTTGGTATCAGAGCGTTAGGTTTTACCTTCGGAGCGTAGGATGACCCTTGGTTGATGGAATAGGTGACTAAAGTAGAGTGACGTACCGTAGGTATGTTCCGCGGCATATTTACGATACGCTACTCCACTTAAGAAGCCTTAGGATGTACATTTCTTTGCTCAGTATTATATTCATTCCGATCTAGCCTCATCGGTACCAGTTATGGTTTTGCTGCCACGATTACGGGCAGGGAGAGCTACGGCTAGAGTTGCGGTCAGCATGAGCTCGTCAAGAACGAGGACTGACCAGGGCATGATTCCGGCGACACACGATTTCAGAGATGTGTCTTTTCATTGTGTCTTCGCGCCACGAGCGTTGGGTGGATTGCAGTATGAGATTACTCGGACGTGCCGATTTGCACTAGAGGATTGAGCCACTGATAGAGGCCAGCCAGATTTTGATGACCATTAAAGTATTTCTTACTCCTGATGATTGAAGCACCGTTCAGCATGTAGACGAGCGAGCCAGTTATTGTTGCGAACGATGAGATATTGCCCCAGATGCTGGAGTTAATGCAGAATGAGTTGTACTAAGAGATGATAGATGGTCGCTAGTCATCGAGGATGAATGACTAGGACATGTGGATCGTTCGCCTACCCCGATGCGAGGTCATCAGATAGATTGATTCCAGCTAGAGACGACTTCACGCGGAGACGTTGGGAGTCGACAGAGATGATCGAATATCAGAAACCTATTATTCCAAGTTTAAAGTAGTCGGAAAGAGATGCACGCAATTCTATGGTCCCTTTAGAAGAATGAAACCCTAACTCGACTTAATGACCGTGTGAAAGCCTTTGAACCTTCGGGTTTGCGGCAGTTCTACGGCGCCATTAGTGAGGCTTGGGTTTGCCCTTCTACGACTGGACCACCGATGCTGTGGTATGTACTCGATACTATTAAACTGTGCCCAAGATGTTGAGCCCTTAGAGGATTATGAGGTTTTGACAATCGATTGGATGGTTCGGCTTAATTCGGATGCTCGGTGGTGAGATGCATTTCTTGGGAGACTCCCGATACGAGGATAGCCGTTGGAGCTCAGTCCATGCAGCCACGATGAGACGAGTCCGAAGCGGTCGACATTAGAGAAAAGTGAAGTAAGAGGTTCGTACCAGATCTAGATGAGATGGCGTTCCACTCTGCCGAAATCAGAGATGCGATGCGCATGCCGAGGCATGGTACTTGGATTTACCTTCCAGTAGGAGTCGTGATGAGTATGCAGCCGTTCTGGAATGAGAACAGATCTAGTAAGGGACGATGACTTTCGGACAGTTCGGCAGAGGCGAGATTTGGGAGAGACCTCGACAGGACCTTTTTGGGACAAATTACGAGAAGACTTGGACCCAGGAGTGGTCGTGTTACGCACACCAGCAGGCCAGAGTTCATGATCATCGACGAGACGTCCCACTAGTGACCGCGACAGTTGGCCCGAGATTCTTAGAGGATGCACTTGAGCGGTATTATTCCGCCATTATTGATTTCGATGTTTTGGATGATTTATTCACATGATTTGATTTGAGGATTGAGGATTTACGATCTTTGCACAATGTTGCACTTGATATCGTCTTCGTGCTTGGTTTCACATGTTTGTGATTTTACGGTTTTAGACATTTGAGTTGATTTTGTGCGTATGCACGCACACGATTTGGTTCCTGCACTCTGTATAGTTTATATATGCTTGCAGTGCAGTGATACGCCTTTTGTGCACCTGATTTGATTTGGCGCATGTTCGGCGCTTGATATTGGAATTCATGATTTCGTGCGTGATAGATGCACCTGCTTTGGATTTTCGCGCATGTTGAGCGCATGTTTTGAGATGTGATTTTGATGCACACCAGATGCACTAAATCAAGATTTTTCGTGCATGCCAGATGCACCTGATTTTGCTGTCAGGCACACACGTTGCCTACGACAGATGCTTTGTGCACACTCGATGCACTTAGATCTTGTTTCTGTGCATATGTATGGCACATATATGGATTTTGATTTCCGTGCGCACCAGACGCACGTAGTATTCATACGCGTATTTTGGGATTGATTTCTTATGGAGCAGTACGTTTTTTTATGATGATTGCTATGAGTTTTTGTACTGAGCAGGACTAGTCAGAGGACAGTACCTGAATATATTTTGCATGCATTGATAATTAATGAAGGGATTTCCAAAAAGCGAGCTATAGTCTCAGTATTTACCTACGTGTCTGATATGACACGAAATGTTTAAAACAAGGAGACCCTTCTAAATTGTTTTCCAAAACGGCGGAACGTACATTTCAAACAAAGGTATATATGTATATAGCTATTTTCTTATAATAGACGTCCGCCACTGTGCAGTGTTACGGGCATTGCACAGCAACTTAAAGGATTTGGCATGCATTTCCTCCTGATATTTGCATGTATAGTTCCGATTTATAGCATATCGGTCTTGCTTGAGATGTGGCATTCGTGTCTTCACCCTGAATCCGATGATTGCGGGATACTTGACGGAGTTTTGATTTTGAGTTTTATGCTTATTTTTCATGCGCATGCGTTGCGCTACGTTTTGTTTTATGTATTTACGATTTCGGAGCCCCGACGACTTGATGGTTTTGCTTAGATATTTTAGTTTTTGGGGGGAGTTTTTAATTTAAATTCGGGGACTGAATTTCTTTAAGGGGGGAAGATTGTAACGTTTTGAAAATCGTTTCGGTGAAATTTCGAAAAATCGGTAAAATAAGGGGTTTTCTGTAAAAAGTCAAAATACAAATATCTTTATTATAAAATTAAATATACATATTCTAGCTAGGTAATTTCTAGTATTTGGTGTTTAATGACCCACTGGTGAAATTTCAAATTTTCTGAAATTAATTATTTTAATATTATTTTAAGCCGTCACTAATATATTTAATGAGGGAAAATTACAAATTGGAATGAGTTGAAACAAATTTTGTGCAACATAAAACATTAAATAAAATTTTATCATATGGTTTTTGAAACGAAATCGTTTCCCAAAACGGTTTAGAAATTATTGAAGAAAAAAGGCTTTTTTTGGTGGAATTAGCGAAAAGTTGCAATTTGGTAACTTGAGGGGGTCTTTTTGCATGTAACTTTTTTTGTCAATCTCTCACTCACATGCTCACCCTTCCTTGGCCGGCCCCACCACAGCAGCAACCCCCTCCAAGATCTCACTTCAACTCTTTTGTTAACTGGGGAAATAGGATAAAAGTATATGTTTTAATATAGTAAATTGAGGTGGGTATTATTGTACTTTGGGAGAGAGTTGACTTGGGCTTTTACCCAAAAAACCCAAACACATCTCCCTCTCCCTCCTACAGCCGAAATTCTGCAGCTCCTTCTCTCATTTCTCCATCTCTTTTCTTCTCCAAAAGTCCACAAAAATCCCAAGAAAAATCAAGTAAAACCTCACAAATTTCAAAATACAAAGCTTACCCATTTTTCCTTAGCTATTCTTGTATGGATCTTGGTGAAGGGAAGCATGTTTGGGAGGCTAGATTTGTGCTAGATCTCAAGATGATTGTGGGGTAAATTCTTAACCTTATGGCTAATTGTTGTTTAATTATGATAATCTATTTTATTCAAGTGTTAATTTGGGTGTAATTGCTAGTTTAGGATATTCTAGAAAGGGGTTTGATTTTGGGATTAGGGTTCGTAAAATTCAAGTGAGCTTTCTAGCATTAGATTATGGTTATAGTGAGTGATTAGCATGTAAATTCTATGCAAAACTAAACCTTGTTGCTTATTGCTAAATTGTTATATGTAAATTGTCCTAATTATGTTTGTTTTGCAAAACTAGATTTTTGTAATTAATATAAAGTATGAGATTAAAAATCTAGTTAATGGTTGTGTGGCTTAGTTAATATGTTTTAATGAGAATTATGGCCACTAAAATTGTTAACATATTTAAAATTGATTAAAACACCAAGTTTTGAGCTAAAATGGAAAATTGTGCTAATTTTTGTTAACTAGGTTTTGTAATTATATATATTTTGATGAGATTAAATTATTGGAATGGTTTTTATGACTTGGTTATGATATTGAGCGGATATTGCGGCCGCTAGATTTGTTTAAACGTCGAGTTTTGTACTAAAACGGATAATTTCTGCTTGCTAGATTTTCGGAAAAATGTCTTTTAAGGTGAATTTGGGGTTTTTGTGAATTTTAACCTATTTTATTTTATAATTAGTGTTCGTTAATGCGCAAATGAGAGTGTTTGGGTTTTTCTCGATAGTTTGACGTTTGTACATCGACATCGAGGGTTGGTTTGGCTATTTTTGCATGCGTATGCGATAGGTTTTGACCTATGCGTGATACGCTTGCCGATTTGATTTTCGTATGCCGTTTCAATTTCGAGTTTGGTTTTAATGCGATACGGTGCGTTATGATATGTAGGTACCCTATGTGGACTTCGAGACGGCAAGCAAGCGCGTGACGACATCGGCACCGGCGAGCAAGGACCAGGTGAGTAGATTTATATCTACGGGGAGAAGTCGGGTGGATGGCGTATAGCATCCCCGCAGTTCGTGGTGATGTATACGAATACGTATACACACATATATTTTGATTATATTTTATGTTGATATAAGACTTCATGATAAAGTTAGATTCTAGGTGTTCATGGATTAGTTTAGTATTAGTTGCGAAACCCTAGAGTAGTCGTTACACCCACACACGCACACACACAGATGCATACATCTATGTTATTATCTGTGCGTATATGGGGAGATGTGTTTATGTGTTCGCCTGGGTATGGGACTAGGTGCTCACATACTGGATTTGCGGATGATACTTGGGATCTGAGATGAGTCGATGAGACTTGATTTGAGGCCGTAAGATCGGTGATTTGGCAGGGTTCGTATTTGAGATACGACTTGATGTTGTGGCGGGTCCTTTGACGTAGTGTTTCACACACGTGCATGCATAGGTGGTATCAGTATTGTACTAGACATAGATCCGTACCCGGATTATGATCTTTGATAAAGGGGATACCAGATGAATAGTGTGATGAATGTGATATTGACCCGTACCCAGATTTGGGGATGCCATACGACGGATTTACGTACGAGCTATATATTGATGATAGATCCGCACTCTTGATTTGGGAATATCTGATTATAGATATGGTATCGGATGTGATATTATCGAGGCGGGATCACCGACTAATATATATATGTTTATATATATATATCGACTCAGATGTTAGGCGGTTTCCTTACTTGTAGTTCAGCTTGTTAGTTCAGCCGTATAGTTAGTGTAGTTGTTAGACTAGATTAGACTCCTACCTATTTCAAAACTAATGAATCGTGGATATTTTAAAAGACAGGTCAAGGGATTCTACGGATATTTCAAAAGACGTATCTTTTCTTAAAAACACCGTATCCCTTATTTTCAAAACACCGCGATTCGTGTTATTTCAAAAGGCACTATTGTAGGACTTATATTAGGGTAATGCAGTTTAGTTACCGTTGTGTCTAGTATTCAGCTCCCGCATATTATTGTTGTTGCTCCGCATCGCATACTTATTGTAATTCATATTTCATTATTGATATCATGCTGTTAGGACACCATCACCATTACCGATGATGCGTATGTACCACGTACACTTACTTGCCGGCTCACACACATCTTCATCGGTAATTGCCATGTCACGTACACATAGAAAATACTATTACATTGACATAGCCTGTTAGCTAATAGTTTAGACATGATATTAGTGTACTTGCCTTATATGCTAGTTTAGACATTGTAGTTATTATCTGCTACTTCATGCAAACTGTTATTCATTGTTATGCCGCATTCATGGATTCTCATGCATATATTCACTATTTTACATGCTATTGAGGTTTTGAATTCGGATTTCCATGAGATTTTCTGGATTTGGGGGAAAACCGCAAAACTTATACAAACTTCTTCTCTCTCTTTTTAAATGAAAAGCGCGGTTTTCCCATGATGTATTAGTCGTCCACCATGAGTTTGCTGATGGATTTTGAGACTCGATTCGAGGAGATGGATGAACCGTTTTGGGTACATGGTGGACCCGGTAAGGTACCTCGGGGCAAGAAGCGCGTGATGATGACGATGTGAGCCTGGCAGGGGAGCACTACCTACCGGTGATTTTACCCGACGCGTCGGATATCCGGAGGATACCGTCGTGGTCTTGAGATGGATGGTAGGGGCCGGTCTGGATTGACGGCGCCCTAGATATTGCGATTGAGATATTGAGATTTTGAGATATTGAGGTACAGAGATTGTGATACAGAGATATCGAGATATTTGGACACTTGTTTTGTGTCGATGCTGGGCACTGTTTTATGCTGATTTCATTTATGGTACCTCGCTTTTAAAATACAGAAATCTCACTGATTTATGAAGGCAGTTTTCGTCAGTACATGCTTTCTGTTCCATGCATTCATATCTCATTCATATGATATATTGCTACCTGAGGCACTGACACGGCACATGAGATCACACTCGGGTTAGATATTACCCTAGCCATTGTTATAGGCTGCATGTTATTCATATATTTGAGGATATATATATGATCATTGACCTAGGTTGCGTTATTTATGCTATTTCTGTGCGTAAATGTTTTCTATTCACGAGTTGGCAACTCACCCCCGTTGTGCCCCAGTTTCTTGCAGGTTTGCCGTACAGGTTTCATTACGGCTTGCGGGCATAGTTTCCTTCGGGTAATTTGCTAGTAGGTGGGTTACTTGTATCGTACTCCCCATTATATAACTTGTATATTATTACTCTGTTGTATCTAGAAGTTCCATCAACCAAACATGTAATTATTTTGAGATAGAGACCAGTGATGTTTTTCCTTCGACCTTAGAGTAGCGCGTTATATTTCTGTGGTTTTCTTGTGGTTTTGAGTTTCCTTTTGAATTTTGATCCTCGCCGTTGGCGTTGTATATTATATTGCTTGTGTGGTTGTGACCGTCGATTGACGAAGAGCTAGCTCCCGCTTGGAGATGCTTTTTTATTGATTTCGTATACTATTCATGTTGTATCCCGTTTGGAGGCCAGTATTTACAAAGGAGACTCTGCCGAAATTTTCAGGAAATTTTTGATGTTTTTAGAAACCCGCATAATTCGGCTTATGCTATTAAAACTACTTGATTTAAATTGGTTTTTCCTTCACTCTACTACTTTTCTTGGTTTGGATTTCTGGGTTTTCGGCTTACTTAGATTACGTACGCCTCGAGACGTTTCTTAGTTTAAGTGTCGGTCATGTTCCGTACTTTCGGGGCATGACAGAAACCCTCTGGCTGGTCCATATAGACACACTCCTCGAAATTTCCATTTAGAAAAGCGGTCTTTAAGTCCATCTGCCAGATTTCATAATCGTAGAAGGCAGCAATGGCAAGAAGGATCCGAATGGATTTCAGCATAGCCACTGGAGGAAAGGTTTCGTCATAGTCCAAACCAGGTCTTTGACGAAAACCTTTTGCAACAAGTCTAGCCTTATAGGTCTCAACCTGTCCATCTACACCAATCTTCCTTTTGAAGATCCACTTGCATCCTACGGGTTTTACCCTATCTGGAGCAACGTCCAAAGTCCATACTTTGTTGGTGTACATGGACTCCATTTCGGTCCGCATTGCATCCAGCCATTTTACTGAGTCAACGCTCTGAATGGCCTGCTGGAAGCTAGTCGGCTCATCATCATTACCAATGATGCAATCCTCTCTATCCCCTTCTATGAGAAAACCATAGTATCTCTCGGGCGGATGAGATTGCCTACTACTCCTGTGGAGCGGCGTAGGAATGTCCTGTTCTTTCGAACCTTCTGGTTCAACTAAGCTTTCAGTAATAGTCTGTGGTTCTGGAATTTCTTCCAGTTCTTTTACGCTCCCACTAATTTCCTTTTCTAAGAACTGGTGTTCCAGAAAGTGGGCATTACGTGAAACAAATGCCTTTTGTTCCTCTGCGTGATAGAAAAGATACCCCATGGAGTTCTTTGGGTATCCAACAAACTTGCACAGTACTGAGCCTGGCTCGAGTTTGTCCGCATGCTGCTTTTTGACAAAAGTTGGACATCCCCAGATCTTCAGATATTGAAGATAGGGTTTCTTCCCACTCCATAACTCATATGGTGTGGTAGGCACAGTCTTAGTTGGAACTCGGTTCAAAAGGTATGCGGCTGATTCTAGCGCATATCCCCAGAATGATCGCGGTAACTCAGCATTACTCATCATGGAACGTACCATATCTAATAAGGTTCTGTTCCGTCTCTCCGATACACCGTTATGTTGCGGAGTGTATGGAGGAGTAAGCTGAGAGAGAATTCCATTCTCTTTTAAGTAATCGAAGAACTCGGCACTTAAGTATTCACCACCTCGATCAGATCTTAGTGTCTTAATACTTTTGCCTGTTTATTTTTGTACTTCATTCTTGTAGTCCTGGAACTTTTCAAAGGCTTCAGATTTATGCTTCATTAAGAAAACATGTCCGAACCTTGAAAAATCATCCGTAAAAGTAATGAAGTAAGAATAACCACTTCGCACATGTGTAGACATTGGACCGCACACGTCACTATGTACGAGCCCCAAAAGTTCGCTCGCTCTTACCCCGTGTCCAGTGAACGGAGTCTTTGTCATCTTTCCTTTGAGACAGGATTGACAAGTTGCATATGAATGATATTCGAACGGATCCAAATATCCTTCTGTATGTAACTTCGTCAACCTTCTCTCATTGATGTGACCCAGTCTACAATGCCATAAGAAAGCATGATTGATTTCTGGGGACTTTCTTTTGTGCGTATTCTGGACATTGAAAATCTGTGGTTGGTTTAATACGTATATACCATTGTTTAATGTACCCGACCCAATCAAAACTTGATTAAGGTGAATGTTCATAACAGTACTTACAAATGCAAATTCATAACCTTCTTTAGATAATAAATATACAGATATGATATTACAGGTTGCATTGGGTACAAAATAACAATCACGCAAAACCAAAACATGTCTATCTGACATTCCCAGGTGATAGTCCCCCACGGACTCAGCATCCATGCCAGCTCCGTTTGCAACTCTGAGGGTCATATCACCTGCCTTCAAAAACCCTACGCCTTCTAAATGCCTGTAAAGAATTACAGATATGAGATCCTGATCCGGTATCCAATACCCAGGAAGTAGTTTTATTGAAAGACAGTTTTCAATAACATACACACCTGAAGCCGAAGCCGCAACTTGCTTCAGATCCTGGTTTCTGGCCTTCCAAGCCCTGCAATCCTTTTTCCAGTGTCCACTCTTATGACAGTAAAAGCATTCTTCCTTTCCCATAAGCTTTGCCGCTACCTTTGTTGCCTTTGCCTTTCCCTTCGTATCCACTTTACTGACACCGCCCCTTAGTTTGGCGGGGGCTTTCTTCTTCTTTCCCTTGGCTTTCGCCTTGGACTTAGAAGAGGAAGATCCTCCTACAAACAAAGTGGATGTTTCCCTACCTTTCTGTAGGGTGCCCTCAGCACTCCTCAACATGTTCAGAAGTTTGGAAAGTTCAACCTCCTTTCCTTGCTTGTTGAAGTTTAAGATAAACTGGGCGTAAGTGGAAGGAAGGGACTGGAGAATCAAGTCCGTATAGAGCTCGTTCTCTCACATGGTCCCAAGGTCCGCGAGCTCTTCAATGAAGCCAATCATCTTAAGCACGTGTTCCGCTACCGTTGATCCGACGGCCAATTTTGTCGAGACCTTGTATCTGGCGATACGGGATTGCTCTCTATATAGTTCTTTTGTATGAAGAAATATAGATTCCAGGTCCATATTCTCGTGCCTCCTCTGATGTTCGTTGTCCATAGAGGCAAGCATGAGGCACTTGGCCTTCACACAATCGATCTCCCATGTCTTACGGATTTCTATATCCGCGACGCTGGAGGTGGGACCTGGGACAGGGAGAGCTTTGGTGGTAAGGAGATACCCCAACTTTTCGTAAGTGATTGCCATTTTGACATTCCTGAGCCAATCTTTGTAGTTTGGCCCTGTCAGTTGTTCGTAACAGAATAATGCATTTTATACCGCCCATTCTTACGCTCGTTTGTTTATAGGAAGGTGCTTTTAATCCGTGTTTGCTACATATTTACAGGCTACAGGTTCCTAGTCCAAAATAACGCAAATAATACAAAATCTCTGCTGTTACGCCAAAATCCAGGACATCTGTTGCCAGCGGAAAAAAAAGCCGGGTTCCGATCATCCGTATCTGTCCAGTGCTGCGTACCTGTTCCAGAGACAAGACAAATGACAGTGGTCATTCATGTCTCAGACAAGTACAAAGCACGAGAGGGGCAGCACAAAGCACGAAAGGGTCAAACACAAAGCACAAGAAGGACATGCACAGAGCACGAGAGGTTATGGTGCATTCAATGCATAAAGTGTTGATGTGATTCAAAAATTCAAAAATTCAAACTTCCCTCCAAATTTTGGATGAATTCAAATTCAAATTAAAGGAAAGGTCGTGCTCTTTTGCCTATAAAAGGAAACCATTGGGTAAGTGAGAAGGGGTCCAATTTTGCCATTCATTGTATCATTCTTTTGCTTAGCTTCCCCTTGAGGTCCTTGCCTTCTCTTGATCTTTCAACCTCTTCATTGAGTTTGAAGGTTTAAGGGTTGGTTATTGATCTCAAGGGATTGTATCATTATGGAATCAATAAAGCTCTTCTCTTTTGTGCTTCATTTCACATGAGTTCTTTACCCTTCTCTTGACCTTTCAACCTCTTGATTGAGCTTGCAAGTTTAAGGGTTGGCTATTGATCCATGGCTTATCTAGAGTTCTATGGTTCTTAGTGTTACTTTCTTGCTTATCTCTTTCTTGCATTTTTCATTCTTGTCTTTTATTACTTGCAATTTATTACCATGCACTTTAATTACTTGCGTGTAATCTTTTCTTTTCTTTGTTTATCTTTTCTTTTGCTCTTTTTGGTTTGTTTTGTAAATGGTTGTAATTATTGTTGTTGTTAAGAATCAATACGATATTGTAAGTTAACGTTTCTTTGCTCATTTCCTTTTCCCGTTATTTTCCATTGAACTCCGCCCAAAAGATACGCAAGCGCTCCGTTAGGCACCCTACCCTAACAAGGTAACGGTGATTCCTAACCGCGACCGGTTGCGTTCGGTTTGGCCGGAGGCGAAAGCAAGAGACAAGAACGGAAGGACAAGGGTAAATAAGCCGGATTCCACTAATACCGCGCTTAAATCCCCTAATCCACGTTGTTGCCGATTGCTCTAGCTTCAATTGGTCAAGACTCGGCTCAAAGGTTTTGAGTACGGATTTCTTTAGCTTACATTTTCGTATCTTTTAACAATTTTATACTTGCAAATAATACACATAGGTTAGATTGAACAAACATATACTTATTCTTTATTGACTCGTCTAAAACAAGAAAGGACATACAACCATCTCCCTGTGGATCGACCCATGCTCAACCGGCTAGCTGCGAAGCGACACCGTCCTGATTGCGGTTAACTAAATTCATATCGATCAAATGGCGCCGTTGCCGGGGAGACGGTAGCGTATTTTCTTTCTTGTTATTCGGGTTAATATTCTTTTTGTATATATTTATAAAAAAAAAAAAAAATTTTATAATTTTTGTGAGCAAGTCTGCAGATTTTTGCGGATTTGCAAACGGCGATTGTGGGGAGCAAAGCGTACGTTCAAGGCTAAGGTGATTGCAAAGTACAGTGCCAAAGATCCGGGTAGTTTGACCCGCGCAAGCGAACTTTTCAAGCTTACCGGATTTGAATCAACGGGGGTTTCCTAACCCAAAAACTTAACGGTACGTACTTTACTAACACCTTCTTCTCAAATCCGACGCATCCAATATACTATTCTTTGCAGGATTCTTTGCAAGTTCGCTAGCAAACACTAAAAAAAAACTAACCCGTATTTGTTGCAGTGCCGTGCTTAAACTAAAAAACGATTGTTTGATTCTTTATAGAATTTATTGAATTGCGCATTGCATACATTAATACGGACTTAAGGGCAAGCGAACCCCACAACATACGGTAAAGGATTTCATCACCTTTTCCGTGGCCCACAAATCACGAACTTGAGCATAACGTTTACCCACACAAAATTTAAAAGAAACTAGACTTTAAGCCATAAAGACTTCGCGCTCATTAGGAGAAGTTAACCGTGTTTAGAACCTCGCTTAACGGTATATTGTTTACGGGGTGTCTAGGAAAGTGTTAACGGCGAAACCGCCAAAAGAGAAAGGGTTATTTAATTAAGGAACTTCGCGAAAGCGTTGGAAGACCTCCCCTTATCTCTGCACTTACCTGGCCTCGTGATCAGTGTATCTTGAGCCCGTTTCTCGACACAGTTTTACTTCGACAATCAAGTTCTGGAGCAGATCTAGTTGACTTAGGTGGACCCTAGAATGATTAGGTGTGTGGTATTTTTGTGTCGTGATTGTTTTTGTCTAGATTCTTTTTGTGTGTATATTTCATTCTTTTGTTAATATCTAACTAACAAAAACCAAAAAATTAAAAATTAAAAAAAAATAAAAAATCATATTCTTTTTCCCCTCCTTTTCTCTTCCTTTCTTTCTTTCTCTTTTCATATCATGGGTACCCCACCTCGAAAAACTCTTGCCGAACTTTGGTACCTACAACCAGACATTACTTCTTACGGTTCTTGCTTTGGCCGAATTTCGAACGATCCATCCATGCCAAAAATTTCATTGAGAGATCGGATAGACACGTCTAGGACGAACAATCTGACTCCGCAATCCACTTCGTATCAACCATTTCAAACATTCACCCCTTCTTACGTTGATACCCCTTCTTCGAGTCATGTTGCAACTCCAAGACCCATATCTATTGCAGAACGTATTGAACAATCTCGTAGCCGATCTTTCACTCCTGTCACCACTTCAAATTCTTGGGATCAACAAATTCATTCACCTTCTTATCCAAATGTCGATCCTACCCCTGTCCAACCATTCAATTCCTACCAGTCCTACCCAACTTTTGCACCTTCCCTAGACATTGCTTCTACACAGCCGTTTGGGAATTTTCAGTATCATACAACTTTGAATCTTTTACTGAAACCCCTTCACAACCTATGTCTAGTCTGGAACAGTCGTTGGAAGACTTTAGGGTAGCGTCAAGCCAACAAATGATGGATTTGAATGCGTCCATGACCGCCCTCATACAACCTAGTGACCCGGTAGCTAGTTTTCAACTAGCTCCAAATTTTTCAATGTATGAAGAGGCGGTAGGACAGGCTGAGAATTTAAGTGGAGAAAGTGAGCTATATATCCTTCCAAATCAAACCTACCCGTCTCAAATTGAATCCCACAACTCCTGTGTTGAAAGTCTATCAAGTGTGCCAAATGAATTATCAGTTGAAGATAGAATGTTTAATGAGTTGTGCGACTTTGTAGTGTTTGATTTGCCAGATTGTGAAGGGACCCTTCGAAGTGAAACCACACCCAAACCTTTTGACCTCTACTCCATCATCTTAGAACCAAAATTGATTGAAATCTATGCTTTTGATGAGGTGTCTGAGAATATTGATTTTCACTTGATTGAGGATATTGACGCTGGGAATATTTTGGATGATGAACCCATAGATTTGGCTGAGTTTTTCTCTTCAAATCATCATCCTGAGTCATTAAATGTTTTCCTCGAACCCCATATGCGTCTTGATTTTGAAGAGAAGTGCATGGATGTGCTAAATTTTGAGGAAAATTTTTAGGATAGTTTTGAGGATGAACCAGTTTTGCTTGATGAGTCGGATTTCCCAATTCATCATATTCCTGTCATTGACTGTGTACACCCTCCTGAACCTTTAACCGATACCCTTCCTCAACCACTTCCCTCCATCCTTTTCATTGTTCCCACCTTGTAAGAAACCGTATCATTTTCACTTCATGTGTCTGGTTTACCAAGTTCGGCGTACCCATGGCTTCTTACGAATCTTAAGGGATTTGACCCAATTTCTCGCCATATTGATAGATTAGTACAATCCATCTTTTCACATCGATCATTACAGATTGTACTAATTTATTCGCTCCATTTTCACCCTCAAGTTCATACACCATTTCTTTCTCCCTTCCACCATTCTTCTTCTCATATACCGAGACCGTATACCACTTCTATCTCCATACGGTCTCGCGTATTCTCTATCTCTTTTCTCTACGCCTTCTTTCACCAGCCATTGCTTTATCACGATAAGATCTTTGAATGGTTGGTGTTAACTTTTGGCCTGTGTAAGGCCTTGTATAGCTTGACACTGTTCTTTCCCCCCTAATCCTGAACTTCATCGCTTAACAGCGGAAACACTGTTTCACTTAAGTTTGGGGGGAACCCTTTTTGTGTATATATTTTTTGTTTTGTTTTCTTTATTGTATATAATTTGTTTTTAGGGAGCGCCGGCAATTTTGACCCTCTTGGTATAGCCTGACAGTGAGGGCACTGTCAAGTTTAAGTTTGGGGGTGCGCTCGGTAAGCTTTCTTCCTTCGCATTCATTTGTATATTTTGCATTTGCATACCTTATTAAAAACCCAAAAAAATCGAAATTTTTTCCAAAAATATAAAATCTTTGTCGTCAAGTTCGCTAATAGGGTAACTTATATTTTTATTCTGAAAGTTTAGTTAATATATTAGAAATAACTAAATTCTAGGCTTAGAAATTGAAAACCCTAAAAATAACCCTCATTCTGTCTAACTTTGGTAAGTATACGTTGAGTTCAGTCCTTGAGTTAAGTCAAGATGAGGGGAAAGTATTGAAGCTTTACTGGAGGATAAGTCTGAAAAATAGTTTCTTTTCTTAAGTTCAAATTCAGAAAGTATATACCCTACAAACTGCACTTACACGCACCTTGAAACTTGGGATAGTAGAGGATACCTAGAAATACTCTTGCCTGAAAGCCTAGTATGAAAGAAAAAATGGTATTTAAAGCTAAACACCAAAAGAGCATGTTGAAAAATATATCCGGTCTTGAAAAAGAAAAAGAAAAAGAAAAAGAGAAAAGAGAAAAGAAAAAGAAAAAATAGAATAAAATCAAGACCTGAAAACTGCTATTTACGCTTTAAAGTTCACACATTCAGTAATCGGTCGTTAGTGCCTCAAGAAACATTAATAGTCGCATGAAAGGTGTGTGAGCAAATCCATCCATCCTTAATGAAAAGAAGTAGTATTTGGTATTAGGGCAAGGGTATTATAGCTTGAATTGAATTCTTGAGTGTAGGGGTGCAAATATACACACACGTAGGGGTAAACAATCGATGTTTGGATAAAAGATAGAAATAAAGAATAAGACTTGTATTTTCTGTAAAGTTGATAAAAATCCCTGATTTGAGGCCGCACTTTAGAAGGAAAACTCAGGAGAACCAAGGTTAAATAGATAGGAGGTGTGAAAAATAAGGGTTGAATATTTCTAACTTAGGATGATAGAGTTTCTAATGTAAATTCTAAACTGTAGGAGTAGAATCATTGTTAACTTATGACACTAACTTGACGGGATTTTGTGGGTGTAATCCGCTGAAAACCCTCAGGAGACAACACTCCTCCTACTAGGGACACCTAGAGGTTTAACGGCTTGTTGCACGCGCTCAGTGCAATCGCGTTCCCTGCGAAAGTGCGGTTAGGATTTTATTTTTTTGAATAATTAGTTTTGCTCGGGACGAGCAAAAGTTAAGTTTGGGGGTATTTGTTCATAACAGAATAATGCATTTTATACCGCCCATTCTTACGCTCGTTTGTTTATAGGCAGGTGCTTTTAATCCATGTTTGCTACATATTTACAGGCTACAGGTTGCTAGTCCAAAATAACGCAAATAATACAAAATCTCTACTGTTACGCCAAAATCTAGGACATCTGTTGCCAGCAGAAAAAAAGCCGGGTTCTGATCATCCGTATCCGTCCAGTGCCGCGTACCTGTTCCAGAGACAAGACAAATGACAGTGGTCATTCATGTCTCAGAAAAGCACAAAGCACGAGAGGGGCAGCACAAAGCATGAGAGGGGCAAACACAAAGCACGAGAGGGACATGCACAAAGCACGAGAGGGTATGGTGCATTCAATGCATAAAGTGTTGATGTGATTCAAAAATTCAAAAATTCAAACTTCCCTCCAAATTTTGGATGAATTCAAATTCAAATTAAAGGAAAGGTCTTGCTCTTTTGCCTTTAAAAGGAAACCATTGGGTAAGTGAGATGGGGTCCAATTTTGCCATACATTGTATCATTCTTTTGCTTAGCTTCCCCTTGAGGTCCTTGCCTTCTCTTGATCTTTCAACCTCTTCATTGAGCTTGAAGGTTTAAGGGTTGGTTATTGATCTCAAGGGATTGTATCATTATGGAATCAATAAAGCTCTTCTCTTTTATGCTTCATTTCACATGAGTTCTTTACCCTTCTCTTGACCTTGCAACCTCTTGATTGAGCTTGCAAGTTTAAGGGTTGGTTATGGATCCATGGCTTATCTAGAGTTCTATGGTTCTTAGTGTTACTTTCTTGCTTATCTCTTTCTTGCATTTTTCATTCTTGTCTTTTATTACTTGCAATTTATTACCATGCACTTTAATTACTTGCTTGTAATCTTTTCTTTTCTTTGTTTATCTTTTCTTTTGCTCTTTTTGGTTTGTTTTGTGAATGGTTATAATTATTGTTGTTGTTAAGAATCAATACGATATTGTAAGTTAATGTTTCTTTGCTCATTTCCTTTTCCCGTTATTTTCCATTGAACTCCGCCCAAATGATATGCAAGCGCTCCGTTAGGCACCCTACCTAACAAGGTAACGGTGATTCCTAACCGCGACCGGTTGCGTTCGGTTTGGCCGGAGGCGAAAGCAAGAGACAAGAACGGAAGGACAAGGGTAAATAAGCCGGATTCCACGAATACCGCGCTTAAATCCCCTAATCCACGTTGTTGCCGATTGCTCTAGCTTCAATTGGTCAAGACTCGGCTCAAAGGTTTTGAGTACGGATTTCTTTAGCTTACATTTTCGTATCTTTTAACAACATTATACTTGCAAATAATACACATAGGTTAGATTGAACAAACATATACTCATTCTTTATTGACTCGTCTAAAACAAGAAAGGACATACAACCATCTCCCTGTGGATCGACCCGTGCTCAACCGGCTAGCTGCGAAGTGACACCGTCCTGATTGCGGTTAACTAAATTCATATCGATCATCAGTATATTTTTATCTAGTAATAACTTAAGTCCAGTCATGTCGATTGGTCGCTGCAATTAGGAGAGAGAGAAGAAACACTTTAGCATGATGCTCTTGCAAGTTTAGAGTGGTTTTTAGATTGTCTAAACAGGATGGCTCCCACTGTCTCTCGAATCCCTCCTCAAACCATAAAGGAAGAATTAGTCGGGATCAATCTCACCGTACAATACTTGCTTAACCGTTCAGCCAGGCCAGGGTCGGTACTTCGAGGGAGGTTTTCCAACGCTTTCGCGAAGTTCTTTAATTAAATAACCTCTTTTCCCTGGGGTCGTAGCCCCGCTAACACCTTTCTAGACACCTACTAGGTTTATAGCATTGATCATTAAGTGAGAAATTTCCCGAGGAGTAGCATATACTCACAGTAGGATCGCGATCCAAATATTATCGCGTGACAAAACTGAAGGAATCCTACCAGAATCATCACACTCCAAATGGTATGCAGCACTAGCAAGTTTCAGTTTCTTTTGAAACTCCCGATGTGGATTTTTGCCCCATGCTCTTATGACCTTGGCGTGAGGTCAAAATGTCATAAGTCACATGTCAAGTTCTACCCATCATTATCCAGGTTAATTTGAACCCACCTGTACCTACCTTTGACGTAGGCCAAAATGGCAGTACGACTGTCTCAAACCAACGCATTCTATCTATGCAACAGATAAATATCCGGCAGCTACTAATCACTATATAGGGTTCCTAGGCACACTAACATGGTTCTACAACGCATCAAACATGCCCGATTAAAATTTTAGCCGTGCCAAGTAACCCTAAACAAGATCGTTGCTAGAAAATTAGGGTTTCATATGCTAGTAAACTACGTTTACGACTATGTGAATACGATATACAACCTTTGTAGATCGGTCCTTCACTTCTATAGCTCCTTGTTGAAGTCCCTTCGCTGCGATCGTGGTTCACCTGGACCCTTGCATGGCTTCACGAGGCGAAAGACGCGTCCTTTCTTGAAGTCTTCGAGGCCGAAGATGATCTACGTCGAGGGGATGCCAACTCAAGCTTCTACTTCACTAACTTGAGAATTAGTGAAGCAAACACCCTAAACTAAAGTGCTAGTCTAGTAGAGGATGGAGAAATAGGAAGTGGGTTCTCTTTAGAATTTTATTTCTCACACTATTTCTCACTTTGGATCAAACCCTAGCAAGCCTTTTCATTTTAAAAATGAAGAAGAAGATGAACAAAAGAATGAGATGAGGATAATGATCAAGTGAGAAAGCTAACCATGGTGAGTGAGTATCATATACTAACTCTTGTAGAGGCATAACCATGGCTAATGCTTATGGTTGGGTTAACAAATATCCATGGTAAAAACAAACTTAGTGGACTCAGGCATCCACAAGCTTCCACAAGCTTCATGCATTGTGCTAATCCTCCACTAATTTTGTAATTACTTTAAATAAAAAAACCCAACATAAAAAATAGCATGGTGTAAGTCTCATACACCCAAGTCATGTGTATCATCAACCATGATACAAAAAGAAAACACAAATTTAATATATATCACATATATATTAAAGTTGTGTACATGTGAGAAAAAACCTAAAGTGAACATGTGTTAGTTAATGTAAACTAGTATGTCAAATATACAATTATACAATAAATTATTAAATCAACACTTGACTTAATAATCCGGTCATATCACATATAACCGACTAACATCCAATGTATCGACTTATCGAATCAACACTTGATTCGATAACCCGGCTATATCATATATAACCGACCGATACAAAAAGTCATGAGAATAGAATACGGTATCACATACACGCATTATTCTCGGTCCCGCATATATCACATACGTGCTCCTATTTCGTTTTGCCTGAGCCACTAAAACCTCTATGCAGGACTCTAAAGACTCGTTAATACGCCGGCAGTAGGTGATGATCACATCTAGCACCCACAAGCCGTCAGTGGTACTAGCTGGATGTAACGGCTACCCGGGTATTGAGCGATCAGAAGATCAGCAAGCAAGCCCGCTCCAACTCCTGTAAAAGCCTGCCGGTAACACATCCCGTACAGTCCGGTCTCCTCGTCTGATATGTCGCATATCAAGTCTAGGGGTGGTAAACGTCAGACCCTAATAACCGATAAGTCGTGCCGATGTGAGGCTCATAACGGGTTGAGAAACTACTGGTAACACTTACCAGCAAATCTCTAAATCAATCCTGGCCAGGTACTTCCCTGTTACGGCCAATCGAGCACAGCGCAACATCAACCCCCAATATAGAGAGAGACGAAACCCCTTCTATCGCTCATTGCCTCCATGTGACCCGGGACTATACCCAAAAACCACCGTTTTGCATGCCCTCATCGACGTGGTAAGGTGGAAATCAAGCACAGTGGGAATCACACAAGACTCTATGACGATCTCGGGTCTACAGACTAACCTGCACAAGTGTCACCAGAGAACTGCCAACAGACGTAAGGTATAATACCATCTGGGAGTTCTCGACGAGTCCGTCCAGTCTACCCAGTCTCCACTAAGTACCCGTATACCATCTCTGATGTCAAACACCAATGATATAGGATCTTCCATCGCCCATCACATGGGTCGAGAAGCGTATACGCTAGTCTACTCTGGTATATCGATGCCCCGTCTCGATACACCCACGACTAGGGACCTTGAAGGATGTACTTATGGACTACCATGTCCCCACTAGTATGATCCACATCATAGTCCAGGTAGTCAAGTACACATCCTAAGGACTTTACCAACATGTAACTATAAGAAAGTATTAAGAGACAAGTATACATGTTAAGATAAAGAGCAACCAGATAGCATACTATCATGTCGAGCAAGAAAGTCCTCTTTATAT
Organism: Agapanthus africanus; assembly: GCA_030015575.1. Lineage (NCBI taxonomy): Eukaryota > Viridiplantae > Streptophyta > Magnoliopsida > Asparagales > Amaryllidaceae > Agapanthus > Agapanthus africanus. Next base: position 667,113,185 of record CM057338.1, read on the forward strand.
ATATCCAAGCATCCAACATAATATACATCATCTGTACAATACTGGCCTCCATGGCATACATACAACTAACAATCTCCCACTTGCACTAGGGCCAGCTGCTGTAGTATCGCATACCAAGCATCCCGAAAAGTCTCTCAAACTGTATCTGGGGAATGTCCTTCGTGAGTGGATCTGCTGTGTTGTTCTTCATGTCAACCCTCCTGACCTCGATCTCCCGGCGATCTACTATCTCCCGGATCAGGTGATATCGTCTCAGAGTATTCCTGGATCGCTGATGGGACCTGGGTTCCTTGGCCAAAGCCACTGCTCCATTGTTATCGCAATACAAAGGTATTGGATGCTCAATGGATGGAACCACTCCAAGTTCAGTAATAAACTTCTTGATCTAGACAGCCTCTTTGGCAGCATCGTTGGCAGCGATGTATTCAGCCTCCATCGTCGAGTCTGCCACGGTTTCCTGCATGGAAATCTTCCAGCTAACCGCCCCTCCGTAAAAGGTAAAGACAAATCCCGAGTGTGACTTAGAGTCGTCCTTATCACTCTGGAAGCTCGAATCGATAAAGGACTCCACTTGAAGTTCTCCGTTACTATACACCAAGAGCATCTCTTTAGTCCTTCGCAAGTACTTGAGAATGCTCTTCACTGCTGTCTAGTGACTCTCTCCAGGATCAGCTTGATACCTACTCACTACACTTAGTGAGTATGCTACATCGGGTCTGGTACATAGCATCGCGTATATGATAGAGCCTACAGCCGAAGCATAGGGTATCCCTTGCATGCGAGCTCTCTCTAAATCAGTCTTGGGAGACATCTCTTTGGAGACAGTGAGCCATGAAATCGTGGGTAAAAACCCACGTGTGGACTCTTCCATACTAAACCTCTTTAGTATGGTGTTAATGTACCTGGATTGCGACAATCCCAATATCCTTTTAGATCTATCCCTATAGATCATAATTCCCAGTATGCAGGAGGCATCACCTAGATCTTTCATTGAGAATCTTTGTGATAAGAAGAGCTTGACCGATTGCAGCATAGGAATGTCATTTCCGATCAAGAGTATGTCGTCCACGTACAATACGAGGAAGACTACCTTACTCTCTGCCACCTTCTTGTAGACACAAGGTTCATCTACGATTTTGACGAAATCAAACTCTTTGATAATGACGTTAAAGCAGATGTTCCAACTCCGCGATGCTTGCTTTAATCCATAAATGGATTTAAGCAGCTTGCACACCTTCCTGCTGCTCCCACTATCTACGAAGCCCTCTGGCTGAGTCATGTACACGCTCTCTTCTAAATCACCGTTTAGAAAGGCTGTCTTAACATCCATTTGCCAGAATTCATAGTCATGATATCCAGCGATGGCAAGCATGATCCGGATGGATTTAAGCATAGCCACTGGAGAAAAGGTTTTGTCATAGTCCACACCTTGTCTTTGACGAAAACCCATTGCAACAAGTCTAGCTTTAAAAGTGTCCACTTTCCCATCTACACCAAATTTTTTCTTGAAGATCGACTTGCTCCCAATGGGTTTTACCCCTTCAGGAGCATCTTCCAAAGTCCTTACTTTGTTGGTGTACATGGATTCCATCTCGGACCGCATTGCATCCATCCATTTCACTGAGTCCCCACTCGTGATGGCCTGCTTGAAGCTAGTTGGGTCATCATCAACCATGATGCAATCCTCGCTCCCACCATCCATGAGAAAACCATAGTATCACCCAGGTGGGTGAGGAACCCTACTAGATCGGCGGAGTGGCTGGGGTTCATCGGGAACTACCGAATCCTCTGGTCCTACCAAATCTTTTGTTGTGGTTTGTACAGCTGGAATCTCTTCCAGTTCTACCTCAGAACCACTAATCTCTTTTGCAAGAAATTCCTTTTCTAAAAAGGTGGCGTGTTGAGCAACAAACACCCTTTGTTCCTCACTGTGGTAGAAGATATACCCTCGTGAATGCTTGGGATATCCAACAAACTTAAACAAAACAGACCTTACCTCGAGTTTGTCCGGTTTTTGTCTTTTGACATAAGCCGGGCAACCCCATATCTCAATAAAATTAAGATATGGTCTATTCCCCTCCCATATCTCATATGGGGTGGTAGGCACAGATTTGGTAGGAACCCTATTAAGTAGGTATGCTATTGTCTCCAGTGCATATCCCCAGAAGGAAATAGGTAACTCAGCTATACTAATCATAGAGCGCACCATATCTAATAGGGTGCGATTCCTCCGTTCCGATACACCGTTTTGCTGTGGTGTATATGGAGGAGTTAGCTGAGAGAGAATCCCATTCTCTTTTAGGAAGTCCAGGAATTCATTGCTCAAGTATTCACCTCCTCGATCAGATCGAAGGATTTTAATACTTTTCCCTGTTTGGTTCTCGACTTCTTGTTTATATTCTCTAAATTTCTCAAAAGCTTCCGATTTGTGTTTCATCAGGAACACATATCCGAATCTAGAGAGATCGTTAGTGAATGTAATGAAGTATGAAGAACCATCCTTGGCATGTGTAGACATGGGACCGCATACATCACTATGTATCAGTCCCAAGAGTTCCGTAACTCTCTCTCTCTGTGTCCCATAAACGGAGTTTTGGTCATCTTGCCTTTGAGACATGACCGGCAAGTGTCATAAGATGAAAATTCAAACGGATTCAAATATCCATTCTTATGCAACTTAGCTAGTCGTGTCGCATTGATGTGACCTAGTCTACAATGCCACAAGAAGGATTCGTTCAGTTCTGAACTCTTCCTCTTGTGTGTATTTGTTATGCTTAGAACTGTTGATTGATTTAGAACATAAATGCCATTGCACATCGTGCCTGATCCAACCAACTTTTGGTTTAGAAAAATGTTCATAACATTATCCTGTAATACAAAATTATATCCTTCTTTACTCAACAAAGAAACCGATATAATGTTGCATATCAGGTTCGGCATGTAATAGCATTCGTTCAGAATTAATGTATTACCAGTTGGCAATACAAGGTGATATTCCCCGACGGTTTTAGCTGCAACAATTGCACCATTTCCAACCCTTATGTCTTTATCACCTTCTCCAAGTTCTTTACCTTTTCTAAGCCCATGTAACTGATTACATATATGGGATCCTTACCCGGTATCTAATACCCAGGACGTAGAGGAAATGGAGAAACGGTTCTCTGTAACGAACACACCCGAAGAAAATGCATCAACATGTACTTTCTTCATTCGGGTGGTATGGGAATCCTGGTATTCCCTTATATCCTGTTCAGTCTTATAACTTTTATAAGAAAGAACGGATCCAACATTCCCCAGCACAGTATAACGTGCGGGTTCGGTCAATACATCCATATTATTATCTTTATTAAGGCATGATATGGTCGCTCCCTAGAGAGAGAGAGAGAAGAAAACACTTTAGCGTATGCTCTTGCAAGATCAGATTGATTATTATTTTATCTAATCAGTATGGCTCCCACTATTTTTATCAAATCTTCCTTCAAACCCTAAAAGGAAAGACTAGCCGGGATTAATTACACCCTACAACTTCACCGATCTTTCAGCCAGGCCAGTGTCGGTACTTTGAAGGAGGTTCCCCGTGCTTTCGCACGGACCTAATTAAAGTAAACCTTGTTTTCCCTGAGGCGTAACCCCGTTGACACCTTTCTAGACACCTACTTGATCGGCTAATTGTCCTGTGTAAAACTCTCCCAGGAGTAACAATTACTCGCAGTGGGTATCGGGATACAACTATCTCATAGAAAGTATGCAATCTCATCGCAAATTTCAACACTTGAAATTCCCGATAATATTTTTCCCCAAGCATCCCATGACCTTGACGGAGGTCAACAAACCACAGGGTGCAAGTCAAGTTCAACCCGTCATTTCTTGATTGAATCAAACCCACCGGCACGACCCTTGATGGATGTCAACAAGGTCGTACGACTACCCTAATCCAATCTGCATCATATGCATAAGCAGATAGATACTAGTTAGCTACCGCACACTATGCCTTGACGGAGGTCAACAAACGTAACACGAATACTAAGTAGGACTTATGTGAAATGACGGAGGGCTACGACAGGTTTTTATGAAAACCTATTGCGTAATGAACTTGATATCGTTGTAGAATCGAGTGAATTTTAAAATGGAGTGATTTTGAGGCTTTCGTTAGTTTTGCTAAAGAGGTCACTCACGGTGAAGGGATCTCTGCCCTTTCCACATCGAATAAGGTGCGGGATATATCACATATATCGCTATGCAAAGCAAAACTCTAAAAGCAATCAAAAAACAAACCGAGTTTTGTAGCATCTGCCAGTTTTGCTAAAGAAGTCACTCCCGGTGAAGGGAACTCGGCTCTTTCCTCATCGAATAAGGTGCAGGATATATCATATATATCGCTATGCAAAGCAAAACTGTAGCTACCCTTTTTGAAAAATTTGATTCTACAACATCTTTTAGGTTTCTTTTCTTTCATTAATCACATTAATGAAGTCCCATCATTTAAGTCACCTAAACATCACAGATAAATACGACGTACACTTATGCCATCCGCATTCGCCTCGATGTCCCATCGTGCACCGTTAGGTTAGGTAACTAACGGCAGAGCGGGGCAGGGCTAGCGCGGGTGTAAAACATAAGTAACACCTATATAATATATCATATATACTATATACAGTATTTATCACAGTACATCAAATGATCACATCACAGATATCGCAGCAGAAGAAACATATGAAACATTGGATATGCTAGGACGTCTGTGTTTTATTTTGAGCCTCTGTAAAACACGGATTCCACGGTCGCGACGAATATCCAAACCCGGACCCCTAGACCCCTACGAGAGCGGCAAGCAACCCTTCCAATTCTAGAGTTAAGAGACCCGGACTCGACTCCTCAAGTTGGTCTCCCACTGGACTCTAGAACCCGGTTACTTATGCTCTCCTCCTTGGGTCTATCCTAGTGCGGAAAAGTAAATAATATACAAATGGTGACATCAACCTCATCCCGGAAGTGCCCCAATAAAAGAATATTACATACATTTAATTTTACATGAATGAAAATAAAAACTCTCATCTCACATAAAACCCCCGGCTATTTAGAACGCGACGATCCAATATAACATATCCAGCAACACATAACATCACATGTCATCGACGTAAGTAAATACACGCATCCTAATTGTCATTGACATATAGCAACGAAACCGGCGATATCATATATTACACTTACGGTCACAGAAAAGAAAGTGTAAAACTACAACATTTGGAATCCACATTCTCTTTAGACATCGTAAATCCTAAATATCACATACTTCGCATTTCATGCCTAACTATATGAATTCCACATATTGTATCACATTCCAGATAAATTGACAGTATTAAACTTTCCGATCGAATAATCAAATACCCAAGATTTCCATAATAGCTCAACACTTGAGCGGAGTTCAAAAATTCCAGAATACGTCACAGTAGCAACGGTCTAGCCGTAGAAGGGTCAAGCCAACGCCTCACATGTGGCACGCCGTACTGCCCCAAACTCTAAGATCCAAAAGGCAGTTCAAGACAGTCACATAATCGAGTTAAGGTTTGTTGTCTTCTAGAGGGTCCATCGCGTCACATGCACGTTTTTCCGAAAGATTTAAACCCGAGAAAAATTCAACACCTGAATGTTGTTCATTCCGGGAAAAATTGAGTTAATGATATCCGTTCGAACATTTTAATACTTTCTAAATTATCCGGAATAACAAAACAAAATTAAATTCTCCGATCGAATCGACGATTACAAAATAAACCCCAAAATACTCAACACTTGAGTCAGATTAAAAATACCCGGAAAATATAAATCATAGAAGTAGAAATTACAGTGTAAAAACGAGTACATATATCCCCTTTTCTGCCGCGGATTATCGGCCTAAGGGCGGTACGGCCGCGGTTCCGCGATGGTTTGGACGTATTATGTGTTCGTTTTTCACCACAATTCTTATAAAACCGTGCTGAATTTTTTAGGTATTTTTAATTCAGAAAAAACCCAGTTTTAAAAAAATGTACAGAGAGGGGGTTATCTTGACGTTTCCGGGTTCGATCGGGGTTTTAACTTCGTTAACACATCGCCTAATGGTCTAGATAGGCTCTGATACCATTGTAGCGTTCCTAGGCACACTAACAAGGTTCTACAACGCATCAAACATGCCCGATTAAAATTTTAGTCGTGCCAAGTAACCCTAAACAAGAACGTTGCTAGAAAATTAGGGTTTCATATGCTAGTAAACTACGTTTACGACTAAGTGAATACGATATACAACCTTTGTAGATCGGTCCTTCACTTCTATAGCTCCTTGTTGAAGTCCCTTCGCTTCGATCGTGGTTCTCTCCGACCCTTGCATGGCTTCGCGAGGCGAAAGACGCGTCCTTGCTTGAAGTCTTCGAGGCCGAAGATGATCTACGTCGAGGAGATGCCAACTCAAGCTTCTACTTCAATAACTTGTGAATTAGTGAAGCAAACACCCTAAAGTAAAGTGCTAGTCTAGTAGAGGATAGAGAAATAGAAAGTGGGTTCTCTTTAGAATTTTATTTCTCACAATCTTTCTCACTTTGGATCAAACCCTAGCAAGCTTTTTCTTTTTAACAATGAAGAAGAAGATGAACAAAAGAAAGAGATGAGGATAATGATCAAGTGAGAAAGCTAACCATGGAAAGTGAGTATCATATACTAACTCTTGTAAAGACATAACCATGGCTAATGCTTATGGTTGGGTTAACAAATATCCATGGTAAAAACAAACATAGTGGACTTAGTCAATGCATCCACAAGCTTCCACAAGCTTCATGCATTGTGCTAATCCTCCACTAATTTTGTAATTACTTTAAATAAAAAAAACCCAACATAATAAATAGCATGGTGTAAGTCTCATACACCCAAGTCATGTGTATCATCAACCATGATACAAAAAGAAAACACAATTTTAATATATATCACATATATATTAAAGTTGTGTACATATGAGAAAAAACCTAAAGTGAACAAGTGTTAGTTAATGTAAACTAGTATATCAAATATACAATTATACAATAAATTATTAAATCAACACTTGACTTAATAATCCGGTCATATCACATATAACCGACTAACATCCAATATATCGACTTATCGAATCAACACTTGATTCGATAACCCGGCTATATCATATATAACCGACCAATACAAAAAGTCGCGAGAATAGAATATGGTATCACATACATGCATTATTCTCGGTCCCGTACATATCACATACGTGCTCCTATTTCGTTTTGCCTGAGCCAGTAAAACCACTATGTAGGACTTTAAAGACTCGTCAATACGCCGGCAGTAGGTGATGATCACATCTAGCAACCACAAGGCGTCAGCGGTACTAGCTGGACGTAACGGCTACCCGGGTATTGAGCGATCAGAAGATCAGCAAGCAAGCCCGCTGCAACTCCTGTAAAAGCCTGCCGGTAACACTTCCCGTACAGTCCGGTCTCCTCGTCTGATATATCGCATATCAAGTCTAGGGGTGGTAAACGTCAGACCCCAATAACCGATAAGTCATGTCGATATGAGGCTCATAACGGGTCGAGAAACTACTAGTAACACTTGCCAGCAAATCGCTAAATCATCCCTGGCCAGGGACTTCCCTGTTACGGCCAATCGAGTACAGCGCACCATCAACCCCCAATACCGGAAGAGACGAAACCCCTCCTATCGCTCATTGCCTCCATGTGACTCGGGACTGTACCCAAAAACCACCGTTTTGCATGCCTTCATGGACGTGGTAAGGTGGAAATCAAAGCACAGTGGGAATCACACAAGACTCTATGACGATCTCGGGTCTACAGACTAACCTGCACAAGTGTCACCAGAGAACTGCCATCTGACGTAAGGTATAATACCATCTGGAAGTTCTCGGTGAGTCCGTCCAGTGTACCCAGTCTCCACTGAGCACCCGTATACCATCTTTGATGTCAAACGCCAATGGATATGGGATCATCCATCGCCCATCTCATGGGTCGACAAGCGTATACACTAGTCTACTCTGGTATATCAATGCCTCGTCTTGATACACCCACGACTAGTGACCTTGAAGGATGTACTTATGGACTACCATGTCCCCACTAGTATGATCCGCATCATAGTCCAGGTAGTCAAGTACACATCCTAAGGGCTTTACCAACATGTAACTATAAGACAGTATTAAGAGACAAGTATACATGTTAAGATAAAGAGCAACCAGATAGCATACTATCATGTCGAGCAAGAAAGTCCTCTCTATATATGTCTAAGCATCCAATATAATATACATCATCTGTACAATACAGGCCTCTAGGGCATACATACAACTAACACACTATGCCTTGGCCTGAAGTCAAAATACATAGCTTGAATACTACCGAATATTTAACTGAAATGATGGAGGGCTACGAATGGTTTTGGCGAAACCGTGAACGTAGTGAACTTGATATAATCGATGGAACGAGATAGCTTTTAAAAGGAGTGGTTCAAGCTCGGCATTTAAAAGTTGGCTTTTGAAAAGAACCGAGTGGTTTTGAAGGTGTTCCAACGACTTTTACTTGGTTTATTTTCTTGCATTAATTTTAATGCGTCCCATCATTTAATCCTACCATTGCAGAAAACAACGAAAATATGACGTACACTTATGCCATCCGCATTCTCCACGGGGTCCCGTCATCACCCGTTAGGTTACTTAACTAACGACAGAGCGGGGGATGGACTAGCGCGGATGCAAAACATAAGCAACGCCTAAATAGATATCATATATAGATATATACACATTCGTCAGATTCAATGATAGCCATTCCAGATCACAGATGAATACATTGGATATACTAGGAATCTGCATTCCGTTCGAGCCTGTAACGAAAAGCGGATTACACGGTCGCGATGAATAGCAAATACCCCACCCTAGACCCCTACGGGTGCGACAAACTACCCGCCAAGTATCCGAAGCGAAGCAACCTCCCTCAACGACGTGAGTTGGCCACTCGGCACTTCGAGATACCCGGTAGTTTGTGCACCCCACCTTGGGTCTATCCTAGGAGCAAAAACAGTAAAAAGAAATTATACAATGGCGGCTATAACCTCATCCCGGATGTGCGGCCATACAAATAATATTACATCAAATTTACATATTACATGAATTGAAAGATAAAGAAAAAACTCTCATCTCTCAACCCCCGGCTATTCATCCGCGACAATCCAACGAATTCATATACACATACCATCAACATTACAGATCACAGATATGTATAACCCCCACTAATCGACATAAAGCGATTTGCAAACGTTCAATACATATATAACATTACAGATACAACCCATTAGCCAAAGTCTACAGAAAATCAATCAAAATACGGATTTGTAACCACCTGAAAAACAAATTTGTTCTCTGGAAATTCTGTGCAAAAACAAACCATCCTAAAAATCATAAAACACCAACACAACAACACTGCAGGAGAAACGATCCACGGCCGAGTCAACTCGGCCGCGGATCCGCGGCAGGGGCAAGCTCTTTCCGCGGATCCGCGGTGAGTTGGTCAACTCACTAGATCGTTTTTATTTCCTGTTCTTTAAAAAGCCTGAGCCGATTTTTAGTACATGATTTATTAGTTTCTGAGCAGAAAAAAAAATCGGAAGAAACTTGAATTTTTCGGGGTGTTTTGCAGTTTTTTGTCCGATTGAAATTCTAGATACTTTGCTAACATTCTAGGGTGTGTTTATCTAGGCTCTGATACCACTGTAAGTCCACGTTACCTCTTCCGGTTCTTTCGGACTTGCGGAAATGGTGAAAAACGATTTTTAGGGTTATGGTAACATGGACAATAATGTACGGATCTTTGCTAAACTACACACTAGAAACTAACTAGAGCTTTACCTACTCAGTTAGGGGTTATACCTCAACTTGAAGTCCTTCTCTTGGACTCCTTGTGGTGGTCGGATGGTTCTCTCCTCGTCGCCTTCTCTTGCCGAAGATGGATCCACCTAAGGGTCTCTACCTTGAGCTCCTTCCTCGAACTTGAGGAAACTAAAGTGTCCGTCTTGCTAAACTTTCAACATTAGGATGAGTAGAGAGTGGCTTTGGGTGTTTTATCTCAAAGAAAATGTTTCTCAACACATGAGATGAATTTTCCTTGAGCTAGAGGAAGAGTAAGAAGAAAGAATGAGAGAGAATGAGAAATGAAAAAATGAGCATAGTTTTACAACCATAACCAATATATGTGAATTAATCTAATTAATAATATTAATCAAAATGAAAAAGGTGATGGTTGATTTGATAAGACCATTATCATTTCACATTAAATGTTTTTGCAAAAATCAAAGAGCATCTTTGGAGTGAAATGATTATGGTCAATGTTTCAACCTTGGTCAACAAGTCAACAATATAACCATAACTCAATTTCATTTAATTAATATTATTAATTGATATTTCACATATTCATTAGAGTTTGGAAAATGACAACTGTCAACTGTGCATACATACCCGTTCCAAAACCCAAATGAAAATCCTCTACCTCCGCCTCAAACAACTGTGCATACACACCCGCATTCGTGTTCCGAGGAACACGAATACGATGAAATAAAACTAACCCCAAAGTATATAATAGGATCTGGTTCAAACGAGAGCCCGCTAGTAATGACTGTCCGGACACCAAACGTGCACAATTGTGCGGATGTGAACGAACCCCGTCGCAAAACCATGCGACCTCTACTCTGTTTTGCCCAAAGGCGAATAACCCTCTGTGTGGGACTCTAAAGACTCGAAACTACGCTGGCAGTGGGTTTAACCACAGACCGCAAGCGACACTAGCTGTACGGAACGGCCCCCAGGTAGATGCCGATAAGAAGACTGATGAGGCGAACCCATCCGAACTCCAACTGAGCCTGTATGTGACAATCTCCGTACAGTCCGGTCTGTTCGTCTGGGAATATAGCATGGCGGGCCAAGGGGGGTGGTAAACGTCAGTCCTCTAATAGCGGTACAAGTCGTGTCGGAGTGTAGCCCAGAACACCCTGAGATAACACTGGAAACCTACCAGTATATCTCGCTTGCCCTGGCCAGGGACGAAAATGTTTAATGGCTCTCCTAGACACAGCGCGATATCAACTCACAATACCGGAAGAGATGAATCCTATCTAACCGTCACTGCCTCCAAGTGCATTGGGACTGCACCCAACTACAACCTGTTTGCATGACTCCTTTGAGCCGTGGTAGGGTAGTAATCAAAGTACAGTGGGAACACACTCGAGGCGAAGTGACATTGCCAAGTTAGCGGACTAAGCTGTACTCATGTCACCTGGGAACTGATAACTGACGATAGGTATAGTACCTACCAACAGCTCCCGACGAGTCCTGTCCAGTGTACTCGTAACCTAACGAGCACCCGCATACTATCTCAAGTACGACGTACAGACGGCTGTGGGACAGACCGTCTCCCCTGCTGGGATGAGAAGCGCATACGCTAGTCTACTCTGGAGTATCGATACCCCGTCTCGATAATCCCATGACCAGGGACGAATATATAAGGATGTGCTTGTAGATTACACAGCCCCCACGAGTGTGACTGCCATCACAACGCTGGTAATCATGCAAAGATCCTAAGGGCTCCACTAATGCGTATAGGTGATATATTAAAAGAAACACATGTACACATTAAAGCAGAGAAAAACCAAGTAGCATACTACCATTTCGAGCAAGATTGTCTATACAACTGTGAATATTCTAAGCTTCCATCAAGTAATATACATACTAGTATGATACAGTAATGGACTCTAGGGCATATACACTAACAACAAGCACGTCAGTGGCACTAGCTGTACGTAACGGCTTCCTACGTATTGAGTAAAAGGGAGGCCGATGAGCGAAATCATCCTGAAACCGAGCCTGTCAGTGAAAATATCCGTACAGTCCGGTCAGTTCATCTATGAGCATCGCATATCGGGCCTAGGGGGCTGGTAAACTCCAGACCCCCAATAGCGGTATAAGTCGTGTCGGAGTGTAGCACAGAACACCCTGAGAAACTACTGGAATACCTACCAGTAAATCTCGCTTGCCCTGGCCAGGGACTTTGTGTAATGGCTCTCCAAACACAGCGTGATATCACTCCCAATACTCGGAGAGACGAATCCCCTGCCGATTCGCTCACTGCCTCCATGTGGCTCGGGACTATACCCAACTAAAACCTGTTTGCAGGTCTCCTTTGAGCCATGGTAGGGTAGTAATCAAAGCACAGTGGGAACTCACACGAGTTAAATGACGATCTCAGGTCGATAGACTAACCTGTACACATGTCACCAGGGAACTGCTATCTGACAATAGGTATAATACCAACTAGCATGTTCCCGGCGAGTCCGTCCGGTGTACTCATAACCCAATGAGCACCTGTATACTATCTTTGGAGAACCAACTGACACCAATGGCTTGTGAGACCGGCCACCGCCCCTCTTCGTGGTCTCGACCCGTATTCACTAGTCTACTCTCGGAGTATCAATGCCCAGTCTCGAAACTCCCACGACTAGGGACACTTTAAGGATGTGCTTATAGACTACCCAACTCTGACGTATATGATCACCATCATACTGCTGGTTGTCAAGAAAGAATCCTAAGGGCTCTATCAACGTGTAATAGTGATCTGCAATGTCACCTAAAGCATGTACACGATAATAAAGACAAACCAGATAGCATACTATCATCTCGAGTAAGACTGTCCTACCGGTATAGGTCATCCCTCAATCATTGCAATCACGTACCTGCGATCCAATAATTTCATTTTGAGGGAACTATAGCCAACAATCTCCCACTTGCACTTAAGGCTAATTATGGCAATGTCAAATACTCAAAGCCCGTATGATACCGAACACCCAATTCTCTACTGATCAGTCTCAAAAAGCTAGTTTGTGAAACTATTCCGTTCGAGAAATAGCCCCAGTAAGTGGATCTGCTTTGATGTTTCTTTCTATGTCTCTCTTTATCTCAAGTTCGTAGAGAAAGCCATATCCCAAAATGAGACATACCTGTCTTAGAATATGTCTGGATATCTAATAGGACCCATTTCATAAATGAACTCCAAATCCAGCAAACTTCTTAGACTGTATCGTCAACTGAATTTAATCAGTATCCTGCGCCATGCTTCTCTCAGTATCCGCTTGACCACCTGTCAAAACTACTGTCCCTCGTCAGAGGGAAAACTATAACTTTGACAGTCACTCTATCATCCAAGTCACCTTGGAAGTCTGGAATGATAAATGTCTCCTGAAGGAGGCTGTCGTTATCATATCTGTAACGTTTAAAAAATAATTAAATAAATAAAATCGTTCAAGTGAATTTTCAGATTTTCGGCAAAATTAGCAGTCTTTTCCGTAAAAAGTCAAAATAGGTATTTTTCATTTTAGACATAATAATACAAAATTTAGATAAGATATTACTATAAATTGGTCATTAAAATGTCACTTAAAATTTTCTAGTTAATCAAAAAAAATTTCTTAATTAATTATTTTTAATACTATTTTAAGCTTTTAAAAACATATTTAATTAGTGATAAATACAAATTTAATTGGGTAAATTACATAATTAGGAACCATTATAAACTAAAATTAAGTGTAACAAAAATTTTAGCAAAACATTTCAAGTTTAGTTGTTTATGGTAAAATGGGTTGGAAAATGAATTTAAATAGGGTTTTTTATGTACAATTTGATATGATGGACATTAAATGAGCTTGGAAAAGGCTTTTTGTGTGGAAATTTCTACACAAATCTCTCACCAATCCCTCCTCTACCCTCGGGTCGAGCTTCACAGCAGGAAACCCCCCCTCATTTTTCCCCATTTTTTTTGCATCAAAATTCTTGCAAAAATCCTCCGAAATCCACAAAAATTCACAATTTTCCTATACAAATTCAACCCAAAACCTTAAGCCATCCCTTCTCAAACCCTAGTTGGTCTAAAGCAAGGGGAAAAGAGGCCACTTTGGAGGTTTAGTGCAAGGGAATAACCACTTGTAAGGTATAATCCTAATCTAGTTGTTTAATTGTAGTTTAGTTTGCTAGATTAAAAAGTTTTAGTGTGTAATTTAGTTATGAATTCTTGTTTAGGAAATTCGAGTAAAGGATTTGTATTGTAATTAGGGTTTTCATTCTTGGGTATTGATCTAAATTTGTAGTTTAACATATTAGAAAATGTTAAACCTAATTTAGTAGCAAAGTTGCTAGTTGTTGCATTTAAATTGTTTGAATTAGGTTCTTTTTGCAAGCTAGATTTTTTACAAAACATATAATTAGGTTAGATAAAATTATAATTAGGGTTTTTATTAATAGATTGTGGTGTTAATGTGTAGATTAATAAGTAAATTGAGTGTGAAGCATAATCTAATTACAAATTTCTAGCTTTCACTTTAAAATTGTCACAATATTGCTATTTTTATTAAACTAGGTTTTGAAAATTTATTTAAAATGAGGGATTAAAAATAAAGCTAGGGTTTTAGCACATACTTAAGGTTTCAAGGAGGGGGTTTAACAATTTGAAATGTGCAAAATCAAGTGTAATTGTGGAATTGTAAATTTTTTCTTAAAAGTATCGAAATCGGGCAAGTTTGCAAACTAGAATTTCGATTTAATACAAAATAGGGTGTTACAAATATAGTAATGATTTATATAATATAGTTATGCTATTTAATGAGTATTATGACCATTAATTTCATTTAAACGTCAAGTTTTGAAGTAAAATGGTAAATTGACGTTTTCTAGGTTTTTACGAAATCGGAAGATTTGATCGATTTTAAGTTTTCGATGATTTAAACCATATTTTATATTATAAATAATGAGTTTTGAAACTATGAGTTGTTTGTTGATGTTTTACCTCGATCAATCGGCGTTTGTACGCCGATATCGAGCGACATTTGGTTCTTTTGCATGAGCGGGTCATGGGTTTTAATCTAAGCGCGCTTCGTGCGTCGTTTTGGTTTTGTCCATGATTCAGTTTACGATATTATATATGTTTGCGTATAGGTACCCCTCACGTGGACTTCGGACGAGGAAGAAGAGGAGGGCGACATCGTTTTCGGCAGACAAGGACCAGGTGAGTAGATGTATATCTACGGGAGAAATTGGATGGATGGCGTTTAGCACCCCCGCAAACGTAGAATAGGAATATTACTTATTGTCATTTGGAAGCCAGACGTGACCTTAGATTCTAGGTGAGTAGGACCCTAGTAATGACCTTAGGTTGGACTAGACGGATTTAGAAAGACCTTACAAGAGGATGAATATCTTGGAGGAGGTTCGTAGGTTTCAGATAGATACACACACACGCACACACAGAAACTTAACTTGGTGCATATGTGTATGTGTATGTGTATATATATATAGGGTTATGTGTAGGTATATATATACACAGCATGTATATATGATACAAGGTTGTGATATGATACATAGGGATGAAACAATATAACTGGGCTTGATGCCGTGAATTCTTGGCTATACAGTCGTGTTATGATGTTAGCGGATCATTAGAAAATGAGATAATGGATATGTATACATAAACAATAATAGGTGGTGATGATATTGAGGTACATGAGACTCTAAAAATGGAACCCGGACTGTAACCCGTGACTTGATTACGATATGAGATATATGTAACTTGATTACGATATGATATATATATGTGACTTAATCACGACTTGATATATGTGACATGATCAAGATATGATATATGTGACATGATATGTCTGAGGACCAATTGGCAATGTATATTTACGCTGACATGGTAAATTAATGATATTGGGATGTATGCGATTACAGTACAGTACCTTGATCATGACATTATTTGACGAAAATGAATGATGATGTACGTAGGTGATACTTGACCCGTACCTCGATATTAGGATGCCGTACGATGGATTTTACCGTACGAGGCATATATGTGATGATTGATCCGGACTCTTGATTCGAGGAAGTCATACTATGTACGTGACGCTATTGAGGCTGGATCGCTGACTATTAGAGATATGGACTCAGACCTTAGGTAGATTCTTATTTCTTATCGACTAGTTTCTTTAGTTTAGTTCTTAGGGGGTTAAATAGATACCAGTTCAAACTCGAGTCATATAGATGTAGTTAGATATATATATTCCAATTGAGTGGTTAGTACACATTTGACCTTTATTTTCAGATTGTAATCATCATGTTGCATGTTCATACATATGTTTCTTTGATCAGTATGAAACTCTGCTTGATAGGACACCAGCACCATGACCGATGATGCGCATATTCCACGCACACTTATTTGCCGGCTCACACACATCATCATCGGTAATTGCTATGCCACGTACACTTTAGAACATATTATCTTTTATTGATAAATCATCTAGAGGCTAGATCAATATAATATTGTGATTACTCTCAGGTGTTAGTCTAGACATTGCATTTATTACTTAGACATTTCATGCATTCACATTTTCATGTTATCGTGCAGTATTGTGGGGATTATGCCGACACTTATCATTTGCTTACTCATGATATTGGGATTTTGGATTTCTATGAGATTTCTGGATTTTTGGGGAAAAGCGCAAGAATATATATGTAAAAAAACTTCTCTCTCTCGTCCTCTCTTTTTTTTAATATATTTTTGCGGTTTTCTCGTGATGTATGTGTCGTCCACCATGAGATTTCATGTTTTCTATTGGATTTCAAGACCCGATTCGAGGAGTGGATGAACCGTCTCAGGTACATGGTAGGCCCGGTATGGTACCCGGGGGCAAGAAGATCGAGTTTTAGACGATGAGCCTGGCAGGGGAAGACTACCTACCGGTGATGTCTGGCGCGGCGGATATCCTGTGGATACCGACCGTTGTCGTGAGATTTGATGATATTGGTCGATCCGGACTGACGGAGCCCGAGATAGTGAGACTATGAGATATTGAGACTTGAGATTTACACGTTTTGTGTCGATGCTTGACACGGATTTCCATGGATTTCATCAATGATATTCAGATTTCTATACAAATTACCGTGATAAAAGTTAAAGATTTCTTATACAGATATATCCAGATTTCAGGATTGATTGTTTTACATTCATGGTGCATGCATACTCATTCACATGACATATTACTATTTGAGGCACTGACACGAGCACGGAGCTTTTGCACTACACGTAGTTTATTACTCTGCCATTACTAGATGATTAGTAATTTATTAGTATATTATTATGACCTAGGATAGCGTCGTGCATTCGATTTCTTTTCGCAGATATCTTCTACTCTCTAGTTGGCAACTCACCCCCGTTGTGCCAAATTTTATTACAGGTTCGATGTACAGGTTTCCCTGGTAGCTTGCTGGCACATCTTTTCATTCAGGGTGATTTGTACAGTAGGTTGGTTCACTTGTATCTGAACCGCCGTTGTACTTTTATTATTTCATTTGTATCTAGTAATCTACATCAACCATACTTGTATTACTTGATAAGTTTACTGGACCAGTTATTTACTTCGACCTTAGAGTCGCGCTTGTATTATTATGGAATCTGGTGGATTTGTTTTCTTTTTAGTTTTGATCCTCGCCCTTTGGCGTTGTATATTATTGTGCTTGGTGTGGTTGTTTCCTCCAGTTGGCATAGAGCAAGCTCCCGCTTGGGGATGCCATTTTATCGTTTGTATATATTATACTTGTTTGTACCCGTTTGGGGCCAGTTTTTACAATGGAGACTCTGCCGAAATTTTTTAGAAAATTTGATCTTGTTTTTAAACTTGTTTTCCTATATGTTTTCCTTTACTTCTTCTTTTATATGGTTTAGATTTCGGGGCTTCGGCTTACTTAGATTACGTTGCGCCTCTAGACACTTCGTAATTTAAGTGCCGGTCACGTTCCGTACTTGCGGATCGTGACAAAGTTGGTATGAGAGCGCTAGGTTTAACCTTTGTATAAGTGTAGGGTGACCCTTGGTTGATGGAGTAGGTGACTTAGGTAGAGTGACGTACCGTGGGTATGATCCGCGCCATACTTACGATACACTACTCTGCTTAAGAAGCCTTAGGATGTACATTTCTGTGCACCGTATTCTATTCAATCCTTTGATCAATCTTCGTCGATATCGGATGGTGGTTTCTGTTACTACGGTCTCACGGGAAGAGGGAGCTGCGGCTCGAATGCGATGACCCTTAGGGTATCGCTTATTCTTGAGGATTGAAGTATTGTTTAGCGTGCGGACGAAGGGTATTCACATGCTGTCCCGGCGAAGTTAAAGGGTTCGAACGATTATCAGAAAACCATTTTCCCAAGTTTAAGGTATTCGAAAGAACATGCAGGTATTTCTATGGACCCTTTAGAAGAATGAAACCCTAACTCGGCATAATGACCACGAGAACGCCCTTGAACCTTAGGGTTTACGGCAGTTCCGCGGTGCCATTAGTGAGTCTTGGGTTTGCCCTTCTACGGCTGGTCCGCAGATGCTGGGGTATGTACTGGATATTCTTAAACTGTACTTGAGTGTTGAGCTCTCGGGGAATTATGGGATTTTGATGAATCGATCGAAAATTTTAATGTTGTCCGGATATCAGGTGAAGGGATAGATTACGTGGGAGACTTTAGATATGAGTATTGCCGTTGGTAGCGCAGTCAGCACACCTATGAAGAGATGAGTTCGAAGCAGTCGACATCAGAGGAAAGAGGCGCACATTGACGATAGTGTTTACGATTGTGATTTGGTGATTTGAATTTCATATTTCTGTTGTTGGATTTTTGTATTTTGAGGATTTTGTTCTATGATTGGTATTTCTTATGTGTACATTCATTACATTCTATTCGTATTTCATATATCAGTTTTATTAATGTTGTTTTGTACATACCCAGTGCACTCGATTTGGTTTTATACGTTTTGAGATATTGATTTGATTTCGTGCCCATGGGTTGCACATGATTTTGATGAATGCTTCGACATAGTTTACATGCATTTTTCGTACCGTGATTTCGATTTTGATATTTGGTGTATGTTTTTCGTGCACCATGTGCACTTGATTGAGATTCTTGCGCACACTTGGTGCACTTGATGCGATTTTGTGCGAACCAGATGCACTAAATCAGGGTTTTGTGCTGATTAGATGCACCTGATATTAGTGTCGTGCACACCCGTTGCACTTGACAGATGTTTTTGGTGCACACCTATTGCACTCAGTTTTGTTTCTGTGCGTATTCGTGGCATCTGTATTTGATTTCGATTTCAGTGCGCACCGGACGCACATGATATTTTTATAATGTGATTGGGATTGATTTTATTTTGAGCAGTATGTTTTTATAATCATTACTAACTGATTTAGTAACCAGGCGGGACGTGTATGTTAAATAAAAGATATAAAAATGTATAGCTATTTTAAAAAAAAAAATAAACGTCCGCTACTTGTGCCGTGACACGTGCATCGCACGGCGATTTTCAAAAAGGGTTTTTTTCATGCTTCTTTATTAAGATGTTTAGCCGATTTTACTATGATGCGCACTAAATATAAGTTATAGTTTTGATTTAGATTATGTTGATTTTCATATTGGGCTTTGATATTCTATTTTCACTGTAACTCCGATGATTGCGTTATGCTTGACGGAGTTGATTTTAGCTATGTATTGATGATTTCGGAGCCCCGACGATTTGAGTGTTTTGGCTGAATGTTTTAGTAATTGGGGAAGTCTTAATTTAAATTCGGGGACCGAATTTCTTAAAGGGGGGAAGATTGTAACGTTTAAAAAATAATTAAATAAATAATTAAATAAATAAAATCGTTTAAGTGAATTTCCTGATTTTCGGCAAAATTAGCTGTCTTTTCCGTAAAAAGTTAAAATAGATATTTTTCATTTTAGACCTAATTATATAAAATTTAGATAAGATATTACTATAAATTGGTCATTAAAATGTCACTTAAAATTTTCTAGTTAATTAAAAAAAAATTCCTTAATTAATTATTTTTAATACTAATTTAAGCTTTTAAAAACATATTTAATTAGTGATAAATACAAATTTAATTGGGTAAATTACATAATTAGAAACCATTATAAACTAAAATTAAGTGTAACAAAAATTTTAGCAAAACATTTCAAGTTTAGTTGTTTATTGTAAAATGGGTTGGAAAATGAATTTAAATAGGGTTTTTTATGTACAATTTGATATGATGGACATTAAATGAGCTTGGAAAAGGCTTTTTGTGTGGAAATTTCTACACAAATCTCTCACCAATCCCTCCTCTACCCTCTGGTCGAGCTTCACAGCAGGAAACCCCCCCTCATTTTTCCCCATTTTTTTGCATCAAAATTCTTGCAAAAATCCTCCGAAATCCACAAAAATTCACAATTTTCCTTCACAAATTCAACCCAAAACCTTAAGCCATCCCTTCTCAAACCCTAGTTGGTCTAAAGAAAGGGGAAAAGAGGCCACTTTGGAGGTTTAGTGCAATGGAATCAACACTTGTAAGGTATAATCCTAATCTTGTTGTTTAATTGTAGTTTAGTTTGCTAGATTAAAAAGTTTTAGTGTGTAATTTGGTTATGAATTCTTGTTTAGGAAATTCTAGTAAAGGATTTGTGTTGTAATTAGGGTTTTCATTCTAGGGTATTGATCTAAATTTGTAGTTTAACATTTTAGAAAATGTTAAACCTAATCTAGTAGCAAAGTTGCTAGTTGTTGCATTTAAATTGTTTGAATTAGGTTCTTTTTGCAAACTAGATTTTTTACAAAACATATAATTAGGTTAGATAAAATTATAATTAGGGTTTTTATTAATAGATTGTGGTGTTAATGTGCAAATTAATAGGTAAATAGAGTGTGAAGCATAATCTAATTACAAATTTCTAGCTTTCACTTTAAATTATCACAATATTGCTATTTTTATTAAACTGGGTTTTGAAAATTTATTTAAAATGAGGGATTAAAAATAAATCTAGGGTTTTAGCACATCCTTAAGGTTTCAAGGAGGGGGTATAACAATTTGAAATGTGCAAAATCAAGTGTAATTGTGGAATTGTAAATTTTTTCTTAAAAGTATCGAAATCGGGCAAGTTTGCAAACTAGAATTTCGATTTAATACAAAATATGGTGTTACAAATATTGTAATGATTTATATAATCTAGTTATGCTATTTGATGAGTATTATGACCATTAATTTCATTTAAACATCAAGTTTTGAAGTAAAACGGTAAATTGACGTTTTCTAGGTTTTTACGAAATCGGACGATTTGATCGATTTTAAGTTTTCGATGATTTAAACCATATTTTATATTATAAATAATGAGTTTTGAAACTATGAGTTGTTTGTTGATGTTTTACCTCGATCAATCGGCGTTTGTACGCCGATATCGAGCGACATTTGGTTCTTTTGCATGAGCGGGTCATAGGTTTTAATCTATGCGCGCTTCGTTCGTCGTTTTGGTTTTTTCCATGATTCAGTTTACGATATTATATATGTTTGCGTATAGGTACCCTCACGTGGACTTCGGATGAGGAAGAAGAGGAGGGCGACATCGTTTTCGGCAGACAAGGACCAGGTGAATAGATGTATATCTACGGGGGAAATCGGGTGGATGGCGTTTAGCACCCCCGCAAACGTAGAATAGGAATATTACTTATTGTCATTTGGAAGCCAGACGTGACCTTAGATTCTTGGTGAGTAGGACCCTAGTAATGACCTTAGGTTGGACTAGACGGATTTAGAAAGACCTTACCAGAGGTTGAATATCTTGGAGGAGGTTCGTAGGTTTCAGATAGATACATACAGACGCACACACAGAAACTTGACTTGGTGTATATGTGTATGTGTATATATATATAGGGTTATGTGTAGGTATATATATACACAGCATGTATATATGATACAAGGTTGTGATATGATACATGGGGTTGAAACAATATAACTGGGCTTGATGCCGTGAATTCTTGGCTATACAGTCGTGTTATGATGTTAGCGGACCATTAGAAAATGAGATAATGGATATGTATACATAAACAATAATAGGTGGTGATGATATTGAGGTACATGAGACTCTAAAAATAGAACCCGGACTGTAACCCGTGACTTGATTACGATATGAGATATGTGTAACTTGATTATGATATGATATATATATGTGACTTAATCACGACTTGATATATGTGACTTGATCAAGATATGATATATGTGACATGATATTTCTGAGGACCAATTGGCAATGTATATTTACGCTGACATGGTATATGATTGATGATATTGGGATGTATGCGGTTACAGTACAGTACCTTGATCATGACATTATTTGACGAAAATGAATGATGATGTTCGTAGGTGATACTTGACCCATACCCCGATATTAGGATGTCGTACGATGGATTTTACCGTACGAGGCATAGATGTGATGATTGATCCGCACTCTTGATTCGAAGAAGTCGTACTATGTACGTGATGCTATTGAGGCTGGATCGCCGACTATTAGAGATATGGACTCAGACCTTATGTAGATTCTTATTTCTTATCGACTAGTTTCTTTAGTTTAGTTCTTAGGGGGTTAAATAGATACCAGTTCAAACTCGAGTCATTTAGATGTAGTTAGATATGTATATTCCAATTGAGTGGTTAGTACACATTTGACCTTTATTTTCAGATTGTAATCATCATGTTGCATGTTCATACATATGTTTCTTTGATTAGTATGAAACTCTGCTTGTTAGGATACCAGCACCATTACCGATGATGCGCATATTCCACGCACACTTATTTGCCGGCTCACACACATCATCATCGGTAATTGCTATGCCACGTACACTTTAGAACATATTATCTTTTATTGGTAAAATCATCTAGAGGCTAGATCAATATAATATTGTGATTACTCTCAGGTGTTAGTCTAGACATTGCATTTATTACTTAGACATTTCATGCATTCACATTTTCATGTTATCATGCAGTATTGTGGGGATTATGCCGACACTTATCATTTGCTTACTCATGATATTAGGGTTTTGGATTTCTATGAGATTTCTGGATTTTTGGGGAAAACCGCAAGAATATATATGTAAAAAAACTTCTCTCACTCCTCCTCTCTTTTTTTTTAAAATATAGTTGCGGTTTTCTCGTGATGTATGTGTCGTCCACCATGAGATTTCATGTTTTCTGTTGGATTTCGAGACCCGATTCGAGGAGTGGATGAACCGTCTCGGGTACATGGTGGGCCCGGTATGGTACCCCGGGGCAAGAAGATCGAGTTGTAGACGATGAGCCTGGCAGGGGAAGACTACCTACCGGTGATGTCTGGCGCGGCGGATATCCGGAGGATACCGACCGTTGTCGTGAGATTTGATGATATGGGCCGATCCGGACTGACGGAGCCCGAGATATTGAGATTATGAGATATTAAGACTATGAGGTATTGAGACTTGAGATTTACTTGTTTTGTGTCGATGCTTGACACGGATTTCCATAGATTTCATCAATGATATTCAGATTTCTATACAAATTACCATGATAAAAGTTAAAGATTTCTTATAAAGATATATCCAGATTTCAGGATTGATTGTTTTACATTCATGGTGCATGCATACTCATTCACATGACATATTACTATTTGAGACACTAACACAAGCACGGAGCTTTTGCACTACACGTAGTTTATTACTCTGCCATTACTAGATGATTAGTAATATATTAGTATATTATTATGACCTGGGATAGCGTCGTGCATTCGATTTCTTTTCGCAGATACCTTCTACTCACGAGTTGGCAACTCACCCCCGTTGTGCCAAATTTTATTACAGGTTCGATGTACAGGTTTCCCTGGTAGCTTGCTGCCACATCTTTTCATTCAGGGTGATTTGCACGGTAGGTTGGTTCACTTGTATCTGAACCGCCGTTGTACTTTTATTATTTCATTTGTATCTAGTAAGCTACATCAACCATACTTATATTACTTGATAAGTTTACTGGACCAGTTATTTACTTCGACCTTAGAGTCGCGCTTGTATTATTATGGAATCTGGTGGATTTGTTTTCTTTTGAGTTTTGAGCCTCGCCCTTTGGCGTTGTATATTATTGTGCTTGGTGTGGTTGTTTCCTCCAGTTGTCATAGAGCTAGCTCCCGCTTGGGGATGCCATTTTATCGTTTGTATATATTATACTTGTCTGTACCCGTTTGGGGCCAGTTTTTTATAAAGGAGACTCTGCCGAGATTTTTGAGAAAATTTTATCTTGTTTTTAAACTTGTTTTCCTATATGTTTTCCTTTACTTCTTCTTTTATATGGTTTAGATTTCTGGGCTTCGGCTTACTTAGATTACGTTGCGCCTCTAGACGCTTCGTAATTTAAGTGCCGGTCACGTTCCGTACTTGCGCATCGTGACAATATCCCTAGAACATCCACTTATGTTCTAAAACTGCTTCCGAATGGATTAATATCAACTTATTGCAGCTAGTGCAAAAACAACATCTGGTGTGGTACTTGACATCTCATGATCAACTCAATTGCCTATGCAAGTGATATTCCAATCTTGCACATCCCTCTCCCCTTTAGTCTATAAGACACCTTTAAAGAGGCTGACTACATCACCTGTAGGTACACCACCATGCCAGGAGTCGTCCATTCTAAAACACCTTTAGAATACTATCTAATTACCCAAATTGGGACACTTCCTAAATCTAGATCTAAAATCTTAGATCTAGTAACAAGAATGCCTGATATTATATCCATATCCAATATGGAGAAACCACTGTGTGACAACCACAGTATAACTGTCACGACCCAAAATTAGGCACATGACCGGCACTTAGACTACTTAACGTCAACAGGCGTAACACAATTTAAGTAAGCCGAAAACCCAGCAATCTAAACCATTACAAGAAGTAAAAGATAGAACACTTTTAAAATCTTACGAAAAACTTAAAGCTTAAGTTTGTTTTCATAAAAATTTCTGCAGCACATCCTTTGTAAAAGCTAGCCCCGAAACGGGTAGAAACATAAGATATAAGTAAAGCATCCCCAAACGGGAGCAAATATCACCAAAAAGCGGAAACAACCACCACAATAGATATACGACGCCCTAGCGAAGAAATGTGATTATCAACAAAAGTAAAGGCCGGCTTACACGAGCATGACAACCAGAGTCATAAGAATATACAACATCGATCCTCACAACTCGTCTCTAAGTCAATACATGAGAGTGGTAGACGGAGAGTATTAGATACAAAAGATATGCAAGGTACATCATCGGAGAAACGCAACCCACCTATAGCAAAAGGCCTCACAGCCAACCGTAGCGGTATCCGAAAAAGTAGAGATAATAAGGCGCCCTGCCGCGACTACTCTGAGGATCAGACCTACAAAACACTGCGGCACAACGGGAGTGAGTTTCCAACTCATGAATAGTAAATAATATCATGTTGTAATCACAAGTATGCACTAACAGCGAGAATCTAGCATATGTAATCTTATAGCAAGTATGGCAATATGAATATGCAACTATCATGATCAAGGTACACCATCAAGGTACTATATCTACATGAATCAAATGCATATCAATTAAATCCCGAGTGTGGGATAAATAATAAACCTCATGCATAAATCATCAGCATGGAAAAAACCTGGCGTCTATCAACAACACCTCAAATCCCAAAATCCTCAGACGCCGTCACCAGGACTGGCCCTCTTATCCTGTAAATCTCATGGAACATAAGTGCCCAACATCGGCAATCGAAAACATCATGAAAACCCTCATGTCCAATCATCGACACGTAAATCCACATATCATATCCGTACATCTCACGGAACCTGAGTATCCAATATCGACACTCGCAATCCACGGAACCTTAGTGTCCAACTCCGACACTTGCAATCTATATATCCATACGCCAATCTCAACACTCGCAATCCACGTATCATATCGTGTTTCTAACACAAGTCTCAGAACCGAGAAAATCATATGAAATTCATATGTCAATGCGTAAATCCATGTAATATGATGTATGCAACATAGAACAACAATATGAGGATGTCAAGGAAAATCCTCTATTCAAATGCATCAAGTCATTAAATATATCATGCGGTTCCTAATTCTCCAAAATCCAAGCATCATCATATAAGGGTGAACATGTAAGTATGTATGCATGTTGTACGTGTTGTTATATCTCATATGTGTATACACCTGTCAATAATGATACAATACCATATAGGTATAAGCGTAACCATAGCATAGCAAGGCATGTGTGTAAGCATGTAGGTATACAGGTATGCTATATTTCAAATGCGCAACCGAACAAGAATCATTGTCTCAATGTCACTAATTAATACCATATCACATATGTATGTGTATTGTGCTTATCATGGCAATTACCGACAGTGTGTATGCAGCATACAATTAATGCTCATGCAACATGAACTATCAATAATAGTGCAGTGTCCACAGGGTACAAGTCCAGGCACAACAAGTAATAATATGCAATGATGTCCAAGCACAATCTCTATATGTGCATATAAGCATGCATCTAATATCTTATCATATCATAACCAGCCCTGATGCTTAACGCCATACGGGCGATCTCCCCGTAGATGTTAAATCTACTCACCGACATTCGCGGACTAGGTAGATCCAATCACCTGCTTCCCTTTCTTCGCAGCGTCCGAAGTCCCCGCCTGCAATCCTATTAATACAAACATAGCAAGTGCAAAAATCTCAGAAATCGACCAATATCATGTACAACTACATTTGACTGGCGCACCAACTCCTAACAAATTTTCAAGTGTCCATCTAGTGGTTAACGTGTGTGGCGACAACCCGAAACCAACTTAAGTACAGCAGCTATACAAGATCACGAACTGTGTCGGATAATATAACATGCGTATTCAAAACACTAGATTATAGCAAAGTGATCCCAGATTTTGATACACAGATAATTAGTGAAAGTTGCAAGTTCCCCGAGACCACATACAACCCCAGAGACCCTACGCCCAAAACTCAATACCCCAGCCCCCACTCTGGCCGCAATTTGTGGCCAGAAGCAATAAATTTGTGGCCTCGAAATGAAAGGGTGGTCTCAGGTTTTTATGGTGGGTTCAATGCCTCAATAATAGGTCTTTGTGATGGGAACTTTTTCAACAAACACCTGGTTCTACAGCAGATCACAGAGACTCCAAGTTGACACTAAAAATATGATATTTGTATAAAACTAAACCTTTAGTGTTCTAAACCATAACTATGAGGCAACACAATAAAATAAATACCTAATTATCAGTTAGAGGTCATTACCTAGTCACTCTTGCTCAAAAATCCTAGCTTTCCAAGATCCAAGGCAACCTAGTGGCTAAATCAAGACATTTGAAGTGTTTTAATGGGATTTTTGTGAAGTTTGCAAGGTTTTGGTGATGGGGTAGTGTGGGTTTCAATTTGGGAGTGAGGAGATGAAGAATATTGAGTGTGAGAGAGTGAGGAGAGAAGGAGAGAATGAGGAGAGAAAATGGTGAGAGGGTGAGTGTAAGGTGAACTTTTCCCTTAATCTTACTCTCTCCCTCACCTCCATTATTGCAACCATTAATACTTCATTAAAGCCTCCATGACTCACCTAGCGACCTCTCTCTCTCTCAATCCAAAACAAAGTAGATATTTCTCACATAAATATCTAAGGCAAGGTTAAGGCAAGGTTAAATCAAGGCATGGGTTAATTAAGGTGTCATGGCTACTAAACAAGGTTAACACTAAACAACCCTCACATTAACATGCACATATGTGTGCAAGCCAAAACAATTAAAAATAAATTTATAATTAATTGTTATAAAATGTGAGGAAACCGATTTGGTAAACTTTTCCCTAAAAACCTGCATTAACGCTTAATTAACAGTAATCGCATTCTAAGGTATTACAATCTCCCCCCTTAAAGAAATTCGTCCCCGAATTAAAATTCTTACGAAGCGTACCTTCAAAGAGATGAGGGAATTTCTTCCGCATCTTGCTCTTGGCCTACTAAGTGATCTCTTCACTAGTCGGGATACGCCAAAGAACCTTCACAGATGGCAAGGCCTTTGATCGAAGTTTCTTCACCTGCCGATCCAAAATAACTACCGGCTGCTCGGTGAACGAAAGATCGCGCTCAAGCTGAACGGTCTGGTACTGAATCATGTGAGAAGGATCATGAAGGTACATACGAAGCATCAACATATGGAACACGGGGTGAACATCTGGAAAACTGGGCGGGAGTGCCAAACGATAAGCAACAATACCAACTCTTTCAAGGATCTCGAAAGGACCTACAAATCTGGGACTGTGCTTCCCCTTTTTCCGAAATTTCATAACGCCCTTCATCGGAGAAATCCGCAGGAATACATGATCCACCACTGCGAACTCAAGTCTGCGACGACGACGGTCGGCATAAGACTTCTGTCTGCACTGGGCTGCTCTCATCTTGTCCTGAATCACCTGGATCTTCTCTGTAGTCTCTTGAACTAGCTGGGGTCCTAAAACCCTACCCTCACTGAGTTCGGTCCAACAGACTGGCGATCGACACTTCCTACCATATAAAGCCTCAAAAGGTGCAATCTGAATAGTCTCCTGAAAGCTATTGTTGTAGGAGAACTCAATCAATGGCAAGTGACGATCCCAACTGGCACCAAAATCAAGCAGACACGCTCGAAGCATATCCTCTAGAGTCTGTATCATTCGCTCTGACTAACCATCAGTCAGCCGATAGAAAGTGGTGCTAAAACTCAAACGGGAACCTAAAGTTTCTTGAAGCTTCTGCCAAAGATGGCTAGTGAACTGGGTGCCCCTATCGGATACGATGCATGTGGGAACGCCGTGCAAATGTACAATCTCATCTATATACAACTGAGCATACTGAGCATAATCGAAAGTGGTCTCCACTGGAAAGAAGTGAGACGTTGTCCTGGGTAGACCCACAACAAAGACTATGGAAATCTGCTCCCATTTCCACTCAGGAACGGGTAAAAGCTGCAACTCTCCAGCAAGTCACTGATGCTCAGCCTTGAGTTGCTGACAAGTCAGGCGCCTTGAAACGAAGCCCGAAACATCGCGCTTCATCCCTTCCCACCAGTAAATGTCTCTCAAGTTACGGTACATCTTGGTGGAACCTGGATGAATGCTAAAGGATGACTGATGTGCCTGCTCTAGAATCTCGCGTCTCAACCCCACGGTATCTGGTACACACAAGTGAATCCCATAACGTAGCACACCATGGTCATCAATCGTGAACTCTGAATCTGTACCATGCCAAACAAGCTCAAGAATCTCAGACAAACGGGCATCACTGGGCTATGCCTCACGGATACGATCAAGTAGAAGTGGACGGGCGCGGACATGAGCAAGTTGTCCCCAGTGGAAGTGAACTCAAACTATACTCTGGCATCGCACAAGACCTGCCAATCTGCAGAAAACTGTCGCTGAATTGCGCTCAAATGGGGCAAACTTTCTCGGGACTACGACTCAAAGCATCAGCTACCTCATTCGCCTTGCCCAGGTGATAAAAGATCTCGCAATCATAATCCTTCACAAGCTCCATCCACCGGCGCTGTCTCAGATTCAGATCCCGCTGCTGGAAGATGTACTTCAAGCTCTTGTGGTCCATGAATATCTGACACGACTCCCCGTACAAGTAGTGTCTCAAGATCTTCAGCATAAAGACCACCGCGGCCATCTCAAGATCGTGGGTGGGATAATTCTGCTCGTGTTTCTTCAGCTGCCTAAAAGTATAAGCAACCACTCTATCATGCTGCATCAGAACACAACCAAGCCCTACTCGAGAAGCATCAAAGTAAACAACAAAGCTACCCGATCCAGAAGGCAAAGATAACACTAGTGCAGTCGACAACCGAGTCTTCAACCGCTGAAAACTCTGTTCGCATGCATCAGTCCAAAGAAAAGGAACCCCCTTCCAAGTCAGTTCGCTCATCGGTGCAGCGGTACTCGAGAAATCGTACACGATGCGGCGGTAATAACAAGCTAAGCCCAAAAAACTGCGGTCCTCTGTCACAGATACAGGTCTGGGCCAAAGCTGTACAGCCTCGATCTTCCTCGGGTCCACAAGAATACCGTCTCCCATCACCACGTGACCCAAGACGTCAACACTATCAAGCCAAAATTAGCATACAGTTGGTGCTCTCTCAATCTCTGCAAAGCAATTCTCAAGTGCTGCTCTTGCTCCCCACGACTCCAAGAGTAGACCAGAATGTCATCAATAAACACAATAATACACTGGTCGAGAAACGGCCTGAAAATCCGGTTCATCAGATCCATATTGTAACACATTAGGATGCGATTAGGGATTAATTAAGCGATAGTATGGTTTTTAGTAAAAAGTTGACCAAAATGGTTTTCAAATATTTTATAAAAATTAATGAATATTTTATTAGTATTTAATTTGGGCTTGCAGACACATGCGCATGTTAACCTAGGGCTAATTTGGGGTTAAACTATGTTATGTAGCCATGGTGTATTAACCCATTTCATTATGATAGTATGAAGTTAATTAAGTATATTTGTTTTCAAAATTCAAATATAATTAGTTTCTTTTGGGGTTGACTTGAGAAAAATGAAGAGAGAGAAGGGGCATGATGAGAATGAGAAAGCATGTTTGCCAATTAATGAAGAGAGAGAGGGGAGGCATGGCTCCACTAAGCTCACCCTCATTTCCAATACCTCACTCACTTACACCCTCACACCCCCACTCATTCTCTCACTCTCATTTAATTCCTTCATAATAATTCTCACTCCCTCTCATTTTTTTTCCAGCAGTAGCAGCAGCTCCTGCAGTTTCAACAGCCCCTTCCTCTTCTTCTTTTCTTCTCTTCTCTTTTCTTTCTTCTTCATTCATTCAAGCTCTAATCTCCATCAAAAATCCAACTTTCTTCAAATAATCTCTTGCTAAACACCCCAAAACACTTCCTTACTGGTTCTTGAGGTAAGGTCATCAAGTTTGAGCCACCACTAAACCAGCATGAGGTATAAAGTTAACCTCAACTTCCATTTTTGCTAAAATTGTAGTTTATTTAGCTTAATTTAGTGTTTAAGTTGATTTTAGTACCAGTTTTGTGATTTAAGTGGAGCTTAGGCCAAGTTATGGTTTTTATGGCATAATTAGCTTAACTAAGTGTTATTAGTGTCGTCTAATCCATGTTTTTGCACCAGATTTCACTAAAACACCATATTGTATTAATTTAGTGTTAATTAATGTTTTAGTTAAAATTTGGGTTCTTTTTGGAGATCTGCTTTTGACCCGGGTGCTTCAGGAAAAAGTTGCATTTACTGGAGCTTAGTGACTGGGATAGGACCACATACCCGAAGCACGGGACCCCCTCTTCCCTATATGGCTATAGATTTAATGTTTCTGACTACAATTTTCCACCAGAGGGTGGGTGTCGGTGTCGGGGCTTCTTCTGTTGGTGTCTGCTAGGTTTTGTAGGTCTTTGGTATAATATCAAAATCTGGAACCTATTTCCTTGTTTTTAGCACTTTTAAACTTATGCGACACGTACGTTATGTGTGTGGGTTTGGTGGTTTCTGTGTGTGGCAGCGTGTCAGGGTGCTTTCATACTTTTGTACACACGTTTTGGGGTATCGGATGCACATGCGTTTAGCTTGCGACGCGAGTTTCTCGTTTGGTTTTGAAATCGCGTTTTTGCAGCATTTTAGCCTTTTGTGAGTTGCTTTGTGTAAATTCTAGGGTCGCAGGTGGGGACTTCGGACGCCGTGAAGAAAGGGAAGCTGGTGGTCGGATACACGTAGATCGAGATCACCGGTGAGTAGATTTAACATCTACGGGGAAATCGCCCGCTTGGTGTTTTGCGTCAGGGCTTCATAGGATATTGTAGTCGCATGTTATATTCCTATATATATTGGTTGTGCATATGTACCATTGTATCATACGTCACTTTTGTTTCATATAGACATAGTATTTATGAAACACCGCACTGTACTAACGGTTCATGCTGCACGAGCACTAATTGCATGCTACACATACACCGTTAGTAATTGCCATGACACTCGCACTATAGATTTGCTATGAACCATACATCGTTTAGCTTACCTCACCATTGATGATTAAACATGATTCTGTTCATACATATTGTACACTCATACTTATGTATATACTACTTATATATCCATATTGGCGCACATACATATTGTACACTCATACATGTGTATATACCACTTGTGCATCCATACCTACATCCATACTTATTGCACATATATAGATGATGCTGACTTTGGTTTTGGAGAATTGGGGACCGCATGAGATATTTTCAGAATTGGATCCATTTAAAAGAGCGGTTTTCCCTTAATATGTCATATCACTGTTCCATGTTCCATGATATTCGGATATGCTTACACTTCTATCATATGTCGCATATATCATGCTTTTATGATTTAACGCATTGAGATATGCTGTTTTCATGAGATTTCTGAATTTAAGAACCGTGGCTATTTCAAAAGAAAGCATGTACTGTTTTAAAAACCTGGTTTCTCTTGATATGATATTTTAGTGCTTCCACCATGCGTTTTCTCGGTTCTGAGACGTGTGACATGTGAATCCCGATTCGAGGAGCTGGATGAGGCCAATTGCTGGTACATGGTGGACCCGGTAAGGTACCACGGGGCAAGAAAGGGATGTCGCGCAGTAGACGATGAGCCTGGCAGAGGGATCACTACCTAACGGTGATTTGTTGGACCTGGCGGTTATCCGGAGGATACTGACCAGAGTCGAGAGATGGATATAGGCCGACCCGTACTGCCGGGCCCGAGGGCCGATTCCGCAGACGGAGCCCGTGGGCTGATCCGGACTGACGGAGCCCGATACATGAGGATTTTCATGTCGATGTTAGACACGAGTATTTCATGATATTCTCGAGTGCCGATGTTGGGCACTCATGTTTGCATGAGATTTACAGGATTTATGGGCCGATTAGATTGACAGCGCCTAAGATTTTGGGATTTGGGGTGTATTACGTAGACACCGGGTTTTTCCACGATGATGATTCGTGTAGAAGATATTCTATCCTATGCTCAGCAATCATTGATATACATTGCATCCTATAGTTGTAGTACTTGATAGAGTACTGCGCATGATTATTGCATACCCAGATTATCATATTGATGTTATCAGATTGCACATGTTAGAGTATCGCATTACGTGCATACCTCCGATTAACTGTATATGTTATTTACTATTCATGAGTTGGAAACTCACCCCCGTTGTGCCACAGTGTTTTGCAGGATGACCTTCAGAGTAGTCGCGGGAAGGCTACATCATTGTATCTTTTGTTGTGGATCCCGCTACAGTTTAGTGTGTGGGCCATTTTACTTATAGGTGGGTTGCGGGTATCCGTTTATATTTCATTGTACATTCTATTGTATCTAGTACTCTCCATCTACCATATCACGTATTGACTTAGAGACTAGTTGTGAGGACGACGTTGTATATTATTTGTACTTTGGATGTCGAGCTCATGCGAGCCGACTTTATTCATGCGGTTTTATTGTTTATGCTGTTTTCACTTATTTTGTTCATTTCTTCGCTACGGTGTCATATACTATTCTCGTGGTGATTGTTGTCGCCGTTGGGCGTGTTGTTCCCGTTTGGGCATGTTTTATTCTTATTATCAGTTGTTTTACTTATATCATGTGTTGTACCCATTTTCGGGGCTAGTTTTTACAAATGAGGTGCTGCCGAAATTTTTAAGAAAATAACTTGAACTATATTGATTTTTACTCGACGTTTCCAAATGTTTTTAACAAATGTTTTCATCACTTTCTTCTTTTATGGTTTAGATTTCTGGTTTTTCGGTTTACTTAAGTTGCGCTACGCCTGTAGACTTTCCGCGGTTTAAGTGCCTGTCACGGGCCAAACTTGGGTCGTGACAAAGTTGGTATCAGAGCGTAGGTTTTACCTTTTGGATTGTGGGATGACCTTGGAATGATGCAGTAGGTAGTTGAAGCAGAGTGGCGTAGCGTGTGTATATTCCGCGGCATACTCACGACACGGTAATTCGCCTAAGTGACCTTAGGATTTATTGGTTGGAATTCCTTCGTGATTATATGCTTTCTTGTGATTCGATTTTCGTATTCTTATCGAATCTTGTTTCATTTCCAGCCATTATGCCGCCGAAGACTACGAGGGCGCAGAGAGTGGCCGCGAGAGCCGAGATCAGAGTTGACTCGT
Source organism: Agapanthus africanus (assembly GCA_030015575.1). Classification (NCBI taxonomy): domain Eukaryota; kingdom Viridiplantae; phylum Streptophyta; class Magnoliopsida; order Asparagales; family Amaryllidaceae; genus Agapanthus; species Agapanthus africanus. Next base: position 667,147,345 of record CM057338.1, read on the forward strand.
CTGAGATGAGGACTGGCAGCACGCCCGTTGTACCGGAGCAGATCGTTCCCCCTTCGACAGACCATATTGCTATGCTAGGAGCCGGTATGCAGGATTTGCGCCAGATGACAGGGTCGTTAGTTGAGGCTGTTCGAGCATAGAGACAGGAGGTTGTTCCACCTGCTATGGGGACCGCGATGGTACCTACGGTTCATGCAGTTGCACCTGCATCCACAAAGGTTATAACAGTATCGCTATCTGAATTTATGAGGCTGAAGCCTCGGGTCTTCACAGGCACCGATGCATCCGAGGACCCTGTAGGGTTACTAGGCACACTAATAAGGCTATACAAGGCATCGACCATGCCAAAATTAAATTTTTATGTGCCGAATAACACTAAGCAAGATCGTATACTAGAGTTTAGGCGACTCTAAAGGCAAGTAAAGGCATTTACTCTAAAGGGATACGAAATACAACCTTTGTAGATCGGTCATTCACTTCTTTAGCTCCTTGATGAAGTCCCTTCGCTGCGATCGTGGTTTTCCCGGACCTTTGCATGGCTTCACGAGGCGAAAGGTGCGACCTTGCTTGAAGTCTACGAGGCCGAAGATGATCTACGTCGAGGGAATTCCGACTCAAGCTACTACTTCACTAATTTGAGAATTAGTGAAGCAAACACCCTATACTAAAGTTCTAATCTAGTAGAGGATGGATAAATAGGAAGTGGGTTCTCTTTGGATTTTTATTTCTCACGAAGTTTCACTCTTTTTCAAAACCCTCGAAAGCTTTTTCTCTTGTTCAAGAATGAAGAAGATGAACAAAAGAAAGAGGAGATGATAATGATCAATTGAGAAGGGTAACCATGGTGAGTGAGTATCATATACTAACCCTTGTAGAGCCATAACCATAGCTAAGTGTGCGATGGTTAGGTTAAAGTCCAAAGTAAAAACAAACATAGTGGACTTTAGTCAATGCATCCACAAGCTTCATGCATTCACTAATTTTCCACTAATTTTGTAATTACTTTTAAACATTAAACCCAATCATAACAAATAGGATGGTGTATGTCTCACACACCCATGAATTTTGTATCATCAACCATGATAAAATATGATAACACATTTTAACATATATCATATATATGTTAAAGTAGTGTGCATGTGAGAAAAAAACCCTAAGTGAACAAGTGTTAGCAAGTGTAAATTAGTATATTTAATATACAATTATACACTTAATTATTAAATCAACACTTGACTTAATAATCCGGTCATATCACATATAACCGGCTAACATCCAATGTATCGCCTTATCGAATCAACACTTGATTCGATAACCCGGCTATATCCTATATATATAACCGACCGATACAAAAAGTCACGAGAATAGAATACGGTATCACATGCACGTATTATTCTCGGTCCTGCACATATCACATATGCGCTCCTATTTCGTTTTGCCTGAGTCAGTATAACCTCTATGTAGGACTCTAAAGACTCGTCAATACGCCGGCAGTAGGTGATGATCACATCAAGCACCCACAAGCCATCAGCGGTACTAGCTGGACGTAACGGCTACCCGGGTATTGAGCGATCAGAAGATCAGCAAGCAAGCCCGCTCCAACTCCTGTAAAAGCTTGCCGGTAACACTTCCCATATAGTCCGGTCTCCTCGTATGATATGTCGCATATCAAGTCTAGGGGTGGAAATCGTCAGACCCCAATAACCGATAAGTCGTGCTGATGTGAGGCTCATAACGGGTCGAGAAACTACTGGTAACAGTTACCAGTAAATCTCTAAATCCGCCCTGGCCAGGGACTTCCCTGTCACGACCAATCGAGCACAGTGCAACATCAACCCCCAATACCAGGAGAGACAAAACCCCTCCTATTGCTCATTGTGTCCATGTGACTTGGGACTGTACCCAAAAACCACCGTTTTGCATGCCCTCATGGACGTGGTAAGGTGGAAATCAAAGCACAGTGGGAATCACACAAGACTCTATGACGATCTCGGGTCTACAGACTAACCTGTACAAATGTCACCAGAGAACTGCCATCTGACGTGAGGTATAATACCATCTGGGAGTTCTCGGCGAGTCCGTCCAGTGTACCCAGCCTCCACTGAGCACCCGTATACCATCTCCGATGTCAAACACTAATGGATATGGGATCATCCATCGCCCATCTCATGGGTCGAGAAACGTATACGCTAGTCTACACTGGTATATCGATGCCCCGTCTTGATACACCCACGACTAGGGACCTTGAAGGATGTACTTATTGACTACCATGTCCCCACTAGTATGATCTGCATCATAGTCTAGGTAGTCAAGTACACATCCTAATGGCTTTACCAACATGTAACTATAAGATAGTATAAAGAGACAAGTATACATGTTAAGATAAAGAGCAACAAGATAGCATACTATCATATCGAGCAAGAAAGTCCTCTCTATATATGTCCAAGCATCCAATATAATATACATCATCTGTACAATACTGGCCTCTAGGTCATACATACAACTAACAATCTCCCACTTGCAATAGGGCCAGCTGCTGTAGTATCGCATACCGAGCATCCCGAAAAGTCTCTCAAACTGTATCTGGGGAATGGCCTTCGTGAGTTGATCCGCTGTGTTATTCTTCGTGAATACCCTCCTGACCTCGATCTCCCGGCGATCAACTATCTCCCGGATCAGGTGATACCGCCTCAGAATATGCCTGGATCGCTGATGGGACCTGGGTTCCTTGGGCAAAGCCACCGCTCCATTGTTATCGCAATACAATGGTATTGGATGCTCAATGGATGGAACCACTCCAAGTTCAGTAATGAACTTCTTGATCCAGACAGCCTCTTTGGCAGCATCGTTGGTAGCGATGTATTCAGCCTCCATCGTCGAGTCTGCCACGGTTTCCTGCTTGGAACTCTTCCAGCTAACCGCCCCTCCGTAAAGGGTATAGACAAATCCCGACTGCGACTTAGAGTCGTCCTTATCACTCTGGAAGCTCGAATCGGTAAAGGACTCCACTTGGAGTTCTCCGTTACCATACACCAAGAGCATCTCTTTAGTCCTTCGTAAGTACTTGAGAATGCTCTTTACAGCTGTCCAGTGACTCTCTCCAGGATCAGCTTGATACCTGCTTACTACACTTAGTGAGTATGCTACATCGGGTCTGGTACATAGCATCGCGTACATGATAGAGCCTACAGCCGAAGCATAGGGTATCCCTTGCATGCGAGCTCACTCCAAATCAGTCTTGGGAGACATCTCTTTGGAAAGAGTGAGCCCTGAGATCGTGGGTAAAAACCCACGTTTGGACTCTTCCATACTAAACCTCTTTAGTATGGTGTCAATGTACCTGGACTGGGACAATCCCAATATCCTTTTAGATCCATCTCTATAGATCCTTATTCCCAATATGCAGGAGGCATCGCCTAGATCATTCATTGAGAATCATTGTGATAAGAAGAGCTTAACCGATTGCAGCATAGGAATGTCATTTCTTATCAAGAGTATGTCGTCCACATACAATACGAGGAAGACAACCATACTCTCTGCCACCTTCTTGTAGATACAAGGTTCATCTATGTTTTTGACGAAATCAAACTCTTTGATAACGACGTCAAAGCAGATGTTCCAACTCCGCGATGCTTGCTTTAATCCATAAATGGATTTAAGCAGCTTGCACACCTTCCCGCTGCTCCCACTATCTACGAAGCCCTCTGGCTGAGTCATGTACACGCACTCTTCTAAATAACCATTTAGAAAGGCGGTCTTAACATCCATTTGCCAGATTTCGTAGTCATGATATACGGAGATGGCAAGCATGATCCGGATGGATTTAAGCATAGCCACTGGAGAAAAAGTTTCGTCATAGTCCACACCTGGTTTTTGACGAAAACCCTTTGCAACAAGTCTGGCTTTGAAAGTCTCCACTTTCCCATCTACACCAAGTTTTTTCTTGAAGATCCACTTGCTCCCAATGGATTTTACCCCTTAAGGAGCAACTTCCAAAGTCCATACTTTGTTGGTGTACATGGATTCCATCTCGGACCGCATTGCATCCAGCCATTTCACCGAGTCCCCACTCGTGATGGCCTGCTCGAAGCTAGTTGGGTCATCATCAACCATGATGCAATCCTCGCTCCCACCATCAATGAGAAAACCGTAGTATCTCTCAGGTGGATGAGAAACCCTGCTAGATCGGCGGAGAGGCTGGGGTTCGTCGGGTACAACTGAATCCTCTGGTTTTACCAAGTCTTCTGTTATAGTTTGTGTCGCTGGAACCTCTTCTAGTTCTACCTCAATGCCACTATTCTGTTTCATAAGAAAACATTTTTCTAAGAAAGTGGCATGTCGAGAAACAAACACCTTTTGTTCCTCGGGGTGGTAGAAGATATACCCTTGTGAATTTCTGGGATATCCTATAAACTTACATAAGACAGATCTTGCCTCGAGTTTGTCCGGATTTTGTCTTTTGACATAGGCCGGAAAACCCCATATCTTAACATAATTAAGAGATGGTTTCTTCCCTTTCCATATCTCATATAGAGTAGTAGGCATTGATTTGGTAGGAACCATATTCAATAGATGTATGGCTGTCTCAAGCGCATAACCCCAGAAGGAAATAGGCAACTCAGCAGTGCTCATCATAGAGCGCACCATATCTAATAACGTGCGATTCCTCCATTCCGATACACCGTTGTGCTATGGTGTATAAGGAGGAGTGAGCTGAGAGAGAATCCCATTCTCTTTTAAATAATCCAGAAAATCATTGCTCAAGTATTCTCCTCCTCGATCAGATCGAAGGATCTTAATACTTTTGCCCGTTTGGTTCTCTACTCGTGCTTATATTCTCTGAATTTCTCAAAAGCTTCAGACTTGTGTTTTATCTGGAACACATGTCTGTATCTAAAGAGATCGTCAGTGAATGTAATGAAGTAGGAAGAACCGTTCTTGGTATGTGTAGACATGGGACCGCATACATCACTATGTATTAGCCCTAAGAGTTCCGTAACTCTTTCTCTGTGTCCACTAAACGGAGCTTTGGTCATTTTTCCTTTGAGATATGAATGGCAAGTATCATAAGATGATAATTCGAACGGATTCAAATATCCATCTTTATGTAACTTAGCTAGTCGTGTCGTATTGATATGACCAAGTCTACAATGCCATAAGAAGGATTCGTTCATTTCTGAACTCTTCCTTTTGTGTGTGTTTCGTAAATTAAGGACTGTATTTTGATTGAGAAAAAATATGCCATTATATAACGAGCCTGATGCAATCAACTTTTGACCTAGGAAGATGTTCATAACATTATCCTGTACTACAAAATTATATCCTTCTTTACTTAGTAAAGAAACTGATATAATATTGCACATCATGTTCGGTATATAATAGCACTCATTCAAAACCAATGTATTACGACTTGGTAATACAAGGTGATATTCGCCAACTGCTTTAGCTGCAATACTTGCACCATTCCCTACTTGAATGGAATGATCACCTTTTCCCAGTTCTCTACCTTTCTGTAGCCCATGTAACTGTTTACATATGTGGGATCCTGATCCGGTATCTAATACCCAGGACGTAGGGTGAACTGAAAAACAGTTCTCAATGACTAACAGACCTGAAGAAGGTGCATCAACATGCATGCTCTCCGTTTAGGCAGCGTGAGAATCTAGATATTCTCCTGTTTCCTGTTCAGTCTTATAACACTTATAAGATAGAACGGGTCCAACGTTCCCCTGCACAGTATAACATGCGGGTTCGGTCAATACAACCATATTATTATCTTTATTAAGGCATGAAATGGTCGCTACCTGGAGAGAGAGAGAAGAAAACACTTTAGCATATGCTCTTGCAAGATCAGATTGGTTATTATTTTATCTAATCAGGATGGCTCCCACCGTTTTTATCAAGTCTTCCTTCAAATCCTAAAAGGAAAGACTAGCCGGGATTAATTACACCCTACAACTTCGCCAATCTTTCAGCCAGGCCAGTGTCGGTACTTTGAGGGAGGTTCCCCCTGCTTTCGCACAGACCTAATTAAAGTAAACCTCGTTTTCCCAAAGGAGTAACCCCATTGACACCTTTCTAGACACTTACTTGATCGGCTAATTGTCCTGTGTAAAACTCTCTCAGGAGTAACAATTACTCGCAGTGGGTATCGGGATCCAACTATCTCATAGAAGGTATGCAATCTCATTGCAAATTTAAACACTTGAAATTCCCGATAATGCTTTTGCCCCTAACGTACTATGACCTTGACGAATGCTAAACAACCCAAAGTGCGCTAGTCAAGTTCAACCCGTACATTTCTTGATTGAATTAAACCCAATCACATAGCCCTTGACAAATGCCAAACAACGCCGTACGAATACCCTAATCCAATCGCATCATATGCTACAGATAAATAGTAAATAGCTACCGTACACTACGCCTTGACGAATGCCAAACAACCGTAGCACGAATACTACGTAATATCTATCTGAAATTTCGGAGAGCTACGCACGTTTTTCAGAAAAACCATGAGCGTAATGAACTTGATATCATTGTAGAATCGAGTGAATTTTGAAATGGAGTGATTTTGAGGCTTTCAATAGTTTTGCTAAAGAGGTCACTCCCGGTGAAGGGATCTCGGCTCTTTCCTCATCGAATAAGGTGAGGGATATATCATATATATCACTATGCAAAGCAAAACTCCAAAAGCAATCAAAAGCAAACCGAGTGTTGTAGCATCTGCCAGTTTTGCTAAACAGGTCACTCCCGGTGAAGGGATCTCAGCTCTTTCCTCATCGAATAAGGTGCGGGATATATCTTATATATCGCTATGCAAAGCAAAACTCCAAAAGCAATCAAAAGCAAACCGAGTGTTGTAGCATCTGCCAGTTTTGCTAAAGAGGTCACTCCCGGAGAAGGGATCTCGGCTCTTTCCTCATCGAATAAGGTGCGGGATATATCATATATATCACTATGCAAAGCAAAACTGTAGCTACCCTTTTTGAAAAATTTGATTCTACATCTTTTAGGTTTCTTTTCTTCATTAATCACATTAATGAAGTCCCATCATTTAAGTCACCTAAACATCACAGATAAATACGACGTACACTTATGCCATCCACATTCGTCTCGATGTCCACCCATGCACCGTTGGGTTAGGTAACTAACGACAGAGCAGGGTAGGGCTAGTGCGGGTATAAAACATAAGTAACGTCTATATAATATATCATATATACTATATACTGTATCCATCTCAACATATCAAATGATCACATCACAGATATCGCAGCAGAAGAAACATATGAAACATTAGATATACTAGGACGTCCGCGTTTTATTTTGAGCCACTATAAAACAAGGATTCCATGGTCGCGATGAATAGCCAAACCCACACCCCTAGACCCCTACGAGAGCGGCAAGCAACCCTACCAATTCTAGAGTTAGGAGACCCGGGCTCGACTCCTCGAGTTGGTCTCCCACTGGACTCCAGAACCCGGCTACTTGTGCTATCCTCCTTGGGTCTATCCTAGTGCGGAAAAGTAAATAATATACAAATGGTGACATCAACCTCAACCCGGAAGTGCCCCAATAAAAGAATATTACATACAATTTATTTTACACGAATTAAAATAAAAACTCTCATCTCACATAAAGCCCCCCGGCTGTTCAGAATGCGACGATCCAATATAACATATCCAGCAACACATAACATCACATGTCATCAACGTAAGTAAATATGCATACACCGATCATCGTTGATATATAGCAACGAAAACCGGCAATACCACTACATACTACACTTACGGTCACAAAAAAAGTGTAAAACTACAACATTTGGAATCCACAATCTCTTTAGACATCGTAAATCTAAAATATCACATATTTCGCATTTCATGCCTAACCTGTGTGAATTCTACATATTGTATCACATTCCAGATAAATAGACAGTATTAAACTTTCCGAACAGATCATCAAACACCCAAGATTTCCTAAATAGCTCAACACTTGAGCGGAGTTCAAAAATTCCAGAATAAGTCACAGTAGCAACGGTCCAGCCGTAGAAGGGTCAAGCCAACGCCTCACATGTGGAACGCCGTACTGCACCAAACCCTAAGGTTCAAAGGGCAGTTCAAGACGGTCACATAATCGAGTTAAGGTTTGTTGTCTTCAAGAGGGTCCGTCACATTTCATGCACGTTTTTCCGAAAGATTCAAACTCGGTAAAAAATTCAACACTTGAAACTTTTTCGTGCCGGGAAAAATTGAGTTAGTGATATCCGTTCGAACATTTTAATACTTACTAAATTATCCTGAATAACAAACACGAAATTAAAATTCCGATCGAATCGACGATTGCAAAATAAACCACAAAATACTCAACACTTGAGTTAATTTAAAAATACCCAGAAAATACAAATAATCAGAAATAGGAATTACTGTGTAAAAATAAGTACCAATCTCCCCAGTACGGCCGCGGATCCGCGGCTCAAGCACGGTACGGCCGCGGTTCCGCGGCAGTTTAGAAGTATTGGGTGCTCGTTTTTCACCACTATTCTTGTATATCCCTGCTTAATTTTTCAGGTATTTTTAATTCGGAAAAATCACAATTTTGAAAAATTTTATAGAGAGGGGTGCATTTCGACGTATTCGGGTTCGTTCGGAGTTTTAACTTCGTTAACACATCGCCTAATGCTCTAGCTAGGCTCTGATACCACTGTAGGGTTACTAGGCACACTAACCAGGCTCTACAAGGCATTGACGATGCCAAAATTAAATTTTTATGTGCCAAATAACTCTAAGCAAGATCGTATACTAGAGTTTAGGCGACTCTAAAAGCAAGTAAACAACTTTACTCTAAAGGGATACGAAATACAACTTTTATAGATCGGTCCTTCACTTCTTTAGCTCCTTGATGAAGTCCCTTCACTGCGATCGTGGTTTTCCCGGACCCTTGCATGGGTTCACGAGGCGAAAGGTGCGACCTTGCTTGAAGTCTCCGAGGACGAAGATGATCTACGTCGAGGGAATTCCGACTCAAGCTACTACTTCACTAATTTGAGAATTAGTGAAGCAAACATCCTATACTAAAGTGCTAATCTAGTAGAGGATGGAGAAATAGGAAGTGAGTTCTTTTTGGATTTTTATTTCTCACAAAGTTTCACTCTTTTTCAAAACCCTAGCAAGATTTTTCTCTTGTTCAAAAATGAAAAAGATGAACAAAAGAAAGATGAGAGGATAATGATCAAGTGAGAAGGGTAACCATGGTGAATGAGTATCATATACTAACCCTTGTAGAGCCATAACCATAGCTAAGTGTGTGATGGTTAGGTTAAAGTCCAAAGTAAAAACAAACCTAGTGGACTTTAGTCAATGCATCCACAAGCTTCCACAAGCTTCATGCATTCACTAATTTTCCACTAATTTTGTAATTACTTTTAAACATTAAACCCAATCATAACAAATAGGATGGTGTATGTCTCATATACACATGAATGTTGTATCATCAACCATCATACAATATGATAACACATTTTAACATATATCATATATATGTTAAAGTAGTGTGCATGTGAGAAAAAAAACCTTAAGTGAACAAGTGTTAGCAAGTGTAAATTAGTATATATAATATACAATTATACACTTAATTATTAAATCAACACTTGACTTAATAATCCGGTCATATCACATATAACCGGCTAACATCCAATATATCGCCTTATCGAATCAACACTTGATTCGATAGCCCGGCTATATCCTATATATATAACCGACCGATACAAAAAGTCATGAGAATAGAATACGGTATCACATACACGCATTATTTTCGGTCCTGCACATATCACATATGCGCTCCTATTTCATTTTGCCTGAGTCAGTATAACCTCTATGTAGGACTCTAAAGGCTCGTCAATACGCCGGCAGTAGGTGATGATCACATCAAGCATCCATAAGCCGTCAGCGGTACTAGCTGGACGTAACGGTTACCCCGGTATTGAGCGATCAGAAGATCAGCAAGCAAGCCCGCTCCAACTCCTGTAAAAGCCTGCCGGTAACACTTTCCATACAGTCCGGTCTCCTCGTCTGATATGTCGCATATCAAGTCTAGGGGTGGAAATCGTCAGACCCCAATAACCGATAAGTCGTGCTGATGTGAGGCTCATAACGGGTCAAGAAACTACTGGTAAAAGTTACCAGTAAATCTCTAAATCATCCCTGGCCAGGGACTTCCCTGTCATGACCAATCGAGCACTGCCCAACATCAACCCCCAATACCGGGAGAGACGAAACCCCTCCTATCGCTCATTGTCTCCATGTGACTCGGGACTGTACTCAAAAACCACCGTTTTGTATGCCCTCATGGATGTGGTAAAGTGGAAATCAAAGCACAGTGGGAATCACACAAGACTTTATGACGATCTCGGGTCTACAGACTAACCCGTACAAATGTCACCAGAGAAGTGCCATCTGACGTGAGGTATAATACCATCTGGGAGTTCTCAGCGAGTCCGTCCAGTGTACCCAGTCTCTACTGAGCACCCGTATACCATCTTCGATATCAAACACCAATGGATATAGGATCATCCATCGCCCATCTTATGGGTCGAGAAGCGTATACGCTAGTCTACACTGGTATATCGATGACCCGTCTCGACACACCCACGACTAGGGACCTTGAAGGATGTACTTATGGACTACCATGTCCCCACTAGTATGATCTGCATCATAGTCCAGGTAGTCAAGTACACATCCTATGGGCTTTACCAACATGTAACTATAAGACAGTATAAAGAGACAAGTATACATGTTAAGATAAAGAGAAACCAGATAGCATACTATCATATCGAGCAAGAAAGTCCTCTCTATATATGTCCACGCATCCAATATAATATACATCATCTGGACAATACTGGCCTCTAGGGCATACATACAACTAACAGATCCGCAGTCTTTTATTGATCGGATGGCCAGGATATGTCGTTCACTGAGATTCTCCGATGCGAGATGGGTAGAGTTCGCGAGCTTTCGTCTAGAAGGCCTTGCGCAGAAGTGGTGCGAGTCGGTAGAGAAGGGCAGAGCAGAAGGTCTTTCTCCTTTGACCTGGACTGAGTTCATGACGGTGTTTCTTTCCCGTTTCCTTCTACAGAGTGACATAGATTGTCGAGCGTGCAGGTTCGAGTCATTACGCCAGACGCCGGATATGACGGTGGCGGAGTATGATGTGCAGTTCACCGAGCTATCTGTATATGCTCCGTATTTGGTAGCTACTGAGGATATGCGGGTCAAGAGGTTTGTTCGAGGCCTGCTTACCCCGCCGTTTCTTGCGATCAGCGCACAACATTGCGAGACCTATGCAGCAGCTGTAGATGCAGCCCTATTATTCGAGGAGCGTCTTGCTGAGACTTCGGTGGTTCCGGAACAAAAGAGGGTTCGTACTGACACATTAGCACAGAGACAGCCGTTAAGACGCCGCGACAGGTTTTGTTCAGGTACGGGGGGTAGCAGAGGCTCGGGACGAGGCCATCTATTCAGCTCTTATCTCCGGGAGGGCCAGCAGTCGTCATATGGATGTTTCCGATGCGGGAGTACTTATCATCATGTTCGAGATTGTCCGGAGCCACGTGAGTGCGAGGCAGTAGTACCGCATGTCACTTTACCACCTTCACCACCTCAGAGAGCGTTGCCACTTGTACCCGTTGTTCCTCCGCGTCAGAGTTATGCACCGAGAGGTCGGGGTCATAGAGGGTTCGTTCAGAGGGGACGGGATGACCCAGGCAGAGGACAGCCAGTTACCGGCAGAGGATGGCCAGTCGCAGGTAGGGGGAAGGCATGGGTGTTTGCTTTGACGCATCAGGACGCACAGGCCTCTAATGCAGTGGTTTCAGGTACCATATCAGTATGTTCTTTTGATGCACATGTGTTGTTTGATCCGGGGTCTACACACTCGTATGTCTCTACACATTTTGTGCCGAGTTTGGGCTGAGAGTCGGGTTTGCTTGATCAGCCGCTTGTTGTGACCACTCTTGTTGGCGAGTCATTTGTTGCGAGATACGTGTTTAGGTCATTTGTTGTCTGTTTGGGAGAGAGAGAGTTTCCTGTCGACTTGATCCATCATGAGATGTTGGACTTCGACGTTCTCCTGGGCGTGGATTGGTTAGCCGCATGCTACACGTCTGTGGACTGCCGTGAGAAGACAGTTAGGTTTTGTTTTCCGGCGAGTCGACTTTTGTTGTGCAGGGAGACCGTGGTGCCACCCCTCACAGTTCGATTTCATCTCTTCGTGCTGGACAGCTCTTGAGGAAAGGGTGTCAGGGATTTCTAGCGTATGTTTGTGATACTAGAGCTACGGAGGTTCCATTGGACCAGGTCCCGATTGTTAGTAAGTTGCCTGATGTTTTCCGTAACGAGCTGCCTAGGCTACCGCCTGAGCGCGTTATTGTGTTCTGCATTGACTTGATTCCCGGCACGGAGCCTATTTCCATACCGCCTTATCGGATGGCCCCGGCGGAGCTGAGAGAGATGAAGAGTCAGTTGCAGGATTTGTTAGATAAATGGCTTATTTGACCTAGTGTGTCTCCTTGGGGTGCTCCAGTCCTGTTCGTCAAGAAGAAGGTCGGAGGTTTGCGCTTGTGTATTGATAACCGCCAGCTGAACCGTGTTACCGTACGGAACAGATATCCCTTACCACGTATTGATGATTTACTCGACCAGCTTTAGGGTGCGGGACACTTTTCGAGGACCGACTTGCGATCAGGCTACCATCAGTTGCGGGTTCGGCAGGAGGATATTCCGAGGACAGATTTTCACATGCGTTACGAGCACTACGAGTTTTTGGTGATGTCGTTCGGACTCACCAATGCCCCAGCAGCGTTTATGGACTTGATGAACCGCATTTTCAGGCAGTATCTTGATCAGTTCATTATCGTATTTATTGACGACATCTTAGTGTATTCCCGAAGCCGAGAGGAGCACGAGCAGCACCTGCGGATCACATTGCAGACTTTGAGAGAGCACCAACTGTTCGCGAAATTCTCCAAGTGCGTATTTAGGCTTGACAGCGTTGATTTCTTGGGTCACGTGATTACGAGAGATGGTATATGTGTGGACCCGAAGAAGATCGAAGCCGTTCAGCATTGGCCCAGACCAGCATCAGTTACTGAGATCCGCAGCTTCCTAGACCTGGTCGGCTACTATCGACGTTTTATTCAGGACTTCTCCCGTATCGCTGCACCGTTGACCGAGTTGACCCGAAGGGAGTTCCTTTTGATTGGACCGAGGCGTGCGAGCATAGCTTCCAGCAGTTGAAGACTCGTTTGACTACAGCACCAGTGTTGTCATTTCCTTCGGGACCGGGCGGATTTATGGTTTATTATGACGCTTCTTGAGTGGGACTAGGTTGCGTGTTGATGCAGCATAACAGGGTTATCGCGTATGCTTCTCGGCAGCTGAAGAAACAAGAACGGAATTATCCTACTCACAATTTCGAGATGGATGCAGTGGTGTTTGCACTCAAGATCTTGAGACATTACCTATATGGCGAGTCGTGCCAGATATTTACGGACCACAAAAGCTTGAAGTACATATTTCAGCAGCGAGACCTGAATCTCAGATAGCGCCGTTAGATGGAGCTAGTGAAAGACTACGATTGGGAGATCCTTTATCATCCGGGCAAGGCGAACGTAGTGGCAGATGACTTGAGTCGGAAGCCTGGAGGTAGTTTATCGTGTTTGAGCGCCGTGCAAAGGCAGTCGTTAGTAGATTGTTAGATTCTTTCCGACAGCCGAGTGCAGTTCGAGTTTACTCCAACCGGGGGATAGCTTACGCATATTCGGGCACGTCCGCAGTTGATCGACCTTATCCGAGAGGCACAGCCCGGTGATGACCGTCTTTTAGAGATCATAGAGCAGGTTAGACAGGGTAGAGAATCCGAGTTCGTGATCGATGATAAGGAGGTACTACGATTTGGGACTCGACTGTGCGTACCAGACTCTGAAGGGCTGCGGCGTGAGATTCTTGAGGAGGAACATAGATCGATATACAGCGTTCATCCAGGTTCCACCAAGATGTACCATGATCTGAGAGACGTTTACTGGTGGGACGGACTGAAGAGGGACGTCACAGACTTCGTATCGAGATGCCTGACTTGTCAGCAAGTCAAGGCCGAGCACCAGAAGCCCGCGGGGGAGTTGCAGCCTTTGCCCATTCCGTAGTAGAAATGGGAGCAGATTGTAAGTCGACGTTGTACACCCCACGACTTGCGGGGAGGCGGAAATATGAAAAACAATCATTTTGTTTTAAGCAACATCGACTAAATGAAAGGATCTTTGCTAAACTATAACTAACACAAACATAGGAGTTGTTAACTACTATGAGAAGAGATTATACCTAGTGAACCTAGTCCTTCGTCTTCTCGTTATCCACCTCCTCGTCGGCCTCCTCTATGTAATAGACGATCCACAACGAGAGCTTCTACTCCAAGCTTTGCCACTAATCTTGAGGTAACTAGGTTTTTTTAGTTGCTAATAAAAGTCATCTAGATGATATAGTGTATGGTTATGGATTAAATAATCTAGCTAATCCTTGATCTCAACACATGAGGGGGTAGGATTAGGGTTTGAAGAGAGAGAGAGCTTGAGGAGAGAGAAGGTGAGCATAAGAATGAGAATGAGATAATGATCTCTCTTGAATACATGAAGCATAATGATTTTTCAAATAAATAAATAAAACGATTAATCATCATGCTTCATTAATTCAATATGTGTGATTCACTACATGAGTCATTAACCATTTAATGATGCATTAATGACATGGATGAATCACACAAATGAGCCACTAAAGCAATAAATGCTTATGCCACCTAAACCCTCAAGTCACCATACTTCTAGAAGCTTCCCGCCAAATTATGAGAACGCCCCTCCTATCCGTGAAAACACGGAAAAACTTTAGACTGTATAAATCCAATAACCCGATACAAGAATCTGGCTTAAACCAAAGCCGACTAGTAAAAACTTCCGAACGTCGTACGTGCGTTTAAACACGTATGCGTCCGAACCCTTGTCGTAAAACCATATGACCTCTATATCGTTTCGCCTGGAGCAGGGAAACTCTCTGTGTGGGACTGTAAAGACTCGACTACTACGCTGGCAGTGGGTTTAAGCACAAACAGCAAGCGACACTAGCTGTATGTAACGGTCCCCAGGTAGATGTCGATAAGAAGGCCGATGAGGAAACCCATCCGAACTCCTACTGAGCCTGATGTGACAATCTCCGTACAGTCCGGTCTGTTCGTCTAGGATTATCGCATATCGGGCCTAGGGGGCGGCAAGCGTCAGTCCCTTAAAAGCGGTATAAGTCATGTCGGAGTGAAGCCCATTACACCTTGAGAAACTAATGGAACCTACCAGTAAATCTCGCTTGCCCTGGCCAGGGACTTTGCGTAATGGCTCTCTGACACAGCGCGATATCAACTCCCAATACCGAGAGAGACGAATCCTGTCTAACCGCCACTGCCTCCAAGTGCTCGGGACTACACCCAAATGCTACCTGTTTGCATGACTCCTTTGAGCCGTGGTAGGGTAGCAATCTAAGAACAGTGGGACACACTTGAGGCGAAGTAGCAGTGTCAAGTCTGCGGACTATGCTGTACTCATGTCACCTGGGAAATGTTAACTGACGACGGGTATAATACCAACCAACAGTTCCCCGCGAGTCCTGTCCGGTGTACCCGTAACCCAACGAGCACCTGTATACTATCTCCAGTACGACATACTGATGGCTGTGGGATAGACCATCTCCCCAACTAGGATGAGAAGCGTACACACTAGTCTACTCCGGAGAATCGATGCCCTATCTCGATAATCCTACGACTAGGGACCTGAAAAAGGACGTGCTTGTAGACTACCCAGCCCCCACTAGTGTGACTGCCATCACAACGCTGGTAGTCAAGCAAGATCCTAAGGGCTCTATCAATACATACTCACATATTAAGATAGATAAAACAAGGTAGCATACTACCATGTTTAGCAAGACTGTTAAATAACTATGATTATCCCAAGCTTCCATTATGTAATATACAAGCTAGTATGATACAATAATGGCCCCTAGGGCATATACACTAACAATCTCCCACTTGCACTAGGGCCATGTACTTGAAAGGTTCCTAGGCACCCTATAATGGTCTCACAAGGCATCGAACATGCCAATTAAAAAAAAATGGTGCCGAGAAACCCTAGACTACGGATCGTTGCTAGAAATCTAGGCGAAAAGTAAACTAGTTATCACTTAACTACAAGGATATGGAAATTACAACCTTTGTAGATCCGGATATCCACCTCCACGGCTCCGCAACGAAGTCTCCTTGCTGTCCATGTCGAACCCCGGGCTCTAGCGTCGGCTTCATCGGAGAATGAACGGGCTTGGTCATCGACGACGATGCCGAAGATGATCTACGTCGAGGCATTGCTAGATCAAGCTCCCTACTTCACAAAGTGATGAAACTTGTGAAGGAAACACACTCTACTACTTGGCAAGAGGTAGAGGATGAAGAAATAGGAGGTGGGTTCTCTTTTGAATTGGATTTCTCACACTCAAGCTCAAGTTGCCATTGATGGCCTCAAGGTTTCAAACTTGAAGATAAAGAAGAAGATGAGCTAGAAAATATGATAAGTCTTTTTAAAAATAAAAAGAAAAAGGAATACTTATCATAATTCTTACTAGGGTTAAGTGTAAAGAATAGACCATGGTTAATGGATGGGTTAGGGTTAAGCATGATGACAAGAAAGGTTAAGAAGTCAAAGCTTCATGAAGCTTCAACTAAAAGACAAAGAAAGCCACCATTCTTTTTTAAATCATTTCCAAATAAATAAATGAACAAATAAATAAATGAATATGCAAAACCCTAATCAATACTTAACCATGGCTGTAATTCTTTACACTTAACTAAATAATCAAGTATCATCAAACATGATACAAGTATGTGCACGAAAATATATCACATATACAACTTGCACATCAAGTGAGAAAATCCATATAAAGTGAACCAATACTAGTTAATGCAAAGTAATATATCAAATATATAATTATACATTGAATCATTAAATCAACATTTGATTCAATGATCCGGTCATGTCGCACATAACCGACTAGTATTCAATGTATCGATTTATCGAATAAATGATTCGATAACTAGGTCATATCGAATATAACCAATCGAAACATTTATCGCGAGATTGAAATGCGGTATCACATACACGCATTATTCTCGGTCCTGCACATATCTCATATGCGCTCCTATTTCGTTTCGCTTGAGCCAGGAAACCTCTGTGTAGGACTCTAAAGACTCGTCAATACGCCGGTAGCAGATGATGATCATATCAAGCATCCACAAGCCGCAAGCGGTCTGCTAAACGTAACGGCCACCCGGGTATTGAGCGATCAGAAGATCGACGAGCTAGCCCGCTCATACTCCTGTGAATCCAACCAGTAACACTTACCGTACAGTCCAGTCTGTTCGTCCGATACGTCGCATATCAAGTCTAGGGGTGGTATACGTCAGACCCCAATAACCGATAAGTCATGCCGATGTGAGGCTCATAACGGGTCGAGAAACTACTGGTAATACTTACCAGCAAATCTCTGATCATCCCTGGCCAGGGACTTCCCTGTTACGGCCAATCAAGCACAGCGCAACATCAACCCCCAATACCGGGAGAGACGAAACCCCTCCTATCGCTCATTGCCTCCATGTGACTCGGGACTGTGCCCAAAGACCACCGTTTTGCACGCCCTCATGGACGTGGTAAGGTGGAGATCAAAGCACAGTGGGAATCACACAAGACTCTATGACGATCTCGGGTCTACAGACTAACCTGCACAAGTGTCACCTGAGAACTGCCATCTGACGTGAGGTATAATACCATCTGGGAGTTCTCGGCGAGTCCGTCCAGTGTACCCAGTCTCCAATGAGCACCCGTATACCATCTCTGATGTCAAACACCAATGGATATGGGATCATCCATCGCCCATCACATGGGTCGAGAAGCGTATACGCTAGTCTACTCTGGTATATCGATGCCCCGTCTCGATATACCCACGACTAGGGACCTTGAAGGATGTACTTATGGACTACCATGTCCCCACTAGTATGATCTGCATCATAGTCCAGGTAGTCAAGTACACATCCTAAGGGCTTTACCAACATGTAACTATAAGACAGTATAAAGAGATAAGTGTACATGTTAAGATAAAGAGTAACCAGATAGCATACTATCATATCGAGCAAGAAAGTCATCTCTATATATGTCCAAGCATCCAATATAATATACATCATCTGTACAATACTGGCCTCTAGGGCATACATACAACTAACAATCTCCCACTTGCACTAGGGCCAGCTGCTGTAGTATCGCATACCGAGCATCCCGAAGAGTCTCTCAAACTGTATCTAGGGAATGGCCTTCGTGAGTGGATCCGCCGTGTTATTCTTCATGTCAACCCTCCTGACCTCGATCTCCCGGCGATCAACTATCTCCCGGATCAGGTGATACCGCCTCAGAATATGCCTGGATCGCTGATGGGACCTGGGTTCCTTGGCCAAAGCCACCGCTCCATTGTTATCGCAATACAAAGGTATTGGACGCTCAATGGATGGAACCACTCCAAGTTCAGTAATGAACTTCTTGATCCAGACAGCCTCTTTGGCAGCATCGTTGGCAGCGATGTATTCAGCCTCCATCATCGAGTCTGCCACGGTTTCCTGCTTGGAACTCTTCCAGCTAACCGCCCCTCCGTAAAGGGTAAAGACAAAGCCCGACTGCGACTTAGAGTCGTCCTTATCACTCTGGAAGCTCGAATCGGTAAAGGACTCCACTTGGAGTTCTCCGTTACCATACACCAAGAACATATCTCTAGTACTTCGCAAGTACTTGAGAATGCTCTTCACAGCTGTCCAGTGACTCTCTCCAGGATCAGCTTGATACCTGCTCACTATACTTAGTGAGTATGCTACATCGGGTCTGGTACATAGCATCGCATACATGATAGAGCCTACTGCCGAAGCATAGGGTATCCCTTGCATGCGAGCTCTCTCCAAATCAGTCTTGGGAGACATCTCTTTGGAGAGAGTGACTCCAGAGATCGTGGGTAAGTTCCCACCCTTGGACTCTTCCATACTAAACCTCTTTAGTATGGTGTCAATGTACCTGGATTGGGACAATCCCAAAATCCGTTTGGATCTATCTCTAAAGATCCTAATCACCAATATGCAGGAGGCATCACCAAGATCTTTCATTGAGAATCTTTGTGATAAGAAGAGCTTGACCGATTGCAGCATAGGAATATCATTTCCTATCAAGAGTATGTCGTCCACGTACAATACGAGGAAGACAACCTTACTCTCTGCCACCTTCTTGTAGATACAAGGTTCATCTGGGTTTTTGACGAAATCAAACTCTTTGATAACGACGTCAAAGCAGATGTTCCAACTCCGCGATGCTTGCTTTAATCCATAAATGGATTTAAGCAGCTTGCACACCTTCCCGCTGCTCCCACTGTCTACGAAGCCCTCTGGCTGAGTCATGTACACGCACTCTTCTAAATCACCGTTTAGAAAGGTGGTCTTAACATCCATTTGCCAGATTTCATAATCATGATAAGCAGCGATGGCAAGCATGATCCGGATGGATTTAAGCATAGCCACTGGAGAAAAGGTCTCGTCATAGTCCACACCTGGTCTTTGACGAAAACCCTTTGCTACAAGTCTAGCTTTGAAAGTCTCCACTTTCCCATCTACACCAAGTTTCTTCTTGAAGATCCACTTGCTCCCAATGGGTTTTACCCCTTCAGGAGCAACGTCCAAAGTTCATACTTTGTTAGTGTACATGGATTCCATCTCGGACCGCATAGCATCCAGCCATTTCACTGAGTCCCCACTCGTGATGGCCTGCTCGAAGCTAGTTGGGTCATCATCCTCCATGATGCAATCCTCGCTCCCACCATCCATGAGAAAACCGTAGTATCTCTCAGGTGGGTGAGGAACCCTACTAGATCGGCGGAGAGGCTGGGGTTCATCGGGAACTACGGAATCCTCTGGTTCAACCAAATCTTCTGTTGCAGTCTGTATTGCTGGAACCTCTTCCAGTTCTACCTCAATGCCACTTATCTGTTTCATAAGAAAACTTTTTTCTAAGAAAGTGGCATGTCGAGAAACAAACACTTTTTGTTCCTCGGAGTGGTAGAAGATATACCCTCGCGATTGTTTGGGATATCCAAAAAACTTACATAGAACAGACCTTGCCTCGAGCTTGTCCGGATTTTGTGTTTTAACATAGGCCGGACAACCCCATATCTGAATAAAATTAAGACATGATCTCTTGCCATTCCATATCTCATATGGAGTGGTAGGCACTGATTTGGTCGGAACTCTATTCAGTAGGTATGCAGCAGTCTCCAGCGTATATCCCCAGAAGGAAATAGGTAACTCAGCTGTACTCATCATAGAGCGCACCATATCTAATAGGGTGCGATTTCTCCGCTCCGATACACCGTTGTGCTGTTGTGTATATGGAGGAGTCAGCTGAGAGAGAATCCCATTCTCTTTTAGGAAGTCCCGGAATTCATTGCTCAAGTATTCACCTCCTCGATCAGATCGTAGGATTTTAATACTTTTACCGGTTTGGTTCTCAACTTCTTGTTTATATTCCCTAAATTTCTCAAAAGCTTCTGATTTGTGTTTCATCAGGAACACATATCTGAATCTAGGGAGATCGTCAGTGAATGTAATGTAGTACGAAGAACCATCCCTGGCGTGTGTAGACATGGGACCGCATACATCACTATGTATCAGTCCCAAGAGTTCGGTAACTCTTTCTCCGTGTCCCGTAAACGGAGTTTTGGTCATTTTACCTTTGAGACATGACTGGCAAGTGTCATAAGATGAAAATTCAAACGGATTTAAATATCCATCTTTATGCAACTTAGCAAGTCGTGTCGCATTGATGTGGCCCAGTCTACAATGCCACAAGAAGGATTCGTTGAGTTCAGAACTCTTCCTCTTGTGTGCGTTTGTTATGCTCAGAACTGTTGATTGATTTAGAACATAAATGCCATTGCATAACGTGCCTGATCCAACCAACTTTTGGTTACGGAAAATGTTCATAACATTGTCCTGTAATACAAAATTATATCCCTCTTTACTTAATAAAGAAACCGATATAATGTTGCATATTAGGTTCGGCATGTAATAGCATTCGTTCAGAACCAATGTATTACCAGTTGGTAATACAAGGTGATATTCCCCGACAGTCTTGGCTGCAACAATTGCACCATTTCCTACTCTTATGTTTTTATCACCTTCTCCAAGTTCTCTACCTTTCCTAAGCCCATGAAACTGATTACACATATGGGCTCCTGACCTGGTATCCAATACCCAGGACGTAGAGCAAATAGAGAAACAGTTCTCAGTAACGAACACACCCGAAGAAAATGCATCAACATGTACTTTCTTCAGTCGGGTGGCATGGGAATCCTGGTATTCCCCTATATCCTGTTCAATCCTATAACTCTTATAAGAAAGAACGGAACCAACGTTCCCCAGCACAGTATAACATGCGGGTTCGGTCAATACATCCATATTATTATCTTCATTAGGGCATGAAATGGTCGCTACCTGGAGAGAGAGAGAAGAAAACACTTTAGCGTATGCTCGTGCAAGATCAGATTGGTTATTATCTTATCTAATCAGGATGGCTCCCACTGCTTTTTATCAAATCTTCCTTCAAACCTTAAAAGGAAAGACTAGCCGGGATTAATTACACACTACAGGTTCGCCAATCTTTCAGCCAGGCCAGTGTCGGTACTTTGAGGGAGGTCCCCCGTGCTTTCGCACGAACCTAATTAATGTAAACCTCGTTTTCCCAGAGGCATAACGCCGTTGACACCTTTCTAGACACCTACTTGATCGGCTAATTGCACTGTGTAAAACTCTCCCAGGAGTTACTCTTACTCGCAGCGGGTATCGGGATCCAACTATCTCATAGAAGGTATGCAATCTCATTGCAAATTTCAACACTTGAAATTCCCGATAATATTTTGCCCCTAGCATCCTATGACCTTGACGGAGGCCAAACAACCCATAGTCCGCTAGTCAAGTTCAACCCGTCATTTCCTGATTGAATTAAACCCACCCGCACGACCCTTGACGGAGGCCAAACAACGCCATACGAATACCCTAATCCAATCGCATCATATGCAAGCAGATAAGCACTAGTTGAAAGGTTCCTAGGCACCCTAGTGAGGTCTCACAAGGCATCGAACATGCCAATTTCAAAAAAAATGGTGCCGAGAAACCCTAGACTACGGATCGTCGCTAGAATTCTAGGTGAAAAATAAATCTAGTTAACAATTTAACTAAAGTTAAGATGCTACAACCTTTGTAGATCCGGATTTCCACCTCCTTAGCTCCACGTGGTCATGCCCTCGCTGTCCATCATGAATCCTAGACTCGTTCGTCGGCTTCATCGGAAAACGGGTGAGCAAGGTCGTCAGCTTCGTGTCAAAGACGATTTACGTCGAGGTTGCACTAGTTCAAGCTCCGACTTCACCAAGTAGTGAAACTTGTGAAGAAAACACCCAAAACCACTTGGCAAGAGGTAGAGGATGATGAAATAGGAGGTGGGTTCACTTTATATTTGGATTTCTCTCACTAAAACTCAAGTTGCCATTGATGTAGCAAGCTTGCTCTTTGAGGAAGAAGAAGGAAGATCAAGAAAGAATGATAAGCTTCTCATTTTAAAATAAAACTAATATGAATACTTATCATATCTTGACCATGGTCAAGTGTAGAGATTAAACCAAGGTTAGTTAGAGTGGTTAGGGTTAAGGACGAGATAAGGATGGTGGACTTTGTCAAAGCTTCAAGAAGCTTCAACATAGCTCCAAAATAAGCCACCATTCTTAACTTAATCCTTTCCAAATAAATAAACAAATAAATAAATGAAAAACCAAAACCCTAATCATCACTTAACCATGGTTTAACCCTTTACACTTAACCACATTATCAAGTATCATCAAACATGATACAAAGTAGTGCACAAAAGTATATCATGTATACTTCTTGCACATCGAGTGAGAAAATCCATATAAAGTGAACCAATACTAGCTAATGCAAAACAATATATCAAATATATAATTATGCATTAAATCATTAAATCAACATTTGATTCAATGATCCGGTCATGTCACACATAACCGACTAGAATCCAATGTATCGATTTATCGAATGAATGATTCGATAACTAGGTCATATCGAATATAACCAATCGAAACATATATCGCGAGAATGAAATGCGGTATCACATACACGCATTATTCTCGGTCCTGCACATATCTCATATACGCTCCTATTTCGTTTCGCTTGAACCAGGAAACCTCTGTTTAGGACTCTAAAGACTCGTCAATACACCGGTAGCAGATGATGATCATATCAAGCACCCACAAGCCGCAAGCGGTCTGCTAAACGTAATGGCCACCCAGGTATTGAGCGATCAGAAGATTGACGAGCTAGCCCGCTCACACTCCTGCGAATCCGACCAGTAACACTTACCGTACAGTCCGGTCTCTTCGTCTGATATGTCGCATATCAAGTCTAGGGGTGGTAAACGTCAGACCCCAATAACCCGATAAGTCGTGCCGATGTGAGGCTCGTAACGGGTCGAGAAACTACTGGTAACACTTACCAGCAAATCTCTGATCAGCCCTGGCCAGGGACTTCCCTGTTACGGCCAATCGAGCACTGCACAACATCAACCCCCAATACCGGGAGAGACGAAACCCCTCCTATCGCTCATTGCCTCCATGTGACACGGGACTGTACCCAAAGACCACCGTTTTGCACGCCCTAATGGACGTGGTAAGGTGGAGATCAAAGCACAGTGGGAATCACACAAGACTCTATGACGATCTCGGGTCTACAGACTAACCTGTACAAGTGTCACCTGAGAACTGCCATCTGACGTGAGGTATAATACCATCTGGGAGTTCTCGGCGAGTCCGTCCAGTGTACCCAGTCTCCACTGAGCACCCGTATACCATCTCTGATGTCAAACACCAATGGATATGGGATCATCCATCGCCCATCACATGGGTCGAGAAGCGTATACGCTAGTCTACTCTGGTATATCGATGCCCCGTTTCGATACACCCACGACTAGGGACCTTGAAGGATGTACTTATGGACTACCATGTCCCCACTAGTATGATCTGCACATAGTCCAGGTAGTCAAGTACAAATCCTAAGGGCTTTACCAACATGTAACTATAAGACAGTATAAAGAGACTAGTGTACATGTTAAGATAAAGAGCAACCAGATAGCATACTATCATGTCGAGCAAGAAAGTCATCTCTATATATGTCCAAGCATCCAATATAATATACATAATCTGTACAATACTGGCCTCTAGGGCATACATACAACTAACAATCTCCCACTTGCACTAGGGCCAGCTGCTGTAGTATCTCATACCGAGCATCCCGAAGAGTCTCTCAAACTGTATCTGGGGAATGGCCTTCGTGAGTGGATCCGCCGTGTTGTTCTTCGTGTCAACCCTCCTGACCTCGATCTCCCGGCGATCAACTATCTCCCGGATCAGGTGATACCGCTTCAGAATATGCCTGGATCGCTGATGGGATCTGTGTTCCTTGGCTAAAGCCACCGCTCCATTGTTATCGCAATACAAAGGTATTGGACGCTCAATGGATGGAACCACTCCAAGTTCAGTAATGAACTTCTTGATCCAGACAGCCTCTTTGGCAGCATCGTTGGCAGCGATGTATTCAGCCTCCATCGTTGAGTCTGCCACGGTTTCCTGCTTGGAACTCTTCCAGCTAACCGCCCCTCCTTAAAGGGTAAAGACAAAGCCCGACTGCGACTTAGAGTCGTCCTTATCACTCTGGAAGCTCGAATCGGTAAAGGACTCCACTTGGAGTTCTCCGTTACCATACACCAAGAACATATCTCTAGTCCTTCGCAAGTACTTGAGAATGCTCTTCACAGCTGTCCAGTGACTCTCTCCAGGATCAGCTTGATACCTGCTCACTACACTTAGTGAGTATACTACATCGGGTCTGGTACATAGCATCGCATACATGACAGAGCCTACTGCCGAAGCATAGGGTATCCCTTGCATGCGAGCTCTCTCCAAATCAGTCTTAGGAGACATCTCTTTGGAGAGAGTGACTCCAGAGATCGTGGGCAAGTTCCCACGCTTGGACTCTTCCATACTAAACCTCTTTAGTATGGTGTCAATGTACCTGGATTGGGACAATCCCAAAATCCTTTTGGATCTATCTCTATAGATCCTAATTCCCAATATGCAGGAGGCATCACCAAGATCTTTCATTGAGAATCTTTGTGATAAGAAGAGCTTGACCGCTTGCAGCATAGGAATATCATTTCCTATCAAGAGTATGTCGTCCACGTACAACACGAGGAAGACAACCTTACTCTCTGCCACCTTCTTGAAGATACAAGGTTCATCTGGATTTTTGACGAAATCAAACTCTTTGATAACGACGTCAAAGCAGATGTTCCAACTCCGCGATGCTTGCTTTAATCCATAAATGGATTTAAGCAGCTTGCACACCTTCCCGCTGCTCCCACTGTCTACGAAGCCCTCTGGCTGAGTCATGTACACGCACTCTTCTAAATCACCGTTTAGAAAGGCGGTCTTAACATCCATTTGCCAGATTTCGTAGTCATGATATGCAGCAATGGAAAGCATGATCCGGATGGATTTAAGCATAGCCACTGGAGAAAAGGTTTCGTCATAGTCCACACCTGGTCTTTGACGAAAACCCTTTGCTACAAGTCTAGCTTTGAAAGTCTCCACTTTCCCATCTACACCAAGTTTCTTCTTGAAGATCCACTTGCTCCCAATGGGTTTTACCCCTTCGGGAGCAACTTCTAAAGTCCATACTTTGTTGGTGTACATGGAATCCATCTCGGACCGCATAGCATCCAGCCATTTCACTGAGTCCCCACTAGTGATGGCCTGCTCGAAGCTAGTTGGGTCATCATCCTCCATGATGCAATCCTCGCTCCCACCGTCTATGAGAAAACCGTAGTATCTCTCAGGTTGGCGAGGAACCCTACTAGATCGGCGGAGAGGCTGGGGTTCATCGGGAACTACGGAATCCTCTGGTTCAACCAAATCTTTTGTTGTAGTCTGTATTGCTGGAACCTCTTCCAGTTCTACCTCAATGCCACTTATCTGTTTCATAAGAAAACTTTTTTCTAAGAAAGTGGCATGTCGAGAAACAAACACTTTTTGTTCCTCGGAGTGGTAGAAGATATACCCTCGCGAATGTTTGGGATATCCAACAAACTTACATAGAACAGACCTTGCCTCGAGCTTGTCCGGATTTTGTGTTTTAACATAGGCCGGACAACCCCATATCTGAATAAAATTAAGACATGGTCTCTTGCCATTCCATATCTCATATGGAGTGGTAGGCACTGATTTGGTCGGAACTCTATTCAGTAGGTATGCAGCAGTCTCCAGGGCATATCCCCAGAAGGAAATAGGTAACTCAGCTGTACTCATCATAGAGCGCACCATATCTAATAGGGTGCGATTTCTCCGCTCCGATACACCGTTGTGCTGTAGTGTATATGGAGGAGTCAGCTGAGAGAGAATCCCATTCTCTTTTAGGAAGTCCAGGAATTCATTGCTTAAGTATTCTCCTCCTCGATCAGATCGAAGGATTTTAATACTTTTTCCGGTTTAGTTCTCAACTTCTTGTTTATATTCCCTAAATTTCTCAAAAGCTTCTGATTTGTGTTTCATCAGGAACACATACCCGAACCTAGAGAGATCGTCAGTGAATGTAATGAAGTATGAAGAACCATCCCTGGCATGTGTAGACATGGGACCGCATACATCACTATGTATCAGTCCCAAGAGTTCGGTAACTCTTTCTCCGTGTCCCGTAAACGGAGTCTTGGTCATCTTGCCTTTGAGACATGACTGGCAAGTGTCATAAGATGAAAATTCAAACGGATTTAAATATCCATCTTTATGCAACTTAGCTAGTCGTGTCGCATTGATGTGACCCAGTCTACAATGCCACAAGAAGGATTCGTTGAGTTCAGAACTCTTCCTCTTGTGTGTGTTTGTTATGCTCAGAACTGTTGATTGACTTAGAACATAAATGCCATTCCATAACGTGCCTGATCCAACCAACTTTTGGTTACGGAAAATGTTCATAACATTGTCCTGTAATACAAAATTATATCCCTCTTTACTTAATAAAGAAACCGATATAATGTTGCATATCAGGTTCGGCATGTAATAGCATTCGTTCAGAACCAATGTATTACCAGTTGGTAATAGAAGGTGATATTCCCCGACAGTCTTGGCTGCAACAATTGCACCATTTCTAACTCTAATGTCTTTATCACCTTCTCCAAGTTCTCTACCTTTCCTAAGCCCATGTAACTGATTACATATATGGGATCCTGACCCGGTATCCAATAGCCAGGACGTAGAGCAAATGGAGAAACAGTTCTCAGTAACAAACACACCCGAAGAAAATGCATCATCATGTACTTTCTTCATTCGGGTGGCATGGGAATCCTGGTATTCCCCTATATCCTGTTCATTCCTATAACTCTTAAAGGAAAGAACGGAACCAACGTTCCCCAGCACAGTATAACATGCGGGTTCGGTCAATACATCCATATTATTATCTTTATTAAGGCATGAAATGGTCGCTACCTGGAGAGAGAGAGAAGAAAACACTTTAGCGTATGCTCGTGCAAGATCAGATTGGTTATTATCTTATCTAATCAGGATGGCTCCCACTGCTTTTTATCAAATCTTTCTCCAAACCCTAAAAGGAAAGACTAGCCGGGATTAATTACACACTACAAGTTCGTCAATCTTTCAGCCAGGCCAGTGTCGGTACTTTGAGGGAGGTCCCCCGTGCTTTCGCACGAACCTAATTACTGTAAACCTCGTTTTCTCAGAGGCGTAACCCCGTTGACACCTTTCTAGACACCTACTTGATCAGCTAATCGCAATGTGTAAAACTCTCCCAGGAGTAACTCTTACTCGCAGCGGGTATCGGGATCCAACTATCTCATAGAAGGTATGCAATCTCATTGCAAATTTCAACACTTGAAATTCCCGATAATATTTTGCCCCTAGCGTCCTATGACCTTGACGGAGGCCAAACAACCCATAGTCCGCTAGTCAAGTTCAACCCGTCATTTCCTGATTGAATTAAACCCACCCGCACGACCCTTGACGGAGGCCAAACAATGCCGTACGAATACCCTAATCCAATCGCATCATATGCTAGCAGATAAGCACTAGTTAGCTATCGTACACTGCGCCTTGACGGAGGCCAAACTACCGCAGCACGAATACTAACTAATACTTATCTGAAATGACGGAGGGCTACGCAGGTTTTTCATAAAAACCATGAGCGTAATAAAATTGATATCGTTGTAGAATCAAATGATGTTTTTTAAAATGGAGTGATTTTGAGGCTTTTCTAGTTTTGCTAAAGGAGTCACTCCCGGTGAAGGGATCTCGGTCATTTCCTCGTCGAATGAGGTGCGGGATATATCATATATATCGCTGTGCAAAGCAAAAAACCCAAAAGCAGTCAAAAGCAAACCGAGTCTGTAGCATCTGCCAGTTATTGCTAAAGGAGTCACTCCCGGTGAAGGGATCTCGGTCCTTTCCTCATCGAATAAGGTGCGGGGTATATCATATATACCGCTATGCAAAGCAAGAACTGTAGCTACCTGTTTTATTTTAAAATTCGATTCCACAACATCTTAGGTTTCTTATCTTTCATTAATCA
Source organism: Agapanthus africanus (assembly GCA_030015575.1). NCBI lineage: Eukaryota > Viridiplantae > Streptophyta > Magnoliopsida > Asparagales > Amaryllidaceae > Agapanthus > Agapanthus africanus. The sequence goes on from CM057338.1 coordinate 667,176,190, forward strand.
CATTAATGAAGTCCCATCATTTAAATACCTAAACATCACAGATAGATATGACGTACACTTATGCCATTCGCATTCGCCTCGATGTCCCCTCGTGCACCGTTAGGTTAGGTAACTAACGACAGAGCAGGGCAGGGCTAGCGCGGGTGTAAAACATAAGTAACGTCTATATAATATATCATATATACTATATACTATATCCATCACAGAATCACATCACAGATATCGCAGCAGAATAAACATATGAAATATTGGATATACTAGGACGTCCGTGTTTTCAATACGAGCCAGTATAAAACACGGATTCCACGGTCGTGATGAATAGCCAATCCCACACCCCTATACCCCTACGAGAAAGGCAAGCAACCCTACCAATTCTAGGGTTAGGAGACCCGGACTCGACTCCTCGAGTTGGTCTCCCACTGTACCCCAGAACCCGGTTACTTGTGCTCCCCTCCTAGGGTCTATCCTAATGCGGAAAGGTAAATAATATACAAAGGGTGACAGCTTCCGCTACCTGGAAGTGCCCCAAATAAAAGAATATTACATACAAGTTTTTACATGAATGAAAATGGAAAACACTCATCTCACATAAAAACCCCTGGCTATTCAAACACGACGATCCAATATAACAAATCCAGCAGCACATAACATCACATGTCATCAACGTAAGTAAATATGTCCATCCCAATTGTCGTTGACATATAGCAACGAAACCGGCGATATCACATATTACACTTACGGTCACAGAAAAGAAAGTGTAAAACTACAACAGTTAGAATCCGCAACCTCTTTAGACATCACATGCCTAACAGTTACAAACCCCGCATTTTAGTATCATTATCGAAAACTCTTTTTAATATTGTATGGGACTAAACAGCTAGATTTATAACATTCATCCAGTTATCTCATAACTGTTTGTGAATTCTAATTATTGTATCCAATTCCGGATAAATAGAATATATTAAACTTTCCGATCGAACATTCGAACACCCAAGTTTTCCCGACACCGATCAACACATGAAATAGGTTCAAAAACATTCACTTCATGCCTCAGTACCAACGGTCCAGCCGTAGAAGGGTCAAGCCAACGCCTCACATGTGGCACGCCGTACTCCCCCAAACCCGAAGGTTCAAAGGGCAGTTCAAGACGGTCACATAATCGAGTTAAGGTTTGTTGTCTTCTAGAGGGACCATCGCGTTACTTGCACTACACAGAACGTCTTTTAACCACAGAAAAATCCAACACTTGGAATTATTCCGGCAGGGGAAAACTTGGGTATTTATATCCGGTCGAACTCTTTAACATATTCTACAGTTATCTGGAAAAACACTTAGACAAAGTTTGATATTCCGATCGAATCGTCGATTCCCAATTTAACCCCAGAGCACTCAATCTTAGAGTCAATTTAAAAATACCCAGAAAACTCAGTAGAATTTATCAGGAATTACTGTGCAATTAAGTATGGCTGACGTCACCTTTTGAGCGCGGAACAGCGGCAGAAGCCATGCTTCTGCCGCGGTTCCGCGGCTTAAGGAACTGTTCATGTGAAATATTTTGCATCGTAATTCTTATAATTCTTTACTGAATTTTTTAGACATTTTTAATATTAAAAAATCCCAGATTTTAGAAAATTTCCAGAGAGCTCATGGGTATATGGGTTTCGGGTTCGTCCGGACTTCAAACTCCGTCTAGACTTCGCCTAAGGCTCTAGCTAGGCTCTGATACCACTGAAAGGTTTCTAGGCACCCTAGTGAGGTCTCACAAGGCATCGAACATGACAATTTCAAAAAAAATGGTGCCGAGAAACCCTAGACTATGGATCGTCGCTAGAATTCTAGGCGAAAAATAAATCTAGTTAACAATTTAACTAAAGTTAAGATGCTACAACCTTTGTAGATCCGGATTTCCACCTCCTTAGCTCCACGTGGTCATGCCCTCACTGTCCATCATGAATCCTCGACTCGTTCGTCGGCTTCATCGGAAAACGGGTGAGCAAGGTCGTCGGCTTCGTGTCAAAGACGATCTACGTCGAGGTTGCACTAGTTCAAGACTTCACCAAGTAGTGAAACTTGTGAAGAAAACACCCAAAACCACTTGGCAAGAGGTAGAGGATGATGAAATAGGAGGTGGGTTCACTTTATATTTGGATTTCTCTTACTAAAACTCAAGTTGCCATTGATGTAGCAAGCTTTCTCTTTGAGGAAGAAGAAGGAAGATCAAGAAAGAATGATAAGTCTTATCATTTTAAAATAAAACTAATATGAATACTTATCATATCTTGACCATGGTCAAGTGTAGAGATTAAACCAAGGTTAGTTAGAGTGGTTAGGGTTAAGGATGAGATAAGGATGGTGGACTTTGTCAAAGCTTCATGAAGCTTCAACATAGCTCCAAAATAAGCCACCATTCTTAACTTAATCCTTTCCAAATAAATAAACAAATAAATAAATGAAAAACCAAAACCCTAATCATCACTTAACCATGGTTTAACCCTTTACACTTAACCACATTATCAAGTATCATCAAACATGATACAAAGTAGTGCACAAAAGTATATCATATATACTTCTTGCACATCGAGTGAGAAAATCCATATAAAATGAACAAATACTAGCTAATGCAAAACAATATATCAAATATATAATTATGCATTAAATCATTAAATCAACATTTGATTCAATGATCCGGTCATGTCACACATAACCGACTAGAATCCAATGTATCGATTTATCGAATGAATGATTCGATAACTAGGTCATATCGAATATAACCAATCGAAACATATATCGCGATAATGAAATGCGGTATCACATACACGCATTATTCTCGGTCCTGCACATATCTCATATGCGCTCCTATTTCGTTTCGCTTGAACCAGGAAACCTCTGTGTAGGACTCTAAAGACTCGTCAATACGCCGGTAGCAGATGATGATCATATCAAGCACCCACAAGCCGCAAGCGGTCTGCTAAACGTAACGGCCACCCGGGTATTGAGCGATCAGAAGATCGACGAGCTAGCCCGCTCACACTCCTGCGAATCCGACCAGTAACACTTACCGTACAGTCCGGTCTCTTCGTCTGATATGTCGCATATCAAGTCTAGGGGTGGTAAACGTCAGACCCCAATAACCCGATAAGTCGTGCCGATGTGAGGCTCGTAACGGGTCGAGAAACTACTGGTAACACTTACCAGCAAATCTCTGATCAGCCCTGGCCAGGGACTTCCCTGTTACGGCCAATCGAGCACTGCGCAACATCAACCCCCAATACCGGGAGAGACGAAACCCCTCCTATCGCTCATTGCCTCCATGTGACTCGGGACTGTACCCAAAGACCACCGTTTTGCACGCCCTAATGGACGTGGTAAGGTGGAGATCAAAGAACAATGGGAATCACACAAGACTCTATGACGATCTCGGGTCTACAGACTAACCTGTACAAGTGTCACCTGAGAACTGCCATCTGACGTGAGGTATAATACCATCTGGGAGTTCTCGGCGAGTCCGTCCAGTGTACCCAGTCTCCACTGAGCACCCGTATACCATCTCTGATGTCAAACACCAATGGATATGGGATCATCCATCGCCCATCACATGGGTCGAGAAGCGTATACGCTAGTCTACTCTGGTATATCGATGCCCCGTCTCGATACACCCACGACTAGGGACCTTGAAGGATGTACTTATGGACTACCATGTCCCCACTAGTATGATCTGCATCATAGTCCAGGTAGTCAAGTACAAATCCTAAGGGCTTTACCAACATGTAACTATAAGACAGTATAAAGAGACTAGTGTACATGTTAAGATAAAGAGCAACCAGATAGCATACTATCATGTCGAGCAAGAAAGTCATCTCTATATATGTCCAAGCATCCAATATAATATACATAATCTGTACAATACTGGCCTCTAGGGCATACATACAACTAACACTAGTTAGCTACCGTACACTGCGCCTTGACGGAGGCCAAACTACCGCAGCACGAATACTAACTAATACTTATCTGAAATGACGGAGGGCTACGCAGGTTTTTCATAAAAACCATGAGCGTAATGAACTTAATATCGTTGTAGAATCAAATGAAGTTTTGAAATGGAGTGATTTTGAGGCTTTTCTAGTTTTGCTAAAGGAGTCACTCCCGGTGAAGGGATCTCGGTCCTTTCCTCGTCGAATGAGGTGCGGGATATATCATATATATCGCTGTGCAAAGAAAAAACCCAAAAGCAGTCAAAAGCAAACCGAATGTGTAGCATCTGCCAGTTACTGCTAAAGGAGTCACTCCCGGTAAAGGGATCTCGGTCCTTTCCTCATCGAATAAGGTGCGGGGTATATCATATATACCGCTATGCAAAGCAAGAACTGTAGCTACCTGTTTTATTTAAAATCTGATTCTACAACATCTTAGGTTTCTTTCCTTTCATTAATCACATTAATGAAGTCCCATCATTTAAATACCTAAACATCACAGATAGATATGACGTACACTTATGCCATCCGCATTCGCCTCGATGTCCCCTCGTGCACCGTTAGGTTAGGTAACTAACGACAGAGCAGGACAGGGCTAGCGCGGGTGTAAAACATAAGTAACGTCTATATAATATATCATATATATCATATACTATATCCATCACAGAGTCACAACACAGATATCGCAGCAGAATGAACATATGAAATATTGGATATACTAGGACGTCCGTGTTTTCAATACGAGCCAGTATAAAACACGGATTCCACGGTCGTGATGAATAGCCAATCCCACACCCCTAGACCCCTACGAGAGCGGCAAGCAACCCTGCCAATTCTAGGGTTTGGAGACCCGGACTCGACTCCTCGAGTTGGTCTCCCACTGGACCCCAGAACCCGGTTACTTGTGCTCCCCTCCTTGGGTCTATCCTAATGCGGAAAAGTAAATAATATACAAAGGGTGACAACTTCCGCTACCTGGAAGTGCCCCAAATAAAAGAATATTACATACAAGTTTTTACATGAATGAAAATGAAAAACACTCATCTCACATAAAACCCCCCGGCTATTCAAACACGACGATCCAATATAACATATCCAGCAACACATAACATCACATGTCATCAACGTAAGTAAGTATGCATACCCCAATTATCGTTGACGTATAGCGACGAAACCGGCGATATGAACATACTACACTTACGGTCACAGAAAAGAAAGTGTAAAACTACAACAATTAGAATCCGCAACTGCTTTAGACATCACATGCCTAATCAAATGAAATACTTAGACATCACATGCCTAATTATTATAAATCCCGCATTTTAGTCTCATTATCGAAAACTCTTTTCAATAACAAATGAAACTAAACCGCTAGATTTATATCATTCATTCAGTTATCACATAACTGTTTGTGAATTCCAATTATTGTATCCCATTCCAGATAAATAGAATATATTAAACTTTCCGATCGAACATTCGAACACCCAAGTTTTCCCGAAACCATCCAACACATGAAATAGGTTCAAAGACATTCGTTTCATGCCTCAGTACCAACGGTCCAGCCGTAGAAGGGTCAAGCCAACGCCTCACATGTGGCACGCCGTACTGCCCCAAACCCGAAGGTTCAAAGGGCAGTTCAAGACGGTCACATAATCGAGTTAAGGTTTGTTGTCTTCTAGAGGGACCATCGCGTTACTTGCACTACTCAGAACGTCCTTAAACCACACAATAATCCAACACTTGGATATTTTTGGCAGGGGAAAGATTGGGTATTTATATCCGGTCGAGCTTTTTAACATATTCAAAAAAAATTATCCGGAAAACACATAGACAAAGTTCGATAATCCGATCGAATCGTTGATTCCCTACACAACCCCAGAATACTCAAACCTGGAGTCAAATTAAAATTCCCAGAAAACTCAGAACAACTAATCAGGAATTACTGTGCAAAAACCAAGGGCTGACGTCACTATTTAGCCGCGGAACCGCCGCAGAAGCCTAGCTTCTGCCGCGGTTCCGCCGCACTTTGTACTGTTCACAGGAAACGTTTTGCACAGTAATTCTTAGATTTTATTGCCGAATTTTTTAAGCATTTTTAATTGACAAAAAACCACAAATTCGAAAAATTTCCAGAGAGCTATTTTGGGGTTGGGTTTTTGGTTCGTCCGGATTTCAAACTCCGTCTAGACTTCGCCTAAGGCTCTAGCTAGGCTCTGATACCAGTGAAAGGTTCCTAGGCACCCTATAATGGTCTCACAAAGCATCGAACATGCCAAGTTAAAAAAAAAATGGTGCCGAGAAACCCTAGACTACGGATTGTTGCTAGAAATCTAGGCGAAAAGTAAACTAGTTATCACTTAACTACAAGGATATGGAAATTACAACCTTTGTAGATCCAGATATCCACCTCCACGGCTCAGCAACGATGTCTCCTCACTGTCCATGTCGAACCCCGGGCTCTAGCGTCGGCTTCATCGGAGAATGAACGGGCTTGGTTATCGACGACGATGCCGAAGATGATCTACGTCGAGGCATCGCTAGATCAAGCTCCCTACTTCACAAAGTGATGAAACTTATGAAGGAAACACACTCTACTACTTGGCAAGAGGTAGAGGATGAAGAAATAGGAGGTGGGTTCTCTTTTGAATTGGATTTCTCACTCTCAAGCTCAAGTTGCCATTGATGGCCTCAAGGTTTCAAACTTGAAGATGAAGAAGAAGATGAGCTAGAAAATATGATAAGTCTTTTTAAAAATAAAAAGAAAAAGGAATACTTATCATAATTCTTACTAGGGTTAAGTGTAGAGCATAGACCATGGTTAATGGATGGGTTAGGGTTAAGCATGATGACAAGAAAGGTTAAGAAGTCAAAGCTTCATGAAGCTTCAACTAAAAGACAAAGAAAGCCACCATTCTTTTTTAAATCATTTCCAAATAAATAAATGAACAAATAAATAAATGAATATGCAAAACCCTAATCAATACTTAACCATGGTTTTAATTCTTTACACTTAACTAAATAATCAAGTATCATCAAACATGATACAAGTATGTGCACGAAAATATATCACATATACAACTTGCACATCAAGTGAGAAAATCCATATAAAGTGAACCAATACTAGTTAATGCAAAGTAATATATCAAATATATAATTATAAATTGAATCATTAAATCAACATTTGATTCAATGATCCGGTCATGTCGCACATAACCGACTAGTATTCAATGTATCGATTTATCGAATCAATGATTCGATAACTAGGTCATATCGAATATAACCAATCGAAACATTTATCGCGAGAATGAAATGCGGTATCACATACACGCATTATTCTCGGTCCTGCACATGTCTCATATGCGCTCCTATTTTGTTTCGCATGAGCCAGGAAACCTCTGTGTAGGACTCTAAAGACTCGTCAATACGCCGGTAGCAGATGATGATCATATCAAGCATCCACAAGCCGCAAGCGGTCTGCTAAACGTAACGGCCACCCGGGTATTGAGCGATCAGAAGATCGACGAGCTAGCCCGCTCATACTCCTGTGAATCCAACCAGTAACACTTACCGTACAGTCCAGTCTGTTTGTCTGATACGTCGCATATCAAGTCTAGGGGTGGTATACGTCAGACCCCAATAACCGATAAGTCGTGCCGATGTGAGGCTCATAACTGGTCGAGAAACTACTGGTAACACTTACCAGCAAATCTCTGATCAGCCCTGGCCAGGGACTTCCCTGTTACGGCCAATCAAGCACAGCGCAACATCAACCCCTAATACCGGGAGAGACGAAACCCCTCCTATCGCTCATTGCCTCCATGTGACTCGGGACTGTGCCCAAAGACCACCGTTTTGCATGCCCTCATGGACGTGGTAAGGTGGAGATCAAAGCACAGTAGGAATCACACAAGACTTTATGACGATCTCGGGTCTACAGACTAACCTGCACAAGTGTCACCTGAGAACTGCCATCTGACGTGAGGTATAATACCATCTGGGAGTTCTCGGCGAGTCCGTCCAGTGTACCCAGTCTCCACTGAGCACCCGTATACCATCTCTGATGTCAAACACCAATGGATATGGGATCATCCATCGCCCATCACATGGGTCGAGAAGCGTATACGCTAGTCTACTCTGGTATATCGATGCCCCGTCTCGATATACCCACGACTAGGGACCTTGAAGGATGTACTTATGGACTACCATGTCCCAACTAGTATGATCTGCATCATAGTCCAGGTAGTCAAGTACATATCCTAAGGGCTTTACCAACATGTAACTATAAGACAGTATAAAGAGACAAGTGTACATGTTAAGATAAAGAGTAACCAGATAGCATACTATCATATCGAGTAAGAATGTCATCTCTATATATGTCCAAGCATCCAATATAATATACATCATCTGTACAATACTGGCCTCTAGGGCATACATACAACTAACAGTACTGGCATATCGAAGACCGATCATCTCGAGTAGCCTCTCGAACTGAATCTGAGGTAAGGCCTTTGTGAATGGATCAGCAATGTTCTCCTCTGTAGCAACTCTCCGGACCTCGATCTCCCGGCGATCTATGATCTCCCTGATTAGGTGATACCGCCTTAAGATGTGTATGGACTTCTGATGGGACCTTGGTTCCTTTGCTAAAGCTATAGCTCCGTTGTTGTCGCAATACAGAGGTATTGGATCAACAATGGTAGGAACCACCTGAAATTCTGTGAGGAACTCCTTCATACAGACCGCTTCTTTTATGGCATCGCAAGCAGCAATATACTCCGCTTCCATCGTCGAGTCTGCAGCGGTGTCCTGCTTGGAGCTATTCCAGCACACCGCCCCTCCATTGAGGGTAAAGACATAACCTGACATGGACTTGGAGTCATCCTTATCACTCTGGAAGTCAAAATCAGCAAAGGCCTCGATCTTGAGGTCTTTTCCGCCGTAAACCAATAACATCTCTTTAGTCCTTCTCAGGTACTTAAGAATGTTCTTCACTGCTATCCAGTGATTCTCCCATGGGTCTGACTGATACCGGCTTACCACGCTCAGTGCGTAAGCTACAACTGGTCTGGTGCACAACATCACATACATTATAGAGCCAACAACAGATAAAACACGGGTCTCCGCTCTCTATCCGTGTGTTGCCATACACCAGTTTAAGGGACAAAATGGCAAATCGATGTCATTTTCATGCACAAAGCTCAATGTCAACACAAGATCTAAGAAATCTACGCGGAGCTCGAGGAAATCATGGCAAAAGAGCTACATCACATCACCTTTTATTCTACTGAAATTCTGGAAGAATTGTGAAGAGCTTCTGAGAAAAGTACTATACCACACTGAAGAGGACCACAAACTAGGGAAAATCACCCAAAATGAAGGCCCAACTCCTCATAATGGCCGCGGTTCTGCGGCATAAGCATGCTTAGGCCGCGGAACCGCGGCCATGTGGGCTCGTCAACTGATGATTTTTCAGGGGTAGATTGGTACATTCATTTTGGTCCTGATTGTTGCCCTATATTCTCTGTTTCCTACCTATAAATGTCCCGAACTTGCCAAGCCATGGGTGTTCTTTTTCATGCCTCTTTTTGTTAGGATTTAGCTTAGTTTCTTCTTCTTCTACATTCTTTTCTCCATGAAATTATAGTGAGAGCTTTTTGAGTGGAAGATCAATGAAGATGAGGGTTGTTTTTATCTTGTCTCTTTTATTTATTGTCTTATAATTTTATTATCTTGTATTGTAATTTTATTATCTTGTATTGTAATTTTATTATTTGTTGTTAACTAGTTGTTGTTATTTCTTTTCTTGTTCTCTTTTCTTCTCTTATCCGTATTTTCAAGCGATGATACTTGACGGAGTTCCTTGCTAACGTGAGGATCCAAGAGTTAGCTTGCTTCGCTTGAAAAACCGTATTTTCCTCTTTTCCTCCTTCTTGTTTTGTGTTGTTTTCTTTTAAGATGTGTGAATAATTTCTCTCTTGTTAAGGCTAAGGAAGGTGGTATGAGGGATGAAGAAATCCCTTTTGCTTCTTTTCGCCCAACATCTTGAAACGACCCCCGACCAAACAAACGCAACCCCCTCACTTAGGCGCGCTATATGTGACATATAGCCGCGACCTAAGTCGAGAAGTCCTTTAAGCGCACTACAACGTGACATGTTGTTGTGACTTAATTGGATACATGGTTGCGGGTGTTTGGCCGAGGGTTGGAAATAAGCGTATTTAGCGGACGGACAAGGGGCACTAGGAACGGATTTAGCGTTGGAAAGCTTGCTTAAACTCGCAAATCCCATTCCTATGTCCTCTTAATCCCCGCTACATTCGATTATCCCAACACCGTTTTAAGAATGGCAAAAGATAAGTATAAGACTAATCCTAACTCTACTAACCAACCTTAACCTTAACAAGCTTACTTGAACATAAATACGAACACTTAGGATAGAACTGAACAAACATATACGCATTCTTTATTAACTCGTCTAAAACTCGAACGAACATATAACCATCTCCCTGCGGATCGACCCGTGCTCAACTGGCTAGCTGCGAAGCGACACCGTCCTGATCGTGGTTATAACTTTAGAACTTTGAACATCCGACACGCCAAAAGTATGCGATCAAATGACGCTGTTGCCGGGGAGACGGTAACGTATTTTCTTTCTTATTATTCGGGTTAATATTCTTTTTTGTATATATATAAAGTTGTAAATAAAAAAAATAAAAAAATTTCTTTTTGTTATTTTTGATAATTTTTGTGTGCATGTGTGCAGGCTAATCTGAAGCAAGTACAGTAATCAAATCAAGAAACGGAGGTTTTTATTTGGGTGTACAGAGAAGGGCACGTGTATTGACCTAAGGTTCAGGTGCCAGCTTATCAATTTGACCGCGGAACCGCGGTCAAATAGGGGATTCGGCGGCGGTTCCACGGTCCTTTTGAGGCTTCTGAGCCCCAAATTTTTTCTGCTATTTCTCTTTCCTCTAGTTCCCTCTATGAATTCCACTATACTGTATTTTTTGCAGGTTTCTTTGCACAGAATTGCGCCATCGCAAAATAATTTTTTGTTGTTTTAGATTTTGTTTGTTAATCGCTTTGCATATACTAATACGGATATTAAGGGGCTTGAACACCAATTCAGATTGGGTGGGGATTTCATCACCCTTCCTAAGACCCCACAAATCACTAATTGCATACGCATTACATTGAGCTAATAAAAAATACTAGACTCAGCCCTAAGGATGTCGCGCTCAATAGGACAGAGGACCGGTTGTAGGCATCGGCCGTTTATCCTATCCAGACTTTGCGGTGTCTAGGCAAGTCTGTCTAAGGCAAGTGGTTACTTAATTAGGACCACTACTTATGTGGTGGGGAGCCTCCAACTTACCTGGCACTTACCTGGCCGCAATTGGCAGAGAAGAGGCGGTTTGAGGTCCTATTTCTAGCCCTTTGGAACAGTTTGGAGCTGTCTAGCTGACCTAAGTGACCCTAGCTCTAGGTGTGTTTGTGCATATTGTGATTGTGATTGTGCTTGTAAATTTTTGTCCCATAATTCCGTATTCTTTTAAACAAACAAGTTTCAAAACTCCAATAACATAATTTTTTTTATAAAACTAAAAAAAAATCACATTCTTTTTCCCCTCCTTTTCTCTGCCTTTCTTTCTTTCTCTCTTCATATCATGGGTACCCCACCTCGCAAAACTCTTGCCGAACTTTGGTACCCACAACCAGACATTACTTCTTATGGTTCTTGCTTTGGCCGAACGTCGAACGATCCCTCCATGTCTAAAATTTCTTTGAAAGATCGGATAGACGCGTCTAGGACAAACACTTGCCCTCCGCAATCCACTTTGTATCAACCTTTTCAACCTCCCCCACCCTCTTATGTTGATACCCCTTTTGCAAGTCGTCCTTTGTCCGTCGCTGAGCATATTGAACAATCCTGTAGCCGATCTTTCACTCCTTTCACCACTACAGATTCTTGGGGTCAACAATTCCATTCACGTTCTTATCCAAATGTTGATCCTGCTCCTGTCCAGCCATTCAATTCCTACCTGTCCTATCCGACTTTTGCACCTTCCCTAGACATTGCTTCTGAACCGCCATTTGGGAGTTTTCAGTATCCAAACAACTTTGAATCTTTTACTGAAACCCCTTCAAAACCCATGTCTAGTCTAGAACAGTCTTTGGAAGACATTAGGGTAGCGTCGTACCAACAGATGATGGATTTGAATGCGTCCATGGCCGCCCTCATACAACCTAGTGACCCGGTAGCTAGTTTTCAACTAGCTCCAAATTTTCCAATGTATGAAGAGGCGGTAGGACAGGTTGAGAAATTGAGTGGAGAGAGTGAGATGTACCCCCTTCCGAATCAAGCCTACCCGTTTCAACTTGAATCCCACAACTCCGTTTTTGAATGTCTATCTAGTGTTCCAAACGATTCATTGATTAAAGATAGAACAGATAATGAGTTGTGTGACTTTGTAGTGTTTGATTTGCCCGATTGTGAAGGGTCCTTTTCGAGTGAAACCACACCCAATCCTTTTGACCTTTACACCTCCACTCTAGAACCTGAATTGATTAATATCCATGATTTTGTTGAGGTGTCTGAGAATATAGATTTTCACTTGATTGAGGATATTGACGCTGGGAATATTTTGGATGATGAACCCGCAGATTTGGCTGAGTTTTTCTCTCCAATTCATCATCCCGAGTCATTAAATGTTTTTCCCGAACCCCATATACGTCTAGATTTTGAGGATGAATGCATGGATGTGCTAAATTTTGAGGATATTTTTGAGGATGAACCAGTTTTTCTTGATGAGTCGGATTTTCCAATTCATCCTGTCCCTGTCATTGACTGTGTACACCCTCCAGAATCCTTAACCGATACCCTTCCTCAATCACTTCCCCCCATCCTTTCCGTCGTTCCGACCTTGCAAGAAACTGTCTCACTTTCATTTCATATGTCTGGTTTACCAAGTTCGGCGTACCCATGTTTTCTCATGAATCTTCAGGGAATTGACCCTATTTCTCGACGAATTGATAGATTAGCACAATCGCTTTTCACACATCGGTCATCACATATTGTGCTAATCTATTCACTCTATTTTCACCCTCAAGTTCGTACTCCAGTTCTTTTTCCGTTCCGCCATTCTTCTTCTCATATACCGAGACCGTATCCCGCTTCTATCTCCATACGGTCTCGCGTATTCTCCTTTTCTTACCTCTCCGCGTTCTTTCACCAACCAGCACATTATAGAGATAAAATCTTCGAATGGTTGGTGCTCTTGACCTGTGTAAGGCCTTGTATAGTTTGAAACTGTTCTCTTTCTCCCCTAATCCTGAACTTCAACGCTTAACAGTGGAAACACTGTTTTACTTAAGTTTGGGGGGGACCCTTTTTTTTGTATATATTTTTTGTTTCCCTTTTTGTTTTGTACATAATTTGTTTTTAGGGTGAGCGCCGACAATTTTGACCCTCTTGGTATAGCCTGACAGTGAGGGCACTGTCAAGTTTAAGTTTGGGGGTATGCTCGGTAAGCTTTCTTCCTTTGCATTCATTTTTATATTTTGCATTTGCATACCTTATTAAAAAAACCCATAAAAATCGAATTTTCTTCCAAAAAATATAAAAACTTTGTCGTCAAGTTAGCTAATAGGGTAACTTTGATTTTTATTCCGAAAGTTTAGTTGATATATTAGAAGTAACTAAATTCTAGGCTTAGGAATTGAAAACCCTAAAAATAACCCTCCTTCTGTCTAATTTTGGTAAGTATACGTCCTTACAGTTTTTTTTGAGAAAAAGCTAATCTTGAGTTGAGTTCTTGAGTTAAGTCAAGATGAGGGGAAAGTATTGAAGCTTTACTGAAGGATAAGTCTGAAAAATAGTTTCTTTTCTTAAGTTCAAATTTAGAAAGTATATACCCTACATGCACATACACGCATCTTGAAACTTGGGATAGTAGAGCATACCTAGAAATAGATGTTGGTATGAAACAAAAAACGGTATTTAAAGCTAAACACCAAAGAAGCATTATTGAAAAATATATCCGGTCTTGAAAAAGAAAAAGAAAAAATAAGAAAAATAGAATAAAGTCAAGACCTGGAAACTGCTATTTACGCTTTAAAGTTCACACATTCAGTAATCGGCCGTTAGTGCCTCAAGAAGCATTAATAGTCGCATGAAAGGTGTGTGAGCAAATCCGTCCATCCTTAATGAAAAGAAGTAGTGTTAGGTATTAAGACAAGGGCATTACAGCTTGAATTGAATTCTTGAGTGTAGGGGTGAAAATATACACACACGTAAGGGTATACAATCGATGTTTGGATAAAAGATAGAAATGAAGAATAAAACTTATGTTTTCTGTAAAGTTGATAGAAATCCCTCATTTGAGACCACACTTGAAGAAGGAAAACTCAGGAGATACCAACATCTTTCTAAACTTTTTTTGGAACGTATAAGATCTGAGATTAAATAGATAGGAGGTGTGAAACATAAGGGTTGGATATTTCTAACTTAGGATAATAGAGTTTCTAACATAGATACTAAACTGTAGGAGTAGAATCGATGTTAACTTATGACACTAGCTTGACGGGATTTTGTGGGTGTAATCCGCTGAAAACCCTCAGGAGACAACACTCCTCCTATTAGGGACACCTAGAGGTTTAACGGCTTGTTGCACGTGCTCAGTGCAATCGTGTTCCCTACGAAAGTGCGGTTAGGACTTTTTTGTGAATAATTGGTTTTGCTCGGGATGAGCAAAAGTTATGTTTGGGGGTATTTGTTCATCGCAGAATATTGCATTTTATACCACCCATTCTTACGCTCGTTTGTTTATAGGCAGGTGCTTTTGATCAGTGTTTGCTACATATTTGCAGAATACAGGTTCTCAGCTCTAAACAGTGAAATTCATGGAAATGTACGACAAATTCCGGATTACTGCCAACAACAGATAAAACACGGGTCTCCGCTCTCTATCCGTGTGTTGCCGCACACCAGTTTAAGGGACAAAATGGCAAATCGATTGTCATTTTCATGCACAAAGCTCAATGTCAACACAAGATCTAAGAAATATACACGGAGCTCGAGGAAATCATGGCAAAAGATCCACATCACATCACCTTTTGTTCTACTGAAATTCTGGAAGAATTATGAAGAGCTTCTGAGAAAAGTACTATACCACACTGAAGAGGACCACAAACCAGGGAAAATCACCCAAAATGAAGGCCCAACTCCTCATAATGGCCGTGGTTCCGCGGCATAAGCATGCTTAGGCCGCGGAACCGCGGCTATGTGGGCTCGTCAACTGATGATTTTTCAGGGGTAGATTGGTACATTCATTTTGGTCCTGATTGTTGCCCTATATTCTCTGTTTCCTGCCTATAAATAGTCTGGAACTTGCCAAGCCATGGGTGTTCTTTTTCATGCCTCTTTTTGTTAGGATTTAGCTTAGTTTCTTCTTCTTCTTCATTCTTTCCTCCATGAAAATTGTAGTGAGAGCCTTTTGAGTGGAAGATCAATGAAGATGAGGGTTGTTTTTATCTTGTCTCTTTTATTTATTGTCTTGTAATTTTATTATCTTGTATTGTAATTTTATTATTTGTTGTTAACAAGTTGTTGTTATTTCTTTTCTTGTTCTCTTTTTTCTTTTCTTCTCTTATCCGTATTTTCAAGCGATAATACTTGACGGAGTTCCTTGCTAAGGTGAGGACCCAAGAGTTAGCTTGCTTCATTTGTAAAACCGTATTTTCCTCTTTTCTTCCTTCTTGTTTTGTTTTCTTTTCTTTTAAGATGTGTGAATAATTTCCCTCTTGTTATAGCTAAGGAAGGTGGTATGAGGGACAGAGAAATCCCTTGTGCTTTTCTTCGCCAAACATCTTGAAACGACCCCCGACCAAACAAACGCAACCCCCTCACTTAGGCGCGCTATACGTGACATATAGCCGCGACCTAAGTCGAGAAGTCCTTTAAGTGCACTACAACATGACATGTAGTTGTGACTTAATTGGATACATGGTTGCGGGTGTTTGGCCGAGGGTTGGAAATAAGTGTATTTAGCGGACGGACAAGGGGCACTAGAAACGGATTTAGCGTTGGAAAGCTTGCTTAAACTCGCAAATCCCATTCCTATGTCCTCCTAATCTCCGCTACATTCGATTATCCCAACACCGTTTTAAGAATGGCAAAAGATAAGTACAAGACTAATCCTAACTCTACTAACCAGCCTTAACCTTAACAAGCTTACTTGAACATAAATACGAACACTTAGGATAGAACTGAACAAACAAATACACATTCTTTATTAACTCGTCTAAACTCGAATGAACATACAACCATCTCCCTGCGGATCGACCCGTGCTCAACCGGCTAGCTGCGAAGCGACACCATCCTGATCGCGGTTATAACTTTAGAACTTTGAACATCCGACACGCCAAAAGCGTGCGATCACACCGCGAACAAACATAGTGTGTGTTTCCCTTGCCTTCTGTAAGGTGCCTTCTTCACTCCTCAACATGTTAAGGAGTTCTGGAAGTTCAACTTCTTTTCTTTGAATGTTGAAATTCAGAATAAACTGGGCGTAGTTGGAAGGAAGGGAATGGAGAATTAAGACCGTATATAGCTCATTCTCCAAAGTCGTCCCTAGGTCTGCGAGCTCTTCTATATAGCCAATCATCTTTAGGACATGTTCTCCTACCGATGATCCGACGGCCAACCTCCCCTGAAATAGGTTCTTTGAGGTATCGTATCTTGCAATACGAGATTGCTCCCCATACAGATCCTTTGTATGGAGAAATATGGATTCAAGATCCATATTCTCGTGCCTCCTCTGATGTTCATTATTCATCGAGGCAAGCACGATGCACCTTGCCTTCGCGCAATCTAACTCCCAGGTTTTGCGGATTTCCTTATCCGCATTACTGGATTTGGGACCTGGGACTGCAGGTGCCTTAAGGGTGAGGACATACCCCAATCTGTCATAGGTCAAAACCATTTTGACATTCCGCAGCCAATCTTTATAGTTTGGCCCTGTCAATATATTTTTCTCTAATAGCAACTTAAGTCCTGTCATGTTTTGGGTCGCTGCAATGAGAGAGAGAGAGGAAACACTTTAGCATGATGCTTTTGCAAGTTTAGAGTGGTTTTTAGTTTATCTAAACTGGATGGCTACCACTGTTTCTCGAATCCCTCCTCAAACCAAAAAGGAAGAACTAGCCAGGACTATTCTCACTGTAAAATACTTGCTTAACCGTTCAGCCAGGCCGGTGTCGGTACTTCGAGGGATGTTTTCCAACGCTTTTGCGAAGTTCCTTAATTAAATAACCTCTTTTCTCTGGGGGCGTAGCCCCGCTGACACCTTTCTCGACACCTACTTGGTTTATAGCATTGATCGTTAAGTGACGAATCTCCTGATGAGTAGCATATACTCCCAGTAGGATCGGGATCCAAATATCATCGTGTGATAATGTTGAAGGAATCCTACCAACATTCATCAAACTCCAAATGGTATGCATCTTTTTGCAAATTTCAGTTTCTTTAGAAATTCCTGATATAAATTTCTGCCCCATACTCTTATGACCTTAGCTTTGGTCAAAATGTCATAAGTCACATGTCAAGTTCTACCCATCATTATCTTGTTAATTTGAACCCATCCGTACATACCCCTGACTTTGGTCAAATGATAATACGACTGTCCCAAACTAACTCATTTATCTATGCAACAAATGAATACCCAGCAGCTACCAAACACTATGCCTTGACTTTGGCCAAAATGCATAGCTTGAATACTACTGAATACCCAAATGAAATGACGGAGGGATACGAATGGTTTTGGCGAAACCATGAACGTAGTGAACTTGATATGACCGAATTAACCTGATAGCTTTTAAAAGGAGTGGTTAAAGCTCCGCAATTAAAATATCTTCTGTTTTTTAAAAATAACCGAGTGTTTTCTTTTAAACTGTTCCAACGATTCAACTTTGGTTTATTTTCTTTGCATTAATAATAATGTGTCCCATCATTAACCTATCATTGCAGAAAACAACGAAAATACAACGTCCTCTTATGCCATCGGCATTCGCTACTGGGTCCCGTCATCACCCATTAGGTTACTTAACTAACGACAGAGCGGGGCTGGGCTAGTGCAGGTGTAAAACATAAGTGACGTCTAAATAGCTATTATATATAGATATTGTACATTCATCTGACGCAATAATAAGCATTCCAGATCACAGATGAACATTATTGGATATGCAAGCAATCCGCGTTTCTTTTAAGCCTGCAACGAAAAACGGATTACACAGTTGTGATGCATAGCCATTACCCCACCCTAGACCCCTACAGGTACGGAAAACTACCCGCCAAGTACCCGAAATGAAGCGGTCTCCCTCAACAACGTGAATAGGCCACTAAACACTTCAAAGTACCCGGTAGTTTGTGCACCCCACCTTGGGTCTATCCTAGGAGAAAAAACAGTAAAAATGAAATAATACAACGGTGGCTACAACCGCAACCTAGATGTGCCCCGCAAAATAATATAACAATATATTACAATTATATCGAATGAATGAATATAATAACCCATCTCAATCCTCGGCTAATCATCACAACAATCCAATCAAGTTCATAATCACAAACAGTAAAATCATTACAGAAATGTGCAACCCCCTGCCAACCGACATACTAGCAGTTAGGGGAGGTGTACGTACACATTATACAGTTCACAGATATAATCTAATTAGCAAACATCGTATAATTTAGATCGAGCAAACAATTTATATTCTACTCAAAAACTTCTCTGTGCACCTGAGACTTGAGCAGAAAATAAACATTCCAGAAAAGACAAAATATTCACAGAAGAGTTACTGGGGAAACTTGGGCTGAATCGGCTTCAACTCGGCCGCGGATCCGCGGCGGATCGGTGGGTTCGGCCGCGGTTCCGTGGCTGTTTGTCCGATTCATGCACCCAATTTTTTCCAGTATTCTTATATTTCCCTGCTTCTATTTTTAGAGGTCCCTGAAAAATTTTTAGACCTCGATTTAAATTCGACAGAAACATGGTGAATACGATATTTTTTCCGGGTCGTTTTGCGTTCGAAATTGTAACGACTTTGCTAATAAGTTAGTTATTATTTAGCGAGGCACTGATACCACTGTAAGTCGACGTTGTACACCCCACGACTTGCGGGGAGGCGGAAATATGAAAAACAATCATTTTGTTTGAAACAACATCGACTAACCGAAAGGATCTTTGCTAAACTATAACTAACACAAACATAGGAGTTGTTAACTACTATGAGAAGAGATTATACCTAGTGAACCTAGTCCTTCATCTTCTCGTTATCCACCTCCTCGTCGGCCTCCTCTATGTAATAGATGATCCACAACGAGAGCTTCGACTCCAAGCTTTGCCTCTAATCTTGAGGTAACTAGGTTTTTTTAGTTGCTAATCAAAGTCACCTAGATGATATAGTGTATGGTTATGGATTAAATAATCTAGCTAATCCTTGATCTCAACACATGAGAGGGTAGGATTAGGGATTGAAGAGAGAGAGCTTGAGGAGATAGAAGGTGAGCATAAGAATAAGAATGAGATAATGATCTCTCTTGAATATATGAAACATAATGATTTATTAAATAAATAATAAAATGATTAATCATCATGCTTCATTAATTCAATATGTGAGATTCACTACATGAGTCATTAACTATTTAATGATGCATTAATGACATGGATGAATCACACAAATGAGTCACTAAAGCAATAAATGCTGATGCCACCTAAACCCTCAAGTAACCATACTTCTAGAAGCTTCCCGCCAAATTACGAGAACGCCCCTCATATCCGTGAAAACACGGAAAAACTTTAGACTGTATAAATCCAATAACCCGATACTAGAATCTGGCTTAAACCAAAGCCGGCTAGTAAAAACTGTCCGAACGTCGTACGTGCGTTTAAACACGTATGCGTCCGAACCCTTGTCGTAAAACCATACGACCTCTATAACGTTTCGCCTGAAGCAGGGAAACTCTCTGTGTAGGACTGTAAAGACTCGACTACTACGCTGGCAGTGGGTTTAACCACAGACCGCAAGAGGCACTAGCTGTACGTAACGGTCCCCAGGTAGATGTCGATAAGAAGGCCGATGAGGAAACCCATCCGAACTCCTACTGAGCCTGATGTGACAATCTCTGTACAGTCCGGTCTGTTCGTCTAGGACTATCGCATATCGGGCGTAGGGGGCGGCAAGCGTCAGTCCCCTAAAAGCGGTATAAGTCGTGTCGGAGTGAAGCCCATTACACCTCGAGAAACTACTGGAACCTAACAATAAATCTCGCTTGCCCTAGCCAGGGACTTTGCCTAATGGCTCTCTGACACAGCGCGATATCAACTCCCAATACTGGGAGAGACGAATCATGTCTAACCGCCACGGCCTCCAAGTGCTTGGGACTGCACCCAACTGCTACCTGTTTGCACGACTCCTTTGAGCCATGGTAGGGTAGCAATCTAAGAACAGTGGGACATACTCCAGGCGAAGTAGCAGAGTCAAGTCTGCGGACTATGCTGTACTCATGTCACCTGGGAACTGTTAACTGACGACGGGTATAATACCAACCAACAGGTCCCCGTGAGTCCTGTCCGGTGTACCCGTAACCCAACGAGCACCTGTATACTATCTCCAGTACGATGTACTGATGGTTGTGGGTCAGACCATCTCCCCAACTGGGATCAAAAGCGTACACACTAGTCTACTCCGGAGTATCGATGCCCTGTCTCGATAATCCTACGACTAGGGACCTGAAAAAGGATGTGCATGTAGACTACCCAGCCTCCACTAGTGTGACTGCCATCACAACGCTGGTAGTCAAGCAAGATCCTAAGGGCTCTATCAATACGTACACACATATTAAGATAGATAAAACCAAGTAGCATACTACCATGTTTAGCAAGACTGTTATATAACTGTGAATATCCCAAGCTTCCATTAAGTAATATACAAGCTAGTATGATACATTAATTGCCCCTTGGGCATATACACTAACACAGATTTCTATGGACTTCATTGTAGGTCTACCCAGGACCAGTCAAGGGTATGACTCCATTTGGGTGATCGTGGATCGATTGACGAAAGCGGCTCACTTTCTGCCAGTGAAGACCACTTTTGGATTTTCTCAGTATGCCTAGATATACATAAATGAGATCATGCGATTGCATAACGTCCCGACTTGTATCGTGTCCGACCGAGGAACCTAGTTCACCAGCCGACTATGGCAGAGACTTCAGGAGGCGTTAGGCACCCGATTGAGTTTCAGCACAGCATTTCATCCGCAGACCGACGGACAGTCAGAGCGGACTATTCAGACTCTTGAGGACATGCTCCGAGCATGCGTTTTAAATTTCGGTGGTAGCTGGGATCATCATTTACCCTTAGTAGAGTTCTCCTACAGCAACAGCTTTCAGGAGACGATCCAGATGGCACCTTTCGAGGCTCTATATAGAAGGAGATGTCGATCGCCCGTCTGTTGGACAGAGCTCAGCGAGAGCAGTATCATGGGGTCGCAGATTGTACAGGAGACGACCGAGAAGATACAGTTGATTCGAGATCGGATGAGAGCGTCCTAGAGCAGGCAGAAATCATATGCTGACAGACGTCGTCGCAAACTAGAGTTCGCAGTTGGCGATCATGTTTTTCTGAGGGTCTCTCCGATGAAGGGCGTGATGAGATTTGGGCGAAAGGGGAAGCTTAGTGCCAGATTTATGGGTCCCTTTGAGATCCTCGAGCGTGTCGGCGCAGCTGCGTATCGTTTGGCTCTTCCACCCAGCTTTTCGGACGATTACCCGTATTCCATGTGTCGATGCTTCGCAGATACCTGCATGTCCCTTCTCATATGATTCAGCATCAGATCGGTAAGCTTGAGCGCGATCTTTCGTTCACCGAGCAGACAGAAGTAATATTAGAGCGGCAGGTGAAGAAACTTCGATCAAAGGTTTTTCCATCTGTGAAGTTTCTTTGGCGCAGCCTGAATGGCGTAGTGATCACTTGGGAGGCCGAGGGCGAGATGTGGAAGAAATTCCCTCATCTTTTTGAAGGTACGCATAGCTATATTTTAAATTCGGGGACGAATTTCTATAATGAAGGAAGATTGTAACACCTTAGGATGCGATTAGGGATTAATTAAGTGATAGTATGGTTTTTAGTAAAAAGTTTACCGAAATGGTTTTCAAATATTTTATAAAAATTAATGAATATTTTATTATTATTTAATTTGGGCTTGCACACACATGTGCATGTTAACCTAGGGCTAATTTGGAGTTAAACCATGTTATGTAGCCATGGTGTATTAACCCATTTCAGTAGGATATTATGAAGTTAATTAAGTATATTAGTTTTCAAAATTGAAATATAATTAGTTTCTTTTGGGGTTGACTTGAAAAAAATGAGGGGGGAGAGAGGGCATGATTAGAATGAGCAAGCATGCTTAGAAATTAATGAAGAGAGAGAAGGGGAGGCACGGTTCCACTAAGCGCACCCTCATTTCCAAAACCTCACTCACTTACACCCCCACACACCTACCCATTCTCTCACTCTCATTTCTTTCCTTCATAATAATTCTCACTCCCTCTCATTTTTTTCCAGCAGCAGCAGGAGCTCCTGCAGTTTCAGCAGCCCCTTCCCCTTCTTCTTCTTTCCTTCTTCTTCTTCTTCTCTTTTCCTTCTTCTACATTCTTTCAAGCTCCAATCTCCATCAAAAATCCATCTTTCTTCACAAAATCTCTTGCTAAACACTCCAAAACACTTCCTTTAAGGTTCTTGAGGGAAGGTCATCAAGTTTGAGCCACCACTAGACCATCTTGATGGATAATGTTAACCTCAACTTCCATTTTTGGTAAACTCGTAGTTTATTTAGCATAATTTAGTGTTTAAGTTCATTTTAGTGCTAGTTTTGTGGGTTTAGTGGAGTTTAGGCCAAGTTATGGTTTTTATGGCTTAATTAGCTTAACTAAGTATTATTAATGTCGTCTAATCCAAGTTTTTGCACAAAATTTCACTAAAACACCATATTGTATTAATTTAGTGTTAATTAGTGTTTTAGTTAAGATTTGGGTTTGTCACGATCCGAAATTAGCATGTGACGGCCCTTAAACTACGCAACGTCTACAGGCGTAACGCAATTTAAGTAAGCCGAAAACCCAGCAATCTAAACCATCAAAAGTAGTAAGAAATAATAGCATTTTCAAAACTTTTGAAATCTCAACCCATATTCTTTAAACGTCCAACTTTATTTCCTTTAAGATTTTGGCAGCACCCCTTTGTAAAAGCCTGCCCCAAAAATTGGGTACAACATAAATATAAGTAAAGCATTCCCAAATGGGAGCAAATACACGCCCAAAGATAGAAAACAACCACCACAACAGATATACGACGCCGTAGCGAAGAAATAAAAAACGATATAAATAAAACTGCATAAAAGAACTCCAAGTCACAAAATGACATACAATATCGTCCTCACGTCAAGTCTTTAAGTCATACAAGATAATGGTAGATGGAGAGTACAAGATACAACGAATATACAAAAAACATTATTGGATAACCACAAAGCCACCTAAAGCAAAACTGCACACTGTGAGCCGATGCGGTATCCGCAGCAAAAGATGATAAGATAGATGAATAGCCTGTCTCGACTACTCTGGGGAACAACCTGCAAAACACTGTGGCACAACGGGGGTGAGTTGCCAACTCGTGAATAGTAAATAAAAAATACAGGTAATCGCAAGTATGCACGTACAGCGGGAATCTAACATATGCAAGCTAATAGCAATAAAAGTCATATGTGTGCAATAGTCATGAAAGGTACACTAGCAGGTAAATCTAATACATGAAGCAATAATATGACAATCTGTATGCATCAGTTATATAAGGTACTATATCAGGTACTGCTAATACATGAAGAAATGATATGACAATGTATATATGCAACAATCATGAAAGGTACTCTAGTAGGTGCTACTAATACATGATGAAGTGCATATAAAATAAAGTATGTAAATGCAACAGTCATGGAAGGTACTCTATCAGGTACTACCAATATATGAAGCAGTGCATAAACAATAAATGTGGAGTATGGGAGGAAACATGTCCACGGAATCCTGACATCGTGGTAGGACCAAAATCCATCAAGACAATCCAAATCCCAATTTCCTCAAATCAGTCCCTAAATTGGCTCTCATATCATGTAAGTCTCACAAATCCTGAATGTACAATATTAAGTAAATCTCATATATCCTGAATGTACAAAATCAAGTAAATCTCATATATCATGTATCCAATATCAAGTGAATCTCAAATATCCTGAATCCAATATCAAGTGAATCTCAATATCCTGAATCCAATGTCAAGTGAATCTCAAATATCCTAAATATATTTGCATGAATAAATATGATGATGTATATAAATTGATATGTATACATATATATTAGCGTCCCATTCCACTAATATATGTATATATATATGCATATATAACAGCGTCCCATTCCACTGTTATATATACTTAAGAGTAAAAAATATCATGAAAACAAGTGTCTAGCAACGACACATAAATACTCATATCAATACGTTCCTCGAATCGTCAATGTCCGCTATCGACACCCGTGATCCACGTATCGGTCTTTCTCATGTTCATACACTCCTCGAATCATAAGTGTCCTGTATCGACACGCGTGATCCATGTATCGGTATATACGTTCCTCGAATCGTAAGTGTCTGGTATCGACACCCATGATCCACGTATCGGTTTAAAACAAATCTCAATGTGGATGCATCCAAATATCAAGTAAAGAATTAGAAATACTTGCATAATTTCATGAAAAACCCATGTCTCAATGCGAAAATCCATGAATATAAAATATGCAACATAAAAATGAAATGCGAGCATATAAAAGAAAATCCGCTATTTATTTGCAGCAAGTTAAAATAAATATCATGCGGTTCCTAATTTCTCCAAGTCTATATAACATCAAGTATAAGTAAATATATAGCTATAGCCAGATATATGTGTAAACATAAAGGTATAGCAAGGTATATGTATCTACCTATCAGTAATGATGTAATATACCCTCCAGGTATAAGTGAAGTATGTATGCAAGGTATACATGTAGCTATGTTATTATGTGTGTATGTACCTATCGCTAATGGTACAATACCCTATAGGTATACAGGTAACTAGCAAGTAAGCATGTCAAGGCATATGTGTAAGCATGTAGGTATAAAGGTATGCTATATGCCATATGCGATAAGGAATATGAATCAATGTCACAATGTCCCTAATCAAGCAATATCATAACTATATGTGTGTTGTGCATGTCATGGCAATTATTGATGGTGTGTGTGGCATACCATCAGTGCTCGTGCAACATGAACCGTCAATAATAGTGCAGTATCCTAAGGGTACTAGTCCAAGCACAACAAGTAACTAAGCAATAAAGTGTATGCGCAACTCTATATATGAAATAGAATATGCGACAATATTATAACATCTCTAACCCAGACGCATAACGCCATGCGAGCGATTCCCTTGTAGATATTAAATCTACTCATGAACGCTCCTAGCTAAGTAAAACCAACCACCTGTTTCCCTTTCTTCGCAGCATCCGAACTCCCCGCCGGTGAACCTAAAACATAAAAACTATAAAACAAGTGTATATTAGCAATAGACCCAAAATACGTACAAACTATATTAGACCGACTCAACAACACAAAACATATTATCAAGTATTCGTATTGTGGCTAACGTGCGTAGCGAAACGACGAAACCAACCCAAGAGCAAAATCACACAAAGCGCACGATACGTGTCGTATAACGTATCGCACGCAAACGCAACACAAGAAACTGCCTATGTGATCCCAGATTTCGTTTACAGAGAAAACCCAAAACTCAAACAAGACCAAACACACCTAAACCACTGCAGACATCTACCCTTAAAAAAACAAAACCCTAACTCCGCACGAAAACCGAGGTCGCCGGATTTCAATGGAGTGTAGCCAGCCATGGTCCGAGCAGGGGGTCTCGTTCTTCAGGTGAAGTCCTATGGTCTCAGGTACAACCCAACTACATTGTTTGGTTTTCTAGTAAACTCTCAGGGTCACAGCAGATCACAGATGTCATATATTGACACTAAAAATACGATATTTGCATGAAAACTTAACTTTAAACGATCTAAACTAAAACATAAAAACTAAGCTACACAATAAGCACTTAACTAACAGCAAGAGATCTTTACCTAACCCAAAGAACTCAAAGATCCAAGCTTCCCAACTTCCAAGGCATCCAAGAGGCAAATCCAAGCAAAAGATGTGATTTTTGTGAGTTTTTGTGAATATTTGAGGTGGATTGTGAAGGAAATGAAAAAGTGCTCAGTTGAGATGAAAGAGGACTGAGAGAATAAAAGAGATAGAGAAAATGAGAGAGAGTGAATGATAAAGAGATAGAGAGAGAGAGGTGAGTGTAAGGTGAGAGGGTAAGTGCACCATTAGCATTAATTCACCATTAATGCTTTCATACCATGTCACCATACCAGCTCTTCTCATCCAAATCAAATCTCTCTCACACAACAAATAAATATCTAGATATATAGGGTTAAGGCAAAGCAAGGGATTAGGATAGGATTAAAGCAAGATTAGATTAAGGGTTAAGTGTCAAGGTCACTAATCTAGATTACAAAAAAAAACCTCACATTAACGTGCACACGTGCGTGCATGCCATAACAAATAAAAATATAATATTAATTAATTGTTATAAAATGTGAAGAACCCAAATTGGTAAACTTTTTACAGTAAACCCGTATTAACGTCTAAACTAACACTAACCAAAATCTAAGGCGTTACAGGGTTCTTTTTGGAGATTTGCTTTTAACCCGGGTGCTTCAGGCAAAAGTTGCATTTACTGGAGCTTAGTGACTGGGATAGGACGACACTGTTAGTTGTATGTATGCCCTAGAGGCCAGTATTGTACAGATGATGTATATTATATTGGATGCTTGGACATATATAGAGAGGACTTTCTTGCTCGTCATGATAGTATGCTATCTGGTTGCTCTTTACTTTAACATGTATACTTGTCTTTTTATACTGTCTTATAGTTACGTGTTGGTAAAGCCCTTAGGATGTGTACTTGACTACCTAGACTATGATGCAGATCATACTAGTGGGGACATGGTAGTCCATAAGTACATCCTTCAAGGTCCCTAGTTGTTGGTGTATCGAGACGGGGCATCGATATACCAGAGTAGACTAGCGTATACGCTTCTCGACCCATGAGATGGGTGATGGATGATCCCATATCCATTGGTGTTTGACATCAGAGATGGTATACGGGTGCTCAGTGGAGACTGGGTACACTGGACGGACTCCCCGAGAACTCCCAGATGGTATTATACCTCATGTCAGATGGCAGTTCTCTGGTGACACTTGTGCAGGTTAGTCTGTAGACCCGAGATCGTCATAGAGTCTTATGTGATTCCCACTGTGCTTTGATTTCCACCTTACCACGTCCATGAGGGGCTGCAAAACGGTGGTTTTTAGGTACAGTCCTTAGTCACATGGAGGCAATGAGCGATAGGAGGGGTTTCTTCTCTCCCGGTATTGGGGGTTGATGTTGCGCTGTGCTCGATTGGCCGTAACAGGGAAGTCCCTGGCCAGGGTTGTTCAGAGATTTACTGGTAAGTGTTACCAGTAGTTTCTCAACCCGTTATGAGCCTCACATCGGCACGACTTATCGGTTATTGGGGTCTGACGTTTACGACCCTTAGACTTGATATGCAACATATTAGACGAGGAGACCGGACTGTACGGGAAGTGTTACCGGCTGGCATTCATAGGAGTTGGAGCGGGCTTGCTTGCTGATCTTCTGATCGCTCAATACCAGGGTAGCCGTTACGTCCAGCTAGTACCGCTGACGGCTTGTGGGTGCGTGATGTGATCATCACCTACTGCCGGCGTATTGACGAGTCTTTAGAGTCCTACAGAGAGGTTTTACTGGCTTTGGCGAAACGAAATAGGAGCACGTATGTGATATGTGCGAGACCGAGAATAAATGCGTGTATGTGATACCGTATTCTATTCTCGCGACTTTTTGTATCGGTCAGGTTATATATGATATGACCGGGTTATGAAGTCAAGTGTTGATTTAATAATTAAGTGTATAATTGTATATTAGATATACTAATTTGCATTTGCTAACACTTGTTCACTTTATGGTTTGTCTCACATGCACACTATTTTAACATGTATATGATATATGTTAAAATGTGGTATCATATTGTATCATGGTTGATGATACACATGATTTGTGTGTATGAGACATACACCATTCTATGAATTATGATGGGTTAAGATTATTTAAGATAATTACAAAATTAGTGGAGTTTTGGAATGTGCATGAAGCTTATAGAAGCTTAACTTGCTTTGACAAAGTCTACTAGGTTTGTCTTTACCTTAGATTCCTATTAACCCAACCATAATGAATTAGCTATAGTTATGGCTCTTCAAGGGTTAGTATATGATACTCACTCACCATGGTTACTCTACTCACTTGATCATTATCCCCATCTCTTTCTTTTCTTCTTCTTCTTCATTTGTGAAAAGAAAGAAAAGAAAACTAGGGTTTGATCCAAAGTGAGAAACAAAGTGAGAAACAAAATTCTAAAGAGAACCCACTTTCTATTTCTCCATCCTCATCAAGACTAACACTCTTGTATAGGGTGTTTCCCTCACTAATTCTCAAATTTGTGAAGTAGGTGCTTGAGTCGGAATTCCCTCGACGTAGATCATCTTCGGCCTCAGAGACTTCAAGCAAAGTCGCATCCCACGCGTCGTGAAGCCATGCAAGAGCCCGGGAGAACATTGATCGCAGCGAAGGGACTTCATCAAGGAGCTTTAGAAGTGAAGGACCGATCTACAAAGGTTGTATTTCGTATTCCCTTTAGAGTAAAGATGTTTACTTGCTAATAGTTTCGCCTAACCTCTAGTTAACGATCTTGCTTAGTTTTATTCGGCACATAAAAACTTAATTTTGGCATGGTCGATGCCTTGTAGAGCCTCGTTAGTGTGCCTAGTAACCCTACAGTGGTATCAGAGCCTAGCTATAGCCTTAGGCGATGTGTTAACGAAGTTAAGACTCCGAACGAACCCGATACGTTCAAATTTACCCCCTCTCTGGACAATTTTTGAAATCTGGTATTTTTCCGAATTAAAAATATCTAAAAAAATCAGCAGGGTTTTATAAGAATTATCGTGCAAAACGAGGACCTGAATCTAAAAGTTGACCGCGGTTCCGCGGCAAATCCCTGCTTGTGCCGCGGAACTGCGGCAGTATGGTGACCGTTGGATCTTTTTTCTGCACAGTAATTCTATATTCTGTGATTTTTATTTTCTGGGGATTTTTAATTTGACTCAAGTGTAAAGTTTTCAGAGGTTCATTTTGTAATCGTCGATTCGATCGGAGAATTTAATTTTGTTTTGTTATTCCGGCTAATTTAGAAAGTATTAAAATGTTCGAACGGATATCATTAACTCAATTTTTCCCGGCACGAAAAACATTCAAGTGTTGAATTTTTCTCGGGTTTAATTATTTCGGAAAAACGTGCAAGAAATGTGACGGACCCTCTAGAAGGCAACAAACCTTAACTCGATTATGTGACCGTCTTGAACTACCCTTTGAACCTTAGGGTTTGGGGCAGTACGGCGTGCCACATGTGAGGCGTTGGCTTGACCCTTCTACGGCTGGAACGTTGCTACTGTGACGTATTCTGGAATCTTTAAACTCCGCTCAAGTGTTGAGCTATTATGGAAATCTTGAGTATTTGATTATTCGATCGGAAAGTTTAATACTGTCTATTTATCTGGAATGTGATACAACTTGTGGAATTCACATGGTTAGTCATGAAATGCAAAATATGTGATATTTCGGATTTACGAAGTCTAAAGAGATTGTGGATTCCAAATGTTGTAGTTTTACACTTTCTTTTCTGTGACCGTATGTGTAATATGTGATATCGCCGGTTTCGTTGCTATATGTCAACGACAATTGGGATGCGCATATTTACTTACGTTGATGACATGTGATGTTCTGTGTTGCTGGATATGTTATATTGGATCGTCGCGTTCTGAATTGCCGGAGGTTTTTATATGAGATGAGAGTTTTTATTTTCATTCATGTAAAATTTAAATGTATGTAATATTCTTTTATTGGGGCACTTCCAGGTTGCGGAAGTTGTCATCGTTGTTGTATATTATTTACTTTTCCGCACTAGGATAGACCCAAAGAGGTAAGCACAAGTAACCGGGTTCTAGGGTCCAGTGGAAGACCAACTCGAGGAGTCGAGTCCGGGTCTCCTAACTCTAGAATTGGAAGGGTTGCTTGCCGCTCTCGTAGGGGTCTAAGGGTGTGGGTTTGGCTATTCATCGCGACCGTGGAATCCGTGTTTTATAGAGGCTCAAAATAAAACACGGACGTCCTAGTATATCCAATGTTTCATATGTTTCTTCTGCTGCGATATCTGTGATGTGATCATTTGATGTTCTATGATTAATACTGTATATAGTATATATGATATGTTATATAGGCGTTACTTATGTTTTACACCCACGCTAGCCCTGCCCTGCTCTGCCGTTAGTTACCTAACCTAACGGTGCACGAGAGGACATCGAGGCAAATGCGGATGGCATAAGTGTATGTCGTATTTATCTGTGATGTTTAGGTGACTTAAATGATGGGACTTCATTAATGTGATTAATGAAAGAAAAGAAACCTAAAAGATGTTGCAGAATCAAATTTTCAAATAAAAGGGTAGCTACAGTTTTGTTTTGCATAGCGGTATATATGATATACCCTACACCTTATTTGATGGGGAAAGAGCCGAAATCCCTTCACCGGGAGTGACCTCTTTAGCAAAACTGGCAGATGCTACAACACTCGGTTTGACTTTTGACTTCTTTTGGAGTTTTGCTTTGCATAGTGATGTATATGATATATCCCGCACCTTATTCCATAAGGAAAGAGCCGAGATCCCTTCACTGGGAGTGACCTCTTTAGCAAAACTAATAAAAGCCACAAAATCACTCCATTTCAAAATTCATGCGATTCTACGACGATATCAAGTTCAATACTCAATAGGTTTTCAGAAAAACCTGCGTAGCCTTCCGTCATTTCAGATAAAGACTAGTTAGTATTCGTACTACGTTTGTTGACTATGTTAAGGCGTAGTGTGCGGTAGCTAATTAGTACTTATCCGCTAAAACATGAGATGTGATTTGATTAGGGTGGTTGTACGACTTTGTTGACTATGTTAAGGGTCGTACAGGTGGGTTTAATTCAATCGGGAAATGACGGGTTGAACTTGACTAGCAATTATGATTTGTTGACTATGTTAAGGTCATAAATTGCTAGGGGCAAAATATTATCGGGAATTTCAAGTGTTGAGATTTGCAATGAGATTGCATACTTTCTATGAGATAGTTGGATCCCGATACCTACTGTGAGTAATTGTTACTCCCGGGAGAGTTTTACACAGGACAATTAGCCGATCAAGTAGGTTTCTAGAAAGGTGTCAACGGGGTTACGCCTCTGGGAAAATGAGGTTTACTATAATTAGTGTTAGTGTATATTCCCTAGAGGCCATTACTGTATCATACTAGTTTGTATATTACTTAATGAAAGCTTAGGATATTCACCTTGTATATACAATCTTGCTAAAAATAGTAGTATGCTACTTGGTTTGTTTCTACTTCAATGTGTACATGTGTTTATTTTAGTATATCGCCTATACACATTAGTGGAGCCCTTAGGATCTTTGCTTAATTACCAGCGTTGTGATGGCAGTCACACTAGTGGGGCTGGGTAATCTATAAGCACATCCTTATGCAGGTCCCTGGTCGCAGGACTATCGAGACAGGGCATCGATACTCCGGAGTAGACTAGCGCATGTGCTTCTCATCCCAGTGTGGGAGACGGTCTGTCCCACAGCCGTCGGTACGTCGTACTTGAGATAGTATGCGGGTGCTCGTTGGGTTACGAGTACACTGGACAGGACTCGTCGGGAACTGACTAGTTGGTATTATGCCTATCGTCGGTTATCAGTTCCCAGGTGATATGAGTACAGCTTAGTCAGCTGACTTGACACTGTCACTTCGCCTCGAGTGTGTTCCCACTGTACTTTGATTACTACCCTACCACGGCTCAAAGGAGTCGTGCAAACAGGTGGTAGTTGGGTGCAGTCCCGAAGCACTTGGAGGCAGTGACGGTTAGATAGGATTCGTCTCTCCCGGTATTGGGGGTTGACATCGCGCTGTTTCTAGGAGAGCCATTACACGAGTAGTCCCTGGCCAGGGCAAACGAGATATACAGTAGGCTTCCAGTGTTATCTCAGGGTGTTTTGGGCTTCACTCCGACACGACTTGTACCGCTATTGGGGGACTGACGTTTACCGCCCCCTAGGCCCGCCATGCGATGTATCAGACGAACAGACTGGACTGTACGGAGAATGTCACATTCAGGATCAGTAGGAGTTCAGATGGGTTTCACCTCGTCAGTCTTCTTGTCGGCATCTACCTGGGGACCGTTACGCACAGCTAGTGCCGCTTGCGGTCTGTGGTTAAACCCACTGCCAGCGTAGTGTCGAGTCTTTAGAGTCCCACACAGAAAGCTATTCGCCTTTAGGCAAAAGAGTAGAGGTCACATGGTTTTGCGACAGGTCGCAAGGTTTTGCGACAGGGTTCGGTCACATCCGTGCACTTGTGCACGTACAGTGTCCGGACAGTTTACACTAGCAGGCTTTGGTTTAAGCCAGATCCTAGTGTACCTTTTGGGATTGGATTTATCCAGTATGCATTCGTTTCCCTCGGAACGCGGATGCGGGTGTGTATGCACAGTTGACGGAGAGACAGAGGCAGAGGATTCTCATTAGGGTTGTTGACCGTTGACAGTTGACTATTGACTTTTTGCTCAACCCTAATGAGAATATGATATGTGATTAACAATTATATTAATTAAGTATTATGGTGACATGGTTGTTGAGGGGTTGACTTTGTTGACTTGTTGACTTTGTTGACCGGTTGACTAGGTTGGACTAGTTGACCATCATGATGACAATGGCTATCATTTCATGGCAAAGACTTTTTACTTGCTTGTTTCTTTTGTGAGAAATGAGTGCATGAAATGATTTAGCCATTTTGACTTGAACCATTTTACACAATACTTGATTATTATTTTTGTGATGATGGTTTTGGATTATGAGAGCCAAGAGAGAAAAGTCTTCTCTCATTCTTTCATGCTCATTCTCTCTCTTGTTCTTGAGCTCTCATCTTCCTCCTCTTGCTCTCCCTCTCTTGACTCTATGGTTCACTTGTCTCATGAGTTGAGAACCAAGAACCATACATAAAATCCCATACAAACTCTTCCCTACTCACTCTAGTTCACAAGGTTTAGCAAACCGAGTGAACTAGTTTCTTCAAAGTTCGAAGAAGGAGCCAAAGGTTGAAGCTTTCAGGTGGATCTATTTTCGGCGCAAGGAGACAACGGGGAGAAGCCGATTCGGATGACCATCGAAGCTTGAAGACGAAGGAGTTCGAGAAAAAGAAAGGTATAACCCCCTAACCGAGTAGTTAGCAACTCGTAATTAGGTTGTCAGTTTGATGTTTAACAAAGATCCGGTTTTGAGTCCATGTTACCACCTCTAAGAAAATTGTTTTTCATCAAATTCCGCATGCCCGAAAGTACCGGGAGAGGTAGCATGGACTTACAGTGGTATCAGAGCCTAGTTAAACTATATCTAACATGTTAGCAAAGTAGCTAGAAGATCGATCAAAGAAAAAGTCGCAAAACGAACCCGATATGATAAGTTTCTGCCGATTTTTTTCTGTTCAAAAATTGATAAATTTTATCTTAAAAATCGGCTCAGGCTTTTGTGTGATCACCCACTAAATTTGGTCCAACGATCGAGTCAAAGCGCCGCGGAAACGCGGCGGGAGCACGCTCCCGCCGCGGATCCGCTGCCGAGTTGACTCGGCCGAGGTCCAAGTTTGGTGCAGTGTTTTTCTGGGGTTGTTTTGGGATTTTTGGAATATATATTTTCTGCCCAGATTTTCCAGAACGAAAATTTTATTTTTGGGGTCCTGAAAATCCGTATTTTTTATCGAATTTCTAAAAGACTTAAGCTGACGGGTTTTTCTGTGATGTGATATTTGTATTGAACGTCTGCTAATCGCTATATGTCGATTAGTGGGGGTTATACAAATCTATGATCTGTAATGTTATTGGAATGTGTATATGAATATGTTGGATTGTCGCGGGTGAATAGCCGGAGGTTGTGAGACGAGAGTTTTCTTTTCTTTCAATTCATGTAAATTTGTAAATTGATGTAATAATTATTTATATGGCCGCACAACCGGGTCGGGGTTGTAGCCGTCATTGTATAATTTCTTTTTACTGTTTTTGCTCCTAGGATAGACCCATGGTGGGGGTGCACAAACTACCGGGTATGCCGAAGTGCCGAGTGGCCTACTCACGGGGATGAGGGAGGTTGCTTCGCTTTGGGTACTTGGCGGGTAGTTCGCCACACCCATAAGGGTCTTGGGTAGGGTTTTGGCTATTCACCGCGACCGTGTAATCTGCTTTTCGTTACAGGCTCGTACGAATTGCGGATTCCTAGTATATCCAATGTGTTCATCTGTGATCTGAAATGGCTATCATTGCAGTATATCTATATATGATATTATTTAGGCGCTGCTTATGTTTTACAGCCGCGCTAGCCCAGCCCCCGCTCTGTCGTTAGTTATGTAACCTAACGGGTTGTGACGGGGCCCCGTGGCGAATGCGAATGGCATAAGCGTACGTCATATTTTGGTTGTTTTCTGCAATGGTAGGATTAAATGATGGGACGCATTAAAAGAACTAATGCAAGAATATCACGCATTAAAAGAACTAATGCAAGAAAATAAACCAAGTTAAAATCGTTGGAACACTTTCGGAAAACCACTCGGTTCTTTTCAAAACTAACTTTTAAATGCGGAGCTTGAGCCACTCCTTTTAAAAGCTATCTCGTTCCATCGATTATATCAAGTTCACTACGTTCACGGTTTTGCCAAAACCATTCATAGACCTCCGTCGTTTCACATGAATAGTCAATAGTATTCAAGCTGTGTATGTTGGCCAAAGTCAAGGCATAGTGATTGGTAGCTATTGGGTATTCATGTGTAGCATAGATAGATGCGTTGGTTTGGGACAGTCGTACTGCCATTTTGGCCAAAGTCAAGGGTAGGTACGGATGGATCCAAATTAACCTAGAGAATGACGGGTAGAACTTGACATGTGACTTATGATATTTTGGCCAAAGTCAAGGTCATAAGAGCATGGGGCAAAAATCCACATCGGAAGTTTCATAAGTACTGAAACTTGCTAGATTTGCATACCACTTGGAGTGTGATGATTCTGGTAGGATTCCTTCAGTTTCGTCACGCGATGATATTTGGATCCCGATCGTACTGTGAGTATATGCTACTCCTTGGGAAATTTCTCACTAAACGATCAATGCTATAAACCTAGTAGGTGTCTAGAAAGGTGTTAGCGGGGCTACGCCCCCAGGGAAAAGAGGTTATTTAATTAAGGAACTTCGCGAAAGCATTGGAAAACCTCCCTCGAAGTACGGACACTGGCCTGGCTGAACGGTTAAGCAAGTATTGTGCGGTGGGATTGATCCCGACTAATTCTTCCTTTTGGTTTGAGGAGGGATTCGAGAAACAGTGGGAGCCATCCTGTTTAGACAAACTAAAAACCACTCTAAACTTGCAAGAGCATCATGCTGAGTGTTTCTTCTTCTCTTTCCTAATTGCAGCGACCAATCGACATGACTGGACTTAAGTTACTTCTAGATAAAAACATACTGACAGGGCCAAACTACAAAGATTGGCTCAGGAATGTCAAGATGGCAATCACTTACGACAAGCTGGGGTATCTTCTTACCACCAAAGCTCCCCCTGTCCCTGGTCCCACTTCCAGCGTCGCGGATAAGGAAATCCGTAAGACTTGGGAGATTGATAGCGTGAAGGCCAAGTGCCTCGTACTTGCCTCTATGGACAATGAACATCAGAGGAGGCACGAGAATATGGACTTGGAATCCATATTTCTTCATACAAAAGAATTGTATGGAGAGCAATCTCGTATCGCAAGATACGAAGCGTCGAAAAAGTTATTTTCGGCAAGGATGGCCGTCGGATCATCAGTAGCAGAACGCGTGCTTAAGATGATCGACTACATTGAGGAGCTCGCGGACCTAGGGACCACATTGGAGAGTGAGCTCTATACGGACTTAGTTCTCCAGTCCCTTCCTTCCACTTACGCCCAGTTCATACTAAACTTCAACTTACAAGAAAAAGAAGTTGAACTTTTAGAGCTCCTCAACATGCTGAGGAGGGAAGAGGGCAC
This sequence comes from Agapanthus africanus, assembly GCA_030015575.1. NCBI lineage: Eukaryota > Viridiplantae > Streptophyta > Magnoliopsida > Asparagales > Amaryllidaceae > Agapanthus > Agapanthus africanus. The sequence continues at coordinate 667,212,625 of CM057338.1, forward strand.
CCTACAGAAAGGTAGGGAAACATCCACTTTGTTTGTAGGAGGATCATCTTCTTCTAGATCTAAGGCGAAAGCCAAGGGAAAGAAGAAGAAAGCCCCTGCCAAACCAAGGGGCGGTGTTAGTAAAGTGGATACGAAGGGAAAAGCTAAAGCAACAAAGAAAGCGGGGAAGCTTGTGGATAAGGAAGAATGCTTCTATTGTCATAAGAAAGGACACTGGAAGAATGATTGCAGGGCCTGGAAGGCCAGAACACAGGAATTGAAGCAGGTTGCAGCTTCAGCTTCAGGTGTGTATGTTATTGAAAACTGTCTTTCAATAAACTCTACTTCCTGGGTATTGGATACCGGATCAGGATCTCATATCTGTAATTCTTTGCAGGCGTTAAGAAACCGTAGTGTTTTGAAAACAGGTGACATGACCCTCAGAGTTGCGAACGGAGCTAGTAAGGATGCTAAAGCCGTGGGGGATATCACCTGGGAATGTCAGATGGACATGTTTAGGTTTTGCGTAATTGCTTTTTTGTATCCAACGCAACTTGTAATATCATTTCTGTATCTTTAGTTTCTAAAGAAGGTTATGAATTTGCGTTTGTAAGCAATGTTGTAAACATTCACCTTAATCATGTTCTGATTGGGTCAGGTACATTGAGCAATGGTATATACGTATTAAACCAACCACAGATTTTCATTGTCCAGAATACATGTAGGGTTCCTAGGCACTCTAATGGAGTCTCACAAGTGATCAAACATGCACAAATCAAATTTTACAAGTGCCTATAAACCCTAATACGGATCGTTAACGAGATAAATAGGCGAAGCAAGCAAGTAAACGGAAATATAGCTAAAAGAAAGGGGCTACAACCTTTGTAGATCCGGTCCACCACTTCCTAAGCTCCGCGATGATCTCCCTCTGCTGTCCAAATCGAACCCTTGACTCTAGCATTGGCATCATCGAAGAATGGGCGGGCTTGATCGTCGGTTCGATGCCGAAGATGATCTACGTCGAGGCATCACAAGAACAAGCTCCAACTTCACCAAGCCTTGAAAACTTGTGAAGGAAACACCCTATACTACTTGGCAAGAGGTAGAGGATGAAGAAATAGGAATTGGGTAGACTTTAGTTTTGGATTTCCCACACTTTTTCATCAATCACCATTGATGTAGCAAGCTTTTTTCTCATGTTGAAGAAGAAGAAGATGAAGAAAAAGAATATGATAAGTATTATGTAAATGATAAATAAATCAATACTTATCATTTACTAACCCTTGGTTAGTTGTAGAGAATGGACCATGGTTAACTAGAATGGTTAGGGTTAAGTATAAGACAAGGATAGTGGACTAATTCAAAACTTCAAGAATGTTCAACTAGCAAACAAAAAAAGCAACCACTCTTTTCTCATCTTTTTCCAAAATAAATAAATAAATAAATAAGGAAAAAGAAAACCCTAATCATAATCTTAACCATGGTCTAATTCTTTACACTAACCCTAGCTTGCATGTATCATCAAACATGATACAATCATGTGCACAAAATATATCACATATGCAATGTGCACAAAACAAGTGAGTAAATCCATTTAAAGTGAACCAATACTAGTTAATACAAAGTAATATATCAAATATATAATTATACATTAAATCATTAGATCAACACTTGATTTAACGATCCGGTTATATCGTATATAACCGACTAGTATCCAATGTATCGGCTTATCGAATCAATCCTTGATTCCATAACTAGGTTATATCGCATATAACTAATCGATACATTCATCGCGAGAATAGAATGCGGTATCACATACAAGCATTATTCTCGGTCCCGCACATATCTCATATGCGCTCCTATTTCGTTTCGCTTGAGCCAGGAAACCTCTATGTAGGACTCTAAAGACTCGGCAATACGCCGGTAGCGGATGATGATCATATCAAGCACCCACAAGCCGCAAGCGGTCTGCTAAACGTAACGGCCACCCGGGTATTGAGCGATCAGAAGATCGACGAGCAAGCCCGCTCACACTCCTGTGAATCCAACCAGTAACACTTACCGTACAGTCCGGTCTGTTCGTTTGATATGTCGCATATCTCGCCTAGGGGTGGTAAACGTCAGACCCCAGGAGCTCGATAAGTCATGCCGACTTGAGGTCCATAACATTCGTGAAACTACTGATAACTCTTACCAGTATATCACTGCAACCCTGGCCAGGGATTTCCTGTTATGGCCAGTCGAGCATAGCACAACATCAACCCCCAATACCGGGAGAGACGAATCCCCTCCTATCGCTCATTGTCTCCATGTGAATCGGGACTGTACCCAAAAACCACCTGTTTGCACGACTCAGTAGAGCCGTGGTAGGGTGGAAATCAAAGCACAGTGGGAGACACACAAGACTCTATGACGATCTCGGGTCAACAGACTAAGCTGTACCAGTGTCACCAGAGAACTGCCATCTGACGTGAGGTATAATACCATCTGGGAGTTCTCGGCGAGTCCGTTCAGTGTACCCAGTCTGCACTGAGCACCCGCATACCATCTCCGATGTCAAACACCAATGGATATGGGATCATCCATCGCCCATCGCATGGGTCGAGAAGATATACGCTAGTCTACTCTGGAATATCGATGCCCCGTCTCGATATTCCCTCGACTAGGAACATTTCAAGGATGTACTCATGGACTACCCAGGCCCCACTAGTATGATCTACATCGTAGTCCTGGAAGTCGAGTACACATCCTAAGGGCTTTATCAACATGTAACAGAGAGACAGAAAGTATACACGTTAAGATAAAGAGCAACCAGATAGCGTACTATCATGTCGAGCAAGAAAGTCCTACCTATATATGTCTCAGCATCCACTACAATATACATCCAATGTACAGTAATGGCCTCTAGGGCATATATATAACTAACAATACACACAAAAGGAAGTCTCCGGAAATAAATCAGACTTTCTTGTGGCATTGTAGACTGGGTCACATCAATGAGAGAAGGTTGAAGAAGTTACATACAGAAGGATATTTGAATGCGTTCGAATATCAATCGTATGCCACTTGTCAATCCTGTCTCAAAGGAAAGATGACAAAGACTCCGTTCACTGGACACGGAGTAAGAGCGAGCGAGCTCTTGGGACTCGTACACAGCGACGTGTGCGATCCAATGTCTACACATGCGCGAAGCGGTTATTCTTACTTCATTACTTTTACGGATGACTTTTCAAGGTACGGTTATGTCTTCTTAATAAAACATAAGTCCGAAGCCTTTGGAAAATTCTAGGAATATAAGAATGAAGTAGAAAAAAAGACCGGCAAAAGTATCAAGATCCTAAGATCGGATCGAGGTGGTGAATACTTGAGTGCCGAATTCCTAGACTATTTAAAAGAGAATGGAATTCTCTCTCAGCTTACTCCTCCATACACTCCGCAACATAACGGTGTATCGGAGAGACGGAACCGCACCCTATTGGATATGGTACGGTCCTTGATGAGTAACGCTGAGTTACCGCGATCATTCTGGGGGTATGCGCTAGAATCAGCTGCGTACCTTTTGAACCGAGTTCCTACTAAGACTGTGCCTACCACACCATATGAGATGTGGTGTGGGAAGAGGCCCCATCTTAATCACATTAAGACATGGGGAAGTCCAGCTTTTGTCAAAAAGTAGCATGCGGACAAGCTCGAGGCATGCTCAGTACAGTGCAAGTTTGTGGGATATCCAAAGAACTCCAAGGGATATTTCTTCTACTGTGAAGAGGAACAAAAAGTTATTGTTTCTCGTCATGCCCACTTTCTAGAACACCAGTTCTTAGAAAAGGAAATAAGTGGGAGCGCAGTAGAACTGGAAGAAATTCCAAAACCACAGACTATTACTGAAAGTTTAGTGGAACCAGAGGGTTCAAAAGAACAGGACATTCCTACGCCGCTCCGCAGGAGTAGCAGGCAGTCTCATCCGCCCGAGAGATACTACAGTTTTCTTATAGACGGGGATAGAGAGGATTGCATCATGGATTATGATGAGCCTACTAGCTTCCAGCAGGCCGTTCAGAGCGTTGACTCAGTAAAATGGCTGGATGCAATGCGGACCGAAATGGAGTCCATGTACACCAACAAAGTATGGATGTTGGACATTGCTCCAGACGGGGTAAAACCCGTAGGATGCAAGTGGATCTTCAAAAGGAAGATTGGTGTAGATGGACAGGTTGAGACCTATAAAGCTAGACTGGTTGCAAAGGGTTTTCGTCAAAGACCTGGTTTGGACTATGACGAAACCTTTTCTCCAGTGGCTATGCTGAAATCCATTCGGATCCTTCTTGCCATTGCTGCCTTCCATGATTATGAGATCTGGCAAATGGAAGTAAGACCGCTTTTCTAAATGGAAATTTAGAGGAGTGTGTCTATATGGACCAACCAGAGGGTTTCATTCAGAGTGGGAGCAGCAGAAAGGTGTGCAAGTTGCTTAAGTCCATCTATGGACTAAAGCAGGCATCGCGGAGTTGGAACATCTGTTTTGATGAGACGGTCAAGGAATTTGGCTTTATCAAAAATCCAGATGAACCATGCATCTATTGTAGATTTGTAGCGAGAACTGTAGTATTCCTCGTTTTGTACGTGGATGACATTCTCTTAATAGGAAATGACATTCCTATGCTACAATATGTCAAGGGGTTCTTGTCACACAGGTTCTCCATGAAAGACCTGGGTGATGCCTCATACATCCTGGGGATCCGGATCCATCGTGATAGATCCAAGAGGATATTAGGACTTTCACAGTCCAGGTACATCGACACCATACTGAAAAGATTCAGTATGGAAGATTCCAAGCGAGGTAACCTACCGGCTTGTCACGGGATCACCCTCTCTAAAGAGATGTCTCCCAAGACTGATTTGGAGAGGGATCGCATGTCTATTATACCCTACGCTTCTGCGGTAGGCTCTATAATGTATGTGATGTTGTGTACCAGACCGGATGTAGCTTATGCACTGAGTGTGGTAAGCCGGTATCAGTCAAACCCTGGGGAGAAACACTGGATAGCGGTAAAGAACATTCTCAAGTACCTGAGAAGGACTAAGGAGATGTTCTTGGTGTATGGTGGAAAAGACCTCCAGATCGAGGCCTTTGCTGACTCCAGCTTCCAGAGTGACAAGGATGATTCCAAGTCCATGTCGGGTTTTGTCTTTACCCTCAATAGAGGGGCGGTGTGTTGTAAGAGTTCCAAACAGGAAACCGTTGCAGACTCGACGATGGAAGCGGAATACATCGCTGCATCTGATGCCGCAAAAGAAGCTGTCTGGATGAGGAAGTTCTTGAAAGAGCTTCAGGTGGTTCCGTCCATTGTTGATCCAATACCTCTGTACTGCGACAACAACGGGGCTATAGCTTTAGCGAAGGAACCCAGGTCCCATCAGAGATCCAGACACATCTTGAGGCGGTATCACCTGATCAGGGAGATCGTGGATCGCCAGGAGAGGTTCGGAGAGTCGCTTCAGAAGATAACACTGCAGATCCATTCACCAAGGCCTTGCCCCAGACTCAGTTCGAGCGGCTGATCGAGATGATAGGTCTTCGATACGCCAGTACATGGCCTTAGTGCAAGTGGGAGATTGTTGGTGTATATGTCCTAGAGGCCATTACTGTATCATACTAGTTTGTATATTACTTAATGGAAGCTTGGGATATTCACCTTGTATATACAATCTTGCTCAAAATAGTAGTATGCTACTTGGTTTGTTTCTACTTCAATGTGTACATGTGTTTATTTTAGTATATCGCCTATACACATTAGTGGAGCCCTTAGGATCTTTGCTTGATTACCAGCGTTTTGATGGCAGTCACACTAGTGGGGCTGGGTAATCTATAAGTACATCCTTATGCAGGTCCCTGGTCGCAGGACTATCGAGACAGGGCATCGATACTCCGGAGTAGACTAGCGCATGCGCTTCTCATCCCAGTATGGGAGACGGTCTGTCCCACAGCCGTCGGTACGTCGTATTTGAGATAGTATATGGGTGCTCGTTGGGTTACGAGTACACTGGACAGGACTCGTCGGGAACTTACTAGTTGGTATTATGCCTATCGTCAGTTATCAGTTCCCAGGTGACATGAGTACAGCTTAGTCCGCTGACTTGACACTGTCATTTCGCCTCGAGTGTGTTCCCACTGTACTTTGATTACTACCCTACTACGGCTCAAAGGAGTCGTGCAAACAGGTGGTAGTTGGGTGCAGTCCCGAAGCACTTGGAGGCAGTGACGGTTAGATAGGATTCGTCTCTCCCGGTATTCGGGGTTGACATCGCGCTGTGTCTAGGAGAGCCATTACACGAGTAGTCCCTGGCCAGGGCAAACGAGATATACAGGTAGGCTTCCAGTGTTATCTCAGGGTGTTTTGGGCTTCACTCCGACACGACTTGTACCGCTATTGGGGGACTGACGTTTACCGCCCCCTAGGCCCGCCATGCGATGTATCAGACGAACAGACCGGACTGTACGGAGAATGTCACATTCAGGCTCAGTAGGAGTTCAGATGGGTTTCACCTCGTCAGTCTTCTTGTCGGCATCTACCTGGGGACCGTTACGCACAGCTAGTGCCGCTTGCGGTCTGTGGTTAAACCCACTGCCAGCGTAGTGTCGAGTCTTTAGAGTCCCACACAGAAAGCTATTCGCCTTTAGGCAAAAGAGTAGAGGTCGCATGGTTTTGCGACAGGTCGCATGGTTTTGCGACAGGGTTCGGTCACATCCGTGCACTTGTGCACGTACAGTGTCCGGACAGTTTACACTAGCGGGCTTTGGTTTAAGCCAGATCTTAGTGTACCTTTTGGGATTGGATTTATCCAGTATGCATTCGTGTTCCTCGGAACGCGGATGCGGGTGTGTAAGCACAGTTGACGGAGACACAGAGGCAGAGGATTCTCATTAGGGTTGTTGACCGTTGACAGTTGACTATTGACTTTTTGCTCAACCCTAATGAGAATATGATATGTGATTAACAATTATATTAATTAAGTATTATGGTGACATGGTTGTTGAGGGGTTGACTTTGTTGACTTGTTGACTTTGTTGACCGGTTGACTAGGTTGGACTAGTTGACCATCATGATGACAATGGCTATCATTTCATGGCAAAGACTTTTTACTTGCTTGTTTCTTTTGTGAGAAATGAGTGCATGAAATGATTTAGCCATTTTGACTTGAACCATTTTACACAATACTTGATTATTATTTTTGTGATGATGGTTTTGGATTATGAGAGCCAAGAGAGAAATGTCTTCTCTCATTCTTTCATGCTCATTCACTCTCTTGTTCTTGAGCTCTCATCTTCCTCCTCTTGCTCTCCCTCTCTTGACTCTATGGTTCACTTGTCTCATGAGTTGAGAACCAAGAACCATAGATAAAATCCCATACAAACTCTTCTCTACTCACTCTAGTTCACAAGGTTTAGCAAACCGAGTGAACTAGTTTCTTCAAAGTTCGAAGAAGGAGCCAAAGGTTGAAGCTTTCAAGTGGATCTATCTTCGGCGCAAGGAGACGACGGGGAGAAGCCGATTCGGACGACCATCGAAGCTTGAAGACGAAGGAGTTCGAGAAAAAGAAAGGTATAACCCCCTAACCGAGTAGTTAGCAACTCGTAGTTAGGTTGTTAGTTAGATGTTTAAGAAAGATCCGGTTTTGAGTCCATGTTACCACCACTAAGAAAATTGTTTTTCATCAAATTCCGCATGCCCGAAAGTACCGGGAGAGGTAGCATGGACTTACAATTAGGTCCGTGCGAGAGTACGGGGAACCTCCCTCAAAGTACCGACACTGGCCTGGCTGAATGATTGGCGAAGTTGTAGGGTGTAATTAATCCCGGCTAGTCTTTCCTTTTAGGGTTTGAAAGAAGATTTGATAAAAACAGTGGGAGTCATCCTGATTAGATAAGATAATAACCAATCTGAGCTTGCAAGAGCATACGCTAAAGTGTTTTCTTCTCTATCTCTCCAGGTAGTGACCATATCATGCCTTAATAAAGATAATAATATGGATGTATTGACTGAACCCGCATGTTATACTGTGCTGGGGAACGTTGGTTCCGTTCTTTCTTATAAAAGTTATAAGACTGATCAGGATATAGAGGAATACCAGGATTCCCATGCCACCCGAATGAAGAAAGTACAGGTTGATGCATTTTCTTCGGGTGTGTTCATTACTGAGAACTGTTTCTCCATTTGCTCTACGTCCTGCGTATTGGATACCGGGTCAGGATCCCATATATGTAATCAGTTACATGGGCTTAGCAAAGGTAGAGAACTTGGAGAAGGCGATAAAGATATAAGGGTTGGAAATGGTGCAATTGTTGCAGCTAAAACCGTCAGGGAATATCACCTTGTATTGCCAACTGGTAATCCATTGATTCTGAACGAATGCTATTACATGCCGAACCTGATATGCAACATTATATCGGTTTCTTTGTTGAGTAAAGAGGGATATAATTTTGTATTACAGGATAATGTTATGAACATTTTCCTTAACCAAAAGTTGGTTGGATCAGGCACGTTGTGCAATGGCATTTATGTTCTAAATCAATCAACAGTTCTGAGCATAACAAACACACACAAGAGGAAGAGTTCAGAACTGAACGAATCCTTCTTATGGCATTGTAGACTCGGTCATATAAATGCGACACGGCTAGCTAAGTTGTATAAGTATGGATACTTGAAACCGTTCGAATTTTCATCTTATGACACTTTCCAGTCATGTCTCAAAGGCAAGATGACCAAAACTCCGTTTACGGGACACGGAGAAAGAGTTACCGAACTCTTGGGACTGATACATAGTGATGTATGCGGTCCCATGTCTACACATGCCAGGGATGGTTCTTCGTACTTCATTACATTCACTGACGATCTCTCTAGATTCGGATATGTGTTCCTGATGAAACACAAATCAGAAGCTTTTGAGAAATTTAGAGAATATAAACAAGAAGTCGAGAACCAAACCGGATTAAAATCCTATGATTTGATCGAGGAGGTGAATACTTGAGCAATGAATTCCTGGACTTCCTAAAAGAGAATAGGATTCTCTCTCAGATGACTCCTCCATATACACCACAGCACAACGGTGTATCGGAATGGAGGAATCGCACCCTATTAAATATGGTGCGCTCGATAATGAGTACAGCTGAGTTACCTATTTCCTTCTGGGGTTATGCGCTTGGGACAGCAGCATACCTATTGAATCAAGTTCCGTCTAAATCTGTACCTACCACACCATATGAGATATGGACTGGGAAGAGACCATATTTTAAACGAGTTAAGATATGGGGTTGTCCGGCCTATGTCAAAAGGCAAAATCCAGACAAACTCGAGGCACGGTCAGTTCTTTGCAAGTTTGTGGGATATCCTAAGAATTCCCAAGGATATGTTTTCTACCACGCTGAAGAACAAAAAGTGTTTGTTTCTCAATATGCCACTTTTTTGCAAAAGGAATTTCTTGCAAAAGAAATTAGTGGCAAAGTGGTGGAGCTGGAAGTGGTTCCAGATACACAAACTGCAACTGAAGATTTAGTTGAACCAGAGGATTCAGTAGTTCCCAACGAACCTCAGCCTCTCCACCGATCTAGTAGGTTCTTCACCCACCTGAGAGATACTACGGTTTTCTCATGGATGGTGGGAGCGAGGATTGCATCATGGTTGATGATGACCCAACTAGCTTCGAGCAGGCCATCACGAGTGGAGACTCAGTGAAATGGCTGGATGCAATGCGGTCCGAGATGGAATCTGTTCCCCTCCGAATGGCGGCGCGCAGGACTGCGATGTCCTGGCACTGAGACTCGGGGCAGATGCTAATTAGTGCTATCCGTCCACCTCTCCGAAGATGCCAAGTTGATTTAAGGCACCATGTATCGAAGGTTTAGACGGATGCGTCCGATGTAGTAGACTTCGTCAGATTCCCCCTCGTTTGAGGGGTTTTTGATTGTGGGGACGCTCTTCCCTGCAGGCGCAAGCCTCTGCAGTTAATTAAGCTACCGCATTGCGGTAACAACTTTCTCCTTCTCCAGATGGTCATTTCGTGTCGTGGGTGTTTGTTTTGTGCTTTGTTGCCCGTGAATTGTTTACGGAGACTGAGTTATGTTGTCGCCCGTAGGGCGTGGACTAGTCCAAATCCGTATTATCTTAGATTTGGGTTTGGGGGTTTGGTTTGAGGATACGTCAGCCATACTTGAGGCTAAGATCAACTCAAACGTTTGTTAAGGATACGTTAGTCTAACTTTGAGACTAAGATCTACTTAACGGGATCGTTTAGATCCGACAAAGGAGCGTTTGGGCTATATTGTTCCAGTTTAGGGACATAGTGGTCCATCGTATGTATGGCCGTCGGGACCCGTCACCTCTCTGACGACGTTGAAGAATTACAACGACGGATGTCAGAGGAGTTCAGAGATGTACCCTCGAGCCAGAGTTAATTGGGGGGATTTATAGTCCACTCTGTTTGAAGGTTTAAGGATACGTTAGCCATCTTTGAGGCTAAGATCAACTTAAACGGGACCGTTTAGATCCGACAAAAGAGCATGCGGGGGCTCTATTGTTCTAGTTTAAGGACATTGCGGTCCATGGGTAGTTTAAGGACGTTGCGGTCCGTCGTTAGTTTTAAGACATCTCGGTCAAGGTTAAGGACGTCGTAGTCCATGGGTTTAAGGACTCCATAGTCCGGTATGTGCTCTGGATGCTTCACACGGGTTCACTGCCGTGCTTGGAGAGGACCAGGCTCCGCTCTGGACGTTTTCCGCGGGGTCAAAGAGTGACGTTATCCGCATTCCACGTAACCAGGAATTTTGCATTAGACACGGGTTTAAGGACCCCGCAGTCCATATCAATGTGTGGTCGTCGGGACCCGTCACCACTTTGAAGACATTGAGGAATTACAATGCCAAATATCAAAGGAGTGAAGAGATGTACCCTAGAACCGGAGTGGATCAAATAGTCCTTGGCCCAATTTGGGATCAAGACCAATTAATTATGTTATGAGCCCATTAGCCCAGTTGATCACGAATTGAGGACTTATGGCCAGCTCGGGCTAAGTCCAATCATGTTTGGAATATTGACTTCCTGTTGGTCTCTTGAAGGAGAGGCTTTGCCTCTATCCATTCGGCCAGTTGGGCCAAAGCCTAGTGTTAAATACTACAGAGCAATCAGTGTTGAACACTGGGAATGAGGTTGACAAGTTAGTGTTTAACACTTAAAGATAATTGGTGTTAAACACCAGCAACAAGGCTTTCAAATTATCATAAACACTAAAACAGATCAGTGTTGAACACTAGCAATGGAGATCTCAGATTAGTGTTAAGTACTAAGGTAATCAGTGTTGAACACTGCGAATAAAGTTTTTTGATTAGTGTTGAACACTAAGGACCAACAGTGTTTCAGTACTGGATTCGAGAGTTCCAATTTAGTGTTGAACACTAAGGCAAGAGGGGTCACATGGCAACACGTGAGGGCGCCCTCCCTTCATTTATTCTGCTGAGATTATCGCATCTTTCAGAGCATCACGTGCCATCACGTGACGGGCATTCAAGTGCTTATTGTTAGTTATATGTATGCCCTAGAGGCCATTACTGTACATAGGATGTATATTGTAGTGGATGCTGGGACGTATATAGGGAGGACTTTCTTGCTCGACATGATAGTATGCTATCTGGTTGAACTTTACCTTAACGTGTATACTGATTGTCTCTCTGTTACATGTTGGTAAAGCCCTTAGGATCTGTACTTGACTACCTGGACTATGATGCGGATCATACTAGTGGGGACATGGTAGTCCATAAGTACATCCTTGAAAGTCCCTAGTCGTGGGTGTATCGAGACGGGGCATCGATATACCAGAGTAGACTAGCGTGTACCTTCTCGACCCATACAGATGGGCGATGGATGATCCCATATCCATTGGTGTTTGACATCGGAGATGATATACGGGTGCTCAGTAGAGACTGGGTACACTGGACGGACTCGCCGAGAACTCCCAGATGGTATTATACCTCACGTCAGATGGCAGTTCTCTGGTGACACTGGTACAGAGTAGTCTGTTGACCCGAGATCGTCATAGAGTCTTGTGTGGTTCCCACTGTGCTTTGATTTCCATCTTACCACGTCCAAGAGGGCGTGCAAAACGGTGGTTTTTGGGTACAGTCCCGAGTCACATGGAGGCAATGAGCGATAGGAGGGGATTCGTCTCTCCCGGTATAGGGGGTTGATGTTGCGCTGTGTTCGATTGGCTATAACAGGAAATCCCTGGCCAGGGTTGCTGAGATTTACTGGTAAGTGTTACCAGTAGTTTCTCGAATAGTTATAGACCTCATATCGACACGACTTATCGAGCTATTGGGGTCTGACGTTTACCACCCCTAGACGAGATATGCGACATATCAGACGATCAGACCGGACTGTACGGTAGTGTTACTGGTTGGATTCACTGGAGTGTGAGCGGGCTTGCTCGTCGATCTTCAGATTGCTCAATACCCGGGTGGCCGTTACGTTTAGCAGACCGCTTGCGGCTTGTGGGTGTTTGATATGATCATCATCTGCTGCCGGCGTATTGACGAGTCTTTAGAGTCCTACACAGAGGTTTCCTGGCTCAAGCGAAACGAAATAGGAGTGCATATGAGATATGTGCGGGACCGAGAATAATACGAGTATGTGATACCGTATTCCATTCTCGCGATGAATGTATCGATTAGGTTATATGCGATATACCCTAGTTATCGAATCAAAGGTTGATTCGATGAGCCGATACATAGGATACTAGTCGGTTATATGCGATATGACCGGATCGTTAAATCAAGTGTTGATTTAACGATTTAATGTATAATTATATATTTGATATATTACTTTGCATTAACTAGTATTGGTTCACTTTAAGATGGATTTTCTCACTCGGATGTGCGCATTATATATGTGATATGATTTTGTGCACTAGCTTGTATCATGTTTGATGATACATGCTTTTTTGGTTAAGTGTAAAGTATTAAACCTTGGTTAATGAATAGGTTAGGGTTTATTATTTGTTATTCATTTATCTTATTTAATTATCCATTTATTTATGATAAATGAATAAAAGATAATGAAATGAAATGGTTGCTAATTTTGGATTCTAGTTGAAGCTTTTTGATCTTTTGACTAAGTGACCATTTTGTCTCTAGCTTGACCCTAACCATTCCTTTAACCATGATTAGCTCTCTACACTTTACCATGGTTCACTTATGATAAGAATGGATTATTCTTCTCATTTTAAATAATTCTTATCATAATTCTTTCTTCTTCTTCTTCATCTTCTTCTTTGAAGAAGCTTGAGGTCATCAATGGTGGATTGATGAAATGAGTGAGAAATCCAATTCTAAAGTCTACCCACTTCCTATTTCTTCATCCTCTACCTCTTGCCAAGTAGTAGAGTGTGTTTCCTTCACAAGCTTTCAAAGCTAGGTGAAGGTGGAGCTTGATCTATCGATGCCTCGATGTAGATCATCTTCGGCATGGACATCGACGACCTAGCTCGCTTATTCTCCGATGAAGTCGACACTAGAGCCCGGATTCTTTTTGGACAGCGGAGAGGACTTCGTTGCGGAGCTATGGAGGTGGAGCACCGGATCTACAAAGGTTGTATTTCCGTATTCTCATAGTTAAGTGTTAACTAGTTATCTTTTCGCCTAGTTTTCTAGCAAACGATCCGTAGTCGAGTCTCTCGGCACCCGTAAAATTTTATATTGGCATGTTCGATGCCTTGTGAGAACTCATTAGGGTGCCTAGGAACCCTACAGTGGTATCAGAGCCTAGCTAGAGCCTTAGACGAAGTCCAGACGGAATTTGAAGTCCGAACGAACCCGGAACCCTAAAACAAATATGCTCTCTGTACTTTTTCCGAAAATGCGGATTTTTGTGTATTAAAAATGCCTAAAAAATTCAATAAATAATTATAAGAATTACTGTGCAAACTCAGGTGAATAATTCATCAAACAGAGCGCGGAACCGCGGCAGAAGCCCAGCTTCTGCGGCGGTTCCGCGGCTAGGTGATGACGTCACCTTCCAATTGCTGCACAGTAATTCCTATTTTAATTTGATGGGTTTTCTGGGAATTTTTAATAATTTTTCAAGAGTTGAATTTTCTGCAGTTGATTTGGGGATTCGGTGTTTCGATCGGAGTATCAAATTTTGTCTGTATGGCTTTCCGGATAAATTTTAGAATATGTTAAAAAGTTCGACCGGATATAAATACCCAATTTTTTCCCTGTCGGGAAATTTCCAAGTGTTGGATTTTTCCGTAGTTTAAAGACGTTCTAAGTAGTGCAAGTAACTCGATGGACCCTCTAGAAGACAACAAACCTTAACTCGATTATGTGACCGTCTTGAACTGCCCTTTGAACCTTCGGGTTTGGGGCAGTACGGCGTGCCACATGTGAGGCGTTAGCTTGACCCTTCTACGGCTGGACCGTTGGTACTGAGGCACGAACTGAATGTTTTTAGACTTGTTTCATGTGTTGAGCTGTATCGGGAAAACTTGGGTGTTTGACTGTTCGATCGAAAAGTTTAACATTTTCTGTTTATCTGGAATGGGATACAATAATTGGAATTCACAAGAAGTTATGTGATAACTGAATGAATGTTATAAACATAGCACTTTAGTCTCACTTGATCGGTTGCTACGGAATTTTGATGTGATCAAAAGTCCGTCGCAATCACGTAGCGTACGCGGATACTCGCCGGGTAAACTTAATAGACAGCTACACTCCATAGCCCGACCAAGTGACTGTAGGAGAACCCCATCGCCGAAAGCATCCGTTTGGGTGCTTGCGGTAGCGGTGTTCCGCCTTGGTGCACTTCGTCGACGGTAACGGGGGTGCGGCCGTCTACTGAAGTTTGCGACGAGCATTCGATCAGGATGTCGGGAATCCTGTTGAATTACCCGACTTGGTATTGAAAAGTGTTTTCGATTTTGAGACTAAAATGCGGGGTTTATAATTGTTAGGCATGCGATGTCTAAGGAATTCATTTGGTCAGGCATGCGATGTCTGAGGTGGTTGCGGATTCCAACTGTTGTAGTTTTACACTTTCTTTTCTGTGACCGTAAGTGTAATATGTGATATCACCGGTTTCGTTGCTATATGTCAACGACAATTGGGATACGCATGTTTACTTACGTTGATGACATGTGATGTTATGTGTTACTGGATATGTTATATTGGATCGTCGTGTTTGAATAGCCGGGGGTTTTTATGTGAGATGAGTGTTTTTCATTTTCATTCATGTAAAAACTTGTATGTAATATTCTTTTATTGGGGCGCTTCCAGGTTGCGGAAGTTGTCACCGTTTGTATATTATTTACTTTTCCGCACTAGGATAGACCCAAGGAGGAGGGCACAAGTAACCGGGTTCTGGAGTCCAGTGGGAGACCAACTCGAGGAGTCGAGTCCGGGTCTCCTAACTCTAGAATTGGTAGGGTTGCTTGCCGCTCTCGTAGGGGTCTAGGGGTGTGGGTTTGGCTATTCATCGCGACCGTGGAATCCGTGTTTTATACTGGCTCGTATTGAAAACACGGACGTCCTAGTATATCCAATATTTCATATGATTCTTCTGCTGCGATATCTGTGATGTGATCATGTGATGTTCTGTGATAGATACAGTATATAGTATATATGATATATTATATAGACGTTACTTATGTTTTACACCCGCGCTAGCCCTGCCCCGCTCTGCCGTTAGTTACCTAACCTAACGGTGCACGAGGGGACATCGAGGCGAATGCGGATGGCATAAGTGTACGTCGTATTTATCTGTGATGTTTAGGTACTTAAATGATGGGACTTCATTAATGTGATTAATGAAATAAAAGAAACCTAAGATGTTGTAGAATCAAATTTCAAAATAAAACAGGTAGCTACAGTTCTTGCTTTGCACAGCGGTATATGTGATATATCCTGCACCTTATTCGATGAGGAAAGGACCGAGATCCCTTCACCGGGAGTTACTCCTTTAGCAATAACTGGCAGATGCTACACACTCGGTTTGTCTTTTGATTGCTTTTAAGAGTTTTTGCTTTGCACAGCGATATATATGATATATCCCGCACCTCATTCGACGAGGAAAGGATCGACGATCCCTTCACCGGGAGTGATTCCTTTAGCAAAACTAGAAAAGCCTCAAAAACACTCCATTTCAAAATTCATTTGATTCTACAACGATATCAAGTTCATTACGCAATAGGTTTTCAGAAAAACCTGTCGTAGCCCTCCGTCATTTCAGATAAGTCCTACTTAGTATTCGTGCTACGTTTGTTGACCTCCGTCAAGGCGTAGTGTGCGGTAGCTAACTAGTATTTATCTGCTTATGCATATGATGCAGATTGGATTAGGGTAGTCGTGCGGCCTTGTTGACCTCCGTCAAGGGTCGTGCGGGTGGGTTTAATTCGATCAAGAAATGACGGGTTGAACTTGACTAGTATCCTATGGTTTGTTGACCTCCGTCAAGGTCATAGGACGCTAGGGGCAAAATATTATCGGGAATTTCAAGTGTTGAAATTTGCAATGAGATTGCATACCTTCTATGAGATAGTTGGATGCCGATACCCGCTGCGAGTAAGAGTTACTCCTGGGAGAGTTTTATACATTATAATTAGCCGATCAAGTAGGTGTCTAGAAAGGTGTTAACGAGGTTACGCCTCTGGGAAAACGAGGTTTACATTAATTAGGTTCGTGCGAAAGCACGGGGGACCTCCCTCAAAGTACCGACGCTGGCCTGGCTGAAAGATTGGCGAACTTGTAGTGTGTAATTAATCCCGGCTAGTCTTTCCTTTTAGGGTTTGAAGGACGATTTGATAAAAAGCAGTGGGAGCCATCCTGATTAGATAAAATAATAACCAATCTATTCTTGCAAGAGCGCACGCTGAGTGTTTTCTTCTCTCTCTCTCCAGGTAGCGACCATATCACGCCTTAATCAAGATAATAATACGGATATTTGACCGAACCCGCTTGTTATACTGAGCTGGGGAACGTTGGTCCCGCTCCAACTTATAATTGTTATAAGACAGAGCAGGAAATTGGGGAATACCAGATTTCCCGTGCCGCCCAAACGAAGAGAGTGCATGCTGATGCATCATCTTCGGGTGTGTTCATTATACAGAACTGTTTCTCTCTAACCTCTACGTCCTGGGTATGTGATACCGGATCAGGATCCCAGATATGTAATCTGTTACATAGGGCTACAGATAGGTGGAGAACTGAGAACGGGTGATAAGTTTCATGAGACAGAAAACGGGGCAAGAGTTGTAGCCAAGTCTGTCGGTCGCTGTCACCCTGTATTACCAATACATTGATTCTGAACGAATGTTATTAGATACCGAACCTGATATACCAAATCATATCACTCTCTTTGTTAGAAAAGAAAGGATATAATTTTGTATTGATGGATAATGTTTTGAACATTTCCTATATCAAAAGTTGATCGGTTCAGGGACGTTATCTAAAAGCATTGATGTTCTAAATCAAACTACAGTTCTTTGTATATGGAACACACAAAAGAGGAAGAGTTCAGAAATGAACGGATTCTTCTTTAGGCATTGTAGACTAGGTCAGATCAATGTGACCCGACTAGCTAGAGTTACATACAGATGCATATTTAAATCAGTTTGAATTTACATCTTGCGAAACTCGCCAGTCATGTCACAAAGATAAGATGACCATAGCTCCGTTTACTGGAAACAGAGAAAGAGTTAGTAAACTCTTGGGATGATACATGTTGATATATGTAGGTCCCCAATCTACACTTGCCAAGACAGGTTCTTTATACTTCATTACGTTCTCTGATAATCTCTCAAGATTCAGTCATATGTTCCTGTTGAAACACAAGTCTGAACCTTTTGAGATATTCATAGAATATAAGTTAGAAGTAGAGAACCAAAATACGGGTATAAGTATTATGTCCTTTGATGAGATCAAGGAGGAGAATACTTGAGCATGGAATTCCTGGATTATTCTAAAGGAGAATGAGATTCTCTCTCAGCATCACTCCTCCGTATACACCATTGCACGATGGTATGTCGGGGCGGAGCAGATACACCCTATATGATAAGGTGTGCTCTATGATGAGTGCTACTGAGTTACCTATTTCTTTTTTTTTGGAGTTATGCGCTTGAGAAGCTGCATACCTATTGAATCGGGTTCAAATCAAATCAGTTGCCTACTACTTCATATATGATATGGAAAAGGAAGAGCCAATATCTTAAGTTAGTTAAGATTTGGGGTTGTCCGGCCTATGTCTAAAAGCAAAATCCGGACAAGCTCGAGGCAAGGTCTGTTATGTAGAACTGGAAATGTTCCAGCTGTACAAACTGCAGCTGATGATTTGATAGAACCAAGGGATTCAGTAGATACCAACGAACCTCAGCCTCTCCGCCGATCTAGTAGGGTTCCTCACCCACCTGAGAGATAATTCAGTTTCTCTATGATAGTGGGAGCGAGGAATGCATCATGAGATGATGACCCAACTAGTTTCGAGCTGGCCATCAAGAGTGAGACTCTGTAAGAATGGCTGGATGTTTATCGATCTGAGATGGAATCCTTATACACCAACAAAGTATGGACTTTAGTTGCTATATCTGAAGGGTTAAATCCCCATCAGGAGCAAGTATATCTTGAGAAGATTACATGGTGTACATGGAAAAGTTGAGACTTTCAAAGCTAGACTTGTTAAAGGTTTGCTACATTGACCAGGTACGGATCATGATGAAACCTTTTCTAAGGATCTATGCTTAAGTCCATCCAGATCCTACTTGCCACGGCTACATACCATGACTACGATATCTGGTGGTTGGGTGTCTTGACTGCTTTTCTAAATGATGATTTAGAAGAGAGTGTCTATAAGTACACAGCCAGAGGGCTTCGTAGACAGTGGGAGCAGCGGAAACGTGTGCAAGATGCTTTATAGGATAAAGCAGGTATCGCGGAGTTGGAACATCTGTTTTGATGTGTTAGTCAAAGAGTTTGACATCATCAAAATGGTAGATGAACCTTGTATAAACAAACTGGTAGTAGGGAGTATGGTGACGATCCTCGTAGAGTACGTGGATGACATACTCTTGATAGGAAAGGAGTTTCCTATGCTACGCTCGATCAATCTCCGCTTATCACAATGTCTCTCCACATAGGATCAAAGTGATACCCACTAAATCCTGGATTTTGGATCTATGAGATAGATCTAAATGGATGTTAGGATTCTCACTAGTTGTAGTGAGACGGTATCAATCGATCCTGGGGAGATTCACTGGAAGTGTTCCAGGGTGATAAAGACGACTGAATGTCAGTCGCAGGCATTGTCTTTACCCTCAGTAAAGGGACGGTATGTTGGAAGAGTTCCAAACTAGATACCGTGACATACTAGATGATAAAGGCAAGATAGATCGCTACTTAAGATGCTACCAAAGAGGCTGTTTGGGTGTATATTGGTTCATGAGATGAACTATGTTCCTCCCATTGTGTGACAATGGAGTTGTGGCTTATGCCAAGGAACGTGCGTCCCATCAGTGATCCAGACATATTCTAAGGCAGTGTCACCTGATCATGGAGATGGTTGATCTCCAGGGAGATCGTGGTAAGGAGAGTAGATTCACAGGACAACACAGCGGATCCACTCACAAAGGCCTGTTCCCAGAGAGAGACTTTTATGGGATGGTTGAGTATGAGATACTACAACCACTGCTATCAGATGGCCCTAGTGCAAGTGGGAGATTGTTAGTTATATGTATGCCCTAGAGGCCATTACTGTACATAGGATGTATATTGTAGTGGATGCTGGGACGTATATAGGGAGGACTTTCTTGCTCGACATGATAGTATGCTATCTGGTTGAACTTTACCTTAACGTGTATACTGATTGTCTCTCTATTACATGTTGGTAAAGCCCTTAGGATCTGTACTTGACTACCTGGACTATGATGCGGATCATACTAGTGGGGACATGGTAGTCCATAAGTACATCCTTGAAAGTCCCTAGTCGTGGGTGTATCGAGACGGGGCATCGATATACCAGAGTAGACTAGCGTGTACCTTCTCGACCCATACAGATGGGCGATGGATGATCCCATATCCATTGGTGTTTGACATCGGAGATGATATACGGGTGCTCAGTAGAGACTGGGTACACTGGACGGACTCGCCGAGAACTCCCAGATGGTATTATACCTCACGTCAGATGGCAGTTCTCTGGTGACACTGGTACAGAGTAGTCTGTTGACCCGAGATCGTCATAGAGTCTTGTGTGGTTCCCACTGTGCTTTGATTTCCATCTTACCACGTCCAAGAGGGCGTGCAAAACGGTGGTTTTTGGGTACAGTCCCGAGTCACATGGAGGCAATGAGCGATAGGAGGGGATTCGTCTCTCCCGGTATAGGGGGTTGATGTTGCGCTGTGTTCGATTGGCTATAACAGGAAATCCCTGGCCAGGGTTGCTGAGATTTACTGGTAAGTGTTACCAGTAGTTTCTCGAATAGTTATAGACCTCATATCGACACGACTTATCGAGCTATTGGGGTCTGACGTTTACCACCCCTAGGCGAGTTATGCGACATATCAGACGATCAGACCGGACTGTACGGTAGTGTTACTGGTTGGATTCACTGGAGTGTGAGCGGGCTTGCTCGTCGATCTTCAGATCGCTCAATACCCGGGTGGCCGTTACGTTTAGCAGACCGCTTGCGGCTTGTGGGTGTTTGATATGATCATCATCTGCTGCCGGCGTATTGACGAGTCTTTAGAGTCCTACACAGAGCTTTCCTGGCTCAAACGAAACGAAATAGGAGAGCATATGAGATATGTGCGGGACCGAGAATAATACGAGTATGTGATACCGTATTCCATTCTCGCGATGAATGTATCGATTAGGTTATATACGATATACCCTAGTTATCGAATCAAAGGTTGATTCGATGAGCCGATACATAGGATACTAGTCGGTTATATGCGATATGACCTGATCGTTAAATCAAGTGTTGATTTAACGATTTAATGTATAATTATATATTTGATATATTACTTTGCATTAACTAGTATTGGTTCACTTTAAGATGGATTTTCTCACTCGGATGTGCGCATTATATATGTGATATGATTTTGTGCACTAGCTTGTATCATGTTTGATGATACATGCTTTTTTGGTTAAGTGTAAAGTATTAAACCTTGGTTAATGAATAGGTTAGGGTTTATTATTTGTTATTCATTTATCTTATTTAATTATCCATTTATTTATGATAAATGAATAAAAGATAATGAAATGAAATGGTTGCTAATTTTGGATTCTAGTTGAAGCTTCTTGATCTTTTGACTAAGTGACCATTTTGTCTCTAGCTTGACCCTAACCATTCCTTTAACCATGATTAGCTCTCTACACTTTACCATGGTTCACTTATGATAAGAATGGATTATTCTTTTCATTTTAAATAATTCTTATCATAATTCTTCTTCTTTGAAGAAGCTTGAGGTCATCAATGGTGGATTGATGAAATGAGTGAGAAATCCAATTCTAAAGTCTACCCACTTCCTATTTCTTCATCCTCTACCTCTTGCCAAGTAGTAGAGTGTGTTTCCTTCACAAGCTTTCAAAGCTAGGTGAAGGTGGAGCTTGATCTATCGATGCCTCGACGTAGATCATCTTCGGCATGGACATCGACGACCTAGCTCGCTTATTCTCCGATGAAGTCGACACTAGAGCCCGGATTCTTTTTGGACAGCGGAGAGGACTTCGTTGCGGAGCTATGGAGGTGGAGCACCGGATCTACAAAGGTTGTATTTCCGTATTCTCATAGTTAAGTGTTAACTAGTTGTCTTTTCGCCTAGTTTTCTAGCAAACGATCCGTAGTCGGGTCTCTTGGCACCCGTAAAATTTTATATTGGCATGTTCGATGCCTTGTGAGAGCTCATTAGGGTGCCTAGGAACCCTACACTTATATGTTAAAGCTTCTGCCGAGGGTCACGTGGGTCACGTGGGGTGCTGCCTCAAAGGGGCTTTCTGTAGATCTCTTTGGGGGGGTCACGTGGTAACACGTGACCCTACCTCTATGTATGTTGTTTAGAGGATCTGTTAATCTTTTCCAGGAATTAAATTACTCGTAGGGTTAAACCCTGACAGTAATTTCAGAGGAATTAAATTCCTACTTCCTTTTGAAGATTTATATTCTGAATAGAGTTGGACCCTGAATTTTTTGTAGGAACTAAATTCCTCATACATGTGAAGAACTAAATAGGGTTAAACCCTAATAAAAGCTTTTGAGGAATTAAATTCCCATTCTCTATTAAATTATGATCAAGGGAATTAAATCCCCGCTGTTCTAACAGAACTAGGTTCTTAATTAGGGTTAAATCCTGTTTCTTTTTGTTCTGAAGGAATTAAATTCCCATAACACTGGGTCAAGCCCTAGTTTTATTTTAAA
Source organism: Agapanthus africanus (assembly GCA_030015575.1). Taxonomy (NCBI): domain Eukaryota; kingdom Viridiplantae; phylum Streptophyta; class Magnoliopsida; order Asparagales; family Amaryllidaceae; genus Agapanthus; species Agapanthus africanus. Next base: position 667,235,053 of record CM057338.1, read on the forward strand.
GGAATTAAATTCCTATAGTTCTGTGAGAATTAAATTCTCGTGCTTCCATTCCCTCTCTATGTTTTGGATCTGCATGGCAGGATCTCAACCCATTGAGAATTAAATTCTCAGCTTCAAGGGGAGATGTGCACTTTGCAGATCCTCTATTAAAGAGAGAAGAAATATGTTCTTCTGTTTTATATATCAGAGTTAAACTCTGTTGAGAATTAAATTCTCTTTTCTTTCAAGGAGCCTTCCCTTTCTTACCTAGGGTTTTCTTTTGCAGAAGATCCAAGTTCCTCGAAGTATCAAGGCTCTCTCTCCCTTTCTTCCCTCTACGTGTATCTCTCTATCTCCCTCTCCCTGTGTCTCTTGGCTCCTATTTATAGGAGAAGCAGCCGAATCAATTAGTTTTTGACGAATCTTCATTGAGAGGTTTGATTTGCATCCATCATTCGTTTTTGACTTTTGGATCATTGGGTGAATTTTATTCACCATTGGATTTCAAGTCCCGGGATTCTCCTTTGTTATTTCGGTTAGATTTAAAGGGGAAATCTTTCCTAACCCGAGATTTTCCCATAGATAAATGATATTCAATCATCTTTAAATCTTTAATTCGATTGGTTCCAGATAATCGCTTTCCTTTGGAAAGATTCGAATCTCTTTCAGAATTTAATTCTGTTAACGAACTGGGCTTTGAAAGCCGGTCACGTGTGACCACGTGACCCATGGTCACGTGTGGGCACGTGACCCCCTTGGAACGAGCCTTCCTCTTTCTTTTTGCGCTCTGTCTTCTGGTTGCTGCTTAACCGTCACGTGCCACCACGTGACCCCTGGTCACGTGTGAGCACGTGACCCTTGTCTGAACTCTTTTTCTTGATTTAACTGGAGAACAATTCTGATGTTTTGATCATCACGTGCCAACACGTGACCCTGGTCACGTAGGAGCACGCGACCTCTTCTGAAGCTTTTTCCTTGATTTGATCAGGAAGCGTTGGGTCTTTGCTGCTGCTTTTAAATGTCACGTGCCGACACGTGACCCAGGTCACGTGGGAGCACGTGACCCTTACTGAAGCCCTTCTTTTTGATGTAGTTGGGAAACTGAACTTGCTTTGCCGGTACTTTTGGGTGTCACGTGCCAACACGCGTGTAAGCACGTGACCCTCTTCTGAAGCTTTTTCCATAAGCTTTCCTGATTTTAAATCAGGAAACAAATGCCCCCATAGCGTTGTTCTCACGTGTCAGCACGTGAGTGCAACGCTGTCACCTCTTGCGACCGTTGGATTCCTTTAGGGATCTGGGGAAATGAAACGTTTCCATTGCCTTCGATAAATACCTCTGTCTCTTCATAGGAGCCTTCACTTTGCTCATCTTCTTCTTCTGAGAACTTTTTCCTTGAGAATTTAATTCTCGCTTCCAGAGCTTAGTTCTCTGTCTTGAAACAATTTTCAGAGTTTAACTCTTTTCGAAAAGAATTCTTTTCCTCAGGTAATGTTCTTGGACAAACGATGGACCTTCACATTCCTCTGGATTTTAAATCCAAAACAAGGGTTTTTACCTTTTTTTCTTCATGTTTTTTTTTATAAGAACATGAAACCGCTTAACCTTCAAACTGTAGATCTCTTAGGGTTTAGATGATCTTTGGGGAGATGATGATGGCGTTTCAACTCCATGGAATTTAATTCCATCCAAAAATGTTTTTGGGAATTTAATTCCCTTTTCTTAATAAGGAATTTTAATTCCAATGAAGGACTTGATTTCTTCACGCGGAGGCTTCTTGGGGTCTCTTGGCCCGAGGTTGTTCTTCTGCAATTAATGAAATGGGAGTTTTCTAATGATTCTCCTGTGGGAATTTAATTCCTTTGATCTTGTTGGATTCATCGTAGAGCCCGAGACAGATCCTGTTGGGGGGAATGTGCATGGTCATCATTCTTTATTAAATGAGGATATTCCCTTTGTTTTATTGTAACTATTTGGTCTCATTATTAATAAGCCGTCATCCGGATTCTGTGGGGCCCATGTGTTTTGTAGCCAATGGTCCCAGGAAACTCTGCTGTTGCTTTCTTCAGCTAGTCTTCATGTTCATGCATGAATATATATTGCTAACTTTTCTTTTAACGGTCTTCCTTTATTGGATTTCAGGTGCGATGGCTTCTGTTCCACGCTTTCCCTTTTCTCGCTTGGAGGCTGCTTTTCCTCAGTCACCATCTGATGAGGAAGCGATGGCGATGATTCGGGCCCATGACCCGAACTGCACTAACCTTCTTCAATGGGGATCTTGGTACAGTCAGATTATTCAGGGTCGCCGGAGTTTTCTTTGCGCGGTGCCGACGGAACCCACTTTCCCATTTTTACCGATGGATCCTCCGAGGACAGTTTTTGCTGTGGAAATGCCCAACTGGACTCCAACGGGGAGGCTGGAGCCTTCGACGACCGGCATACCGAATCATCCGATCCCGGCCATAGACATCTTGGGACGGCGTATCTGCCAGGGTGAGGCCCACCCGTGGGGGCAAATTTATAAGATAGGGCTCACTCCTAGGCATCCTACGGGCTACCTTCTCTGGGCTCGTTACATCCTTTCTGTCCATCGGGCGCGGTTGCAGAAAGTCGGGCTTTATCAGGCCATATACGCGTCACTCTTCCATTATAAGTCCCTGCATGCCTGGTGGGTTAAGGCGTTTTTAAACCAATGGAATCTTCCTACCAACACTTTCATCCTAGGAGATCGTGAGGTCTCGATCTCTCTTGCAGAATTTTATGAAATCTCAAGATTGCCGATCAGGGGTGCACTGTATGAGGAGTTGTTGCCTCCTGACGAGTATGTCTTTGAGCCCGAGTCTGCACCGGCTGATGGCTTGTCTGTTGAGAACGCCGTTCGCCACAAGCGCCCCAGCTTGATCAAGGCGCTGGGTATTTTTGATCGATTGTTCACTGAATCTGAGGAGCAGGGTGTTACTTTTAAAAGCTTCATTTCCTGCTTCCTTCGTGAGGACGTCATATCGAAGACTGCTCCGAAGTTTGCTAACATCAAAGACCCCTTTGGGTTTGGTCCGAAGAAGCTACCGACCGCTGAATCGGACCTGCCACAATATTATATTCCCATCGTGTCGCCGATGTCTTTTGAGTCCGTTGCAGCACCCGGTATGGATGAGGAAACATTCTTCATGGGGTTTGTCAGTGTTTGGCTTAGTTGGTTCGTTATCCCCATGCATCGCCGCTTCATGAGAGCCTCGGTCATCTACCCGGCTCATCGTATTGCTGAGGGGACGCGGTTGGCCATCGGCATCCCGGCCTTGGCGCACCTCTATAATGGATTGGGCACCGCAGCGAATACCTCTACGCCTGGCATGGATGTGGTAAACTTTTCGCTTCATTATTTCACGTCCTGGATCGAAATGCACGTATTAGGGGCTTTTGCCATGCATCAGAGGCCCTCATTTTACGATGCCTACCCCTTTCCACGACTTATGCGATTAGTGGATGCTTCTGCCACCGACCCGACTCAATTCGGGGTTATTCGGGTGCTGATTTCTCCTCATGCCACCGCTGGCGGGTTGGTTTTTAATGATCGGGTCTTGTCTACTCCTTCGGGTCCCGTTCAACAACTCTGGGACCAGTCGAAAGACAACGCACCTTCTTTGAAGCCCCGGGAGGCCGCGCATTTGTATACAATTAGACCGGGCTACTTGGTGTTTCGCCAGGACAGTGCAGCTCTTTTCATGCGGTACAATCCGCATCGATTTGCCCGACAGCTTGGATACGACCAGGGCGTTCCTTTCGAGGCTTTCATAGTTGCCCCGATCCCTTCGCTCAATGCTGTTCGCGATGCCGCTCATCATTTCATGAGGATGAACACCGGCTCTTATTTCATGGTCCCTGAAGCCGAGTACATGCCCCGATGTGTAGGTGCATTTACGGGCTGGTATCTTCATCGGATCAGCCCAATTATTCTTAAAGAAAGAAGGGTGCTTCTTGGTCACGACGCCCCTCCTCAGGTTTCGGGGGCTAAGCTACGGCCGAGGGTTCCGGTCCGCTTCCCTTTGAGGGAGATTGGCACCGCGCTCATTCCGGGGGAGTCAGGGGTAGACCTTACTCCAACAGCTGGTATGCCCTTGGGTTCCCGATCGCGGGGTAAACGGGCCCCAGTATTAGCACCTCTGTCGGTGGCGGCACCGCCCCTCGTGGCGTCGACAATGGCGATGTCGTCCTCGATCGTGGCATCGAGCGAGAGTAACAGGGATGAGGGCGCTGAGGGCGATGTGGGCCAGCGTCGCCCTAAGGCTTCGCGAGGGAGGAAGCGGTCATCCTCAGCGACCAGCTCTGGGTCTAAATGGCGGAGGAAAGCGGCTACCACCCCGCTTGATTCTGTGGCGGAGTCTGAGCCTATCCTTGAAGACAAACCATTGGCCCTGCAAAAGTCAGACGCTGGACTTCTCTTCCCGAGTTCGGCTGATGAGGAGGCTGCACAGTTGGCTGAGGCCATACGGCGCTCAAAAGACGCGTCTCATAACGCCAAGGTTCCGAAGAAGTCCTATCCCGCCGTAATCTTTTACGAAGACCCTTCGTGGATTCGGCGGCGATTTATCGGTACTTTGGAGGAATGGGGGGAGAGGGCTTTGAAGCAGGCCGCTTCAGAAGATGCAGCTGACGCACTTTCTTTATGGACCGGCGGCCATTAGTCCACTCTCAAACCCCGGCGTGCCCACCTTCTTGAGAAGGAGCAGCCGCTTGAAGAAGCCATATTGAGGGCTTCTTTGCGCATCGGTACGTTGTGGTTCTTTTCGTAGTTCTTCAGATTGTTTGTGCCCGTGCATATGTATCATTATTTTTATTTGAGTCATGCAGAATCTTCGACGCTGGGGGAGCTCCCTACTGGCCCATTAAAGCTAAAGCCCGCCGAAATTCTCAATGAAGCCTTGCTGGATGTGGAGGGGGCTGACGGGGCTGCTCCACTCATGGTAGAACTTCCAGCGGCGGTTCTTGATCTGGGAGTGCTTGCCCCTTTGGGGGAGGCTCCTTTGGAGGCCGTCTCCCCAATGACTCTTACCGAGGGCGGCCCAAAGGCTGGAAGCGAGGTAGTCGGGACTACTCTCCCTTTGTTGGAGCCTGAGGTCACGGCGGAGATCGTTGAAGCTGCTATCCCCCCGGCTCAGAACGGGAGGAGTGTTGAAGGTATCCCTCTGCGTTTTAATTTAGCAACCCCTTCATAGTCTGAACTCTTTTATCTTTCCCAGAATTGCGCGGTTTGGCGGCCACGATCGCGGATCTGTCGCCTCGACAGTCATTTCAGCGTTTATTGGAGATGGCAGCTCCACAGGCGATCTCCCCTCAGCGTATTGTTCTTTCCTCTGGGCAAGGTTAGTGTCATTCGCCCCCCCCCCTTTTTTTACCATAGCATTGTTACTATTTTGCGAAATGACGTTGATGTCTCTTATAGTTTTGGAAGCCGACGATGAGGTCGAGGTCGTTGAAGGGCCAGGGGAACCTTCAGCTCATACTTGCATGACTGTCGGTGAGTGACATTTTATTATAGTCTCGTTCGCTCTGCGTTTAGGAGTTTTGCTGACGTCTTCCAAATTTGAACAGCTCTGCCAGTCTCCACGGCATTAGAGTCGTGCATCGTGATGCCGCCCGGCCCATATGCCTTGCGGGCTTCAGAACGCTTGGCCCAATTAAGCCTCGTCTCCTTGTCGTCTCTGATCGAGGAGCTTCGTGCTGGCAGCGCGACCACGGCTGAAGCATTCGCTGCCGAGGCTAACGGTTCTCTTCCTTTTCTTGCCACCTACCACAGCGAAGAGGTGGTGCGAGTCTGGGTGGAGTTCTGCCGGCGGGTGGAGGCTTGCCTGCACATCCTCGAATGTTCCCACCTTTCCTCGGAGGCCGTGGCTGCAAAGGCGGAGTTACGGGGGCTGATAGCACGGTGCGCGGCAAACATGACGTCATGTGAGAAGAGGCTCGGTCGCAAGTTCTCGGAGAGGGAGCTAGCCTCCAAGGCGCTGGGCGAGCTTCAAGCCAATCTCACAGCCAAAGCCAACAAAGCGTATGAACTCTGGCGGGTGCTTCAGGAGTCCATCAAAGAGGTGGTGGCTCTCGATAAAGCTGCCACGTTCACTCGTGAGAGGGTCGAGGCTCAAAGGCCACTAAGAAGGAGCTTGAAGCCCGGCTTGCTTCATATCAGGCCCAACAAGCTCAGGCGAAGGCTCGTCTTTTGGAGATCTTGCGTCATGAAGCCGTGGTCCAACAAAAGCAGGATGAGCTGACCAAGCTGCTGAATCGCCCGCCAGCTTGAAACATTTGTATCTTTTCCTTCCTTTTTGTACATACTCATGGATGAGAGTATTTTCTTTTTGTTTCTTTCATGAATTGTACTTTGTACCCATTTTGGTTTATGAATAAAAGATACATTTTTCTTCTAAATGATGTGTCTCCTTTTCATTGAATGTATTCTGCGGATATGCTATCTTGCTCTCCTTGCAGGACAGCAATGGCTCAGGACTCAGGGTTAAGATCTGCTTCCTAAGGCTTTTGCATCTTATGAGCCACGAGGGTCTCATAAAGAGTTTTTCTCCCTACAGGTCGAGAGGATCCCATAGGTGTGAGTTCTTCCTAAAGATCATGAGGATGCTTAAGCAGGTTTTCTTTTGAGAGTCGTAAGGATCTCACAAGAGAGTTTTTTCTTCCTTACAGGTCGTGAGGACCTGCAAGTGTCGGATGTGATCGTCCTTATCCGTGTTTCACGGAGTCAGGGGTCTCTCCAGGTATCGTAGTTTAAAGACATCACGGTCAAGGTTAAGGACCTCATAGTCCGTGGATTTAAGGACTCCACAGTCCGCTGTTAGTTTTAAGACATCACGGTCAAGGTTAAGGACCTCATAGTCCGTGGATTTAGGGACTCCACAGTCCGATGTTTGGTTGCAGGGACCCGTCACCTCTTTGAAGACGTTGAGGACTTACAACGCCAGGTATCAAAGGAGTGAAGAGATGTACCCTTAAACCAAGGCAGAATCCGTAGGGGATCGGGGTGGTTGATCGTTAGTTTTAAGACATCACGGTCGAGGTTAAGGACGTCATAGTCTGTGGATTTTAAGGACTCCACAGTCCGGTATTTGCTCTGGATGCTTCACACGGGTTCACTGCCGTGCTTGGCGAGGACCAGGCTCCGCTCTGGACGTTTTCCACGGGGTCAAAGAGTGACATTATCCGCTTTCCACGTGACCAGGAATTTTGCACTAGATGCTTCACACGGGTTCACTGCCGCGCTCGGCGAGGACTAGGCTCCGCTCTGGATGCTTCACACGGGTTCACTGCCGTGCTCTGCGAGGACCAGGATCCACTCTGGACGTTTTCCACGGTGTCAAAGAGTGACGTTATCCGCATTCCACGTAACCAGGAATTTTGCACTAGATGCTTCACACGGGTTCACTGCCGTGCTCGGCGAGGACTAGGCTCCGCTCTGGACGTTTTCCACGGGGTCAAAGAGTGACATTATCTGCGTTCCGCCTGACCAGGAATTTTGCACTAGATGCTTCACACGGGTTCACTGCCGTGCTCGGCGAGGACTAGGCTCCGCTCTGGACGTTTTCCACGGGGTCAAAGAGTGACATTATCCGCGTTCCACGTGACCAGGAATTTTGCACTAGATGCTTCACACGGGTTCACTGCCGTGCTCGGCGAGGACTAGACTCCGCTCTGGACATTTTCCACGGGGTCAAAGAGTGACATTATATGCGTTCCACGTGACCAGGAATTTTGCACTAGATGCTTCACACGGGTTCACTGCCGTGCTCGGCGAGGACTAGGCTCCGCTCTGGACGTTTTCCACGGGGTCAAAGAGTGACATTATCCGCGTTCCACGTGACCAGGAATTTTGCACTAGATGCTTCACACGGGTTCACTGCCGTGCTCGGCGAGGACTAGGCTCCGCTCTGGACGTTTTCCACGGGGTCAAAGAGTGACATTATCCGCATTCCACATGACCAGGAATTTTGCACTAGATGCTTCACACGGGTTCACTGCCGTGCTCGGCGAGGACTAGGATCCGCTCTGGATGCTTCACACGGGTTCACTGCCGTGCTCTGCGAAGACCAGGATCCACTCTGGACGTTTTCCACGGGGTCAAAGAGTGACATTATCCGCGTTCCACGTAACCAGGAATTTTGCTGATTGTATCCGCATTTCACGGGATGGAGGTTTGACTGTTGGCGATATGTATACCACCGAGCCATAGAACTGGGAGTTGCCGCTGTTCCGCTTAGCTTGAAGTTGTGTCCGTTGTTACGAGACGAGTGTTGGGATGATCTCTAGGTCACTTGTGGCCCGTCGAGATTTAGCTTCTTTCTTTGGTGAAACCTGGGGGAGGGAGGTATGTTCCTTTTTTGTTTATGCCATTGGATTGCATACAGGGTGTGATGGAACATCACCTGTAAGGCATACATTTTCTTTTTATTTTATTTCTTTTTCCGCGATGCTCTATCGTTTCAGCTTTTATATCGCGAAGGTCGCGATTGCCCCATCATTTCGGCTATTTTTCGCGGTGCCCAATCATTTCGGCTATTTTTTTTTATTTTCACTCGCTGTTTTTTATTGCGAGTTGCCCCATCATTTCGGCTATTTCGTAGGCATGTGTGGCTTGTAAGCTTTTTCGCCGCAAGCTTGGATTTTAGACACCGATTTCGGCATCAGCACCGCTGCAACTGGGATGCTGCCGGAGCGAATCATCATTTGCCTCTGTCGATATTGAACAAAGGTGGCTTAGTAAACAGGGTTAAGGGTCCTGTCGACCAAGGCTTTTGACTTCATGAGCCGTAAGGGTCTCACAAGGGTATTTCTCCCTACAAGTCGTGAGGATCTTGCAGGTGCATTTTCTCCTTAGGGATCGTGAGGATTCCTAAGTGTATGTTCCTCTGTAAGTCGTAGGGATGCTACAAGAGGGTTTTCTCCTTATGGGTCGAGAGGACCTACAGGGGTTGCTCATCATATGGACATGTCCCTAGTCACGGGTGTGACTTTGCTGGGGAAATGTTTTTTCGCGCCCGTGGATTGTATACAAGGGTCAGTATTGAGCCTCTTGTAGGGCAATATCGAAGGTTGTGGAGGATTTGCTTAAGAACAGGTTTAGGTTTCTGTAATTTAAGACTTTCAAATCTCATGAGTCGTGGGGGTCCCATAAGAGAATTCTCCTTACGAGTCGTGAGGATCTCGTAAGTGTATTTTCTCCTTAGGGATCATGAGGATCCCTAAGTGTGTTGCTCCTTTGTGAGTCGTAAGGATCTCACGCCGGTGGTTTCTCCTTACAAGGTCGAGAGGACCCTGCAAGTGTCTTTTTAACAAGGTTGCGACCTTTCGGGTTTTCACAAACACTCGCCGGTAGTCCTGCTGTTTTTACTCACGGAGCCCTTTCGGGTTTTCATCCGTGCCCATTTTGCTTATGGACATACCGTTTTTTCATTCATTTTTTTTTATTTTTCTTTTTCTCCCTTTTTTTGTCAGCCTAAGGATGCTGCGGTAGTAGTTTAGGGACGTTTCGGTCCGTCGTTAGTTTAAGGACGTTTCGGTCCGTCGATAGTTTAAGGACGTTTCGGCCCGTCGTTAATTTAAGGACGTTTCGGTCCACCGTTAGTTTAAGGACGTTTCGGTCCGTCGTTAGTTTTAAGGACGTTTGGGTCCACCGTTAGTTTAAGGACGTTTCGGTCCGTCGTTAGTTTAAGGACGTTTCGGTCCGTCGTTAGTTTAAGGACGTTTCGGTCCGTCGCTATGGGAAGGCCGGCTGCTGCTTATAAAGTCTGAGCCTAGGAAGATAGTGAGCGGACATAGTCGTCGTCATCTATCATTGACCCAGGGTGTGGCTTATCAAGCGTAGTATTTCTTTAAGAAGCGGCCGTTTATTGGCCTGAAAGGCATTTCACCGTGCATATCCATGAGTAGGTAGGCTCCACCCTGGTAGACCTTGTCTATGATGTACGGGCCTTCATAGTTTGGTTCAAATTCTCCTCGCTTGGCACGATTGGGGATCATAGGTCTTTTGACCACCAGTACGAGTTCGCCTTGGCGGAATGTCCTCGGCCTGGTCAATCTTTCGTACGAGTGCGTCATTTTTGCTTTGTAGGCCTCTAGATGTTGTTGCGCTATGAGCCGGGTTTCGTCGAGGGCATCAAGCTCCTCAAGCCGGAGGTGAGCATTTTCTTCGTTCGTCAGCTCGTGGTGGACTGCTACTCGTAGAGAAGGTAACTCTATCTCAAGGGGGAGCACTGCTTCCGTCCCAAATACTAACGCGTACGGCGTTGTGTTCGTGGCCGTCTTGAATGTAGTTCGATAAGCCCAGAGGGCTTCTTGCATCCTTTCGTGCCAGTCTCTCTGATTCCTGGAAACGGTCTTTTTTATGATCTTCGTCAAGGTCTTATTGAAGGCCTCGGCCAGACCGTTAGCTCGTGGATTGTAAACCGAAGAATATCTCCAGTCTATATTGTGCTGCTGTGCGAAGCGGCTAATCTTATGGCTTCGGTAGGCCGGCCCATTATCGGAGATAATCCGCCGTGGAGTTCCGAACCGATAGATGACGTGCGTCTTGAAGAAATGGAGGATATTCTCCGTCTTCACTTCCCTCAGTAGTACTGCTTCTGCCCATTTGGAGAAGTAATCAGTTGTCGCCAAGATAAAACGGTGTCCCCGGGATGATGCTAGCTCAATGGGGCCGACTATGTCAGTCCCCCACATTTCGAATGGCCAACTAGCCACCGTTGGGTGCAGTGGATTCGGATGTTGGTGGATGAAGTCTCCATGAATCTGGCATGAGTGGCATTGCTTCGCATACTCGAGGCAGTCCTGGATCATCGTGGGCCAGTAGTAACCCATCCGTTTAATTTTTAACTTCATCTTTGGGCCTGCTTGGTGAGAACCGCAAAGTCCGTCATGAACTTCCTGAATGACTCTTTCTGCTTCGTCAGGTCCTAAGCATCTCAGCCATAGAGAATCAAACGATCTCTTGTATAGAATATCGTTGACGAAAGCGAAAGATAGAGCTCGTTTCATGAGCTGATGTCTTGAGGACACTTCTTTGGGCATTCGGTGGGACTTAAAGTAGTCTATGAAGACTTCCCTCCAGTCTTCGGCCTTCTCATGGTCTTTTATTTATAGGGTCGTCTGCTCAGTCACTCCTTTCTCTTCGGGTGATTCCGAAGGTATTTCCGCCAGGGCGAGCACTCGACGGCTTTGTACCACGATTCTGACGTCGTCGAGGTTCTCGTCAGCCAGTTCTTTAGCAAGTTTAGCCAACGCGTCTGCTTTGCTGTTTTCCGCGCGCGGTATGTTCTCCAAAATATAGGAGGGAATTTGGGTCAACGGTTGTTGCACCTTTTCACCGTACTTCACCAACTCCGGTTTGCACATTTGGTAGTCACCATTTACTTGACTAATGACCAGCTGAGAATCCCCGTATATAAGGAGTTCTTCAATTCCCATGTCGATGGCAATTTCGAGGCCTGCTATCAGAGCTTCGTATTCAGCTTCATTGTTTGTCCTCGGCTCTGTTAAAGAGAAGGCGAAGCGCATCATCCCTCCTTGTGGGGTTGCAAAGACGAGGCCTATCCCCGATTTGATCATTGGGATACCTTGTTTCTGTTTCTTTACGGAGGACGCTCTATTGAAATAGAGTTCCCATCGGGTGCTTCCGCTGCTAATCGCATCAAATGCATGCTCGTCCGGCAGATCACAGTTCAGAGGAGAATCGGCCGGTATTGGGTGCTCAGCGAGAAAGTCGGCAATGGCCTGGCCTTTCACTGCCTTGAGAGGTTGATACGTTATCGAGAACTCCATCAAGAGCAGGGCCCACTTAGCGAGTCGTCCCGTCAATATGGCTTTCGACATCAAGTATTTAAGGGGATCCACTTTTGAAATGAGACGAACTTCATGCGCCAACGCATAGTGCCTGAGCTTTGTTATCGCGAAGATTAACGCCAAGCAATGTTTTTCAATGGGAGAGTAGTTGCTTTCTGCCCCCAGTAGAACGTAACTTAAGTAGTAGAGTGCTCTCTCTTTCCCCTGATCGTTCTCTTGTGCCCATAACGCGCCCAAGGAACCTTCGAGGGCGGTCGTATAAAGAATGAGGGGTTTTTCCTTGACCGGCGCGGCCAACACCGGAGGGTTTTGCAGGTACTGCTTGATCTCGTCTAGTGCACCTTGGCATTTGTGATCCCAAACGAATGGAGTTCCCTTTTTCATCAGGTGACTGTAAGGACGGCATTTGCCCGAAAGATTAGCGATAAACCGCCGGATGTATGCGAGCTTCCCCTCGGTGTCGAACGATGAATCCCAGGAATTTGCCCGAGGAGACTCCAAACGCGCATTTGAGGGGATTCATTTTCAAATTATATTACCGAAGGCGTCGAAATACAGTCTCCAGATGCTTTAAATGATCTTCGTATGACATGCTCTTTACTACGAGGTCATCGATATAGCACTCGACGACGTCGTGTATGAGGTCATCAAAGATCTTTGTCATGGCCCTTTGATAGGTAGCGCCAGCGTTCTTTAGACCAAAAGGCATAACCCTGTAGCAGAATATACCCAAAGAGGTCCGGAAACCGGTGTGCTTCTGGTCTTCAGGATGCATCTTTATCTGATTGTATCCTGACGAACCATCCATAAAGGAGAAAACCTCGTGAGTGGACGTGTTATCTATCATTAGCTCGGTTACCGGCACCGGGAAATCATCCTTTGGACAGGCTTTATTGAGATCCCTGAAATCCACGCATATGCGTACCGTCCCATTCTTCTTCATTACCGGGACGATATTGGCGATCCAGTCGGGATATTGGACTTCTTGGATAAATCCAGAATCGATCAGCTTCTTGACTTCGGCGTTGATGCTCATCTCAAGCTCGAGTCGCATCCTCCTTGGCGCCTGCTTGACTGGCTTGATATCTGGGGATATTGCTAATTTATGCACAGCAATCTCCGGATCTAATCCTGGCATCTCGGAGTAGTTCCACGCGAAGCAGTCTTTATGCCGTAGAAGCACGTTCTTTAATGCAGCCACCCTTTCTTCGGATAACAGCTCGCTGACAAATGTTGGTCGCGGGTCGTCTGCCGATCCCAACTCAATCTTCTTGAGGTTATCTGCAGTAGTATGTATACCATCTTCCAGTTCTTTCGGAGCGGGCGGAAATTCTGAGATCACCTCATCATCGCTGTTCTCAAAGCACCGGGGAAGGTCATCTACGTTCTCGGGCTCTTCTCCTAATATCGTAATCGTATAACAGGTGCGAACCCGCTCCCCGGACTGAGGTGGACCCGGTTCTGCTCTTGCGGCCTTGGGTTCATGCTTTTGTGGCGGCGTTACCCTCCAGCCGTCGGATAAAGCGAATCTGCCCTGTTGGTATTGGTCCTCGACCCAGTTCTTGAAGGTGAAGCAGTCTTCGATAGGGTGTCCTATAGCTCGGTGATAAGAGCAATAGCCCGGATGAGATGCCTTGTTAGCTTGCTCAGGATGTCTAGACTCTGGAAGCGCGATCATTTGATGTTTTATAGAGAGCTTGAGTAACTTCTCCATCTTGTCTCGGGGGAAGGAGTACGCTCGACTCATCTTCTTCATGAGGGACAGATCCGAGCCGTGCAACACCCGACCACGTAACCCTCTAATCTTGCGTCTTTGTTGTCGGCTCCTCTTTCCGCTTCTTGATTTATTTCCGTCTCTGCGTCGGGCCTTTCGTACAACGGATTGACGAGGATGAGCGTCTTTATCTTTTGCAGCCTGTTGGAATAGACGTTGCGTCCTGGCCTTTTTGTAGATGGCCATTTCGTGGTTGTGGTCTTCCCGAGCTTTCTGACCCACTTTCCTGATAGGCTTGCCTATTCGTTCTTCAAACGACGGACTCGGCGCTTCAATCGCGGGGTCTAGTTTTGATGAGGGGTTGGCATCTCCCGACGAGGCGTCCTCCTCTTCATCAAAGGTATATATAGCGTAGCTGCTGTGAGCCCGTTCCCGTTTTCCGGCTCTTGTGTATCCAAGCCCGAGTGTTTCCATTTTCCCGTTGGGCAATTTGCGTTGAGTCCCGGGGACATCCCAGATCCTGTTGTAGAACCGAGCCTGCCGAACAGTCTGTTTTAAGGGTACTTCTTGGCGCTTCAATAGCTTCTTTAATCCATTTGTATAGTATCTGGGCAGACGGATGGGTTGGAGCCTGTCAAGTGCAGCATCCGCGCCATGCCAGATCTCTTTCTCTATTTTCGACTCTGAGGATCGGTAGAATAGGATCACCTTCTCACCCCTTTGCCTGGGAGGGACGTAAAATGTTTGCAGGTCCTGCACATTATGAGCCTGAAGCGTGTCGAGATCCTTGTAGTGTTCTCGCGGTACCATGGTGATTTGCAAACTATGGTCATCGCCAGGGGGTGCTTGTATTGATAGCCGATTGGAGAACACAGCATTAACTTCATCTTCTGAATCACTTCCGAAGACTAACATGGGGGCGGGCGTCCCCAGGTTGTTGCGTTGAGATGGCCCTGCATAAACCATCTCTTCTTCTTCTTCGGTATCGCTCCCGAAAACAGGGATGGCGGCGGCGGCTTTGTTCTCCGGGTTGCGACACCTTTCTGTATCCTCGAAATCTGGCAAAAAGTACTTCGCATCTTCGTATTTGCGGACTTCATTCACGGAAAATGGGTTTAACTCACCTGTTACGGTGTACTCGAAACCATCCTTAAAGTACTTCATACACTGATGTTGTGTAGAAGGGATGATGTTGTATTCGTGTAACCAAGGACGACCGAGCAAGGCGTTGTAGCAGGTCTTGGCGTCAATGACATGGAATTTGATGTCTGTGACGAGAAGTCCAAAGCGTGTAGGGTTGCTAGGCACGCGCACAAGGGTCTACGAGGCATCAACCATGCCCGAATAAAAATTTAGCCGTGCCGAACAACCCGAATACGGAACTTTAAACTAGAGATTAGGCGAAAACAAGTATGCTAAACACTTTAACACTAAGTGAGAGGGATTACAATCTTTGTAGATCCGGTCCTTCACTTCATATGCTCCGTGTTGTGGTCCCTTCGCTGCGATCATCGGGATCCGGACTCTCGAGAGGTTCCACGAAGAGAAAGACGCAACCTTTGCTTCCGATCTTCGATACTAAGATGATCTACCTTGAAGTTTCTTTAACACAAGCTAACACTCATGAAATGATGTGAACACCCTCATCTAAATGGCAAGGGAAGATGAGGATGATGAAGTGGGATTTTTGCTCTCTTTATTTATCTTTTTCTCATATTTATTCATCACCTTTGAAAAATCAAGCAAGCTTTTTCATGAAAGAATCAAGGAAGAAGAAGAATAGTGATCCATTTTCTTTTGTGATGAATAATGAAAGGATTAATATGACAAATAATGCAACCATGGTTGACTTAACCATTATAGAGAATTGACTAGGGTTAGGGTTTGGGTTGGGTTAAAGCATGAGTCACTTACAAATATCTTTATCATGACAAAATGAAAAGCTTCTAGAAACATCTAGAAAGCTTAACCCTAATCCAAACCCTAATCATGTTTAAACTCCACTAAACAAGTTGCATTAGTTATCATATCATGTTACAATATTATATATCACATATATAATATTTATCGTAACCAAATAAAATAATACAATTAACATATATCGCATATATATCAATGTATTACCCGAGTGAGAAAAAGAATCTTTTAGTGAGCAAATATTAGTTAATGCAATTTAATATATTATATATATTATTATACATTAAATTATCGAATCAACACTTGATCCGACAATCCGGCTATATCGCATATAACCGACTAATATTTATCCGTACCGATTCATCGAATCAACACTTGATCCGATGACCCGGCTGATATCAAATATCGCGAGAATAGAATACGGTATCACATATAGCATTATCCTCGGTCCCGCACATATCACATATGTGCTCCTACTCCGTTTTGCCTGAGTCAAGAAACCTCTGTGTAGGACTCTAAAGAATCGTCAATACGCCGGCAGTAGGTGATGATCATATCAAACACCCACAAGCTGCAAGCGGTCAGCTAAACGTAACAGCTACCCAGGTATTGAACGCTCAGAAGATCAACAAGCAAGCCTGTACATTCTCCTGCGAATCCAAACAGTAACACTCCCGTACAGTCCGGTCTCGTCGTCTGATATGTTGCATATCTCGCCTAGGGGTGGTAAACGTCAGACCCCAGTAGCTTGATAAGTCGTATCGATTTGAGGTCTATAACAGTTCGAGAAACTACTGATAACACTTACCAGTAAATCTCAGCAACCCTGGCCAGGGATTTCCGGTTATAGCCAATCGAACACAGCACAACATCTACTCCCTATACCGGGAGAGACGAATCCCTTCCTATCGCTCATTGCCTCCATGTGATTCGGGACTGTACCCAAAAGCCACCTTTTTGCACGCCCTCTTAGACGTGGTATGATGGAAATCAAAGCACAGTGGAAATCACACAAGACTCTATGACGATCTCGGGTCAACAGACTACTCTGTACCAGTGTCACCGGAGAACTGCCATCTGACGTGAGGTATAATACCATCTGGGAGTTCTCGGCGAGTCCGTCCAGTGTACCCAGTCTCCACTGAGCACCCGTACACCATCCTTGATGTCAAACACCGATGGATATGGGATCATCCATCGCCCATCATATGGGTCAAGATGCGTATACGCTAGTCTACTCTGGTGCATCGATGCCCTATCTCGATACACCCTCGACTAGGAACAGTTATAGGATGTACTCGTCGACTACCGTGGCCCCACTAGTATGATCTCATTATAGTCCCAGTAGTCGAGTACATATCCTAAGGGCTTTATCAACATGTAATATAAAGACAATCAGAGTACATGTTAAGATAAAGTATAACCAGATAGCATACTATCATGTCGAGCAAGAAAGTCCTCCCTATATATGTCCTAGCATCCACTACAATATACATCGTATGTACAGTAATGGCCTCTAGGGCATACATATAACTAACAATCTCCCACTTGCACTAGGGCCATCTGTTGTGGTATCACATACCCAACAATTAGCTGCGGTTGAAGTATCTCATACTCAACCATCCCATAAAAGTCTCTACTAGGAAAAAGGCCTTTGTGAGTGGATCCGCGCTGTCGTCCTCTGTATCTACTCTCCTAACCTCGATCTCCCTAGAGATCAACCATCTCCATGATCAGGTGATACTGCCTAAGAATTATATCTGGATTTCTGATGGGACGGTAGTTCCTTGGGTAAAGCCACAACTCCATTGTCACACAATGGTAGGAACGAAGTTCATCTCATGAACTTATATCTATCCAGACTGCCTCTTTGGTAGCATCCTTGGTAATGATGTATATTGCCTTTAATCGTCTAGTAAGTCACGGTATCTAGCTTGGAACTCTTCCAACATACCATCCCTCCACTGAGGGTAAAAACAATGCCTGCGACTGACATTCAGTCGTCCTTATCACCTAGGAACCTTTCCAGTGATTCTCCCCAGGATCGATTGATACCATCTCACTACATCTAATGAGTATCCTAACATCCAATTACATCTACCTCATAGATGAAAACACAGGATTTAGGAGGTATCACTTTCATCCTATATGGAGAATCCTTGTGATAAGCGGAGATTGTCCGAGCGTAGCACAGGAAATTCCTTCCTTATCAAAGGTATGTCATCCACGTACTCTACGAGGATCACCACCATACACTCTACTATCTTTTTGTACATACAAGGTTCATCTACCATTTTGATGAAGTCAAACTCTTTGACTACCACATCAAAACAGATGTTCCAACTCCGCGATGCCTTTTTATCACATAAAACATCTTGCGCACGTTTCCGCTGCTCCCACTGTCTACGAAGCCCTCTGGCTGTGTACTTATAGACGCTCTCTTCCAAAACATCATTTAGAAAAGCAGTCATGACACCCAACTACTAGATATCGTAAACATGGTATGTAGCCGTGGCAAGTAGGATCTGGATAGACTTAAGCATAGCTTTGAAAGCCTCAACCTTTCCATGTACACCAAGTAATCTTCTCAAGATATACTCGCTCCTGATGGGGATTTAACCCTTCAGATAAAGCAACCAAAGTCCATACTTTGTTGGTGTATAAGGATTCCATCTCAGATCGCTAAGCATCCAGCCATTCTTACAGAGTCCCACTCCTGATGGCCAGCTCGAAACTAGTTGGGTCATCATCTCATGATGCATTCCTCGCTCCCACTGTCATAGAGAAACCGAAGTATCTCTCAGGTGGGTGAGGAACCCTTCTAGATCGGCGGAGAGGCTGAGATTCGTTGGAAACTATTGAATCCACATTCAATAGGTATGCAGCTTCTCAAGTGCATAACTCCCAAAAGGAAATAGAAAACTCAGTAGTACTCATCATAGAGCAAACCATATCACATATGGTGCTATTGCTCCGCCCCGATATCCCATCGTGCTATGGTGTATACGGAGGAGTAGTGCTGAGAGAGAATCTCATTCTCCTTTAGAATAATCCAGGAATTCCGTGCTTAAAGTATTCTCCACCTTGATCTCATCAAAGGACATAATACTTATACCCATAATTTGGTTCTCTACTTCTAACTTATATTCTGTGAATATCTCAAAAGCTTCGGACTTGTGTTTCAATAGGAACATATGTCTGAATCTTGAGAGATCATCAGAGAATGTAATGAAGTATAAAGAACCGGTCTTGGCATGTGTAGACAGGAGATTTTTCATACATCAGCATGTATCAATCCCAAGAGTTTACTAACTCTTTCTCTGTTTCCAATAAACAAAGCTATGGTCATCTAATCTTTGTGACATGACTGGAAAGTTTCATAAGATGTAAATTTAAACTAATTTAAATATGCATCTTTATGCAACTTCATCCAGTCGGGTCACATTGATATGACCTAGTCTACAATGTCTCAAGAAGGATTCGTTCATATCTGAACTCTTCCTCTTGTGTGTGTTCTGTATACTAAGAACTGTAGTTTGATTTAGAACTTCAATGCTTTTAGATAACGTACCTGAACCGATCAACTCTTGATATAGGAAATGTTCAAAACATTATCCAACAATACAAAATTATATCCTTTCTTTACTAATAAAAAGAATGATATGATGTTGTATATCAGGTTCGGTATCTAATAACATTTGTTCAGAATCAATGTATTCTTGTAATACAAGGTGACAGTGACCAACAGACTTGGCTGCAACACTTGCACCATTTTCTGTCTCATGAAACTTATCACCCGTTCTCAGTTCTCTACCTTTCTGTAGCCCATGTAACGGATTACATATGCGGGATCCTGATCCGGTATCTAATACCTAGGACGTTGAGGATACTGAGAAACAGTTCTTTATAATGAACACACCCGAAGATGATGCATCAACATGCACTGTCTTCGTTTGGGCGGCACGGAAATTCTGGTAATCCCCAATTTCCTGCTCTGTCTTATAACAATTATAAGTTGGAGCGGGACCAACGTTCCCCAACTCAGTATAACAAGCGGGTTCGGTCAATATATCCGTATTATTATCTTGATTAAGGCGTGATATGGTCGCTACCTGGAGAGAGAGAGAAGAAAACACTCAGCGTATGCTCTTGCAAGATTAGATTGGTTATCTAATATATCTAATCAGGATGTCTCCCACTGTTTTAGTCAAATCTTCCTTCAAACCCTAAAAGGAAAGACTAGCCGGGATTAATTACACGCTACAAGTTCGCCAATCTTTCAGCCAGGCCAGTGTCGGTACTTTGAGGGAGGTCCCCCGTGCTATCGCACGAACCTAATTAAAGTAAACCTCGTTTTCCCAGAGGCGTAACCCCGTTGACACCTTTCTAGACACCTACATGATCGGCTAATTGTAATGTGTAAAACTCTCCCAGGAGTAACTTTTACTCGCAGTGGGTATCGGGATCCAACTATCTCATAGAAGGTATGCAATCTCATTGCAAATTTCAACATTTGAAATTCCCAATAATATTTTACCCCTAGCACTTATGACCTTAACTAAGGTCAACATATCATAAGCAGTAGTCAAGTTCTAGCCGTCATTTCATGATTAATCAGACCCACCCTATATGATCCTCAACTATGGTCGACATAATCACATGAATGTCCTAACTAATCGCATCATATGCAGTGTAGGAAGACATCACTTAGCTACCGTACACTACGCCTCAACTAAAGTCGACATACGCAGCACGAATACTAAGTACTCTACTTCCTAAAATGACGGAGGGCTACGACAGGTTATAAAGAAAACCCTTTGCATAATGAACTTGATATGGTTGTAGAATCAAATGATTTTAAAATAGAGTGTTTTTGAGGCTTTTCTAGTTTTGCTAAAGGGGTCACTCCCGGTGAAGGGATCGTCGGCCCTTTCCTCGTCGAATGAGATGCGGGATATATCATATATATCACTGTGCAAAGCAGAAACTATAGAAGCAATCAAAAGACAATCCGAGAGTTGTAGCATCTGCCAGTTATTGCTAAAGGAGTCACTCCCGGTGAAGGGATCTCGGTCCTTTCCTTATCGAATAAGGTGCAGGATGTTCTACAAGGAACACCGCGATGCAAAGCAAGAACTGTAGCTACCTGTTTTTGAAAATTCGATTCCACAACATCTTAGGTTTCTTTTATTTCATTAATCATATTAATGAAGTCCCATTTTATTATACTTCACAAGCATCAGATATGAAACGAAATCAACAATATAATATATATATCTCATATAATATAAACATTCATCTCAGGCAGTAATATGATCTCATCACAGAACATTGCAGCAGAAGAACATATATGAAATATTGGATACACTAGGACGTCCGTGTTTTCAATACGAGCCTGTATAAAACACGGATTCCACGGTCGCGATGAATAGCCAAACCCACATCCCTAGACCCCTACGAGAGCGGCAAGTAACACTGCCAATTCTAGGGTTAGGAGACCCGGTCTCGACCCCTCGAGATGGTCTCCCACTGGACCCTAGAACCCGGTTACTTGTGCTCCCCGCCTTGGGTCTATCCTAATGCGGAAAAGTAAATAATATACAACGGTGACATCTTCCGCTACCTGGAAATGCCCCAATAAAAGAATATTACATACAAATGAATTTTACATGAATGATAAAGAAAAAACTCTCATCTCACATAAAACCCCCGGCTATTCAAAACGCGACGATCCAATACAACATATCACAGCAACACATAATATCTCATATCATCAACGTAAGCAAGTATGCGTATCCCGATTGTCGTTGATGTATAGCAACGAAGCCGGCGATACACCACATACTACGCTTACGGTCACAGAAAAGAAAGTGTAAAACTACAACAGTTGGAATCCGCAATCTCTTTAGACATCGCATGCCTAACCAAATGAATTTCTTAGACATCGCATGCCTAACAATTATAAACCCCGCATTTTAGTCTCATTATCGAAAACTCTTTTCAATGTCAAGACGGGAATTCAACAAGATTCCCGACGACCTGATCGAATACTCGTCGCAAACTTTAGTAGACGGCCGCACCCCCAGATACCTGTTAGTGTATATGCCCTAGAGGCCATTACTGTATCATACTGGTTTGTATATTACTTAATGGATGCTTGGGATATTCACCTTGTATATACAATCTTGCTCAAAATAGTAGTATGCTACTTGGTTTGTTTCTACTTCAATGTGTACATGTGTTTATATTTTGTATATCGCCTATACACATTAGTGGAGCCCTTAGGATCTTTGCTTGATTACCAGCGATGTGATGGCCGTCACACTAGTGGGGCTGGGTAATCTATAAGCACATCCTTATGCAGGTCCCTGGGCGCAGTACTGTCGAGACAGGGCATCGATACTCCAGAGTAGACCAGCGCATGCGCTTCTCATCCCATTGTGGGAGACGGTCTGTCCCACAGCCGTCAGTACGTCGTACTTGAGATAGTATGCGGGTGCTCGTTAGGTTACGGGTACACTGGACAGGACTCGTCGGGAACTGACTAGTTGGTATTATACCTATCGTCAGTTATCAGTTCCCAGGTGACATGAGTACAGCTTAGTCTGCTGACTTGACACTGTCACTCCGGCTCGAGTGTGTTCCCACTGTACTTTGACCACTACCCTACCACGGCTCAAAGGAGTCGTGCAAACAGGTAGTGGTTGGGTGCAGTCCCGAAGCACTTGGAGGCAGTGACGGTTAGACAGGATTCGTCTCTCCCGGTATTGGGGGTTGACATCGCGCTGTGTCTAGGAGAGCCATTACACGAGTAGTCCCTGGCCAGGGCAATCGAGATATACTGGTAGGTTTCCAGTGTTATCTCAGGGTGTTTTGGGCTTCGCTCCGGCACGACTTGTACCGCTATTGGGGGACTGACGTTTACCGCCCCCTAGGCCCGCCATGCGATGTATCAGACGAACAGACCGGACTGTACGGAGAATGTCACACTCAGGCTCAGTAGGAGTTCAGATGGGTTTCGCCTCGTCGGTCTTCTTGTCGGCATTACCTGGGGACCGTTACGCACAGCTAGTGCCGCTTACGGTCTGTGGTTAAACCCACTGCCAGCGTAGTGTCGAGTCTTTAGAGTCCCACACAGAAAGCTTTTCGCCTTTAGGCAAAAGAGTAGAGGTCGCATGGTATTGCGACAGGTCGCATGGTTTTGCGACAGGGTTCGGTCACATCCGTGCACTTGTCCGCGTACAGTGTCCGGACAGTTTACACTAGCGGGCTTTGGTTTAAGCCAGATCCTAGTGTACCTCATAGGATTGGATTTATCCAGTTTGCATTCGTGTTCCTCGGAACGCGGATGCGGGTGTGTATGCACAGTTGACAGGGAGGCACAGACAGCGGATTCTCATTAGGGTTGTTGACAGTTGACCGTTGACTTTTTGACTTTTTGCTCAACCCTAATGAGAATATGTTATGTGATTAACTATTATATTAATTAAGTATTATGGTGACTTGGTTGTTGACTTTTGTTGACTTTGTTGACTTGTTGACTTTTGTTGACTTGTTGACTTTGTTGACCGGTTGACTAGGCTTGACTAGTTGACCATCATGATAACCATGGCTATCATTTCATGCCAAAGACTTTTACTTGCTTGCTCATTTGAGTAAAATGAGTGCATGACATGATAAGGTTATGGTTGCTTCAACCATCACATAAGACTTTTATTGATATGATGAGTTATGATTACATTGGATTATGAGAGGGTGAGAGACAAAAGAGAGCCTCATTCTTTCTTGCTCATTCTCTCTCTTGTTCTTGAGCTCTCCTCTTGCTCTCACCCTCAACCTCTTGCTCCCTCTCTTGATCTATGGTTCTCTTGTCTCATGAGTTGAGAATCAAGAACCATAGATAAAATCCCATTCTATTTCCTCTCTACTCATTCTAGTTCACTAGGTTTAGCAAACCAAGTGAACTAGTTTCTTCAAAGAACGAAGAAGGAGCTAAAGGTTGGAGCTTTCAAGTGGATCTATCTTCGGCGTACGGAGACGACGAGAAGGAGCCATCGGACCACCATCGGAGCTTGAAGAGAAGGAGTTCAAGACAAGCTAGGTATAACCCCCTAACCGAGTAGCTAGAATCTCTTAGTTAGGATGTTAGATAGATGTTTAACCAAGATCCGGGTTATAGGTCCATGTTACCTTCTTTAAGAAAATCGTTTTTTACCAAATTCCGCATTCCCGAAAGTACCGGGAGAGGTAGCATGGACTTACAGTGCTAACAGTGCCTAATTAAACTCTATCTAACATGTTAGCAAGTAACTAGAAGATCGATCAACGAAAAAGTCCCGAAACGAACCCCGGATTTTTTAAACTTTCTGTCGATTTTAAAAGTGCTGGAAAACTTTTTTGAAAAACACCAAAAATCGACTCAGGCTTTTTTAAAGATACTGCAAAAATTTGGGCCGCTGAAACGATCAAAGCGCCGCGGAAACGCGGCCGAGTTGACTCGTTCAACGATTTTCTTTTCTGCAGTTTGGTCATTGGGGTATTTTGGGATTTTTAGAATATATATTTTCAACCCAGATTTTCCAGAACGAAAATTTTATTTTGGGGTCCCGAAAATCCGTATTTTTGATCGAACTTCTAAAAGACTTGAGCTAACGGGTTTTCTGTAATGTGATATTTGTATTAAACGTCTACTAATCGCTATATGTCGATTAGTGGGGGTTATACAAATCTGTGATCTGTAATGTGCTGGAATGTGTATATAAATATGTTGGATTGTCGCGGGTGAATAGCCGGGGGTTGTGAGACGAGAGTTTTCTTTTCTTTCAATTCTTGTAAATTTGTAAATTGATGTAATAATTATTTGTATGGCCGCACAACCGGGTCGGGGTTGTAGCCGTCATTGTATAATTTCTTTTTACTGTTTTTGCTCCTAGGATAGACCCATGGAGGGGGTGCACAAACTACCGGGTATGCCGAAGTGTCGAGTGGCCTACTGAGGTTACTACGCTTCGGGTACTTGGCGGGTAGTTTGCCGCACCCGTAGGGGTCTTGGGTGGGGTATTGGCTATTCACCGCGACCGTGTTATCTGTTTTTGTTACAGGCTCGTACAAATTACAGATTGCTAGTATATCCAATGTATTTATCTGTGATCTGAAATGTTTATCATTGCAGTATATCTATATATGATATTATTTAGGCGTTGCTTATGTTTTACAGACGCGCTAGCCCAGCCCCCGCTCTGTCGTTAGTTAAGTAACCTAACGGGTAATGACGGGGCCCCGTGGCGAATGCGAATGGCATAAGCGTACGTCATATTTTGGTTGTTTTCTGCAATGGTAGGATTAAATGATGGGACGCATTAAAAGAACTAATGCAAGAATATCACGCATTAAAAGAACTAATGCAAGATAATAAACCAAGTTAAAGTCGTTGGAACACTTTCGAAAAACCACTCGGTTCTTTTCAAAACAACTTTTAAATGCGGAGCTTGAGCCACTCCTTTTAAAAGCTATCTCGTTCCATCGACCAAATCAAGTTCACTACGTTCACGGTTTTGCCAAAACCATCCGTAGCCCTCCGTCGTTTCACATGAATAGTCAATAGTATTCAAGCTGTGTTTGTTAGCTAAAGTCAAGGCACAGTGATTGGTAGCTATTGGGTATTCATGTGCAGCATAGATAGATGCGTTGGTTTGGAACAGTCGTACTGCCTTGTTGGCCAAAGTCAAGGGTAGGTGCTGGTGGATTCAAATTAACCTGGAGAACGACGGGCAGAACTTGACATGTGACTTATGATTTGTTGGCCAAAGTCAAGGTCATAAGAGCATGGGGCAAAAATCCACATCGGGAGTTTCATAAGTACTGAAACTTGCTAGATTTGCATACCATTTGGAGTGTGATGATTCTGGTAGGATTCCTTCAGTTTCGTCACGCAATGATATTTGGATCCCGATCCTACTGTGAGTATATGCTACTCCTCGGGAAATTTCTCACTAATCGATCAATGCTATAAACCTAGTAGGTGCCTAGAAAGGTGTTAGCGGGGCTACGCCCCCAGGGAAAAGAGGTTCTTTAATTAAGGAACTTCGCGAAAGCGTTGGAAAACCTCCCTCGAAGTACCGACACCGGCCTGGCTGAACGGTTAAGCAAGTATTGTGCGGTGGGATTGATCCCGGCTAATTCTTCCTTTATGGTTTGAGGAGGGATTCGAGAAACAGTGGGAGCCATCCTGTTTAGACAAACTAAAAACCACTCTAAACTTGCAAGAGCATCATGCTGAGTGTTTCTTCTTCTCTCTCCTAATTGCAGCGACCAAATCAACATGACTGGACTTAAGTTACTCCTAGATAAAAACAAACTGACAGGGCCAAACTACAAAGATTGGCTCAGGAATGTCAAGATAGCAATCACTTATGACAAGCTGGGGTATCTTCTTACCACCAAAGCTCCCCCTGTCCCTGGTCCAACTTCCAGCGTCGTGGATAAGGAAATCCGCAAGACTTGGGAGATTGATAGCGCGAAGGCCAAATGCCTCCTGCTTGCCTCGATGGACAACGAACATCAGAGGAGGCATGAGAATATGGACATGGAATCCATATTGCTTCATACAAAAGAACTGTATGGAGAGCAATCTCGTATCGCAAGATACGAAGCGTCGAAAAAGTTATTTTCGACAAGAATGGCCGTCGGATCATCAGTAGCCGAGCACGTGCTAAAGATGATCGGCTACATTGAGGAGCTCGCTGACCTAGGGATCACATTGGAGAGTGAGCTATATACGGATATAGTTCTCCAGTCCCTTCCTTCCACTTACGCCCAGTTCATACTGAACTTCAACCTACAAGAAAAAGAGGTTGAACTTTCAGAGCTCCTCAACATGCTGAGGAGCGCAGAGGGCACCCTACAGAAAGGTAGGGATACATCCACTTTGTTTGTAGGAGGATCATCTTCTTCTAGGTCCAAGGCGAAAGCCAAGGGAAAGAAGAAGAAGGCCCCCGCCAAACCAAGGGGCGGTGTTAGTAAAGTGGATACGAAGGGAAAAGCAAAAGCAACAAAGATAGCGGGGAAGCTTGTAGACAAGGAAGAATGCTTCTATTGTCATAAGAAAGGACACTGGAAGAATGATTGCAGGGCCTGGAAGGCCAGAACACAGGAATTGAAGCAGGTTGCAGCTTCAGCTTCAGGTGTGTATGTTATTGAAAATTGCCTTTCAATAAACTCTACTTCCTGGGTATTGGATACCGGATCAGGATCTCATATCTGTAATTCTTTGCAGGCGTTGAGAAACCGTAGGGTTTTGAAGGCAGGTGACATGACCCTCAAAGTTGCGAACGGAGCTAGCATGGATGCTAAAGCCGTGGGGGACTATCACCTGGGAATGTCAGATGGACATGTTTTGGTTTTGCGTAATTGCTTTTTTGTACCCAACGCAACTTGTAATATCATTTCTGTATCTTTAGTTTCTAAAGAAGGTTATGAATTTGCGTTTGTAAGTAATGTTGTAAACATTCACCTTAATCAAGTTTTGATTGGGTCAGGTACATTGAGTAATGGTATATACGTGCTAAACCAACCACAGATTTTCAACGTCCAGAATACACACAAAAGAAAGTCTCCGGAAATGAATCAGACTTTCTTATGGCATTGTAGATTGGGTCACATCAATGAGAGAAGGTTGAATAAGTTGCATAAAGAAGGATATTTGAATGCGTTCGAATATCAATCGTATGCCACTTGTCAATCTTGTCTCAAAGGAAAGATGACAAAGACTCCGTTTACTGGACAAGGAGTAAGAGCGAGCGAGCTCTTGGGACTCGTACACAGTGACGTGTGCGGTCCAATGTCTACACATGCCCGAAGCGGACATTCTTACTTCATTACTTTTACGGATGACTTCTCAAGGTACGGTTATGTCTTCTTGATGAAACATAAGTCCGAGGCCTTTGGAAAATTCCAGGAGTATAAGAATGAAGTAGAGAAACAGACCGGCAAAAGTATTAAGATTCTAAGATCGGATCGAGGTGGAGAATACTTAAGTGCCGAGTTCCTGGACTATTTAAAAGAGAACGGAATTCTCTCTCAGCTTACTCCTCCATACACCCCGCAACATAACGGTGTATCGGAGAGACGGAACCGCACCCTATTGGATATGGTGCGGTCCATGATGAGTAACGCTGAGTTACCGCGATCATTCTGGGGATATGCGCTAGAATCAGCCGCATACCTTTTGAACCGAGTTCCTACTAAGACCGTGCCTACTACACCATATGAGATGTGGTGTGGGAAGAGACCCTATCTTAAGCATATTAAGACATGGGGATGTCCAGCTTTTGTCAAAAAGCAGTATGCGGACAAGCTCGAGGCACGCTCAGTACAGTGCAAGTTTGTGGGATATCCAAAGAATTCCAAAGGATATTTCTTCTACTGTGAAGAGGAACAAAAAGTCATTGTTTCTCGTCATGCCTACTTCTTGGAAACTGAGTTTTTGGAAACCCAGATAAGTGGGAGCACAGTAGAACTGGAAGAAATTCCAGAACCACGGACTATTACTGAAAGTTTAGTGGAACCAGAGGGTTCAACAGAACAGGACATTCCTACGCCGCTCCGCAGGAGTAGTAGGCAGTCTCATCCGCCCGAGAGATACTACGGTTTTCTCATAGACGGGGATAGAGAGGATTGCATCATAGATTATGATGAGCCTACTAGCTTCCAGCAGGCCGTTCAGAGCGTTGACTCAGTGAAATGGCTGGATGCAATGCGGACCGAAATGGAGTCCATGTACACCAACAAGGTATGGACGTTGGACATTGCTCCAGACGGGGTAAAACCCGTAGGATGCAAGTGGATCTTCAAAAGGAAGATTGGTGTAGATGGACAGGTTGAGACCTATAAAGCTAGGCTGGTAGCAAAAGGTTTCCGTCAAAGACCTGGCTTGGACTATGACGAAACCTTTTCTCCAGTAGCCATGCTGAAATCCATTCGGATCCTTCTTGCCGTTGCTACCTTCCACGATTATGAGATCTGGCAAATGGACGTGAAGACAGCTTTTCTAAATGGAAATTTAGAGGAGTGTGTCTATATGGACCAGCCAGAGGGTTTCATTCAGAGTGGGAGCAGCGGAAAGGTGTGCAAGTTGCTTAAGTCCATCTATGGACTAAAGCAGGCATC
The DNA here is from genome assembly GCA_030015575.1 of Agapanthus africanus. Taxonomy (NCBI): domain Eukaryota; kingdom Viridiplantae; phylum Streptophyta; class Magnoliopsida; order Asparagales; family Amaryllidaceae; genus Agapanthus; species Agapanthus africanus. Next base: position 667,263,665 of record CM057338.1, read on the forward strand.
GTGGAGTTGGAACATCTGCTTTGATGAGACGGTCAAAGAATTTGGCTTTATCAAAAATCCAGATGAACCATGCATCTATAGTAGATTTGTACCGAGAACTGTAGTATTCCTCGTTTTATACGTGGATGACATTCTCTTAATAGGAAATGACATTCCTATGCTACAATCTGTCAAGGGGTTCTTGTCACACAGGTTCTCCATGAAAGACCTGGGTGATGCCTCGTACATTCTGGGTATCCGGATCTACCGTGACAGATCCAAGAGGATATTAGGACTATCACAGTCCAGGTACATCGACACCATACTGAAGAGATTCAGTATGGAAGATTCCAAGTGCGGTAACCTACCGGCTTGTCACGGGATCACCCTCTCTAAAGAGATGTCTCCCAAGACTGATTTGGAGAGGGATCGCATGTCTATTATACCCTACGCTTCTGCGGTAGGCTCTATAATGTATGCGATGTTGTGTACCAGACCGGATGTAGCTTATGCACTGAGTGTGGTAAGCCGGTATCAGTCAAACCCTGGGGAGAAACACTGGATAGCGGTAAAGAACATTCTCAAGTACCTGAGAAGGACTAAGGAGATGTTCTTGGTGTATGGCGGAAAAGACCTCCAGATCGAGGCCTTTGCTGACTCCAGCTTCCAGAGTGACAAGGATGATTCCAAGTCCATGTCGGGTTTTGTCTTTACCCTCAATGGAGGGGCGGTGTGTTGGAAGAGTTCCAAACAAGAAACCGTTGCAGACTCGACGATGGAAGCGGAATACATCGCTGCATCTGATGCCGCAAAAGAAGCTTTCTGGATGAGGAAGTTCTTGAAAGAACTTCAGGTGGTTCCGTCCATTGTAGATCCAATACCTCTGTATTGTGACAACAACGGGGCTATAGCTTTAGCGAAGGAACCAAGGTCCCATCAGAAATCCAGGCACATCTTGAGGCGGTATCACCTGATTAGGGAGATCGTAGATCGCCAGGAGATCGAGATTCGGAGAGTCGCTTCAGAAGATAACACTGCAGATCCATTCACCAAGGCCCTGCCCCAGACTCAGTTCGAGCGGCTGATCGAGATGATAGGTCTTCGATACGCCAGTACATGGCCTTAGTGCAAGTGGGAGATTGTTAGTGTATATGCCCTAGAGGCCATTACTGTATCATACTGGTTTGTATATTACTTAATGGATGCTTGGGATATTCACCTTGTATATACAATCTTGCTCAAAATAGTAGTATGCTACTTGGTTTGTTTCTACTTCAATGTGTACATGTGTTTATATTTTGTATATCGCCTATACACATTAGTGGAGCCCTTAGGATCTTTGCTTGATTACCAGCGATGTGATGGCCGTCACACTAGTGGGGCTGGGTAATCTATAAGCACATCCTTATGCAGGTCCCTGGTCGCAGGACTGTCGAGACAGGGCATCGATACTCCGGAGTAGACCAACGCATGCGCTTCTCATCCCAGTGTGGGAGACGGTCTGTCCCACAGCCGTCAGTACGTCGTACTTGAGATAGTATGCGGGTGCTCGTTAGGTTACGGGTACACTGGACAGGACTCGTCGGGAACTGACTAGTTGGTATTATACCTATCGTCAGTTATCAGTTCCCAGGTGACATGAGTACAGCTTAGTCTGCTGACTTGACACTGTCACTCCGGCTCGAGTGTGTTCCCACTGTACTTTGACCACTACCCTACCACGGCTCAAAGGAGTCGTGCAAACAGGTAGTGGTTGGGTGCAGTCCCGAAGCACTTGGAGGCAGTGATGGTTAGACAGGATTCGTCTCTCCCGGTATTGGGGGTTGACATCGCGCTGTGTCCAGGAGAGCCATTACACGAGTAGTCCCTGGCCAGGGCAATCGAGATATATTGGTAGGTTTCCAGTGTTATCTCAGGGTGTTTTGGGCTTCGCTCCGGCACGACTTGTACCGCTATTGGGGGACTGACGTTTACCGCCCCCTAGGCCCGCCATGCGATGTATCAGACGAACAGACCGGACTGTACGGAGAATGTCACACTCAGGCTCAGTAGGAGTTCAGATGGGTTTCGCCTCGTCGGTCTTCTTGTCGGCATTACCTGGGGACCGTTACGCACAGCTAGTGCCGCTTGCGGTCTGTGGTTAAACCCACTGCCAGCGTAGTGTCGAGTCTTTAGAGTCCCACACAGAAAGCTTTTCGCCTTTAGGCAAAAGAGTAGAGGTCGCATGGTATTGCGACAGGTCGCATGGTTTTGCGACAGGGTTCGGTCACATCCGTGCACTTGTGCGCATACAGTGTCCGGAAAGTTTACACTAGCGGGCTTTGGTTTAAGCCAGATCCTAGTGTACCTCATGGGATTGGATTTATCCAGTTTGCATTCGTGTTCCTCGGAACGCGGATGCGGGTGTGTATGCACAGTTGACAGGGAGGCACAGACAGCGGATTCTCATTAGGGTTGTTGACAGTTGACCGTTGACTTTTTGACTTTTTGCTCAACCCTAATGAGAATATGTTATGTGATTAACTATTATATTAATTAAGTATTATGGTGACTTGGTTGTTGACTTTTGTTGACTTTGTTGACTTGTTGACTTTTGTTGACTTGTTGACTTTGTTGACCGGTTGACTAGGCTTGACTAGTTGACCATCATGATAACCATGGCTATCATTTCATGCCAAAGACTTTTACTTGCTTGCTCATTTGAGTAAAATGAGTGCATGACATGATAAGGTTATGGTTGCTTCAACCATCACATAAGACTTTTATTGATATGATGAGTTATGATTACATTGGATTATGAGAGGGTGAGAGACAAAAGAGAGCCTCATTCTTTCTTGCTCATTCTCTCTCTTGTTCTTGAGCTCTCCTCTTGCTCTCACCCTCAACCTCTTGCTCCCTCTCTTGATCTATGGTTCTCTTGTCTCATGAGTTGAGAATCAAGAACCATAGAAAAAATCCCATTCTATTTCCTCTCTACTCATTCTAGTTCACTAGGTTTAGCAAACCAAGTGAACTAGTTTCTTCAAAGAACGAAGAAGGAGCTAAAGGTTGGAGCTTTCAAGTGGATCGATCTTCGGCGTACGGAGACGACGAGAAGGAGCTATCGGACCACCATCGGAGCTTGAAGAGAAGGAGTTCAAGACAAGCTAGGTATAACCCCCTAACCGAGTAGCTAGAATCTCTTAGTTAGGATGTTAGATAGATGTTTAACCAAGATCCGGGTTATAGGTCCATGTTACCATCTTTAAGAAAATCGTTTTTTACCAAATTCCGCATTCCCGAAAGTACCGGGAGAGGTAGCATGGACTTACAGTACCGTCGACGAAGTGTACTAAGGCGGAACACCGCTGCCGCGAGCACCCGAACGGATGCTTTCGGCGACGGGGTTCTCCTACAGTCACTTGGTCGGGGCTAAGAGGTGTAGCTGTCTATTAAGTTTACCCGGCGAGTATCCGCGTACACTACGTGATTGCGACGGACTTTTGATCACATCAAAATTCTGTGGCAACCGATCATTTGAGACTAAACTGCTATATTTATAATATTCAAATCAGTTATCTCATAACTACCTGTGGATTCCAAATATTGTATCACATTCCAGATAAATAGATAAAGTTAAACTTTCCGATCGAATCATCAAACACCCAAGATTTCCCCAATTTATCTCAACACTTGAAAACAGTTTAAAAACATCCATTACATGCCACAGTAGCAATGGTCCAGCCGTAGAAGGGTCAAGCCAACGCCTCACATGTGGCACGCCGTACTGCCCCAAACCCTAAGGTTCAAAAGGCAGTTCAAGACGGTCACATAATCGAGTTAAGGTTTGTTGTCTTCTAGAGGGTCCACCGCGTTACTTGCACGACTTAGAACGTTCTTAAACACGAGAAAAAATCCAACTTTTGAAAAATTTTCCGACAGGGGAAAAAGTGAGTTATTGATATCCGGCCGAACTTTTTAACAGTTTCTACAATTATCCGGACAAACTAAACAAAGTTAAATTATCCGATCGAATCAACGATTCCCCAATAAAACCCTTGAAAAATCAACACTTGAGTGGAATTAAAATATTCCCAGAAAAAATTAACAAGAAAGGGCCTAAAAATAATTACATGAAATTTCAGGGACTAAGTCCAAATTTTGGCCGCGGAAGAGCCGCAAAACACATGCTTTGGCCGCGGTTCCGCGCTCCAATTTTATAATTAGAAGTCCGTACTTCACAGTAATTCTTAGTTTTTCCTGCTTAATTTTATGAGAACTTTTAATTCAGAAAAAACCACGTTTTTGAAAAAAGTACAGAGAGGGTTTCGTGTCGGGGTTTCGGCGTTCGATCGAACTTCAAACTTCATCTAGACTTCGCCTAAAGCCCTAGCTTGGCTCTTCTAGCTTGGCTCTGATACCACTGTAGGGTTGCTAGGCACGCGCACAAGGGTCTACGAGGCATCAACCATGCCCGAATAAAAATTTAGCCGTGCCGAACAACCCGAATACGGAACTTTAAACTAGAGATTAGGCGAAAACAAGTATGCTAAACACTTTAACACTAAGTGAGAGGGATTACAATCTTTGTAGATCCGGTCCTTCACTTCATATGCTCCGTGTTGTGGTCCCTTCGCTGCGATCATCGGGATCCGGACTCTCCAGAGGTTCCACGAAGAGAAAGACGCAACCTTTGCTTCCGATCTTCGATACTAAGATGATCTACCTTGAAGTTTCTTTAACACAAGCTAACACTCATGAAATGATGTGAACACCCTCATCTAAATGGCAAAGGAAGATGAGGATGATGAAGTAGGATTTTTGCTCTCTTTATTTATCTTTTTCTCATATTTATTCATCACCTTTGAAAAATCAAGCAAGCTTTTTCATGAAAGAATCAAGGAAGAAGAAGAATAGTGATCCATTTTCTTTTGTGATGAATAATGAAAGGATTAATATGACAAATAATGCAACCATGGTTGACTTAACCATTATAGAGAATTGACTAGGGTTAGGGTTTGGGTTGGGTTAAAGCATGAGTCACTTACAAATATCTTTATCATGACAAAATGAAAAGCTTCTAGAAACATCTAGAAAGCTTAACCCTAATCCAAACCCTAATCATGTTTAAACTCCACTAAACAAGTTGCATTAGTTATCATATCATGTTACAATATTATATATCATATATATAATATTTATCGTAACCAAATAAAATAATACAATTAACATATATCGCATATATATCAATGTATTACCCGAGTGAGAAAAAGAATCTTTTAGTAAGCAAATATTAGTTAATGCAATTTAATATATCATATATATTATTATACATTAAATTATCGAATCAACACTTGATCCGACAATCCGGCTATATCGCATATAACCGACTAATATTTATCCGTACCGATTCATCGAATCAACACTTGATCCGATGACCCGGCTGATATCAAATATCGCGAAAATAGAATACGGTATCACATATAGCATTATCCTCGGTCCCGCACATATCACATATGTGCTCCTACTCCGTTTTGCCTGAGTCAAGAAACCTCTGTGTAGGACTCTAAAGAATCGTCAATACGCCGGCAGTAGGTGATGATCATATCAAACACCCACAAGCTGCAAGCGGTCAGCTAAACGTAACAGCTACCCAGGTATTGAACGCTCAGAAGATCAACAAGCAAGCCTGTACATTCTCCTGCGAATCCAAACAGTAACACTCCCGTACAGTCCGGTCTTGTCGTCTGATATGTTGCATATCTCGCCTAGGGGTGGTAAACGTCAGACCCCAGTAGCTTGATAAGTCGTATCGATTTGAGGTCTATAACAGTTCGAGAAACTACTGATAACACTTACCAGTAAATCTCAGCAACCCTGGCCAGGGATTTCCGGTTATAGCCAATCGAACACAGCACAACATCTACTCCCTATACCGGGAGAGACGAATCCCCTCCTATCGCTCATTGCCTCCATGTGATTCGGGACTGTACCCAAAAGCCACCTTTTTGCAGGCCCTCTTAGACGTGGTATGATGGAAATCAAAGCACGGTGGGAATCACACAAGACTCTATGACGATCTCGGGTCAACAGACTACTCTGTACCAGTGTCACCGGAGAACTGCCATCTGACGTGAGGTATAATACCATCTGGGAGTTCTCGGCGAGTCCGTCCAGTGTACCCAGTCTCCACTGATCACCCGTACATCATCCTTGATGTCAAACACCGATGGATATGGGATCATCCATCGCCCATCATATGGGTCAAGATGCGTATACGCTAGTCTACTCTGGTGCATCGATGCCCTATCTCGATACACCCTCGACTAGGAACAGTTATAGGATGTACTCGTCGACTACCGTGGCCCCACTAGTATGATCTCATCATAGTCCCAGTAGTCGAGTACATATCCTAAGGGCTTTATCAATATGTAATATAAAGACAATCAGAGTACATGTTAAGATAAAGTATAACCAGATAGCATACTATCATGTCGAGCAAGAAAGTCCTCCCTATATATGTCCTAGCATCCACTACAATATACATTGTATGTACAGTAATGGCCTCTAGGGCATACATATAACTAACAAAGCGTAATGTTAGTATCACAGATCCGAGAGTTCGTGACGATTGTGAATCGAAAACGGAGATAGTAATTTTGTCACGTGCGAGGTGTTGCATACTCATGCAGATTTCCTTCAACACCCGAACATTAAGGAGATTGACGGAGGATCCATTATCCACCAGGATCTTGCCTATCTTGATATCATGGCAGTATCCGGAGACATATAGGGGACGGTTGTGGTCGTACGTCCCGAGAAGGAGGTCTTCATCACCGAAAGTGATGTCGGCCGTATGCACTTCCTCCAGTTCATCCTTCATCTTTTCAGTGGCTAGGAAGGCTTGGAATTGCTCAGGTTCTTGTAACGCCTTAATTAGTGAGTCTCGCGCTTCTTTTGATAATAGGAGGGCATCGAGAATGCTAAGCTGAGAAGGTAGCTTCCTTAGGTGCGCTAGGATGTTATAGTCCACTTTACCCTTTCTTGGAGGGTCTTTGGCAGCCAGCTCTCTCATGACTTGGTCATCTAAAGTGATATCTTCAGTGACATTTTCCTTTCCCTTATCTTTTCTACTCGCGGGCCCGAGATTCTTTTCTGGGAGTGTGCGATTGCGCAGCTGAATGTTCTCGCAGGCCTCCGATTTCTCCTCTTTCCCTAAAACAGATTCTTTAAAGAGAGGGCCCAGAGCCATTTCTTCATCAGAGTCGCTCCCAAAGGTGAGAACTTGTGACCCCCTGGCGTTAACCATGTAACAGTTGCCAGTAGTTCTGTTGTGCCCATCGACGGTACTTCTTCGCTCCCGACGGATCTTGCGTTTCATGCGCTTAAAATGTTGCCGATGAGCAACATATCCTTGCCACCATATCTTAAAGGCGTCGCACTCCTCCATGGGGTGTGAGATTTTCCGATGATATGCGCAATAATCAGGGTGTCTCTCCACCCCATCATGTGTGTTTCCTTCCGAGGGTGGTAGCTTCATCCCCCTTGACATGGCTTTGGCAAACCTTTTCCTCGTCTTGAATATCTTCTTGTCTACTTTGGATGCCTTTCGCTCTGGCAGGGGTAGTTCAACTCTTTCGTTCAGTCGCCTGCGTTTGGCTCCTTCTGAAGCGGCCATCTTACGCTCCTGATCCGCTTTACTTTTTAGGCGAATCTCGTCTAGAAAAGCGTCGATCATTTCGTCTGTTGGCCATGCACGCTCTGGTACAGGCTCTGCCTCCAGCTTCTTAGCACCGGGAGTTTTCCCATCATTATTAAACGAGTGGGAGATTACGTTACAACTCGCCACATATCCTTCGGATTCATCCGACGAGCTCTCTCCATCATCTTCCTCTTGAAAGATATGGTTGAGGAACTCTTGCAGTGTGTCAGGAGTTCGCGCCTTTTGATTGTATTCTTCCAGCGCGTCGATTTGCTTTTGCAAGTTCGTGTGCTCGTTTCCAAGCTTCACGGACTTCTTGGATTTCTTCTTCTTTTTCTTCGAAGATTTTGACGATTGGGCGTGAGTATTTAGGCTCTTATCGCGAGTCTTCGTAGTTGGGCGGCGCCTTAGCATCCCTTCTATAATTTAAGGTTCAAGAGGGTCCTTCCATTCGATCGCGGGGCACGCATGAAGGTCTCTCAGCATTCTTTTGGTTTTAGTTGATAGCACGACCTCCCATGGAGCTTCTTCAATAAAGGAGCAGGTTGCCCCCGGTGTATCTGCTTTCTTAGAAGTATGCGGTTGCAGTGGGTTCACCTTCCACTTTTCGGACAGTACAAACTTCCCCTGGAGGTATTGATCTTCAATCCATCCTTTGAAGACGAAGCAATCTTCAATCTGATGGCTTACCGTTTGATGGTAAGGGCAATAGTTAGGGTTATTCACCTCGGTGGGTTGCGGCGGTCGCCTTGGATTTGGTAGGCTTATAAGTCTGTTGCGTATTGCCAGCTCGAATAACCGTTTCATCTTGTCTCGTGGGAACGAGTAGGGACGCTTCATCTTCTCATTATAATACCGACGTCTTTCCTCCAGTTGATCTGCCGGTTTCGGGGCGTTAGGTCGCTGTTGGGCATTCGCAACAAAGGTTGCCCTTCCTTTACCCTTGTTATTCCGAGGTTCTGACTTCGGTGGAGGTGGTCTATGACCCATCTGGTCCATCTGAGCCTACTTGTCGATTAACGCCTGGAATGTGGTTGGCTTAAAGAACATCATAAACTGGGAGATAGTTGCATGGGGGTCTAGGGTTCCCACGAACATGCCCACTGCGGGTGCCTCCTCAATGCGTTGTTCACATCTCGACCACAAGTTCCTCCAGCGTATAGCATACTGGACCCAGGTTTCGCCTGGTTTTACCCTGGCGTTAATCAGTGCAGTTATTGGAGTGCGTTCGCTGGCACTTGCGAATCGCTGAGTGAATAACAACTCCATTTCAGCGAACGTTTTGATAGAATCGTTCGGGAGTTCCGAATACCATTCGAACGCAGTTTCTGATAGGCTGCCGACGAACTGGCGGAGCAACAGTTTATCATCACCGCCGGTGTTACCGCAGAGGGCCCGGAACTGGGCGATATGTTGATGGGGGTTGCCGGTCCCCTTGTACACGTGGAATTTTGGTATCGTATAGCCTTGCGGGTATTTGATTTGGTCGTACCAGCTTGGATACGGCCGCCCCGTTTTCACGACTTGACCAGCTGCCTCAGTCGCGTGATGAACCCGGATTTGCTGGGCTATGTAGTCAACCAAGTCCGCCTTAGAGATTGCCTCCTCCTTGGCCGTTGAGAGGGCTGGTGGTGGATTTGACGTTTCTCCTCGGTTGTCTTCAAGAACGATTGGGGGATCCTCGACGGGTAAGTCCTGCTGGATCATCATTCCTATCATATCTTGGAAGAGAAGGCCCATACGTTGTATGTTGGCCGCTTGTTCAGCAGCCTCTTTGTCCTTTTTCTCCAGTATCCGGCGAAGGAATTCAGCGTCGGTTTCTTCCTCCTGGCGGGCGTCTGAGGACGTTTCTGCGTTTTCTTTTGGCCCGGTGAGTGCGGCCATAGCATTCATCATTTCCTGAAGCTTTTGTTGCTGCTCCTGGGCTTTCGTCACGGATCGGGTTAGCGGTCGGTGGCCCGTAGAAGTGCGGCTTTCCTCCTTTCCAGAGGCCATGTAAACAGTGTGCACCACCATGCCCCCAGACTTAGGGCGTCTGGGCTCAGTGCTTTTAGCCGTCGTTGCATGCTGGGGGGTCTTCTCTTGCCTCCTCCTTTTATGAGCCAGTTGATCAACAGCCTTTTGGGGTTTAGCCTGGTGACCAGCTTCCGGTTGGATTTTCAGCTTCTTGTGCCGGCGGGAGAAGTTTGGATCGATGATCGAGTCTCGGGCCTGCCGCCAAACCTTATAGATTTTGGAAGACAGCCGTTGAGGAGATCGGGGCTGCTCTGGTTTTATTTCCACAACCTTTTTTAATGGGGTAGGAGACCTCTTCAGCACTGCAGTAGGAGAATTCCTTCGCACCTTATTTAGCATTTCGAAGCTGTTCCCAGTTGGAACAGCAGCCTTAACTTCTGCCACCGGGGCTGATGGAGTCAACCCGGAGGGGGAGTTGCCCCCAGCCTTCCTTACTCGGCGCCAGTGGCGACGTCGAGCGTGTCGAGCGGCCGGCGTAGGGTCAGCGGTAAGAATGGTTTCGTCTTGCCCCCTGTCTGGGTGGGGGGTCGCTGTTGGTATTAGCCTGTCAAAGACCGATGTCCTTTGGGCAGCGGGAGCGGGAGCTGAAGCCGTCAATCTTGTAAAGACCGACCTTTTGGCCGGAGAAGCTGCCTTGACGACTTCGGGGGCAGGAGCGGCCACCTTCTTAGAAGCATCCTTCTCTGAGATTGTAGGCCCCATGATGGGTTCGCAGGATTTCTGGCCCAATCTAGAGAAGACCGAGGCGTTGACGTTGGGCGACTCGTTGAGAGGAGCCGCGGAAGGGGTAAGACGATCAAAGACCGACTTCTTGAGAGCTTCCGTCGTCAGCACTGGAGCGGTGAAGCTTGTCGACGGGAGCATGGTCCCAAAGAACAATCCTGTGGTGGCGCGAGTGACCTATTCCACGGGCATTGTGAATAGCGAAGCAGCTTGGGGTCCGTAGGCTATACCTCCTGGCGAGGCAGAGCGTTGGTCGCAATTGCAGTCTGAGCAGTTGGAGAATTTCGCAGAAGTAGAAGCCATCGATCCTTTACTTTCTGCAATAAGCGAGACGCCAATTCTTAGTATCTTGAAACCCAAGGGCAACCAATAGCGAACCGCGATTGGTTCGCGAGTCACGACACACGAAGTGTGGAGTGGAAAGAGGAAAAGGTCCCACTGGGCGTGCCAGAATCTGTTCCCCTCCGAATGGCGGCACGCAGGACTGCGATGTCCTGGCACTGAGACTCGGGGCAGATGCTAATTGATGCTATCCTTCCACCTCTCCGAAGATGCCAAGTTGATTTATGGCACTATGTATCGAAGGTTTAGACGGATGCGTCCGATGTAGCAGACTTCGTCAGATTTCCCCTCGTTTGAGGGGTTTTTGATTGTGGGGACGCTCTTCCCTGCAGGCGCATGCCCCTGCAGTTAATTACGCTACCGCATTGCGGTAACAACTTTCTCCTTCTCCAGATGGTCACTTCGTGTCGTGGGTGTTTGTTTTGTGCTTTGTTTATGGAGACTGAGTTATGTCGTCGCCCGTAGGGCGTGGACTAGTCCAAATCCGTATTATCTTAGATTTGGGTTTGGGGGTTTGGTTTGAGGATACGTCAGCCATATTTGAGGCTAAGATCAACTCAAACGTTTGTTAAGGATACGTTAGTCTAACTTTGAGACTAAGATATACTTAACGGGATCGTTTAGATCCGACAAAGGAGCGTTTGGGCTATATTGTTCCAGTTTAGGGACATAGTGGTCCATCGTATTTATGGCCGTCGGGACCCGTCACCTCTCTGACGACGTTGAAGAATTACAACGACGGATGTCAGAGGAGTTCAGAGATGTACCCTCGAGCCAGAGTTAATTGGGGGGATTTATAGTCCACTCTGTTTGAAGGTTTAAGGATACGTTAGCCATCTTTGAGGCTAAGATCAACTTAAACGGGACCGTTTAGATCCGACAAAAGAGCATGCGGGGGCTCTATTGTTCTAGTTTAAGGACATTGCGGTCCATGGGTAGTTTAAGGACGTTGCGGTCCGTCGTTAGTTTCAATACATCTCGGTCAAGGTTAAGGACGTCGTAGTCCATGGGTTTAAGGACTCCATAGTCCGGTATGTGCTCTGGATGCTTCACACGGGTTCACTGCCGTGCTTGGCGAGGACCAGGCTCCGCTCTGGACGTTTTCCGCGGGGTCAAAGAGTGACATTATCCGCATTCCACGTAACCAGGAATTTTGCATTAGACACGGGTTTAAGGACCCCGCAGTCCATATCAATGTGTGGTCGTCGGGACCCGTCACCTCTTTGAAGACATTGAGGAATTACAATGCCAAATATCAAAGGAGTGAAGAGATGTACCCTAGAACCGGAGTGGATCAAATAGTCCTTGGCCCAATTTGGGATCAAGACCAATTAATTATGTTATGAGCCCATTAGCCCAGTTGATCACGAATTGAGGACTTATGGCCAGCTCGGGCTAAGTCCAATCATGTTTGGAATATTGACTTCCTGTTGGTCTCTTGAAGGAGAGGCTTTGCCTCTATCCATTCGGCCAATTGGGCCAAAGCCTAGTGTTAAACACTACAGAGCAATCAGTGTTGAACACTGGGAATGAGGTTGACAAGTTAGTGTTTAACACTAAAAGATAATTGGTGTTAAACACCAGCAACAAGGCTTTCAAATTATCATAAACACTAAAACAGATCAGTGTTGAACACTGGCAATGGAGATCTCAGATTAGTGTTAAGTACTAAGGTAATCAGTGTTGAACACTGCGAATAAAGTTTTTTGATTAGTGTTGAACACTAAGGCCCAACAGTGTTTCAGTACTGGATTCGAGAGTTCCAATTTAGTGTTGAACACTAAGGCAAGAGGGGTCACGTGGGAACACGTGAGGGCGCCCTCCCTTCATTTATTCTGCTGAGATTATCGCATCTTTCAGAGCATCACGTGCCATCACGTGACGGGCATTCAAGTGCTTATATGTTAAAGCTTCTGCCGAGGGTCACGTGGGTCACGTGGGGTGCTGCCTCAAAGGGGCTTTCTGTAGATCTCTTTGGGGGGGTCACGTGGTGACACGTGACCCTGCCTCTATGTATGTTGTTTAGAGGATCTGTTAATCTTTTCCAGGAATTAAATTCCTCATAGGGTTAAACCCTGACAGTAATTTCAGAGGAATTAAATTCCTACTTCCTTTTGAAGATTTATATTCTGAATAGAGTTGGACCCTGAATTTTCTGTAGGAACTAAATTCCTCATACATGTGAAGAACTAAATAGGGTTAAACCCTAATAAAAGCTTTTGAGGAATTAAATTCCCATTCTCTGTTAAATTATGATCAAGAGAATTAAATCCCCGCTGTTCTAACAGAACTGGGTTCTTAATTAGGGTTAAACCCTGTTTCTTTTTGTTCTGAAGGAATTAAATTCCCATAACACAGGGTCAAGCCCTAGTTTTATTTTAAAGGAATTAAATTCCTATAGTTCTGTGAGAATTAAATTCTCGTGCTTCCATTCCCTCTCTATGTTTTGGATCTGCATGGCAGGATCTCAACCCATTGAGAATTAAATTCTCAGCTTCAAGGGGAGATGTGCACTTTGCAGATCCTCTATCAAACAGAGAAGAAATATGTTCTTCTGTTTTATATATCAGAGTTAAACTCTGTTGTTCTTTTCTTTCAAGGAGCCTTCCCTTTCTTACCTAGGGTTTTCTTTTGCAGAAGATCCAAGTTCCTCGAAGTATCAAGGCTCTCTCTCCCTTTCTTCCCTCTGCGTGTATCTCTCTATCTCCCTCTCCCTGTGTCTCTTGGCTCCTATTTATAGGAGAAGCAGTCGAATCAATTAGTTTTTGACGAATCTTCATTGAGAGGTTTGATTTGCATCCATCATTCGTTTTTGACTTTTGGATCATTGGGTGAATTTTATTTACCATTGGATTTCAAGTCCCGGGATTCTCCTTTGTTATTTCGGTTAGATTTAAAGGGGAAATATTTCCAAACCCGAGATTTTCCCATAGATAAATGATATTCAATCATCTTTAAATCTTTAATTCGATTGGTTCCAGATAATCGCTTTCCTTTGGAAAGATTCGAATCTCTTTCAGAATTTAATTCTGTTAACGAACTGGGCTTTGAAAGCCGGTCACGTGTGACCACGTGACCCATGGTCACGTGTAGGCACGTGACCCCCTTGGAACGAGCCTTCCTCTTTCTTTTGCGCTCTGTCTTCTGGTTGCTGCTTAACCGTCACGTGCCACCACGTGACCCCTGGTCACGTGTGAGCACGTGACCCTTGTCTGAACTCTTTTTCTTGATTTAACTGGAGAACAATTCTGATGTTTTGATCATCACGTGCCAACACGTGACCTTGGTCACGTGAGAGCACGCGACCTCTTCTGAAGCTTTTTCCTTGATTTGATCAGGAAGCGTTGGGTCTTTGCTGTTGCTTTTAAATGTCACGTGCCGACACGTGACCCAGGTCACGTGGGAGCACGTGACCCTTACTGAAGCCCTTCTCTTTGATGTAGTTGGGAAACTGAACTTGCTTTGCCGGTACTTTTGGGTGTCACTTGCCAACACGTGACTGCTGGTCACATGTAAGCATGTGACCCTCTTCTGAAGCTTTTTCCATAAGCTTTCCTGATTTTAAATCAGGAAACAGAATCCATGTACACCAACAAAGTGTGGACTTTGGAAGTTGCTCCTGAAGGGGTAAAACACATTGGGAGCAAGTGGATCTTCAAGAAAAAACTTGGTGTAGATGGGAAAGTGGAGACTTTCAAACCTAGACTTGTTGCAAAAGGTTTTCGTCAAAGACCAGGTGTGGACTATGACGAAACCTTTTCGCCAGTGGCTATGCTTAAATCCATCCGGATCATGCTTGCCATCGCTGCATATCATGACTACGAAATCTGGCAAATGGATGTTAAGAGCGCCTTTCTAAACGGTGATTTAGAAGAGTGCGTGTCCATGACTCAGCCAGAGGGCTTCGTAGACAGTGGGAGCAGCGGGAAGGTGTGCAAGCTGCTTAAATCCATTTATGGATTGAAGCAAGCATCGCGGAGTTGGAACATCTGCTTTGACGTCGTTATCAAAGAGTTTGATTTCGTCAAAAACGTAGATGAACCTTGTATCTACAAGAAGGTGGCAGAGAGTAAGGTTGTCTTCCTCGTATTGTACGTGGACGACATACTCTTGATAGAAAATGACATTCCTATGCTGCAATCGGTGAAGCTCTTCTTATCACAAAGATTCTCAATGAAAGATCTTGGTGATACCTCCTGCATATTGGGGATTAGGATCTATAGAGATAGATCTAAAAGGATATTGGGATTGTCCCAGTCCTGGTACATTGACACCATACTAAAGAGGTTTATTATGGAAGAGTCCAAACGTGGGTTTTTACCTACGATCTCAAGGCTCACTCTCTCCAAAGAGATGTCTCCCAAGACTGATTTGGAGAGAGCTCGCATGCAAGGGATACCCTATACTTCTGCAGTAGACTCTATCATGTACGCGATGCTATGTACCAGACCTGATGTAGCATACTCACTAAGTGTAGTGAGTAGGTATCAAGCTGATCCTGGAGAGAGTCACTGGACAGCTGTGAAGAGCGTTCTCAAGTACTTGCGAAGGACTAAAGAGATGCTCTTGGTGTATGGTAACGGAGAACTCCATGTGGAGTCCTTTACCGATTCAAGCTTCAAGAGTGATAAGGACGACTCTAAGTCGCAGTCAGGATTTGTCTTTACCCATTACGGAGGGGCAGTTAGATGGAAGAGTTCCAAGCAGGAAACCGTGGCAGATTCGACGATGGAGGCTGAATACATCGCTGCCAACGATGCTGCCAAAAAGGCTGTCAGGATCAAGAAGTTCATTACTGAACTTGGAGTGGTTCCATCCATTGAGCATCCAATACCTTTGTATTGCGATAACAATGGAGCGGTGGCTTTGGCCAAGGAACCCAGGTCCCATCAGCGATCCAGGCATATTCTGAGGCGGTATCACCTGATCCGGGAGATAGTTGATCGCCGGGAGATCAAGGTCAGGAGGGTTGACACGAAGAATAACACAGTGGATCGACTCACGAAGGCCATTCCCCAGATACAGTTTGAGAGACTCTTCGGGATGCTCGGTATGCGATACTACAGCAGCTCGCCCTAGTGCAAGTGGGAGATTGTTAGTTGTATGTATGCCCTAGAGGCCAATATTGTATAGATGATGTATATTATACTGGATGCTTGGACATATATAGAGAGGACTTTCTTGCTCGTCATGATAGTATGCTATCTGGTTGCTCTTTACTTTAACATGTATACTTGTCTCTTTATACAGTCTTATAGTTACGTGTTGGTAAAGCCCTTAGGATGTGTACTTGACTACCCGGACTATGATGTGGATCATACTAGTGGGGACATGGTAGTCCATAAGTACATCCTTCAAGGTCCCTAGTCGTGGGTGTATCGAGATGGGGCATCGATATACCAGAGTAGACTGGCGTATACGCTTCTCGAGCCATGAGATGGGCGATGGATCATCCCATATCCATTAGTGTTTGACATCAAAGATGGTATACGGGTGCTCAGTGGAGACTGGGTACACTGGACGGATTCTCCAAGAACTCCCAAATGGTATTATACCTCACGTCAGATGGCAGTTCTCTGGTGACAATTATGCAGGTTAGTCTGTAGACCCGAGATCGTCATAGAGTCTTATGTGATTCCTACTGTGCTTTGATTTCCACCTTACCACGTCCATGAGGGCATGCAAAACGGTGGTTTTTGGGTACAGTCCCGAGTCACATGGAGGCAATGAGCGATAGGAGGGGTTTCGTCTCTCCCGGTATTGGGGGTTGATGTTGCGCTGTGCTCGATTGGCCGTAACAGGGATGTCCCTGGCCAGGGCTGTTCAGAGATTTACTGGTGAGTGTTACCAGTTGTTTCTTGACCTGTTATGAGCCTTACATCCACATGAATTATCGGTTATTGGGGTCTGACATTTACCACCCCTAGACTTGATATGCGACATATCACACGAGGAGATCGGACTGTACGGGAAGTGTTACCGGCTGGATTTCACAGAAGTTGGAGCGGTCTTGCTTGCTGATCTTCAGATCGCTCAATACCCGGGTAGCCATTACGTCCAGCTAGTACCGCTGACGGCTTGTGGGTGCGTGATGTGATCATCACCTACTGCCGGCGTATTGACGAGTCTTTAGAGTCCTACACAGAGGTTTTACTGGCTCAAGCGAAACGAAATAGGAGCACGTATGTGATATGTGCGAGACCGATAATAAATGCGTGTATATGATACCGTATTCTATTCTCACGACTTTTTGTATCGGTCAGGTTATATATGATATGACCGGGTTATCGAATCAAGTGTTGATTCGCTAAGTCGATACGATGGATGTTAGCCGGTTATATGAGATATGACCGGATTATTAAGTCAAGTGTTGATTTAAATATTAAGTGTATAATTGTATATTAGATATGCTAATTTGCATTTGCTAACACTTGTTCACTTTAGGGTTTTTCTTACATGCACACTATTTTAACATGTATATGATATATCTTAAAATGTGTTATCATATTGTATCATGGTTGATGATACACATGACTTGTGTGTATGAGACTTACACCATTCTATGAATTATGATGGGTTAAGATTATTTAAGATAATTACAAAATTAGTGGAGTTTTGGAATGAGCAAGAAGCTTGTAGAAGCTTAACTTGCTTTGACAAAGTCTACTAGGTTTGTCTTTACCTTAGATTCCTCTTAACCCAACCATAATGAATTAGCTATGGTTATGGCTCTACAAGAGTTAGTATATGATACTCACTCACCATGGTTACTCTACTCACTTGATCATTATCCTCATCTCTTTCTTTTCTTCTTCTTCTTCATTTGTGAAAAGAAAGAAAAGAAAACTAGGGTTTGATCCATAATGAGAAAAAAAATTCTAAAGAGAACCCACTTCCTATTTCTCCATCCTCATCAAGACTAGCACTCTTGTATAGGGTGTTTCCCTCACTAATTCTCAAATTAGTGAAGTAGGAGCTTGAGTCGGAATTCCCTCGACATAGATCATCTTCGGCCTCCGAGACTTCAAGCAAAGTCGTATCCCACACGTCCTGAAGCCATGCAAGAGCCCGGGAGAACCTTGATCGCAGAGAAGGGACTTCATCAAGGAGCTTTAGAAGCGAAGGACCGATCTTCAAAGGTTGTATTTCGTATTCCCTTTAGAGTAAAGATGTTTACTTGCTAATAGTTTCGCCTAAACTCTAGTTAACGATCTTGCTTAGTGTTATTCGGCACATAAAAATTTAATTTTGGCATGGTCGATGCCTTGTAGAGCCTCGTTAGTATGCCTAGTAACCCTACAGACACACCCGAAGCACGGGACCCCCACTCCTGTATATATCCACAGATTTAATGTTTCTGACCGCAATTTGCGGCCAGAGGGTGGGTGTGGGTGTCGGGGCTTCTTCTGTTGGTGTCTGCTAGGTTTTGTAGGTCTTTGGTAAATACAACTTTTCTTATTTCAGTTCGTATCAAAATTTGGAACCTATTTCCTTGTTTTTAGAACTTTTAAACTTACGCGACAAGTACTTTATGTGTGTGGGTTTGGTGGTTCCTATGTGTCGCAGCGTGTCAGGGTGGTTTCAGACCTTTGTACACACGTTTTAGGGTATCAGATGCACACGCATTTAGCTTGCGACACGGGTTTCTCGTTTGGTTTTGATATCGCGTTTTTGCAGGATTTTAGCCTTACGTGTATTACTTTGTGTAAGTTCTAGGGTCGCAGGTGGGGACTTCAGACGCAGCGAAGAAGGGGAAGCAGGTGGTCGAATACACGTAGATCGAAATCACCGGTGAGTAGATTTAACATCTACGGGGAAATCGCCCGCATGGCCTTATGCGTCAGGGCTTTATAGGATATTGTAGTCACGTGTTATATTCATATATATATATATTGGTTGTGCATATGTACCATTGTAGGATACCACTCTTTTGTTGCATATAGACATAGTATTTATGAAACACCGCACTGTATTAACGATTCATGCCGCACGAGCACTAATTGCATGCTACACACACCGTTAGTAATTGCCATAACACTCGAACTATAGATTTGTTATGAACAATACATCGTTTAGCTTAACTCACCATTGATGATTAGACATGATTCTGTTCATACATATTGTACACTCATACTTGCGTATATACCACTTGTACATCCATATTGGCGCACATACATATTGTACACTCATACATGCATATATACCACTTGTGCATCCATACCTACATCCATACTTATTGCACATATATAGATGATGCTGACTTTGGTTTTTGAGAATTGGGGACCGATTGAATGATTTTCTCGGTGTGTAGGTTTATAAAAAGTATAGAAATCACAACCAAAGAAATTTGTAAACCGCAATCAATAACGGTGTCAATTGTAGGTTCGTTAGCGAGTGCTGATCGTCCACAGGGAAAGTGATATTTGATCGTATTTGATTTAGATGAATTGAAAATTAAAGGATAAAAGAAAAGAGAACTCGATTCAAGAATTTAAAAAGTGAATTTCAAGATTTATCAAAATCTAGATATAATATCAAGAATACTAAAAATCAAGAATCAAGAATCTTCCAATTTGAATTAGTTATCAAGATTTGTAATGAGGCTCGTAGGAATCGATCGAATCGATAGTGAGGATGAAGACTTTTGATTTCGTTTTCATATCTATTGATGATTTGTTGCTAGATCGATGATGATCAACGAGAATTAGGGATCTCTTGTGGAAACTAGGGTTTCATCATCTATCCCTTGTCCTTTCGTTGATTATCATTCAATTTCTAGACTCTAGGAAATTCAAGCATCGATCGTTGATCACTAATCAAGAGAGAAAACATTCAAGAAAGCATCTCGCTCGAAACTAGGTTGTCGATAATTCAATTTACTAGTGTTTACGAAACTCATAGGACTTAAGAATCGTTCAAGAATTTAATCATCGTCAACTATCAATTTTCTCGATTCCTCCATGAGCGGAGTTTTTACTCAAGCATCATAACAAAGAAAACAATCAAGAATTGAGATCTCATCATAATGCTCAAATATAAAGAAAAGCAAGATTAAGAAATTTCACCTTTTATTGTCCAACAATTTCATTACAATTCGCTCAAGGACTACAAGAATTGAGGACAGAACTCGATCGTCAAATTAGCTTCGCATCGTCTCCGTTGGTCGTGGATCGTCTTGGATCACTTGCTCGGTTGAAGATCAGCGTCGCTTCTAAAAGGCTGAAGGCTTCTTGCTTGATTTGTACTCGGAGATCTTGAATTTGGCTTTGGTGATTGGATTAGGGTTAGGGTTTGAATGCACAGGTTGTGTCCCTCAACTTGTGGGTGAATTGTTGAACAATCAACAACCCTTCAACAACCTTGAGAGTGAAGCCTTAGGGTCCTTTTTATAGCCTTGATTAAGATTAGCTTCCTTTAGAAGCTAGGTTAGGGTTAGCTTCACTTGCAAGCTTGGTAGTTAGGTAAAAGGTTCTAGAGTTAGTTAGTTAGAGCTAGCTTCCTTGATAAGCTTGGAGGTTAGAAGAAGCTTCTAGGCTTAGGTAGTTATGTGGCTTGCATAAGAAGCTTGGAAGTGTTTAGCTTGTACAAAAAGCTTTGCTGTTCGGATAGAAGCTTCTAGAGTTCTTTAGAATTTGCATTGGCTTAAATGAGTGTGGGCCTTGAAAGAAGAAGTCTGAACAAAAGCTCTGCTGATGTCATGCTGACGTGGCCGTGGATCCACCGCGGGAAGGGCCATTCGGCCGCGGATCCGCGGCCCTCTGTAGCCTTTGTGCATGGAACTTTCAGGAAATTCTTCTGTTGGCTTTAGTAATGTTTCCTGATGTCTGGAATCTTCTAAGTATTTCTTGTTCACTGCCAGATCACAAGTCCTGGACTTGGCGTATTTTTATCAGCACTTTTAACAGATTCGGCTCTTTTCTTGGAATTTCCTGCACAGATTCTCGAGACAAGTGTTGCGCTATACAAAGATGATGCAAGCAATGATAAACACTCAATTTCCCTCAAAAATGCCCGTTATTATATATAACACAAGTTATTTGGTATTTTACGGATGTTTTGCTAATATGTGCTATATTCATACCGAACACCTTTAGATGAGTGTAAATGGTAGGGAAATTGATGTGTTAAAATGCAATATTTTAAAATGATCAAATTCCCCGAAACTTATTTTTGGTCGCCTCGAACAAACTTGTTTTATTAAAAAGAGAAGGAGAAAATATAAAACCGAAAAAACTAACCAGCACACTTTCGTAGGCAACTCGATTGCATTGAGCACGTGCAACAAGCCTTTAAACCTCTAGGTGTCCCTAGTAGGAGAAGTGTTGTCTCCTAAGGGTTTTCAGCGGATTGCACTAAAAAAATCCAATAATGAAAGGAAGACCGTGAAAGTTACATATAAAGATAAGAATTGTAAAAGAAAGACTTTGAAAATTAGAGCTTCCAACTATACAAGCTTTTCAGTTATCATGAGCCCTATCTTAATAGTCATGAAAAGATGTTAGAAATCACATCATCCCTCAATAAAACATCGTTTTTATTCTTCATTCCTATCTATCTTCCAAACATCGATCATATACCCCTACATGTATGTAAAGAGACATCCCTACACTCGGAGAATTCAATTCAAACTATCATACTCTTGTCTGTCTGCCTCAGTACTTTTTAATTAATGAATATATGGATTTGCTCACACATTTTCATGTGACCGTTAATACTTCTTGAGGTACTAACCGATCGATTACTCATGTGTTTTCTTATACGGTGTATTAGTATTTTCCTCGTCTTGCACCACCTAAGGCTTAGCAGTGACTCCCAGACCAGTTGGGCTAAAGCACTAGGTGATGAAGCACCCTCGCGATATTTTTTTATTGCTGCCTTTGTCACGACCCGAAAGTACGGAACGTGATCGGCACTTAGATTACGAAGCGTCTAGAGGCGCAACGTAACCTAAGTAAGCCGAAGCCCAGAAATCTAAACCATAAAGAAGAAGAAGAAGTAAAAGAACATGAAGAAAAACAAGTTTAAAAATATCAGCAATTTTTCCCAAAAATTTCGGCAGAGTCTCCTCTGTAAAAACTGGCCCCCAGACGGGTACAACAAGTAAAATATAAATAAACAATAAAAAGCATCCCCAAACGGGTGCTAGCATCAACGCCAACAGGCGGAAACAACCACAACAAGCACAATAATATACAACGCCAAAGGGCGAGGTTCAAAACTCAAAGAAAACAAAACCACCATATCAGAATAAAACATGCGCAACTCTAAAGTCGAAATAAAAGACTGGTCCAATAAACTTATCAAGTAATACAAGTATGGTTGATGGAGCTTACTAGATACAAATGAAAGAATAAAAAATACAATGGTGGTTCAGATACAAGTGAACCAACCTACCGTGCAAATCACCCTGAAGAAAAGATGTGCCAGCAAGCTGCCACGGAAACCTGTACATCGAACCTGTAATAAAATTTGGCACAACGGGGGTGAGTTGCCAACTCGTGAGTAGAAGACATCTACGAAAAGAAATCGAATTCACGACTCTATCCTAGGTCATAATATTACACTATTAAATCCCAATCATCTAGTAATAGCAGGGTAAAACTACGTGTAAATGCAGATACTCCGTGCTCATGTCAGTGCCTCATATAATACTATGTCATATGAATGGATATGCATGCATCATGAATATAAAATAACCAATCCTGAAATCCAGAAATATCTGTATAAGAAATCTTTAGCTGTTATCATAGTAAAATGTGTATAAGAATCTGAAATCTCAATAATGAAATCCATAGAAATCCGTGTCAAGTATCGACACAACACATGTAATCTCAAGTCTCAATATCTCGGGCTCCGTCGGTCCGGATCGGCCCATATCATCAAATCTCACGAAAACGGTCGGTATCCTCCGGATATCCGCCGCGCCAGACATCACCGGTAGATAGCCTTCCCCTGCCAGGCTCATCGTCTACAACTCGATCTTCTTGCCCCGGAGTACCATACCGGGCCCACCATGTACCCGAGACGGTTCATCCACTCCTCGAATCGGGTCTCGAAATCCATCATAAAACATGAAATCTCATGGTGGACGACACATACATCACGAGAAAACCGCATCTTATTTTAAAAAAAAAGAGAAGAGGAGAGAGAGAAGTTTGTTTATATATTCTTGCGGTTTTCCCCAAAATCCAGAAATCTCATAGAAATCCAAATCTTAAAATCATAAGTAACTATATGATGAGTGTCGGCATATGCCCATAATACTGCATGATAACATGAAAATATGAATACATGAATGTCTAAGTAATAAATATCATGTCTATACTAACATCAGAGAATAATCACAATATTATATCGGTCTAGTTGTTAACTGATTCTATCCATAAAAGACAATATGATCTAAAGTGTACGTGACATAGCAATTACCGATGATGATGTGTGTGAGCCGGCAAATAAGTGTGCGTGGAATATGCGCATCATCGGTAATGGTGCTGGTGTCCTAACAGGTAAAGTTTATACTGATTATAGCAACATATGAAAGAACATGCACCATGATGATTACAGTATGAATGCAAAGACAGATGTGCATTATCCACTCATTTGATATACAATTATCACTACCACTATATGAATCGAACCTAAACTAGTGTCCATCTAACCTCCTAAAGAACTTAACCTAAGAAACTAGTCAATAAGAAACAAGAGTCTACCTAAGGTCTGAATCAATATCTCGAATAGTCGGCGATCCGGCCTCAATAGCGTCACGTACGTAGTACGGCTTCCTCGAATCAAGAGTGCGGATCAATCATCATATTTATGCCTCGTACGGTAAAATCCATCGTACGGCATCCCAATATCGGAGTACGGGTCAAGTATCTCCTAGGTGTCTCATCATTCGTATAATGTCATCATCAACACATCTCATGATCAAGGTACTAAACTGTAATCGCCTACATCAATCATATATCATTGCCCTCATAATATGCATCATTAGTTTATCCTCAGAAATATCATGCCATATGTATCATATCGTAATCAAGTCATACATATCCCATATCGTGATCAATCACAAGTTATAGTCCGGGTACTATTTTAGAGTCCCATGTACCTCAATATCATCACTACCCCTTATAATTTAAATATACATGTTCATTATCTCATTCTCTAATGATCCGCTAACACTTAATACGACTGTATAGCCAAGAATCACGGCATCAAGCCCAGTTACACTATTTCATCATACCTCGGATATCATATCACATCAATGAATCACATATACGTGTTGTATATATATGTATATACCTATACCTAGTTCTATATATATACACATACACGTATACCCCATGTCGAGTTTCAGTGTGTGCATGGGTGTGTTTCTATCTGAAACCTACGAATCTCTTCCAAGGTACTCATCCTCTGATATGGTTTTCCTAAATCAGTCTAGTCCAGCCTAGGGTCAATACTAGGGTCCTACTAGGGTCACATCTTGTTTCCTAATGTCAATAAGTACTATTCCTATTCTACGTTGCGGGGGTGCTAAACGCCATCCACCCGACTTCCCCCCGCAGATATGCATCTACTCACCTGGTCCACGTCCACGTCCACGTGACGCCATCCTCCTCTTCATCGCCCGCAGTCCACGTGAGGGGTACCTAGACGCAAACATATAAATAGCATCGTAAACTGAATTACATACGAAAGTCAAACGATACAAGGAACAAGCATAGGTTAAAACCTATGTCCCGTCCACGCAAAAACACCAAATATCGCTCGATATCGGCGTACAAACTCCGATGGATCGAGATAAACATTAACAAATAACTCGTAGTTTTAAAACACATTACTTATATTATAAAACATGATTAAATCCATCGAAACCCTAAAATCCACCAAATCGCCCGATTTCGTAAAACCCGAAAATGCCAATTTACCGTTTTTCATCAAAACTTGACATTTAAATGAAACCAATGGTTATAAAACTCATTAAATAGCATAACTAGACTATACAACCCCTTACTTTATTTTTATTACCCAATTTTGCATTTATTTGAAATTTCTAGTTTGCAACTTTTAACAACTTTTAACATTTTTCAAGCAAAACACCACAATTCCACCACAAAACGTGATTTTTCATGAATTAATGTATTAAACCATAATTCATAATGATAATAATTTAATGAAACCATAAATTATATTTTTAATCACATTTATTTAGAAATTTCTAAAATCTAGTTTACAAAATAGCAATTTTTATCACAATTTATCAATTATCAATAGAAACTAGCAATCAAACTAAGTTTTTCTTTCCATTAACATGCTAAAGTTCTCACTAAAACTACAATCTAATAATATCCACCTTAATTGGAATTTTATATCACCCACATATATATTTTACAAAAACTAGTTAGCTAAACAGCTTCATTTAAACAATTTTAAATGAAAATTTTTACAATTCAACAAACATGCAAGATTTTTCCACTCTAAAAATGTTAAACTAGCTATTATAACCTTATTTAATCAATAAAAATCACAACTTGATTTTTCAAACCCTAACTTGAATTTTAAAAGTAGCAAATAGAATTAATATATTAAATCTAATTATGCTTAAATGAACATCTAATAACAATAAATCAAAAGAAGGAAATTTATACCTCCAAAATATGAAACCCAAACATGAAATAATCCTCCAAAATGCATGCTTTCCATCTCCAAAATCCATGCTAAATAGGTCAAAGGAAAATGGTAGAGGTTGAATGTTGATTTTTGAGATTTATTTTTGGATTTTTTGATGAATTTTGATGATTTTTAATGTAAAAATGATGGGGGAAAAATTTTGGGGCTACCCATAGAGGGGAGGCCGGCCATGGAGAGGGAGGAGGGTGGAGAGAGAGAAAAAATGTGTCGTATTGTGTAGAAAGTTCATAAATAATGCATTTTTTTCACTTAAACCCTTTATTATCTAACTTTTTCAATTTAACCCTTTTCCTAGAAATTTCTAGAACCATGGAGAGATTTTGGAAAAGATTTTGCATATTACACACTTGATTCTAATATACCATGGCTCATTTTTACAAATTAAAACCATTCAAATTTGTAATTTACACTAATTTAGTGTAAAAAATAAAGCTTATGTTAATATTTAAAATATTTAATTTAGGAAAAATATTTAATTAAAATAAAAATTTATAAGTGGCTAAATAAACACCATTTACTAGTAATTACGTAATTAAAATTTGTATTTTTGAAATTATAATGAAAAACAATCACGGTTTAATTTTACGAAAAATACATTTTACTTTACCGAAATTCATAAAATTCACTTAAACAATTTTATTCATTTAATTATTTATTTAATTATTTTTAAAACGTTACAGCCTTGGCGATAACAAAACCAGTGTTCATTTTTTTCTTAAAACCATTTTATATTTTATTCATTTATAATTTCTTTCATACTTTGGCTTTTAGACAAGAGCATTTCAAGGTATCCTCTATTATCCCGAGTTTCAAGACGTGTGTAAATGCGTATAGTAGGGTATCAACGTTCAAATGTTTGGCTTCCAGAATTGGAACTATTTTTCAGACTTATTTTTATCCTCAGATTAGTGACTTCTTTCATCTTACTAACTCTTGGGACAACGGCTCATAACTATTTATTACTAGTTCATTTAAGAAAACTTTTAATTTTCTTGGTTTTCTTAAATTTTTCTAATCTTTTGGATGTAATTTTTCGCTATCTAATCTTTTATTATCTTATTTATGTGCAATTTTTTTAAATTTTTATAGGTTTTTTTAAAAATGTTTTGTGCTTATGCAATGTGATATGCAAATGATGCGAAAATAAGCACAAACCTCCCCCAAACTTGTTTTCAACAGTGTCCTCACTGTTGCCTTCCGCTAATTCTCCAAAAATCTGTAAGCTTGGGAGGAAATTTATTAATGAGGGAAATAAATATGATCATGAAAATCCTCTGCCAAAATTATTCTTTTGGCTCACAATATTTTTGAGTAAAAATTTTCTTTTCAGGAGCCAGATTATACCCCCCCAAACTTGAGTTAAACAATGTTAAGCTTTGAAAATCACAAGAGGGGGTCAATGATTATTGGTCGATGCCAAGCTTTGCAAAGACTAAAAGTTAACACCAACCATTCGAAAATTTTATCAATGTAATGCACCGGTTGGTGGAATAAGAAGTAGGGAAAGGGTAAGTGGTGGAATAGAATGTGTTTGCGCCACGTTTTGGATAGACGACTCAGTGATTGTGATGGATTACTCGCATCTTTTTTACAGTCTAGAAGAAGGGGTGGAGGTTCAATTTCATTTTATTGAGGTGGATTCATCTCAACACCCTTGTCATTCAAAAATGCGAGTTCATCAGCGAAAATTTCCTCAAAAGTCTCATCAATACCCCGAAGAATAATGTCATTACAAAGTGAGGGGTGATCTTCAGACTCCAAAAACGGTTCATAATCAGTGTTAGTTGTTGACCTGGACAATTCGGTGGAAGAGTCCGTATGTGTATGATAAATAGTTGGGTCAAACAAAAACATATGAAATGAGTCAAGATCAGTATCATGAGGATCGTCAAATTCGCTGCTGTCGACATCCATTAAGTCGACAGAAAAGACCTGAGCAGTAGGATCCGAGGGTACACTTCCTAACTTGTAAATGTTCAGCTCGATTGACTTATTCCCAAAAGATAGGGTCATAGAGCCATTACGACAGTTGATTATAGCATTGGAAGTGGCCAAAAAAGGGCGACCAAGAATCACCGGAATTTGATTCCGTGGGTTTGCTACAGGCTGTGTATCAAAAACAATAAAGTTCACCGGGAATACAAATTCCCCGATTTTTATTAACACATCCTCTAGTTCACCCTTAGCTTTGGTGATTGATCGGTCAGCCATCTGGAGAGTTATGTTCGAGGGCTTTAAAACTCTAATACTTAGTTGCTCGTAGACCGAGTATGGAAGCAAGTTAACACTAGCGCCAAGGTCAAGTAAAGAACGGTTAAGGTGTTTTTCCCTAATAGAAATAGAAATAGTAGGATATCCAGGATCCTTAAGTTTCCTCGGTAATTGTTGAGGAAAAGCCGTGTCTACAGATTTTGACATGAATACCTTCTTGGGTACTTGAGTCTTCCTCTTCCTAGTGTACAAGTCTTTGAGAATTTTCGCATATACGGGGACTTGTTGGATAGCATCTAGGAGATGGATGTTGATGTTAACCTGTTTAAAGATTTCCGTGATCTTCTCCATTTGCGGACTTAGTGTGTTTAGCCTTAACCGATTCGGATAAGGAGCTTGAGCAATAAGATCGGGGTCCAACATTGGAGAAGATCGTGTGGGTGGGAACGATCTAAGAATAGGAATGGGGATCATTTTCGGTGGACTAGAAGAGCTGGGCTGAGGTGTCGAGCCTTGGGGAAAACGGAAAATAGACTCGGAAGAAATTGGTGGGGTAGACGAACTGGGGGTCAGAATTAGAAGCAGAAGTGGAAGGAAAAGTCTCAGCCGGGGTATCATCGATTGATTCTTCATTATTATCAATCTCCTCACTAACATGATTGTCAAGCACTCTTCCGGATCTTAACGTGGTGATAGCATTCACATGATGTGAATAGCCAGGATTAGGTAAAGGTTGAGATGGAAGTTTCCCTTTTTCTCTAGCAATCATTTCGTCTTTTAATCGTGCAATTTCGGCTTCTATCGATTTAATACTCTGAGTTTGAGAGGTGGAGTTTTTTTTATATCATCGACGAAAGTCTTTATTTCAGCCGACACTTGCATGAGATTTGTCAGAAGCAAGTTCATGAATGAAGAGGATTCATCAGCACTGGTCAACTGCAAAGGATTATTTGGTGCAGGTGTGTTGACCGGATTTTGAAAGTTTTATGATTGTAAGGGGTGCTGACTCAATTGAAGTGGTTGCTGTTGTGGTGGAAGAGCCCTTTGAAAATTGTTTTGGGTTGGAACCGTGTTTTAATTTTGTGATTGGTTCTAAGCAAAATTAAGGTGATTCCTCTAACCCTCATTATAAGTGGAAGAAAACGGGTCGTTCCTAGGTCGTTGTTGGAAAGCAGAATTGATATGCTCATGACCTTGAAACGGAGAATTCAATGGACATTCTTCCCTCCAATGAGAAGGATCAGAACAGAATCCACGTACAGTTTTGGAGAGTGACATTTGATTTAGGGCGGCTGCTAAAAATTTATTTCCCATAGTCTCGAGTTTCTTTTGCATTGCTGACATTTCAGCTCTAACTCCTATGGAAACATCAGATTGGTTATTGCCCCCCTAAACGATTGACTTACACCCTCCCACTGTAAAGATCTTTCAACAAAATCTTCTAAGAATTTCCAAGCTTCGCCATCATCTTTAGTCATGAAAGTGCCTTGACACATGGATTCAAGTGTCTGTTTTGTGGTTCTGCACAGATCCCATCTAGGGATTCCATGATGTGGACATTGAACTAACAGATCCTTGAAGCGTTCAAAACACTTCGAGAATGGTTCATTTGGAAGCTGGGTAAATTGATTTATTTCGCTACGGACTCGAGCTGTTTTATGATTGGGGTAGAATTTCTTAAGGAATGCTTTTACGAATTCTTCCTAGTTTGAAATGGAATGTGCGGTTGTGTTATAAAGCCACTTCTCGGCTATATCGCACAAGGTAAATAGAAGAAGACGAAGACGCATAGCATCCACAAAAAGCTGTGAAGTACCCATCATAGCGCATACATTTTCAAATTTGGTATTAAAGACATATGCGTCTTCAGACTCGAGACCGTGATATTTCGGTAGAAGATTGATGTATTGGGGTTTTATTTCAAAATTATACCCGTTGGCTGGTGGAATGGTGATACAGGTCGAAAGAGGACCTCGCATAGGATAGCATCTCTCTTGGAGAGAGATGCGGGGTGGATTCTACGCACCTGCGGACGGCGGCACAGTAGTGGTAAAGAAGTTCGATGGAGAACCATCCATCGAAGTGGTTGTTGTTAGTTATGTATATGTCCTAGAGGCCATTGTTGTACATATGATGTATATTATAATAGATGCTTGGATATATATAGAGAGGACTTTCTTGCTCGTCATGATAGTATTCTATTTGGTATTCCATTATCTTAACATGTTGACTTGTATATGTTTACTGTCTTACTCTCATATGTTGATAAAGCCCTTAGGATCTGTACTCGACTACTGGGACTATGATGAGATCATACTAGTGGGGCTATGGTATTCGATGAGTACATCCTATAACTGTTCCTAGTCGAGGGTGTGTCGTGACAGGGCATCGATACACCAGAGTAGACTAGCGTATACGCATCTTGACCCATATGATGGGCGATGGATGATCCCATATGCATCGGTGTTTTGACATCAGAGATGGTGTACTGGTGCTCAGTGGAGACTAGGTACACTGGACGGACTCACCGAGAACTCCCAGATGGTGATATACCACACGTCAGATGGCAGTTCTCCGGTGACACTGGTACAGGGTAGTCTGTAGACCCGAGATCGTCATAGAGTCTTGTGTGATTCCCACTGTGCTTTGATTTCCACCTTACCATGTCCAAGAGGGCGTGCAAAATGGTGGCTTTTGGGTGCAGTCCCGAATCACATGGAGGCAATGAGCGATAGGAGGGGATTTGTCTCTCCCGGTATAGGGAGTTGATGTTATGCTGTGTTTGATTGGCCAGAACCGGAAGTCCCTGGCCAGGGCTGATATAGAGATTTGCTGGTAAGTGTTACCAGTAGTTTCTCGATGCGTTATGAGCCTCACATTGACACGACTTATTGATTACTGGGGTCTGACGTATACCACCCCTAGACTAGATATGCAACGTATCAGACGAAGAGACCAGACTGTACGGGAGTGTTACTGATTGGATTCACAGGAGAATGTATAGGCTAGCTTGTTGATCTTCTGATCGCTCAATACCTAGGTGGCTGTTACGTTTAGCTGACCGCTTGCAGCTTGTCGGTGTGATATGATCATCACCTGCAACCGGTGTATTGACGATTCTTTAAAGTCCTACACAAAGGTTTCTTGACTCAAGCAAAACGGAGTAGGGGCACATATGTGATATGTGCATGACCGAGGATAATGCAATATGAGATACCGTATTATATTCTCGCGATATTTAGATATGAGCCGGGTCAACGTATCAAGTGTTGATTCGATGAATCGGTACATGATATATTAGTCGGTTATATTCGATATAGCCGGAATGTCGGATCAAGTGTTGATTCGATAATTTAATGTATAATAATATATATGATATATTGCACTACATTATATAATATTGGCTCGCTTTATTATTTCATTTTCTCACCGGGTAATACATTGATATATATGCGATATATATTAATTGTATTATTTTTTTTTGTTATAAATATATAATATATATGTGATATATATTACTGTAACATGATATGATTACTAATGAAACATGTTTTGTGGAAATTAAACAAGGTTAGGGTTTTATTTGGGTTAGTTCATTCATGAACCTTCTAGAAGGTTTTCTTTTGTTTTGTGTTAAGATATTATGGTTGATATTTTAGATGACTCATTGTTTAACCCAACCCAAACCCTATCCCTAGTTAATTCTCTACATGAGTTAGCCTAGTCATGCTTGACCATCATTACATTATTAATCATATATGTTTTCATTATTCATCACAAAAAGATTAATGCATTTTTCTTCTTCTTCTTCTTCAACCTTGAGCTTTGAGAAAGATTACTAGGTTTTCATTTTGTGATAATTAAGAGTGAGAATTTGATATAAAAAGAAAGCATAAATACTACTCCATCATCCTCAGCTAATCTAGCCAATTAGATTAGGGTGTTCACGTCATTAGAGTGAGAGAGCTTGAGTTATAGAAACTTCGAGGTAGATCATCGGAGAAAAAGAACACTACAAGCTAGCATGGATCTTTCGAGTTGTGGAGCATCTCTTGAGTCCGGGAGATCGTGGATCGCGGAGAAGGGACTTCTACTCGGAGCTTATGAAGCGAAGGTGCGGACTACAAAGGTTGTAATCCCTCACTTTTAGTTGTAAAGATGTTTACTTGCATGTGTAACCCTAATAATCTTGCAAAGATCCCGGCTTTGGATTGTTCGGCACGTCTAAATTTTTATTTGGGCATGGTTGATGCCTTATAAACCCTTTTATGAGTGTCTAGGAACCCTACAGTGGTATCAGAGCCTACCTAGAGCATTAGGCGACGTGTATACGAAGTTGAAACTCCGATCGAACCCCGAAACATCGATAATGACCCCTTCTCTAGAAATTTTGTAAAAATGTGATTTTTTCTGCATTAAAAATACTTAAAAAATCAGCAGGGAATTCTAAGGATAACCCTAAAACAGGAGCCCCCAACGCTCTCCGCGGAACCGCGGCAAGAACATGCTTGCCGCGGCAGTTCCACGGCCAAAATAGTGACTTAGGGACACGTGTTGGTACAGTAATATCCGTAGCTATTCCTTCATATTTCTGGGTATTTTTAATCTGACTCGAGTGTTGAGTGTTCTGGGGATTATTTTGAATTCGTTGATTCTATCGGATAATTTAATTTCGTTATGTTTTCCGGATATTTTAGAAACTGTTAAAATGTTCGAACGGATATCATTAACTCACTTTTCCCGGCACGAAAAACTTTCAAGTGTTGAATTTTTCTTTAGTTTAAATCTTTCGGAAAGACGTGCAAGTAACGCGGTGGACCCTCTAGAAGAACACAAACCTTAACTCGATTATGTGACCGTCTGAGCCGCCTCTAAACCTTAGGGTTTGGGGCAGTACGGCGTGCCACATATGAGGCGTTGGCTTGCCCCTTCTACGGCTGGACCATTGGTACTGTGATATATTCGGGGACTTTTTGAACTCCGCTCAAGTGTTGAGCTATTTTGGAAATCTTGGGTATTTGATTATCTGATCTGAAAGTTTAATACTGTCTATTTATCTGGAATGTGATACAATATGTGGAATTCATATAGTTATGCATGAAATGCGAATTATGTGATATTTCGGATTTATGATGACTAAAGTGATTGTGGATTCCAAATGTTGTAGTTTTACAATTTCTTTTCTCTGACCGTAACCGTAGTATGTGGGGTATCGCCGGCTTCGTTGCTATAAACCAACGACAATCGGGATACGCATACTTGCTTACGTTGATGATATGAGATATTATGTGTTGCTGTGATATATTATATTGGATCGTCGTTTTCTGAATAGCCGGGGGTTTTGTGTGAGATGAGGGTTTTTATTTTCATTCATGTAAAATTCATTTGTATGTAATATTCTTTTATTGGGGCACTTCCGGGATGAGGTTGATGTTACTTATATGTATGCCCTAGAGGCCATTACTGTACATATGATATATATTGTAGTGGATGCTGGGACATATATAGGGAGGACTTTCTTGCTCGACATGATAGTATGCTATCTGGTTGCTCTTTACCATAATGTGTACACTAATTGTCTCTCTGTTACATGTTGGTAAAGCCCTTAGGATGTGTACTTGACTACCTGGACTATGATGCGGATCATACTAGTGGGAACATGGTAGTCCATAAGTACATCCTTCAAGGTCCCTAGTCGTGGGTGTATTAAGACGGGGCATCGATATACCAGAGTAGACTAGCGTATACCTTCTCGACCCATACAGATGGGCGATGGATGATCCCATATCCATTGGTGTTTGACATCAAAGATGATATACGGGTGCTCAGTGGAGACTGGGTACACTGGACGAACTCGCAGAGAACTCCCAGATGGTATTATACCTTACGTCAGATGGCAGTTCTTCGGTGACACTGGTACAGGTTAGTCTGTAGACCCGATATCGTCATAGAGTCTTCTGTGATTCCCATTGTGCTTTGATTTCCACCTTACCACGTCTAAGAGGGCGTGCAAAATGGTGGTTTTTGGGTACAGTCCCGAATCACATAGAGGCAATGAGCGGTAGGTGGGGATTCGTCTCTCTCGGTATAGGGAGTTGATGTTGCGCTGTGTTCGATTGGCTATAACCGGAAATCCCTGGCCAGGGTTGCTGAGATTTACCGGTAAGTGTTACCATTAGTTTCTCGAACTGTTATAGACCTCATATCGACACGACTTATCGAGCTACTGGGGTCTGACGTTTACCACTCCTAGGCAGGATATGCGACATATCAGACGAACAGACCGGACTGTACGGTATGTGTTACTGATTGGATTCACAGGAGTGTGAGCGGGCTTGCTCTTTGATCTTCTGATCGCTCAATACCCGGGTGGCCGTTACGTTTAGCAGGCCGCTTGCGGCTTGTGGGTGTTTGATATGATCATCACCTACTGCCGGCGTATTGACGAGTCTTTAGAGTTCTATACAAAGGTTTCCTGGTTCAAGAGAAAT
Source organism: Agapanthus africanus (assembly GCA_030015575.1). Taxonomy (NCBI): domain Eukaryota; kingdom Viridiplantae; phylum Streptophyta; class Magnoliopsida; order Asparagales; family Amaryllidaceae; genus Agapanthus; species Agapanthus africanus. The sequence continues at coordinate 667,297,802 of CM057338.1, forward strand.
GAAATAAGAGCGCATATGAGATATGTGCGGGAACGAGAATAATACCAGTATGTGATACTGTATTCTATTCTCGCGATATGTATCATTGGACGGTTATATGAGATATAGCCAGGGTACCGAATCAAGTGTTGATTCGATACATTGATACACTTGATATTAGTCGGTTATATGTATTATGACCGGATCATTAAATCAAGTGTTGATTTAATGATTTAATGTATAATTATATATTTGATATATTACTTTACATTAACTAGTATTGGTTCACTTAAGATTATTTTCTCACTTGATTGTGCACATTGTACATATGATATATATTTGTGCACTAGTTTGTATCATGTTTGATGATACATGCAAACTTGGGTGTGTGTTTACTTTAAACTATGATTAGGTTAATGGTTAGGGTTTGATTTACTCATTTATTTACTTTATTCTTTTTGGCAAGAAAAAAAATGGTGGCTTCTTTTGGTTTTTACTTGAAGCTTCATGAAGCTTTGACCATTTTGTTTCTTTCCTTAACCTAACCATTCACCTAAACCCTAGTTTATTCTGTACATGTGTTAAACTCACCCATGGTTTCATTATGATAAGGCTTCACTTGATTTTCTATTTTTGATAATTCTTTTCAATTCTTTTTCTTTCATCTTCTTCTTCTTCTTCATGAAGAAAAGGAAAGCTTGCTAGAAAATTCTAAGTGATGAAATCAAGTGAGAAATCCAAATCCAAAGTGAACCCACTTCCTATTTCTTCATCCTCTACCACTTGCCATGTAGTAGAGTGTGTTATCTTCACAAGTTTCATGACTTAGTGAAGGTGGAGCTTGAGTTTGAGTTGCCTCGACGTAGATCATCTTGGGCATCGAAGTCGACGACCTAGCCCGCCTATTTCTCTGATGAAACCGACGCTAGAGTCCGGGATTCCGATGATCGCAGCGGAGGGACGTCAACACGGAGCTAGAGAAGTGGTGGACTGGATCTACAGAGGTTGTATTTCCATTCACTTAGTAGTTAAGTTGTTAACTTGCTTGTTGTTTCGCCTATCCTCTAGTTAACGATCGCATTAGGGTTTCTCGGCACATAGAAAATTTTGAATTGGTCATGTTTGATCAGTTGTAGAACATCATGGGTGTGCCTAGGAACCATACAGTGGTATCAGAGCCAAGCTAGAGCTTTAGCCGAAGTGTAGACAATGTTAGAAGTCCGATCGAACCCGAAACCCTAATCCAAAACCTTTCTCTGTACAATTTTTCAAAACTGTGATTTTTCCAATTTAAAAATTGCCAAAAAATTCAGCAGGGTTTTCTAAGCATTACTGTGAAGCATGTGACCACAATTCGATTAAATAGCCGCGGAACCGCGGCCTTACCCTAGGTCACGCGGCGGTTCCGCGACCATTTTGTCGCTTCTCACTTCAATTTTTGCAAAGTAATGTCTTTATGGAAGTGCTGTGTTTTCTGGGAATTTTTAACTTCTACTCAAGAGTTGAGTTTTCTGGGTTGTTTTGGGGATTCGATGATTCGATCGGTTTATTTAACTTCGTCTATGTGTTTTTCCGGATAATTTTAGAATATGTTAAAAAGTTCGACCGGATATAAATACCCAATTTTTCCCCTGCCGGAAAATTTCCAAGTGTTGGATTTTTTCCGTAGATTGAGAACGTTCTAAGTAGTGCAAGTAATGCGATGGTCCTTCTAGAAGACAACAAACCTTAACTCGATTATGTGACCGCCTTGAACTGCCCTTTGAACCTTAGGGTTTGGGGCAGTACGGCGTGCCACATGTGAGGCGTTGGCTTGACCCTTCTACGGCTGGACCGTTGGTACTGTGGCATGAAGTGAATGTTTTTAAACTTATTTCATGTGTTGAGCTGTTTCGGGAAAACTTGGGCATTTGATTGTTCGATCGGAAAGTTTAACATTTTCTATTTATCCGGAATGTGGTACAATATTTGGAATCCACAAGGAGTTATGAGATAACTGATTTGAATGTTATAAACATCGCACTTTAGTCTCACTTGATCGGTTGCCATGGAATTTTGATGTGATCAAAAGTCCGTCGCAATCACGTAGCGTACGCGGATACTCGCCGGGTAAACTTAATAGATAGCCACGCCCCATAGCCCTGACCAAGTGACTGTAGGAGAACCCCATCGCCGAAAGCATCCGTTCGGGTGCTCGTGGCAGCGGTGTTCCGCCTTAGTGCACTTTGTCGACGGCATCGGGGGTGCGGCCGCCTACTAAAATTTGCGATGAGCATTCGATCAAAATGCTGGGAATGTTGTTGAATTGCCCGACTTGATATTGAAAAGTGTTTTCGATAATGAGACTAAAATGCGGGGTTTATAATTGTTAGGCATGTGATGTTTAAGGAATTCAGATGGTTAGGCATGCGAAGTCTAAGGAGGTTGCGGATTCCAACTGTTGTAGTTTTACACTTTCTTTTCTGTGACCGTAAGTGTAATATGTGATATCGCCGGTTTCGTTGCTATATGTCAAAGACAATTGGGATACGCATGTTTTCTTACGTTAATGACATGTGATGTTATGTGTTGTTGGATATGTTATATTGGATCGTCGTGTTTGAATAGCCGGGGTTTTTTTTGTGAGATGAGTGTTTTTCATTTTCATTCATGTAAAAACTTGTATGTAATATTCGTTTATTGGGGCACTTCCAGGTTGCGGAAGATGTCACCATTGTATATTATTTACTTTTCCGCACTAGGATAGACCCAAAGAGGAGGGCACAAGTAACGGGTTCTGGAGTCCAGTGGGAGACCAACTCGAGGAGTCGAGTCCGGGTCTCCTAACTCTAGAATTGGTAGGGTTGCTTGCCGCTCTCGTAGGGGTCTTGGGGTGTGGGTTTGGCTATTTATCGCGACCGTGGAATCCGTGTTTTATACTGGCTCGTATTAAAAACACGGACGTCCTAATATATCCAATGTTTCATATGTTTCTTCTGTTGTGATATCTGTGATATGATCATTTGATGTTCTGTGATAAATACTGTATATAGTGTATATGATATATTATATAGACGTTGCTTATGTTTTACACCCGCGCTAGCCCTCCCTCGCTCTGCCGTTAGTTACCTAACCTAACGGTGCAGACGGGACATTAAGGCGAATGCGGATGGCATAAGCGTACGTTGTATTTATCTGTGATGTTTAGGTGGATTTAAATGATGGGACTTCATTAATGTGATTAATGAAAGAAAATAAACCTAAAAGATGTTGTGGAATCGAATTTTCAAAAACAGGTAGCTACAGTTTTTGCTTTGCATCGCGATGTTCCTTGTAGAACATCCTGCACCTTATTCGATAAGGAAAGGGCCGAGATCCCTTCACCGGGAGTGACCCCTTTAGCAATAACTGGCAGATGCTACAACCCTCGGTTTGTCTTTTGATTGCTCCTATAGTTCTTGCTTTGCACAGCGGTATATATGATATATCCTGCACCTTATTCGATGAGGAAAGGGCCCACGATCCCTTCACCTGGAATGACCCCTTTAGCAAAACTAGAAAAGCCTAAAAAACACTCCATTTTTAAAATCATTTGATTCTACAACGATATCAAGTTCATTACGCAATAGGTTTTCAGAAAAACCTGTCGTAGCCCTCCGTCATTTCTGATATGTAGCAGTTAGTATTCGTGCTACGTTTGTTGGCCTGCATCAAGGCGTAGTGTGCGGTAGCTAACTAGTTTTATCTGCTTATGCATATGATGCAGATTGGATTAGGGTAGTCGTGCGACTTTGTTGTCCTGCATCAAGGGTCATGCGTGTGGGTTTAATTCAATCAGGAAATGACGGGTTGAACTTGACTAGCGTACTATGGTTTGTTGGCCTGCGTCAAGGTCATAGGACGCTAGGGGAAAAATTATCGGGAATTTCAAGTGTTGAAATTTACAATGAGATTACATACCTTCTATGAGATAGTTGGATCCCGATACCCGCTGTGAGTAAGAGTTACTCCTGAGAGTGTTTTACACATTATAATTAGCCGATCAAGTAGGTGTCTAGAAAGGTGTCAACGGGGTTACACCTCTGGAAAACGAGGTTTACTTTAATTAGGTCTGTGCGAAAGCACGGGGAACCTCCCTCAAAGTACCGACACTGGCCTGGCTGAAAGATTGGCGAACTTGTAGCGTGTAATTAATCCCGGCTAGTCTTTCCTTTTAGGGTTTGAAGGAAGATTTGATAAAAACAGTGGGAGCCATCCTGATTAGATAAAATAATAACCAATCTGATCTTGCAAGAGCATACGCTGAGTGTTTTCTTCTCTCTCTCTCCAGGTAGCGACCATATCACGCCTTAATCAAGATAATAATACGGATATTGACCGAACCCGCTTGTTATACTGAGCTGGGGAACGTTGGTCCTGCTCCAACTTATAATTGTTATAAGACAGAGCAGGAAATAGGGGAATGCCAGGATTCCCATGCCACCCAAACGAAGAAAATGCATGAGATGCATCTCCTTCAGGTGTGTTCATTACAAAGAACTGTTTCTCAGTATCCTCTACATCCTGGGTATTTGATACCGGATCAGGATCCCAAATATGTAATCTATTACATGGGCTATAATAGGTAGAGAACTGAGAACGAGCGATAAGTTTCATAAGACAGAAAACGGTGCAAGTGTTGCAGCCAAGTCTGTTGGTCACTGTCACCCTGTATTACCAATACATTGATTCTGAACAAATGCTATTAGATACTGAACCTGATATACAAAATCATATCAGTCTCTTTATTAGTAAAGAAAGAATATAATTTTGTATTGTTGAATATTGTTTTGAACATTTCAAAAGTTGATCGGTTCAGGCACGTTATCTAAAAGCATTGACGTTCTAAATCAAACTACAGTTCTTAGTATACGGAATACACACAAGAAGAAGAGTTCAGAAATGAACGGATCCTTCTTGAGGTATTCTAGACTAGGTCATATCAATGTGACCCGACTAGCTAAGTTGCACATAGATGCATATTTAAATCTTTTTGAATTTACATCTTGTGAAAACTTGCCGGTCATGTCACAAAGATAAGATGACCATGGCTCTGTTTATTGGAAGCAGAGAAAGAGTTAGTGTACTCTTGGGATGATACATGTTGATGTATGAAGGTCCCCTGTCTGCATATACCAAGACCGGTTCTTTGTACTTCATTACATTCTCTGATAATCTCTCGAGATTCAGACATATGTTCCTGTTGAAACACAAGTCCGAAGCTTTTGAGATATTCACAGAATATAACTTAGAAGTAGAAAACCAAAAACAGGTATAAGTATTATGTCCTTTGATGTGATCAAGGAGGAGAATACTTGAGCACGGGATTCCTGGACTATTCTAAAGGAGAATGAGATTCTCTCTCAGCATTACTCCTCCGTATACACCATAGCACGATGGTATATCGGGACGGAGCAATAGCACCCTATGTGATATGGTGTGCTCTATGATGAGTACTACTGAGTTTCCTATTTCCTTTTGGGAGTTATGCGCTTGAGAAGCTGCATACTTATTGAATAGGGTTCAAAACAAAACAGTTGCCTACAACTTCAGATGTGATATGGAAAGGGAAGAGCCCATATCTTAAGTTTGTTAAGAGTTAGGGTTGTCCAGCCTATGTCTAAAAAGCAAAAGCCGGACAAGCTCGAGGCAAGATCTGTTATGTAGAACTGGAAATGTTCCAGTTATACAAACTGCAGCTGATGATTTAGAAGAACCAAAGGATTCAATAGTTACCAACGAACCTCAACCTCAGCCTCTCCGCCGATCTAATAGGGTTCCTCACCCACCTGTGAGATACTTCTGTTTCTCTATGACAGTGGGAGCGAGGAATGCATCATGAGATGATGACCCAACTAGTTTCGAGCTGGCCATCAGGAGTGGGACTCTGTAAGAATGGCTGGATGCTTACCTATCTGAGATGGAATCCTTATACAGTAACAAAGTATGGACTTTGGCTGCTTTATCTGAAGGGTTAAATCCCCATCAGGAGCAAGTATATCTTGACAAGATTACTTGGTGTATATGGAAAAGTTGAGACTTTCAAAGCTAGACTTGTTAAAAGTTTGCATCATTGATCAGGTATGGATTATGATGAAACCTTTTCTAAGTAGCTATGCTTAAGTCCATCCAGATCCTACTTGCCACGGCTACATACCATGACTACGATATCTGGCGGTTGGGTGCCATGACTGCTTTTCTAAGTGATGTTTTAGAAGAGTGTGTCTATAAGTACACAGCCAGAGGGCCTCGTAGACAGTGGGAACTGCGGAAACGCGAGCAAGATGTTTTATGTAATAAAGCAGGCATCGTGGAGTTGGAACGTCTGTTTTGATGTGTTAGTCAAAGAGTTTGACATCATCAAAATGGTATATGAACCTTGTATAAACAAAAGGGTAGTAGGGAGTATGGTGGTGATCCTTGTAGAGTACGTGGATGACATACTCTTGATAAGAAAAGAGTTTCCTATACTACGCTCGGTCAATCTCCGCTTATCATAAGGATTCTCCATAAAGGATCAAAATGATACCTCCTAAATCCTGAGTTTTGATCTATGAGATAGAAGTAATTGGATGTTAGGATTCTCACTAGTTGTAGTGAGATGGTATCAATCAATCTTGGGGAGAATCACTAGAAAGGTTCCATAGTGATAAGGACGACTGAATGTTAGTCGCAGGCATTGCCTTTACCCTCAGTAGAGGGACGATATGTTGGAAGAGTTCCAAGCTAGATACCGTGACATACTAGACGATAAAGGCATGATACATCGCTACTTAAGATGCTACCAAAGAGGCTATCCGGGTGTATATTGGTTCATGAGATGAACTAGGTTCCTACCATTATGCGACAATGGAAGTGTGGCTTTGGCCCAGGAACCCCGGTCCGATCAGTGACCCAGACGTATTCTGAGGCAGCATCACCTGATCATGGAGATAGCAGATCTCCAGGGTGATCGAGTTTAGGTGAGTAGACTCAGAGGACAGCACGGCGGATCCACTCACAAAGGCCTTTTCCCAGAGAGAGACTTTTATGGGATGGTTGAGTATGAGATACTACAACCACTGCTACAGATGGCCCTAGTGCAAGTGGAAGATTGTTAGTAATATGTATACCCTAGAGGCCATTACTGTACATAGGATGTATATTGTAATGGATGCTGGGACATATATAGGGAGGAATTTCTTGCTCGACATGATATTATGCTTTCTGGTTGCTCTTTACCTTAACGTGTACACTAATTGTCTCTCTGTTACATGTTGGTAAAGCCCTTAGGATGTGTACTTGACTACCTGGACTATTATGCGGATCATACTAGTAGGAACATGGTAGTCCATAAGTACATCCTTCAAGGTCCCTAGTCGTGGGAATATCGAGATAGGGCATCGATATACCAGAGTAGACTAGCGTATACCTTCTCGACCCATACAGATGGGCGATGGATGATCCCATATCCATTGGTGTTTGACATCAGAGATGATATACGGGTGCTCAGTGGAGACTGGGTACACTGGACGGACTCGCAGAGAACTCCCAGATGGTATTATACCTTACGTCAGATGGCATTTCTCTGGTGACACTGGTACAGGTTAGTCTGTAGACCCGAGATCATCATAGAGTCTTGTGTGATTCCCACTGTGCTTTGATTTCCACCTTACCACGTCCAAGAGGGCGTGCAAAACGGTGGTTTTTGGGTACAGTCCCGAATCACATGGAGGCAATGAGCGATAGGAGGGGATTCGCCTCTCCCGGCATAGGGAGTTGATGTTGCACTGTGTTCGATTGGCTATAACCGGAAATCCCTGGCCAGGGTTGCTGAGATTTACTGGTAAGTGTTACCAGTAGTTTCTCGAACTGTTATAGACCTCATATCGACACGACTTATCGAGCTACTGGGGTCTGACGTTTACCACCCCTAGGCAAGATATGCGACATATCAGACGAACAGACCGGACTTTACGGTAAGTGTTACTGTTGGATTCACAGGAGTGTGAGCGGGCTTGCTCGTTGATCTTCTGATCGCTCAATACCCGGGTGGCCGTTACGTTTAGCAGACCACTTGTGGCTTGTGGGTGTTTGATATGATCATCACCTACTGCCGGCGTATTGACGAGTCTTTAGAGTCCTACACAGAGGTTTCCTGGCTCAAGCGAAATGAAATAGGAGTGCATATGAGATATGTGCGGGACCGAGGATAATACCAGTATGTGATACTGTATTCTATTCTCGCGATAGGTATCATTGGACAGTTATATGAGATATAGCTAGGGTACCGAATGAAGTGTTGATTTGATACATTGATACACTTGATATTAGTCGGTTATATGTATTATGACCGGATCATTAAATCAAGTGTTGATTTAATGATTTAATGTATAATTATATATTTGATAAATTACTTTACATTAACTAGTATTGGTTCACTTAAGATTATTTTCTCACTTGATTGTGCACATTGTATATATGATATATGTTTGTGCACTAGTTTGTATCATGTTTGATGATACATACAAACTTGGGTGTGTGTTTACTTTAAACTACGATTAGGTTAATGGCTAGGGTTTGATTTACTCATTTATTTACTTTATTCATTTTTGGCAAGAAATAAAATGGTGGCTTCTTTTGGTTTTTACTTGAAGCTTCATGAAGCTTTGACCATTTTTTTTCTTTCCTTAACCTAACCATTCACCTAAACCCTAGTTTATTCTCTACATGTGTTAAACTCACCCATGGTTGCATTATGATAAAGCTTCACTTGATTTTCTATTTTTGATAATTCTTTTCAATTCTTTTTCCTTCATCTTCTTCTTCTTCTTCATGAAGAAAAGGAAAGCTTGCTAGAAAATTCTAAGTGATGAAATCAAGTGAGAAATCCAAAACCTAAGTGAACCCACTTCCTATTTCTTCATCCTCTACCACTTGCCATGTAGTAGAGTGTGTTATCTTCACAAGTTTCATGACTTAGTGAAGGTGGAGCTTGAGTTTGAGTTGCCTCGACGTAGATCATCTTCAGCATCGAAGTCAACGACCTAGCCCGCCCATTTCTCCGATGAAACCGACGCTAGAGTCCGGGATTCCGATGATCGCAGTGGAGGGACGTCAACACGGAGCTAGAGAAGTGGTGGACCGGATCTACAAAGGTTGTATTTCCATTCACTTAGTAGTTAAGTTGTTAACTTGCTTGTTGTTTCGCCTATCCTCTAGTTAACGATCGCATTAGGGTTTCTCGGCACATAGAAAATTTTGAATTGGCCATGTTTGATCAGTTGTAGAACCTCATGGATGTGCCTAGGAACCCTACAGTTGATGTCACCAGTGTATATCATTTACTTTTCCGCATTAGGTAGACCCAAGGAGGGGAGCACAAGTAACCGTGTTCTAGGGTCCAGTGGGAGGCCATCTCGAGGAGTCGAGACCGGGGCTCCTAACCCTAGAATTGGCAGTGTTTGTTGCTGTTAGTGTATATGCCTTAGGGGCCATTATTGTATCATACTTGTATGTATATTACATAATGGAAGCTTGGGATATTCACAGTTGTAAATAAAATCTTGCTAAAGATGGTAGTATGCTACTTGGTTTGTGTCTACTTTAATATGTGCATATGTTTCGTATAACATATCACTTATACATATTAGTAGAGCCCATAGGATCTTTGCTTGATTACCAGCGTTGTGATGGCAGTCACACTAGTGGGGGCTGGGTAGTCTGTAAGCAACATCCTATACAGGTCCCTGGTCGTTGGATTATCAAGACAGGGCATCGATATTCCGGTGTAGACTATGTATGTACGCTTCTCATCCCAGTTGGGGAGATGGTCTGTCCTACAGCCATAAGTACGTCGTACTGGAGATAGTATACAGGTTCTCGTTAGGTTACGGGCACACCGGATAGGACTCGCAGGGGAACTGATTGGTTGGTATTATACCCATCGTCGGTTAACAGTTCCCAGGTGACATGAGTACAGCATAGTCCGCAGACTTGACACTGCTACTTCGCCTTGAGTGTGTCCCACTGTTCTTAGATTGCTACCCTACCACGGCTCAAAGGAGTCGTGCAAACAGGTAGCAGTTGGGTGCAGTCCCGAGCACTTGGAGGCAGTGGCGGTTAGACAGGATTCGTCTCTCCCGGTATTGGGAGTCGATATCGCACAGTGTCAGAGAGCCATTACGCAAAGTCCCTGGCCAGGGCAAGCGAGATTTACTAGTAGGTTCCAGAAGTTTTCCCAGGGTGTAATGGGCTACGCTCCGACATGACTTATACAGCTATTAGGGGACTGACGCTTGCCGCCCCCTGGGCTTAATATGTGATAGTCTTAGACGAACAGACCGGACTGTACGGAGATTGTTACGTCAGGCTCAGTAGAAGTTCAGATGGGTTTCCTCATCGGCTTTCTTATCGACATCTACCTTGGGACCGTTACGTACAGCTAGTGCCGCTTGTGGTCTGTGGATAAACCCACTGCCAGCGCAGTGTCGAGTCTTTAGAGTCCCACACAGAGAGTTTCCCTGCTCCAGGAGAAACGATATAGTGGTCGTATGGTTTTACGACATGGGTTCGAATGCGTACGTGTTTTTACGCACGTACGACTTTTTCGGACAGATTTTACTAGCCGGCTTTTGTTTAAGCCAGATTCTAGTATCGGGTTATTGGATTTATACAGTCTAAAGTTTTTCCGTGTTTTCACGGATTGGAGGGACGTTCTCGTAATTTGTCGGGACGTTTCTAGAAGCATGGTGACTTGGGGGGTAAGGTGGCATTGCATTAAATGAGATTAGTAACTCATTTGTGTGATTCATCCATGGCATTAAAGCATCATAAATGCTTAATGACTCATGGAGATGAATCACTCATAGATATTTATGAAGTATGGTTGTAAATTCTATTATTTCATTTTTCGATAAATAAACAATGCTTCATATATATTATGATAGATCATTATATCATTTCATTCCTAATGCTCACCTTCTCTCTCCTCAAGCTCATCCTCTCTTGAAACCCTAATCCTTCCCTCTCATGTGTTGAGATCAAGGATTAGATAGACTAATACATCCATTACCATACTCTATATCCCCTAGGTAGCTTAGATTAGCACTTTAAGCAACCTAGTTATCTCAAGTTAGAGATCAAGCTTGGACAAAGAGCTTTCGGGTGGATCGTCTTTGACTCGAGGAGGCCGTTGAGATCCCGATGTTCCAAGGAGCCTACGAGGAGTGGAGGATGTTCATAATAGAATATTGCATTTTATACCACCCATTCTTACGCTCGTGTGTTTATAGGTAGGTACTTTTAATCCGTGTTTGTTACATATTTACAGAATACAGGTTTCCAGTACAAATATTGCAAATCAAGATAAAATCTCCACAGTTACGCCAAAAGCAGAACATCTGTTGACAGCAGATAAAAGCCGGGTTCCGGTCATCCATATCCGTCCAGTGCCGAGTACCAGTTCCAGAGACAAGACATATGACAGTGGTCATTCGTGTCTAGGACAAGCACAGAGCACGAGGGGGGGTGCACAAGAATCAATGGGTGCGCGGAGCTCGAGGGAGATAAAGTCAAAAGTGAAGAAAAGAAAGCAATCTTGGACTAAGAAATCTGCAGATATTCTGGAAGACTTTTGTGCAGTTTGAAGTTTTCAAACACGAGGAAAAAGTAAACCAGGGAAGGCCACCAAGTACGATCACCCAACTCACCAAGATGGCCGCGGATCCGCGGCCAATAGGGGGTATTGGCCGCGGATCCGCGGCCATGTGGGGTCGTCGCTTTGTCGTATTTTGGGGGTATTTTGGGGACTTCATATAGTGGCAGATTCTTGCCCTAGATCTTCAACCCTCTACCTATAAATACTCCAGAATTGAGCTAAGCCAAGGGTCCAATTCTAAGGTCATTCTTTGTTCTTCTTTCTTTTTAGGATTTAGTCTTTTTCTTCTTCTTCTTCATTCTTTTTCCATGAAAATTGTAGTGAGAGCTTTTTGAGTGGGAGATCAATGAAGATGAGGGTTTTTTGTATCATTCTCTTTTGTTTCTTCTTCCCCTTGAGATTCTTGCTTTCTCTTGATCATTCAACCTCTTCATTGAGCTTGAATGGTTAAGGGTTAGTTATTGATCTCAAGGGTCGTATTTTCCTATGGAATTAGCGCTTCATTTCACATGCGTTCTCTACCCTTCCCTTGATCTTGCAATCTCTTGATTGAGCTTGCAAGTTTAAGGGTTGGCTATTGATCACATGCTTGTCTTGAGTTCTAGTTTCTTGTTCTTTTTATCGCTTTTTATTACTTGCTAATTATTATCTTGCTTTACTTTCTTGCAATTCAATTCATGCACTTAATTACTTGTAATCTTTTCTTTTCTTTGTTCTTTTCTTTTGCTCTTTTTGGTTCTTTTTGTGAATGTTGTATTTATTGTTGTTGTTAAGAATCCAGATGATATTGTAAGTTAACATTTCTTTGCTCATTTCCTTTTCCCGTTATTTTCCATTGAACTCCGCCCAAACCATACGCAAGCGCTCCGTTAGGCACCCTACCCTAACAAGGTAACGGTGATTCCTAACCGCGACCGGTTGCGTTCGGTTTAGCCGGAGGCGAAAGCAAGAGACAAGAACGGACGGACAAGGGTAAATAAGCCGGATTCTACGAATACCGCGCTTAAATCCCCTAATCCACGTTGTTGCCGATTGCTCTAGCTTCAATTGGTCAAGACTCGGCTCAAAGGTTTTGAGTACGGATTTCTTTAGCTTACATTATCGTATCCTTTCTTAACAACTTTATACTTGCAAATAATACACATAGGTTAGACTGAACAAACTCATACAGATTCTTTATTGACTCGTCTAAGACAAGAACGGAAATACAACCATCTCCCTGTGGATCGACCCGTGCTCAACCGGCTAGCTGCATAGCGACACCGTCCTGATCGCGGTAAACTTTAGAACTTTGAACATCCGACACGCTTTTAGCGTGCGATCAGAGGACAGCGATGAAGACCCGAAGGACATGTAACGTGAGGTATAACTTCGAATCCGAGTAGTTAAACCTCTTGTTGGTTGTTAGCAATGGTTTAGATACGATTCATGCGCTCAAGTCCATGTTACGAAGCTTTGATAATCATTTTTCATATATTCCGCCTCCCCGCAAGCTCGTGGGGTGCGTGACATGGACTTATAGTGGTATCAGAGCCAAGTAAGCCATTACTAGCTTGTTAGCAACTGATTAGAACTTCGATCGTCAGAAAACGCGAAAACGAAACCCCGGAAATCCCAAGTTTCTGTTAATTTTAAAAGTGTCTGAAAAACTTTTTGACATACCTTAAAATTCACAGCAGGGTATTATAAGAGATCTGGGAAAATTCGAGGAGGCAACTCGGCAACGCGGCAGCGGAACCACGGCCAAATGGTGCTTTTGGCCGCGGATCCGCCGCCGTGTCAACGCCGAGTTGACTCGGAGTTTCACAGTAATTCTTAATTTCTTGTGTTTTGTTTTCCTGTATGTTCTGTTTCTACCCAGGTTGCTTCTTTGCTGGTTTGCTTTTGGGGTAAACACGGAATATGGTTATCGATCGATGTTCTAAACTAATTGCTAATCGGGTTATTATCTGTAATATTTAATGTGTTCGTAAACCTCCCCTAACTGCTAGTATGTCGATTGGCAGGGGGTTGCACATTTCTGAAATATTTACTGTTTGTGTATATGAACTGTGTTGGACTGTTGTAATGATTAGCCGGGGTTTGAGATGTCTTTAATATTCATTCATTCGATGTAAATGTAATATGATGTAATATTCTTTTGCGGGGCACATCCAGGTTGCGGTTGTAGCCACCATTGTATTATTTCTTTTTACTGTTTTTGCTCCTAGGACAGACCCAATGTTTGGTGCACAAACTACCGGGTACTTAGAAGTGTTTAGTGGCCTACTCACTTTGTTGAGGGAGACCGCTTCACTTCGGTTACTTGGCGGGTAGTTTGCCATACCCGTATGGGTCTAGGGTGGGATAATGACTATTCATCACAACTGTGTAATCCGTCTTTTATTGCAGGCTCAAAGAAAATGCGGATTGCTAATAAATCCAATAAAGTTCATCTGTGATCTGGAATGCTTATTATTGCGTCTGACGAATGTACAATATCTATATATGATAGCTATTAGACGTCACTTATGTTTTACACCCGCGCTAGCCCAGCCCCCGCTCTGTCGTTAGTTAAGTAACCTAACGGGTGATGACGGGACCCAGTGGCGAATGCGGATGGCATAAGAGGACGTGGTATTTTCGTTATTTTCTGCAATGATAAGATAAATGATGGGTCGCATTATTATAATGCAAAGAAAATAAACCAAAGTTAAATCGTTGGAACAAATTTAAAATAAACCACTCGGTTATTTTAAAAAGATCAGAATTTTTAAATTACGGAGCTTTAACCACTCCTTTTGAAAAGTATCAGGTTCCTTCGATTATATCAAGTTCACTACGTTCACGGTTTTGCCAAAACCATTCATAGCTCTCCATCATTTCATTTGGGTATTCAGTAGTATTCAAGCTATGCATTTGACCAATGCCAGGGCATAGTGTTTGGTAGCTGCTGGGTATTTCATTTGTTACATAGATAGATGTGTTAGTTTGAGACAGTCGTATTATCATTTGGCCAACGTCAGGGATATGTACGGATGGGTTAAAATTAACCAGGATAATGATGGGCAGAACCTGGCATGTGACTTATGACATTTTGACCAACGCCAAGGTCATAAGAACATGGGGCAAACATTTATATCGGGAATTTCTAAAGAAACTGAAATTTGCAGAGAGATGCATACCATTTTGGAGTTTGATGAATGTTCGTAGGATTCCTTCAACATTATCATACGATGATATTTTGGATCCCGATCCTGCTGTGAGTACAAGCTACATATCAGGAGATTCGTCACTTAACGATCAATGCTATAAACCAAGTAGGTGCCTAGAAAGGTGTCAGAGGGGTTAAGCCCCCAGAGAAAAGAGGTTCTTTAATTAAGGAACTTCGTGAAAGCGTTGGAAAACCTCCCTCGAAGTATGGACACTGGCTTGGCTGAACGGTTATGTAAGTATTGTACGGTGAGAATAGTCCAGGCTAATTCTTTTTTTATGGTTTGAGGAGGGATTCGAGAAACAGTGGGAGCCATCCTGTTTAGATAAACTTAAAACCAATCTAAACTTGCAACAGCATCATGCTAAAATATTTTCTTCTCTCTCTCTTAATTGCAGCGACCTTGTGACCACACATAGGTTACATCTAGATAACAATTTGACTGAATCTGAATTATATGACTGGCAAAAGTCCGTCCAGATGTCCATTGCCTATGACAAGTTGGACCACCCTGTTACTACTCAATATCCTGCCGTCCCAGGTCCAGTTTTCACTATTGCGGATATAGATATCCGTCAGACAAGGGAAAAGAATAAAGCAAAACACAAGTGCCTCGTGTTGGCTTCAGTTGATGGTGTATACCAGAAGCAGCATGAGAAGATGGACTCAGTTTCCATCTTTCTCCATAACAAAGACTTATATAGAGAGCAATCTCATATCGCAAGATATGTGACCATGAACGAATTAATTCAAGCAAGGTTGGATTTCGGGTCATCTGTAGGGGACAACGTCCTTACAATAACTAGCTATATTGATGAGCCCCAGGAGCTGGAGACCACGTTGGGAAACGAGTTAGATTCTGACTTGATTCTACAGTCTCTACCTTCTACCCTGAAGGAAACCAGGGAAGTATTTGGAAAGAGAAAGGCAAAAGTTTCGGGACTGGAGATAGTAAAAGAGAGACGTTCCTATTGTTATGGGATTGGGCATAAGCAGAAAGATTGCAGGGCTTTTGAAGCCAGTAGCCAGGATACGAAGCATGTTGTGGTTTCAGCCTCACGTGTGTTTGTAATTGAAGACTGTATGTCAATAAACTCTACTTCCTGGGTACTAGATACTGGAGCAGGATCTCATATCTGTAATTCATTACATGCTTTGAGAAACAGTAGTGTTATAAAGGTAGGTGATTGGTCTCTCAGAATTGCAAACGGAATGACAGTGTACGCTGAATCCGTGGGAGAATATCGCCTAGGTTTGACAAGTGGGCATATATTGATTTTACGTAACTGTTTATATGTACCTAGTATGACTTGTAATATCTTATCAATGTCCTCACTTTCGAGAGAGGGATATGATTTTACATTCGTAAGCGATGTAGTTAACATCCACCTAAATCAAGTACTGATTGGGTCCGGTACATTAGATAACGGTATATACGTATTAAGTCAAGCTCAGGTTTTCAATGTCCAGAATACACTTAAAAGAAAGTCTCCAGAATTAAATCAGGCTTTCTTATGGCATTGTAGACTAGGTCACATCAATGAGAGAAGGTTGACTAAGTTACATAGAGAAGGATATTTGAATCTGTTCGAATATCAATCTTATGATACTTGTGAATCTTGTCTCATAGGAAAGATGACAAAGACTCCGTTTACTGGACACGGGGTAAGAGCAAGCGAGCTCTTGGGACTCGTACACAGTGACGTGTGCGGTCCAATGTCTACACATGCGCGAGGAGGTTATTCTTACTTCATTACTTTTACAGATGATTTCTCTAGGTATGGATATGTCTTCTTAATGAAGCATAAATCCGAGGCTTTTGAAAAATTCCAAGAATACAAGAATGAAGTAGAAAAACAAACAGGCAAGAGTATAAAGACACTGAGATCTGATCAAGGTGGTGAATACTTAAGTGCCGAGTTCCTGGGTTACATAAAAGAGAATGGAATTCTCTCTCAGCTTACCCTCCATACACACCACAACATAACGGTGTATCGGAAAGGAGAAATCGAACCCTATTGGATATGGTTCGTTTTATGATGAGTAACGCTGAGTTACCGCGATCATTCTGGGGATATGCGCTAGAATCAACAGCATATCTTCTGAACAGGGTTCCTACCAAAACAGTGCCTACCACCCCATATCAGATGTGGAGTGGGAAGAAACCCTATCTTCAGTATCTGAAGATTTGGGAATGTCCGGTTTTTGTTAAAAAGCAGCATGCGGATAAGCTCGAGGCACGATCAGTGCAGTGTAAGTTTGTGGGATATTCAAAGAACTCCAAGGGGTATATATTCTATTAAGCAGAGGAACAAAGGGTTTTTGTTCCTCGTAATGCCCATTTTTTGGAATAGCAAATTTTAGAAAAGGATACAAGTGGGAGCGAAATAGAACTGGAAGAAATTATATAACCACAAAGTACAACTGAAAGTTTGGTAGAAACAGTAGTTCAAGAAGAAATGGACATTCCCACACCCCTCCGCAAGAGTAGTAGGCCGTCTCATCCGCCTGAGAGATACTACGGTTTTCTCATAGACAGGGATCGAGAAGATTGCGTCATTGACTTTGATGAGCCTACTTGCTTCCAACAAGCCATTCAGAGCGGTGACTCAGTAAAATGGCTGGATGCAATGCGGACAGAAATGGAGTCCATGTACACTAACAAAGTATGGACTTTGGACGTTGCTCTAGATGGGGTAAAACCCGTAGGATGCAAATGGATCTTCAGAAAGAAGATTGGTGTAGATGGACAAGTTGAAACCTATAAAGCTAGACTTGTTGCAAAGGGTTTCCATCAAAGACCTGGTTTGGACTATGACGAAACCTTCTCTCCAGTAGCTATGCTAAAATCCATTAGGGTCCTTCTTGCTATTGCTGCCTTCCACGATTATGATATCTGGAAGATGGACGTAAAGACAGCTTTTCTAAATGGAAATTTGGAAGAGAGCGTCTATATGGATCAGCCAGAGGGATTCATTCAGAGTGGGAGCAGCGGTAAATTATGCAAGCTGCTTAAGTCCATTTATGGACTAAAGCAGGAATCACGGAGTTGGAACATCTGTTTTGATGATGCTGTCAAAGAATTTGACTTTATCAAAAATCCAGATGAACCATGCATATACAATAAGATTGTAGGGAGAGCTGTAGTAATCCTCGTCTTGTACGTGGATGACATTCTCCTAATAGGAAATGATATTCCTATGTTACAGTCAGTCAAAAGATTCTTTTCACATAAATTCTCCATGAAAGACCTAGGTGATGCCACCTACATTCTGGGGATCTGGATCTATCGTGACAGATCAAAAAGGATGTTGGGACTTTCGCAGTCCAGGTACATAGACACCATATTGAAAAGATTCAGTATGGAAGATTCTAAGCGCGGTAACCTACCGGCTTGTCACGGAATCACCCTCTCCAAAGATATGTCTCCCAAGACTGATTTGGAAAGGGATCGCATGTCGATTATACCCTACGCTTCAGCGGTAGGCTCTATAATGTATGCGATGTTATGTACCAGACCAGATGTAGCATACGCATTATGCGTAGTAAGCCGGTATCAAGCAAAGCCAGGGGAGAATCACTGGATAGCAGTAAAGAACATTCTCAAGTACCTGAGAAGGACTAAGGAGATGTTCTTGGTGTATGGTGGAAAAGACTTCCAGATGGAGGCCTTTGCCGACTCCTGCTTCCAGAGTGACAAAGATGACTCCAAGTCCATGTCGGGTTATGTCTTTACCCTCAAAGGAGGGGCAGTCTGTTGGAAGAGTTCCAAACAGGAGACCGTTGCTGACTCAACGATGGAAGCAGAGTACATAGCTGCTTGCGATGCCGCAAAAGAAGCAGTCTGGATGAAGAAGTTCCTCACAGAACTTCAGGTGGT
Source organism: Agapanthus africanus (assembly GCA_030015575.1). Classification (NCBI taxonomy): domain Eukaryota; kingdom Viridiplantae; phylum Streptophyta; class Magnoliopsida; order Asparagales; family Amaryllidaceae; genus Agapanthus; species Agapanthus africanus. The sequence continues at coordinate 667,316,510 of CM057338.1, forward strand.
TCCTACCAGTGTTGGTCCAATACCTCTGTATTGTGACAACAACGACGCTATAGCTTTAGCGAAGGAACCCAGGTCCCATCAGAAGTCCAGACACATCTTAAGGCGGTATCACCTGATCAAGGAGATCGTAGATCGCCGGGAGATCGAGGTGAAAAGAGTAGAGATAGAGAATAACATTGCTGATCCATTCACAAAGGCCCTTCCTCAGACGCAGTTCGAGAGGCTATTCGAGATGATAGGTCTACGATATGCCAGCTCATGGCCCTAGTGCAAGTGAGAGATTGTTAGTGTATATGCCGTAGGGGCCATTATTGTATCATACTTGTATGTATATTACTTAATGGAAGCTTGGGATATTCACAGTTGTATATACAGTCTTGCTAAAAATGGTAGTATGCTACTTGGTTTGTGTCTACTTTAATATGTGCATATGTTTCTTGTAACGTATCACTTATACATATTAGTAGAGCCCATCGGATCTTTGCTTGATTACCAGCGTTGTGATGGCAGTCACACTAGTGGGGGCTGGGTAGTCTGTAAGCAACATCTTATACAGGTCCCTGGTCATTGGATTATCGAGACAGGGCATCGATATTCCGGAGTAGACTAAGTGTGTACGCTTCTCATCCCAGTTGGGGAGATGGTCTGTCCCATTGCCATAAGTACGTCGTACTGGAGATAGTATACAGGTTCTCGTTAGGTTACGGGTATACTGGACAAGACTAGCAGGGGAACTGATTGGTTGGTATTATACCCATCGTCAGTTAACAGTTCCAAGGTGATATGAGTGCAGCATAGTCCGCAGACTTGACACTGCTACTTCGCCTTGAGTGTGTCCCACTGTTCTTAGATTGCTACCCTACCACGGCTCAAAGGAGTCGTGCAAACAGGTAGCAGTTGGGTGCAGTCCCGAGCACTTGGAAGCAGTGGCGGTTAGACAGGATTCGTCTCTCCCGGTATTGGGAGTCGATATCGCGCTGTGTCAGAGAGCCATTACGCAAAGTCCCTGGCCAGGGCAAGCGAAATTTACTGGTAGGTTCCAGTAGTTTTCTCAGGGTGTAATGGGCTACGCTCCGACATGACTTATACAGCTATTAGGGGACTGACGCTTGCCGCCCCCTAGGCTTGATATGCGATAGTCTTAGACGAACAGACTGGACTGTACTGAGATTGTCACATCAGGCTCAGTAGGAGTTCGGATGGGTTTCCTCATCGGCTTTCTTACCGACATCTACCTGGGGACCGTTACGTACAACTAGTGCCGCTTGCGGTCTGTTGTTAAACCTACTGCCAGCGTAGTGTCGAGTCTTTAGAGTCCCACACAGAGAGTTTCCCTGCTCCAGGCGAAACGATATAGAGGTCGTATGTTTTTACGACATGGGTTCGAACGCGTACGTGTGTTTACGCACGTACGACTTTTTCGGACAGTTTTTACTATCCGGCTTTGGTTTAAGCCAGATTCTAGTATCGGGTTATTGGATTTATACAGTTTAAAGTTTTTTCGTTTTTTCACGGATTGGATGAGCGTTCTCGTAATTTGTCGGGAAGCTTCTAGAATCATGGTGACTTGGCGGGGTAAGGTGGCATTGCGTTAAATGACATTAGTGACTCATTTGTGTGATTCATCATGTCATTAAAGCATCATAAATGCTTAATGACTCATGGAGATGAATCACTCATAGATATTTATGAAGCATGGTTGTAAATTCTATTATTTCATTTTTTGATAAATAAACAATGCTTCATATATATTATGATAGATCATTATCTCATTTCATTCCTAATGCTCACCTTCTCTCTCCTCAAGCTCATCCTCTCTTGAAACCCTAATCCTTCCCTCTCATGTGTTGAGATCAAGGATTAGATAGACTAATACATCCATTACCATACTCTATATCCCCTAGGTAGCTTAGATTAGCACTTTAAGCAACCTAGTTATCTCAAGTTAGAGATCAAGCTTGGACAAAGAGGTGGATCGTCTTTGACTCGAGGAGGTTGTTGAGATCCCGATGTTCCAAGGAGCCTACGAGGAGTGGAGGACAGCGATGAAGACCCGAAGGACATGTAACATGAGGTATAACTTCGAATCCGAGTAGTTAAACATCTTGTTGGTTGTTAGCAATGGTTTAGATACGATTCATGCGCTCAAGTCCGTGTTACGATGCTTTGATAATCGTTTTTCATATATTCCGCCTCCCCGCAAGCTCATGGGATGCGTGACATGGACTTACAGTTGCCGCTCTCATAGGGGTCTAGGGATATGGGTTTGGCTATTCGTCGCGACCGTGGAATCCGTGTTTTATACAGGCTCGTACTAAAACACGGACATCCTAGTATATCCAATATTTCATATATGTTCTTCTGCTGCAATGTTCTGTGATGTGATCATATTACTGCCTGAGTCGAATGCTTATACTATATATATATATGCTGGTATATAAATATTACTGCTTTCGTTTCTTTTGTGATGCTTAGGGAGCATAAGCTGATGGGTTTTATTAATGAGATTAATAAAAGAAAAGAAACCTAAAAGTTGTTGTAGAATCAAAACTTTATAAATGGGGTAGCTACAGTTTTGCTTTGCATAGCGGTATATATGATATACCCTGCACCTTATTTGATGAAGAAAAAGCCGAGATCCCTTCACCGGGAGTGACCTTTTCAGCTAAACTGGCAGATGTTATAAGCTTACGGTTTATTTTTTGATAGCTTATATAGTTCTTGCTTTGCACAGTGGTATATGTGATATACCCTGCACCTTATTCGATGGGGAAAGAGCTGAGATCCCTTCACCGGGAGTGACCTCTTTAGCGAAACTAGAAAATCCTAAAAAACACTCCTTTTCAAAATCACTTATTTCTTCAACGATATCAAGTTCATTACGCTCATGGTTTTCTGAAAAACCTGCGTAGCCCTCCGTCATTTCAGATAAAGACTATTTAGTATTCGTTCTGCGTTTGTTGGCCTTTGTCAAGGCGTAGTGTGCGGTAGCTGACTGGTACTTATCTGTTTAAACATGTGACGTGATTGGATTAGGGCATTCGTACGACCTTGTTAGCCTTTGTCAAGGGTCGTGCGGGTGGGTTTATTTCAATCAAGAAATGACGGGTTGAACTTAACTAGCTTCCTATGGTTTGTTGGCCTTTGTCAAGGACATAGGGGGTTAGGGGTAAAAGTATTATCGGGAATTTCAAGTGTTGAAATTTGCAATGAGATTGCATACCTCCTATGAGATAGTTGGATCCAGATACCAACTGGGAGTAAGAGTTACTCATGGGAGAATTTTACACAGGACAATTAGCCGATCAAGTAGGTGTCTAGAAAGGTGTTAATGAGGTCATGCCTCTGGGAAAATGAGGTTTACTTTAATTAGGTCCGTGCGAAAGCACGTGGAACCTCCCTCTAGTACCGACACCGATCTGGCTGAAAGATTGACGAAATTTTAGGGTGTAATTAATCCCGGCTAATCTTACCTTTTAGGGTTTGAAGAAAGATTTGATAAAAACAGTGGGAGACATCATGATTAGATAAGATAATAACCAATCTAATCTTGCAAGAGCATACGCTAAAGTGTTTTTCTTCTCTCTCTCTCTCCAGGTAGAGACCATGTCAGGCCATAATCAAGATAATAATATGGATGTATTGACTGAACCCGCTTATTATACTGAGCAAGGGAACGTTGGTCCCGATTTTTCTTATAAGATTTATAAGACTAAACAGGAAATAGGAGAATATCTGGATTCTCAAGCCGCCCTAACGGGGTACATGCATATTGATGCACCTTCTTCGGGTGTGTTAGTTATTGAGAACTGTTTCTCAGTTCACCCTACGTCCTGGGTATTTGATACCGGATCAGGATCCCACATATGTAAAATGTTACATGGGCTACGTAAAGGTAGAGAACTGGGAAAAGATGATTATTCCGTACAAGTAGGGAATGGTGCAAGTTTTGCAGCCAAAGCAGTTGGCGAATATCACCTTGTATTACCAAGTAGTAATACACTGATTCTGAATGAATGTTATTATATACCGAACATGATGTGCAACATTATATCAGTTTCTTTATTAAGTAAAGAAGGATATAAATTTATAGTACAGGATAATGTTATGAACATAATCCTAGATCAAAAGTTGATTAGATCAGGTTCGTTACATAATGGCATATTCATTCCAATCAAAATACAGTCCTTAATATACAAAATACACACAAGAGGAAAAGTTCAGAAATGAATGAATCCTTCTTGTGGCATTGTAGACTTGGTCATATCAATGCGACACGACTGGCTAAGTTACATAAGGATGGATATTTGAATCCGTTCAAATTATCATCTTATGATACTTGCCATTCATGTCTCAAAGGCAAAATGACCAAAGCTCCGTTTAGTGGACACGGAGAAAGAGTTACCGAACTCTTAGGGCTGGTACATAATGATGTATGCGGTCCCATGTCTACACATGCCAGGAATAGTTCTTCCTACTTCATTACAATCACTGACGATCTCTCAAGATTCGGATATGTGTTCCTGATGAAACACAAGTCTGAAGCTTTTGAGAAATTCAGAGAATATAAGCACGAAGTAGAGAACCTAACAAGCAAAATTATTAAGATTCTTCGATCTTATCGAGGAGGTGAATACTTATGCAATTGGTTCCTAGATTATCTAAAAGAGAATAGGATTCTCTCTCATCTTACTCCTCCTTATACACCACAGCACAACGGTGTATCGGAACGGAGGAATCGCACCCTATTAGATATGGTGCGCTCGATGATGAGTACAGCTGAGTTACCTATTTCCTTCTAGGGGTATGCGCTGGAGACAGAAGCATACCTATTGAATCAAGTTCCAACTAAATCTGTACCTACCACACCGTATTAGATATGGAGTGGGAAGAGACCATGTCTTAAACGAGTTAAGATATGGGGTTGTCTGGCCTATGTCAAAAGGCAAAATCCAGACAAACTCGAGGAACGGTCAGTTCTATGCAAGTTTGTGGGATATCCCAAACATTCACAAGGATATCATTTCTGCCATCGCGAGGAACAAAAGGTGTTTGTTTCTCGACATGCCACCTTTTTAGAAAAGGAATTTCTTGCAAAAGAGATTAGAGGCTTTGAAGTAGAACTGGAAGAAGTTCCAGCAACACAAACTGCAACTGAAGATTTAGTGCAACCAGAGGATTCAGTAGTACCCGACGAACCCCAGCCTCTCCGCCGATCTAGTAGGGTTTCTCATCCACCTGAGAGATACTACGGTTTTCTCATTGATGGTGGAAGCGAGGATTGCATCATGGAAAATGATGACCCAACTAGTTTCGAGCAGGCCATCACGAGTGGTGACTCTGTGAAATGGCTGGATGCAATGCGATCTGAGATGAAATCCATGTACACCAACAAAGTATGGACTTTAGAAAATGCTCGTGAAGGGGTAAAACCCATTGGGAGCAAGTGGATCTTTAAAAAAAAATTGGTGTAGATGGAAAGGTTGAGACTTTCAAAGCTAGACTTGTTGCAAAGGGTTTTCGTCAACGACCAGGTGTGGATTATGACGAAACCTTTTCTCCAGTGGCTATGCTTAAGTCCATCCGGATCTTACTTGCCATTACTGCATACCTTGACTACGAAATCTGGAAAATGGATGTTAAGACCGCCTTTCTAAACGGTGATTTAGAAGAGTGCGTGTACATGACTCAGCCAGAGGGCTTCGTAGATAGTCGGAGCAGCGGAAATGTGTGCAAGCTGCTTAAATCCATTTATAGGTTAAAGCAAGCATCACAGAGTTGGAACATCTGTTTTGATGTTGTAGTCAAAGAGTTTGACTTCATCAAAAATATAGATGTACCTTGTATTTATAAAAAGGTTGCAGAGAGTAAGGTTGTATTCCTCGTATTTTACGTGGATGACATATTCTTGATAGGAAATGATGTTCCTATGCTGCAATCAGTCAAGCTCTTCTTACCACAAAGATTCTCAATGAAAGATCTAGGTGATGCCTCATGCATATTGGGAATTATGATTATAGAGATAGATCTAAATGGATACTAGGATTGTCCCAATCCAGGTACATTGACACCATACTAAAGAGGTTTAGTATGGAAGAATCCAAGCGTGGGAACCAACCCACGATCTCTGGACTCACTCTCTCCAAAGAGATGTCTCCCAAGACTGATTTGGAGAGAGCTCGCATGCAAGGGATACCCTATGCTTCGGTAGTAGGCTTTATCATGTATGCGATGCTATGTACGAGACCCGATGTAGCATACTCACTAAGTGTAGTGAGTCGGTATCAAGCAGATCCTGGAGAGAGTCACTGGATAGCTGTGAAGAACATTCTCAAGTACTTGCGAAGGACTAAGGAGATGTTCTTGGTGTATGGTAACGGAGAACTCCAGGTGGAGTCCTTTACCGATTCCAGCTTCCAAAGTGATAAGAACGATTCTAAGTCGCACCCGGGATTTGTCTTTACCCTCAATGGAGGGGCGGTATGTTGGAAGAATTTCAAACAGGATACCGTTGCAGACTCAACGATGGAGGCTAAATACATCGCTGCCATCGATGTTGCCAAGGAGGCTGTCTGGATAAAGAAGTTCATTAGTGAACTTGGTGTGGTTCCATCCATTGAACATCCAATACCTCTGTATTGCGATAACAATGGAGCTGTAGCTTTGACCAAGGAACCCAGGTCCCATCAAAAGTCCAGACATATTCCAAGGCGGTATCACCTGATTAGGGAGATAGTTGATCGACAGGAGATCGAGGTCAGGGGAGTAGATACGAAGGACAACACTGCGGATCCACTCACGAAGGCCATTCCACAGATACAGTTTGAGAAATTATTCGGGATGCTAGGTATGAGATACAACAGCAGCTGGCCTTAGAGCAAGTGGGAGATTGTTAGTTATGTATATGCCCTAAAGGCCATTGTTGTACATATGATGTATATTATAATGGATGCTTGGATATATATAGAGAGGACTTTCTTGCTCGTCATGATAGTATGCTATTTGGTATTCCTTTATCTTAACATGTTGACTTGTATATGTTTATTGTCTTACTCTCATATGTTAATAAAGCCCTTAGGATCTGTACTCGACTACTGGGACTATGATAAGATCATACTAGTGGGGCCACGGTAGTCGATGAGTACATCCTATAACTGTTCCTAGTCGAGGGTGTGTCGAGACAGGGCATCGATACATCAGAGTAGACTAGCGTATACATATCTTGACCCATATGATTGGCGATGGATGATCCCATATCCATCGGTGTTTTGACATCAGAGATGGTGTACGGGTGCTCAGTGGAGACCGGGTACACTCGACCAACTCGCCGAGAACACCCAGATGGTGATATACCACACGTCAGATGGCATTTCTCCGGTGACATTAGTTCAGGGTAGTCTGTAGACCCGAGATCGTCATAGAGTCTTGTGTGATTCCCACTGTGCTTTGATTTCCACCTTACCACGTCCAAGAGGGCGTGCAAACCGGTGGCTTTTGGGTGCAGTCCCGAATCACATGGAGGCAATGAGCGATAGGAGGGGATTCTTCTCTCCCGGTATAGGGAGTTGATGTTGTGCTGTGTTCGATTGGCTATAACCGGAAATCCCTGCCTTGGGCTGATATAGAGACTTACTGGTAAGTGTTACCAGCAGTTTCTCGACCCGTTATGAGCCTCACATCGAGACGACTTATCGGTTACTGGGGTCTGACGTATACTACCCCTAGACTAGATATACAACATATCAGACGAAGAGACCGGACTGTACGGGAGTGTTACTGATTGGATTCACAGGAGAATGTACAGGCTAGCTTGTTGATCTTCTGATCGCTCAATACCCGGGTGGCTGTTACGTTTAGCTGACCGCTTGCAGCTTGTGGGTGTTTGATATGATCATCACCTGCTACCGGCGTATTGACGATTCTTTAAAGTCCTACACAGAGGTTTCTTGACTCAGGCAAAATGGAGTAGGGGCACATATGTGATATGCGCACGACCGAGGATATTGCGATATGAGATACCGTATTATATTCTCATGATATTTAGATATGAGCCGGGTCATCGGATCAAGTGTTGATTCGATGAATCGTAACATGATATATTCGTCGGTTATATTCGATATAGCTGGATTGTCGGATCAAGTGTTGATTCGATAATTTAATGTATAATAATATATATGATATATTGCATTGCATTATCTAATATTGGCTCTTTTTATTATTTCATTTTATCACCGGGTAATACATTGATATATATGCGATAAATATTAATTGTATTATTTTCCTTTGTTATAAATATAAAATATATATATGATATAAATTATTGTAACATGATATGATTACTAATGAAACATGTTTTATGGAAATTAAACAAGGTTAGGTTTTTATTTGGGTTAGTTCATTCATGAACCTTCTAGAAGGTTTTCTTTTGTTTTGTGTCAAGATATTATGGTTGATATTTTAGATGACTCATTGTTTAACCCAACCCAAACCCTAGCCCTAGTTAATTCTCTACATGAGTTAGCCTAGTCATGGTTGACCATGGGTACATTATTAATCATATATGTTTTCATTATTCATCACAAAAGGATTAATGCATTTTTTTTCTTCTTCTTCAACCTTGAGCTTTGAGAAAGCTTACTATGTTTTCATTTTGTGATGATTAAGAGTGAGAATTTGATATAAAAAGAAATCATAAATACTACTCCATCATCCTCATCTAATCTAGCTAATTAGATTAGGGTGTTAACCCCATTAGAGTGAGAGAGCTTGAGTTATAGAAACATCGAGGTAGATCTTTGGAGAAAAGGAACACTACAAGCTAGCATGGATTGTTCGAGTTGTGGAGCCTCTCTTGAGTCCGGGAGATCGTGGATCACGGTGAAGGGACTTCTAATTGGAGCTTATGAAGCGAAGGAGCGGACTACAAAGGTTGTAATCCCTCACTTTTAGTTGTAAAGATGTTTACTTGCATGTGTAACCCTAATAATCTAGCAAAGATCCCGGCTTTGGGTTGTTCGGCACATCTAAATTTTTATTCGGGTATGGTTGATGCCTTATTGACCCTTGTATGAGTGCCTAGGAACCCTACAGTTGTGGTGGTGGGTAAAGAAAAAGTAGACATAGAAATTCCGACTTCGGAGTTGATAGGGGGAACGCGGATAAGACGGGCACTAGAATCCCGTGTCAAGCCGAGCATGCACTAAAGGGTTTAGTATATGTGGCAACGTTAAGATAATTAAGGAAAAGATGAAGCGGTGTTTGTTTTGAAAAAGATACGGATTTTTGAAAAAATGTAAATCACAAACAATGCACACACAACCCTAGATCTAGTGGTCACCGAGGTCAAGTCTCTAGACCGCTCCTAACTGCCAGAAGGCAAGTCGCAAGATCGATCCTCTACTGCCTCTTTGTCCTTCCTATGGCCAGGTAAGTGCCAGGTAAGTGGGAGGTTCTCCACTACGTAAGTAGTGGGCCTAATTAAGTAACCAGTTGCCTTAGACACACTTGCCTTAGACACCACAAAAGAAACGCGGATAAGCAATAGATTACCCATGACCTTCTCCTGTCCTAAATGAGCGCGACGGTCCTTAGAGACATGTCTAGATATTTTTTAGTTAATGAGGGTAATGCGGATGCAGTTTTGTGATTTTCGGGGCTTAGGAAGGGTAATGAACTCCCCACCTAATCTGAATTTAGTCTTTACCCCTTAATTTCAGTCTTAAAAATACAAACAACCAAGATCAAACACGCATAATTTTTTTATTTTTGCGGCGCTGTGAATTTTTTCAAAGAAAACTGCAGAAATTGGTTAATGGAGCAGATCGAGGAAGAGATAAGAAAGTTAGAGAGGACCTTAGAAAATTTGGCACAGCAAGTCCCTAGGATGGCGGCGGAACCGCCGCAATGAGCATACAATGGCCGCGGATCTGCGGTGTGGTAGATAGCTCACTGCACGAAATTTCTTGAGGCTGCTACTGTTCACTTACTGCACTCTCTGGAATATTCTGAAAATTTTTCCTCTCGCTCCACAAATTCCAGATTTCCTCGCAACAAATTGTTTAGTGTTTGTGCGAATTTTGATCAAAAAATTCTGATGGAATAAAATTTTCAACTCAAATTTCAAAAACGAACAAATTAGCACACTAACCCCGGCAACGGCGCCATTTGATTTAATGATTTTCTCGGTGTGTAGGTTTAGAAAATGTATGGAAATCACAACCAAAGAAATTTGTAAACCGCAATCAATAACGGTGTCAATTGTAGGTTCGTTAGCGAGTGCGGATCGTCCACAGGGAAAGTGAGATTTGATCGTATTTGATTTAGATGAATTGAAAATTAAAAGATAAAAGAAAAGAGAACTCGATTCATGATTTATAAAAGTGAATTTCAAGAATTATCAATATCTAGATCGAATATCAAGAATACTAAAAATCAAGAATCAAGAATCAAGAATCATCCAATTTGAATTAGTTATCAAGGTCTGTAATGAGTCTCGTAGGAATCGATCGAATCGATAGTGAGGATGAAGACTTGTGATTTCGTATTCTTATCCATTGATGATTTGTTGCTAGAGCGATGATGATCAACGAGAATTAGGGATCTCTTGTGGAAACTAGGGTTTCATCATCTATCCCTTGTCCTTTCGTTGATTATCATTCAATTTCTAGCCTCTAGGAAATTCAAGCTTCGATCGTAAATCACTAATCAAGAGCGAAAACATTCAAGAAAGCATCTCGCTCGAAGCTAAGATGTCGATGATTCAATTTACTAGAGTTTACAAAACTCATAGGATATAAGAATCGTTCAAGAATTTAATCATCGTCAACTATCAATTTTCTTGATTCCTCTACGAGCAGAGTTTTTACTCAAGCATCATAACAAAGAAAACAATCAAGAATTGAGATCTCATCATAATGCTCAAATATAAAGAAAAGCAAGATTAAGAAATTTCACCTTTTATTATCCAACAATTTCGTTACAATTCGCTCAAGAACTACAAGAATTGAGGAAAGAACTCGATCGTTGAATTAGCTTCGCATCGTCTCCGTGAGTCACGGATCATCTTGGATCACTTGCTCGGTTGAAGATCGGCGTCGCTTCTAAATGGTTGAAGGATTCTTGCTTGATTTGTACTCGGAGATCTTGAATTTGGCTTTGGTGACTGGATTATGTTTAGGGTTTGAATGCACAAGTTGTGTCACTCAACTTGTGGGTGAATTGTTGAACAATCAACAACCTTGAGAGTGAAGCCTTAGGGTCCTTTTTATAGCCTAGATTAGGATTAGCTTCTTTTAGAAGCTAGGTTAGGGTTAGCTTCACTTGCAAGCTTGGTAGTTAGGTAGAAGGGTCTAGAGTTAGTTAGTTAGAGCTAGCTTCCTTGATAAGCTTGGAGGTTAGAAGAAGCTTCTAGGCTTAGGTAGTTATGTGCCTTGCCTAAGAAGCTTAGAAGTGTTTAGCTTGTACAAAAAGATTTTCTATTCGGACAGAAGCTTCTAGAGTTCTCTGGAAATTACATTGGCTTAAATGAGTGTGGGCCTTGAAAGAAGATGTCTGAAGCGAAGCTCTGCTGATGTCATGCTGACGTGGCCGCGGATCCGCCGCGGGAAGGGCCATTCGGCCACGGATCCGCGGCCCTTTGTAGCCTTTGTGCATGGAACTTTCTGGAAATTCTTCTGTTGTCTTTAGTACTATTTCCTGATGTCTGGAATCTTCTAAGTATTTCTTGTTCACTGCCAGATCATAAGTCTTAGACTCGGCGTATTTTTATCGGCACTTTTAACAGTTTCGGCTCTTTTCCTGAAATTTCCTGCACAGATTCTCGAGAGAAGTGTTGCGCTATACAAAGATGATGCATGTGATGAACACTCAATTTCCCTCAAAAATGCCGGTTATTATATATAACACAAGTTATTTGGTATTTTACGGATATTTTGCTAATATGTGCTATATTCATACCGAACTCCTTTAGAAGAATGCAAATGGTAGGGAAATTGATGTGTTAAAAATACAATATTTTCGACTGATCGGGGACCGCAAGAGATTTTTTCAGAACTGGATCCATTTAAAAGAGCGGTTTTCCCTTAATATGTCATATCACTGTTCCATATTGCATGATATTCGAATATGCTTACACTTCTATCATATGTCGCATACATCATGCTTTATGATTTTACGCATTGAGATATGTTGTTTTTATGAGATTTCTGGATTTCAGAACCGTGGCTATTTCAAAAGAAAGCATGTACTGTTTAAAAAACCCGGTTTCTCTTGATATGATATTTCAGTACTTCCACCATGCGTTTTCTCGGTTCTGAGACGCGTGACATGTGAAACCCGATTCGAGGTGCTGGATGAGGCCGATTGCGGGTATATGTTGGACCCGGTAAAGTACCCCGGGGCAAGAAAGGGATGTCGCGCAGTAGACGATGAGCCTGGTAGAGGGATCACTACCTACCGGTGATTGGTTGGACCAGACGGTTATTCGGAGCATACTGACCAGAGTCGAGAGATGGATATGGGCCGACCCGTACTGCCGGGGCCGAGGGACGATTCCGCAGACGGAGACCGTGGGCCGATCCGGACTGACAGAGCCCGATACATAAGAATTTGCATGTCGTTGTTGGACACGAGTATTTCATGATATTTTCGAGTGCCGATGTTGGGCACTCATGTTTCCATGAGATTTACAGGATTTGAGGGCCGATTAGATTGACGGCGCCTGAGTTTTTGGGATTTGGGGTGTATTTCGTAGACATCGGGTTTTTCCACGATGATGATTCTTGTAGATGATATTCTATCCCATGCTCAGCATTCATTGATATGCATTGCATCCTGTAGTTGTAGTACTTGATAGAGTATCGGGCATGATTATTGCATACCCAGATTATCATATTGATGTTATCAGATTGCACATATTACAGTATCGAAGTACGTGCATATCTGCGATTACCTATATATGTTATTTACTATTAACGAGTTTGCAACTCACCCCTTTTGTGCCACAGTGTTTTGCAGGTTGACCCTCAGAGTAGTCGCAGCAGGGCAACATCATTATATCTTTTGTTGCGGACCCCGCTACAGTTTGGCGTGTGGGCCATTTTCTTATAGGTGGGTTGCGGGTATCCGTTTATATTTCATTGTACATTCTATTGTATCTAGTACTCTCCATCTACCATATCATGTATTGACTTAGAAACCTTGTGAGGACGACGTTGTATATTATTTGAACTCTGGATGTCGAGCCCGTGCGAGCCGACTTTATTCATGCAGTTTTATCGTTTATGCTATTTTCATTTATTTTGTTCATTTCTTCGTTACGGTGTCGTATACTATTGTTGTGGTGATTATTGTCGCCGTTGGGCGTGTTGCTCCCATTTGGGGATGCTTTATTCTTATTATCAGTCGTTTTACTTATATCATGGGTTGTACCCGTTTTCAGGGCTAGTTTTTACATAGGAGGTGCTGCCGAAATTTTTAAGAAAATAACTTGAACTTTAATGATTTTTACTTGAGGTTTTCAAATGTTTTTAACAAATGTTTTCATCACTTTCTTCTTTGATGGTTTAGATTTCTGGGTTTTCTTTTTACTTAAATTGTGCTACGCATGTAGATGTTCCGCGGTTTAAGTGCCGGTCATGGGCCAAACTTGGGTCGTGACTTGAACGCTGCTGGGGCATTGGTGAGTCAGAACGACATCACCAGAAACACATAATGCCGGTAGCGTGTACGAAAAGCAGTCTTCGGAATGTCATCATTCCGAACCCGCAACTGATGATAACCCGAACGCAAATTAATCTTAGAAAAATGTTTCGCACCATGGAGCTGAACAAATAAATCGTCAATGTGAGGTAAAGGATACCTATTCCGCACCGTAACTTGGTTCAATTGATGATAATCAATACACAGCCTCAAACTGCCATCCTTCTTCTTGACAAACAGTACATGAGCTCCTCAAGGCGAAACACTCGGACGCACAAGTCCCTTATTAAGCAATTCTTGCAATTGATCTTTAAGCTCTCTAAGCTCTGCCAGAGCCATCCGATAAGGCGGTATAAAAATAGGCCCCGTGCCAGGAATCAGATCAATGCAAAACTCAATATCGTGCTCTGGCGGTAAACCAGGTAACTCATTGGGAAAAACGTTGGGAAACTCTAGCACGATAGGAACCCGGTCCAACGACTCTACTTTGGCTCTAGTATCACAAATGAAAGCCACGAATCCCTGACATCCTCTCCTCAAATGCCGACTAGCGCAAAGGGTTGAAATCAAATTGTGAGAGGCGGTACCACGGTCCCTCTACATAACCCGAACAGACTCGCCAGGAAAACTAAAACTGACTGTCTTCTCACGGCAGTCCACAGACGCATAAAAAGCCGCTAACCGGTCCATGCTAAGGAGAACGTCGATGCCAAAAATATCTAGAAGGATCAAGTCGACGGATGAATCTCTATCTCCTATACAAACGGCACACGACCGAAACACATGTCCCGCAACAAAAGAATCGCTAATAGATGTAATCACAACAAGCGACTGATCTAGCAAACACGATTCTCGGCCCAACCTTGGCACGAAGTGCATAGATACATACAAATGGGTAGATCCCGGATCAAACAAAACATGTGCATCAAAAGAACATACAGAAAGAGTACTTGAAACCACTACATTGGACGCCTGCGCCTCCTGATGAGTCAAGGCAAATCCCCGAGCCTGCTCTCTACTGGCGAATGGCTGACCTCCGCCTCTACCACCCAGTCCCCTCGGAACAAAACCGCCATGACCACGTCCTCTCTGAACATCAGTCTGATGCGGAGAAACAACAGGTATAAGATGAAACGCCCTCTGAGGTGGAGATGGTGGTAGGGTAACATGTGGTACAGCTGCCTCGCCCTCACGTGGCTCAGTAAAATCTTGAACACGATGACACAAACTCCCGCATCGGAAACATCCAGATGAAAACTGATGACTCTCCGAGGGATAACAGCTAAAAAGTTGGCCTCATTCCGAGCCTCCACTACCTCCAGTATCTAAACGGGAACTGTCACGGCGTCTAAACGCCTGCCTCCGTGCTGATACACCCGTACGAACCCTATTCGGTTCATAACCAACCGACGTCCCAGAAAGACTCTCCTCCACCAATAGGGCTGCGTCCACCATTGCTGCATACGTATCACAACACTGTACGTTGATCGCGAGGAACAACTGGGTAAGAAGGCCTCGAACAAACCTCTTGACCCGCATCTCCTCAGTAACTACCAAATACGTAGCATACATAAACAGCTTGGTAAACCACACATCGTACTCGACCACCGTCATACCCTGAGTCTGGCGTAATGATTCGAAACTATGCGCTCGAGCATCCCAGATGCTTTGCGGAAGAAAACGCGCAAGAAGCACCGTCACGTACTCAGCCCAGGTCATAGGAGAAAGACCTGCGGCTCTGCCCTTCTCTAAGGACTCGCACAACTTCTGGGCCAAACCCTGCAGACGAAAGCTTGCGAACTCTACCCATCTCGCGTCGGAACATCTCAGCGAATGGCATATCCTGGCCATCCGATCAATAAATGACTGGAGATCCTCAGATGCATATCACGACTCGAAATTGGCACGTGATGGCCCTAATACTACGCAACGTCTACAGGCATAACGAAGTAAAAGAAAGCCAAAAACTAGAAATCTAAACCAATATAAAACAAGATAAGATAAGAAACATTTTTAAAAGTCTTTGGAATCACAACCCAAATTCTTTAAAAGTCCAACTTTCTTTCTTTAAATGTTTGGCAGCACCTCCTTTGTAAAAACTAACCCCAAAAATGGGTACAACATAAATATAAATAAACCATCCCAAATGGGAGCAAATACACACCCAAAGGCTGAAAACAACCACCACAAAAAATATACGACGCCGTAGCGAAGAAATAAAAGACGATAGAAGGGAAATTGTATAAAAGACAACAAGTCACAAAATAATATACAAAATCGTCCTCACCAAGTCTCTAAGTCAACAAGAAAATATAGTAGATGGAGAGTACAAGAATACAACGAATATACAATACAACAATGAATAACCAAAAAACCCACCTAAGCAAACTGCACACTGAGAGCTGATGCGGTATCCGTAGCAAAAGATGATAAGATAAGTGATAATAGCCTACCTCGGCGACTCTGGGGAAAAACCCTGCAAAACAACTGTGGCACAACGGTGGTGAGTTGCCAACTCGTGAATAGTAAATAACATATGCAGGTAATCGCAAGTATGCATGTACAGCGCGAATCTAACACATGCAATTAATAGCAATAAAAGGTCATATGAATGCAAAAATCATGAAAGGTACACTAACATGTACAACTAATACATGAAGCAAAAATATGACAATCGGTATGCAATAATCATGCAAAAATGATATGAAAAGGTATATATGCAACAGTCATGAAATGTACACTAACAGGTACAACTAACACCACTACTAAAATAGGGGGTTGCCCTTACGGATATTGAAATCTGTAGGGGCAGATTTATGTTGGCCCTACAGGCCAAGACGTTCAAGAATAAAAATATTAATTCTTAATTTGGTGTTTGCCCCTACGGAGCCGCAAACCAAGGACCTACGGACAAATCCGTAGGGGCAACTAAATAGCGATTTAATAAAGGGCACAGATCGATCGCCTATGCCCCTTATCTCTTTCTCTCTCTCTCTCAATCGCGCGCGAACCAAAATCCCCAAATCATTCCTGCCGTTCTCGTCGTCGCCACCGCCGTTCTCGTCGTCGCCACCGCCATTCAGGTTAGTAAATCTTCAACTAAATTAAACAAATTTTTGATTATTTAGGGCTAGGGTTCATGGCTGGGGCTGGGGTTGCGGTTGGAGTTGGGGTTCGGCAGGGGTTGCGGTTGGGGTTGGGGTTGGGGTTAGGGTTAGGGTTGGGTTCGGCCGGGGCTGGGGCTGGGGCTGGGGTTAGGGTTTGGCTTAGGGTTAGGGTTGGGGTTTAGCTGGGCCTGGGGTTAGGGTTAGGTTAGGGTTGGGGCTGGGCTGGGGCTGGGACTAGGGTTAGGTTGGGGTTAGGGTGGGGCTGGGCTAGGGCTGGGTCTGGGGTTAGGGTTTGGCTTAGGGTTGGGGTTGGGGTTTAGCTCGGCCTGGGGCTAGGGTTAGAGTTAGGTTGGGGCTGGGCTGGGTTGGGGCTGGGGCTAGGGCTGGGCTAGGGGCTGGGGCTAGGCTGGGGCTGGGGCTAGGGTTAGGTTGGGGTTAGGGTCTGGGGTTAGGGTTAGGTTGGGGTTAGGGTTTGCTGAATTTGGCAAACCTGAGAGGAATTTCCAGCAATTTTGGCCTAGTTTGATTACTAAAATTATTGTCGATCGAGAAAATCTTAGGTCCTTATAATCAAACATTGTTTGTTACTATATGTCAACGAGTACTGATAAAAGAAAAAACCGATTTCAAGTGGAAATTAGGTATGTACAATGTTCTAATATAATTTGTATTTCTTGCCATCATCAAACATATAAAAGTACTAATATGAAATGGAAAATAAATAAATAAATAATCAAAGCTTTGGCTGTAGGGTTCCTAGGCACACTAATGAGGTCTCACAAGGCATCAACCGTGCCAAATTCAAATTTTTCCGGTGCCAAGAAACCCTAATACGGATCGTTGACTAGAGTTTTAGGTGAAACATGCAACTAGTTAACAACTTAACTAAAGGAACGGAAATACAACCTTTGTAGATCCGGTCCTCCACCTCCATAGCTCCATGATGAAGTCTCCTTGCTGTCCAAATCGAATCCCGGGCTCTAGCGTCGGCTTCATCGGAGAAATGGGCGGGCTTGGTCGTCGGCTTCCATGCCGAAGATGATCTACGTCGAGGCAACACAAGATCAAGCTCCAACTTCACCAAGTCATGAAACTTGTGAAGAAAACACCCTATACTAATTGGTAAGAGGTAGAGGATGAAGAAATAGGAAGTGAGTTCACTTTGGATTTGGATTTCTCACTTGGAATCAACACTTGATAAATTTCAAGAAAGCTTTTCTTTCTTCATCAAGAAGAAGAAGAAGAAAAGAATAATGGAAAATGAATTAATTCTAATTGAATAATCAAGTGATGGTTATCATAATGTAACCATGGTAAAGTGTAGAGAATAAACTAGGGTTAGGTGAATGGTTAGGTTTAGTGGTAAAAACAAAATGGAAGACTTTTCAAAGATGCTTTGAAGCTTCAAGAAGCTTTTAGCAAAGAACAAATAAATCCACCATTTTATTTTGCCAAAAATGATTAAATAAATAAACAAATAAATAAATAAAATCAAAACCCTAACCATTACACAACCATGGTTTAATCATACACTTAACCAAGTTAGCATGTATCATCAAACATGATACAATCTTGTGCACAAAAGTATATCACATATACAACTTGTGTAACTTCAAGTGAGAAAATCCATTTAAAGTGAACCAATACTAGTTAATGCAAAGTAATATATCAAATATATAATTATGCATTAAATCATTAAATCAACACTTGATTTAACGATCCGGTCATATCGCATATGACCGACTAATATTCAATGTATCGGCTTATCAAATCAATCCTTGATTCGATAACTAGGTTATATCGCATACAACCAATCGATACATTCATCGCGAGAATAGAATACGGTATCACATACACGCATTATTCTCGGTCCCGCACATATCTCATATGCGCTCTTATTTCGTTTCGCTTGAGCCAGGAAACCTCTGTGTAGGACTCTAAAGACTCGTCAATACGCCGGCAGCAGGTGATGATCCTATCAAGCACCCACAAGCCGCAAGCGGTCTGCTAAACGTAACGGCCACCCGGGTATTTGAGCGATCAGAAGATCGACGAGCAAGCCCGCTCACACTCCTGTGAATCCAACCAGTAAAACTTACCGTACAGTCCGGTCTGTTCGTCTGATATGTCGCATATCTCGCCTAGGGGTGGTAAACGTCAGACCCCACTAGCTCGATAAGTCGTGTCGATATGAGGTCTATAACAGTTTGAGAAACTACTGGTAACACTTACCAGTAAATCTCAGCAACCCTGGCCAGGGATTTCCGGTTATAGCCAATCGAAGACAGTGCAACATCAACTCCCTATACCGGGAGAGACGAATCCCCTCCTATCGCTCATTGCCTCCATGTGATTCGGGACTGTACCCAAAAACCACCGTTTTGCACGCCCTCTTGGACGTGGTAAGGTGGAAATCAAAGCACAGTGGGAATCACACAAGACTCTATGACGATCTCGGGTTAACAGACTACTCTGTACCAGCGTCACCAGAGAACTGCCATCTGACGTAAGGTATAATACCATCTGGGAGTTCTCGGCGAGTCCGTCCAGTGTACCCAGTCTCCACTGAGCACCCGTATATCATCTCTGTTGTCAAACACCAATGGATATGGGATCATCCATCGCCCATCTGTATGGGTCGAGAAGGTATACGCTAGTCTACTCTGGTATATCGATGCCCCGTCTCGATATACCCACGACTAGGGACCTTGAAGGATGTACTTATGGACTACCCTGTCCCCACTAGTATGATCCGCATCATAGTCCAGGTAGTCAAGTACACATCCTAAGGGCTTTACCAACATGTAACAGAGAGACAATCAGTGTACACGTTAAGGTAAAGATCAACCAGATAGCATACTATCATGTCGAGCAAGAAAGTCCTCCCTATATATGTCCAAGCATCCACTACAATATACATCCTATGTATAGTAATGGCCTCTAGGGCATACATATAACTAACATTGGCATGTATGTAAAATCCCTTGTTACTTTTTCTTGGTTGCCCAACTTTGAAAATTCTATCTATTAAATTAGACATACTCTAAAAAGAATGATATTGCAAGAATTTGACTTGGTGGAGACTTGCATCATTAATAGAAATATGAAAGTGTAAGGACGTTCTTTACCTTCAATAGGGTTCGGTTGGGGTGGGGCTGGGGCTAGCTAGGGCTTGGGCTTCATCACCTGATATAGCCCGTATTTATTTATTCGACATATTTTCATTAGGTACCTCTACACTCTTAAGAAGTATATACGCAATAAAAATCGACCAGAGGGTTCTATCATGCAAGGTTATTTTCTTGATGAAGCAACCACATTTTGTTCCCGCTATCTGGACGAGAACATTGAGACAAGGCTTAACCGACCACGAAGAATTCAAGACGGGCCATATGGTAAATCCGAGTATAAGAGGGTAGACACTATGTTTATCAATAAGATATACCGGTTTATCTTTCTTAATTGCGCATGTCTTGAACAAATTAGAGAGTAAGTTTTTTTGGATTAATTGTTATATCTGTGTTTGTGTGTGTATGAAATGATATAATATTAATGTCACCATTATTTGTCGAAAACAGAATTCATTTTAACGAGGTACGTGAGGGGCATCCTGACTGGAATGAAGAACAATTGGAAAAATATCATCAGGATAATTTTTGTGATTGGGTCACAGATCATGTAAGTTATTCGAATAACATTTTGTTGCTAGCAGTTTTAATCTAAACTTGTATCGTTATGTATTTGTCGTAAAATTTGTTTTGTTAGATCCACGATTCGAACTTGTCTGCATCATTTGAGAGTGATTCAAGATGTTTAGCTCAATTTCCTAATACGGAGGTTGCATATTACAAAGGATTTGGTGTCCTTGGATACAAATTCGAAGTTAAGGACATAGAAACATCTAGAACCACTAAGAATAGTGGGATTGCGATGGTAGGATCAGACGGTGTGATTTATTATGGGTACTTAAATTGTATACTCGGCATCCACTATCCCGGATGATCAGAACCCTTTTATATATTCAAGTGTACATGGTACGATACGCGAACCGATACGGACAGGTAGAGAAGCAATCTTGGGACTTGGAAAGATGAATTTTGATTGACCAGTGTGAACACACTTCGATTTTACGGTCAGGAAGATCCGTTTATCTTTCCGAACCAAGCGTTCCAAGTATACTACTCACAGTGTTTGAAGCATCCAGGGTGGAGTGTTGTATGCCGATGGAAACCGAGAGATGTCTACGATGTCCCAGAATACGAGGACAGCGATGAAGACGAAGAAGAGAGAAGGCTTAAAGTGCTCCGACCGTCTATTTCGAAGGACGGGTTGTTTTCGACCGATCATGAAGTTACGTGGGTTAGAAATGACATCGACGATGAAATCCAAGTAGATATGTATAATACGCCCACGAAACGAAAAAGGTTATCTGTAATGTTATATTTTTAATTCACATTTTACGCTCTATACATATATAGTCGATACTTTTAATGATTGTCTAATTCGTCCATGAACTGTTTATCTAGATTTGATGACGATGTCAGGAACAGTGAGGGGCGGCAGGAGCTCCAGCCGCGGCAGAGGCAGAGGCAGAACGGTTCTGCCGCCCGGAGAGCTTCATAGGGAGCTTCAGAGGGCCGGTCTTGCACCCAGATCGGAGACCCCTTCGGATGCCTCCTTCCGTATGGATTTTTCCACACCTCCAGGTATACTGCACGCATATCCATTTTGAATGTAATATTACAGATATTCATGCATGTTTATGTCAAAATTACTTATATTGTCAATGTTTGATTGTCTAGTTGTTGGTGATGCGTCCACATCTGGGACAAAGGCCACTCCCGCTCCTCCAGGTATGTTTATATATCATATAGTGCATGTATATTGATTTAGAATGCTATATCATAAATATACACACATTCATTTTGCTCTTACTTAGCAATTTTTATTATTGTCTAGCTGTAGATGGTGACACCACCGCACCTGCGGGTATGTTTATATATATGCATGCATATTGATTTAGAAAGTTATATTATTGATCTGCACATTCTTTTTGCAGTTACTTATATAATCTATTTTTAATTGTCTAATTATAAGTTGTACGTCCATATCTTCCGCAGGGGCCAGTCCTGCCGCTTCCATACCCTCCGCATCATCTGCAGGTTAGTATGAATAAATATAAAATATTTATTCATATTACATATGCTCTATAGAATAAATATGAACTTCATGGAAATTTAGCGTCAATATTTATTTTCTAGTTGGAGGGGAAGCCTCCGCATCCGGGACCCCGGTTGTTCCTCGCCTGAGGAACTATCGTCCCGCTCGTGCTGCTGCCCGGGCCCAGGCTCGTGCGATAGTCACCGGAGGTATATATCACACTTCAATTTTCGTTTAACCTTGATTTCTTAATACAACTTTGTCTTAATATTGATTGTCTTGATATTTCGTGCAGACGCAGGGCCTCCCCATCCCCAGAGGGGGACTCGACGCCCGAATCAGTCCCATAGGCTGAGGCCTGACAGACTAGGGGGAGGCAGCATTCCCCCTCTTTTTTACCCTTGACTATCGCTATACCGATCCTTTTGCCGAGAGGTTCGGCCGGTATATGGGGGACGAGAGCCGGCTCGTGAAGAACTATCCACTTCACGTTGAGTGGGGCGAGCAGCACCAGCGCTCATTCACCCTCTTCTTTGATCAGGCTCGGGTACATATTAATATATATTTTCATTTGATCGATACAATATATTTTTTATTAACACTTGCAATCTAATAAAAATGTTTTTTTTTTGTATTTTCAGTTGGATTACGATTTTCAGCCTGTAGCTGACCCTGATCACCCGGGGAGGGTGCTTGACCTTCAAGCTCTGTACAATGGCCTGATGAAGAACATGCAGGCCAAGGTCCGATACAACAGGAATGAGCTGAAGGCCGACTGCTACTCCCTGTGGATGGCGACCCCCGAGACAGAGATAGCGGCCCTCCAATCTAATTCGGCGTTTGCAAGAGTCGACGTAGAGACATGGCCTCTATTGTGCGAATATTTCGACTCCCAACGCAAACATGTATGTATTTTAAACGTAATTCATTGTTTAGGATATAATTTATTTTTTTGTGTTCCTTAATTAGAAAACTAAATGTTAATGCGTTGTGCAGAAACTGGCCGCTCAGAATACAGAGAACAGGAAGTCGGCGAAGAGGGGTCGCCCTATTTACACAGGTGACTCGAGGAATATTACTGGAGCCATGGAGTTATCGGTAAATTACAATAGACCGACCTTTGTGATATTCTGCAATATTAAGAGTTATTTTCTAATATTTCTAATATTAAGAGTTATTTTCTAATATTGCAGACAGCTCGGACCGTGGCGTCAGGTGGTACACCGAGCATGCTGTCTGCATATCTTGCCGTCCACGGCACCTCGACAGATCCCGCCACGGGCGAGCTTCGATATCCCGACGTCGCTACCCAGGAGTATTGCGTAAGTGTTAATATTTATTCTACCCATATTTGAAATTTTAGTTTTGGAAGGTTCAAGTTTAAATTTTATACTTATACTTTACTGCTTAATGTGGTTGTAGGAGCGGGTGGTTGAGCAGGCCGAGGCCTTGGGGATCGATTTTACCGGACAGAGCGATCCGAGGCTGTTGACCCCTCATAAGGGACCATTTGAGTTGCAGATCGAGGGATTGGCAACCTTGCCTGGAATTCTGAAGTTCTTGATGCCGTACACGGAAGGCACCACGGAGGTTGGGAGAGAGGCCGGGGACTGGGCCCTAGCAGGGCCCATATAAGGTTGGACTCCACCCCGGCGGTTACTTCCTCCGTCTCCAGTGAGCGACGTGTCCAGCAGGAACTGGAGAGCTTGAGGGCCACCGTTCAGGAGTTGAAAGAGATGCTGGTATGTATACTACTTTATAATAAAATATCATGTCATATTATAGATATCAAAATATCCATAATTAGTACGTAGCTTGAGCTTATTTGGTTTTAGACATAGGTTTGATTAATCATACATACATATGTAATTAAAATAAACAATGGTTTTCCAAACTAGATATCCAAATGGGGTTTCGAAATAACTTGATAATGATACGAATTCGAATAATACACAGTTCTTACACGCTTCTTACACACGTTAGGTCCAGACGCGACAGGGTACATCGGCCGAGCCTCCATATGCATCTCCTTCGGCTGCGGCTCCGCAAGCGACTACATCGGCTGCGGTTCCGCAGACAGCTCCTATAACTCCACCGCCCGCTCAGACTCCCGCAGCCGCGACTCCGCAAGCGACTACCTCGACGGCGGCTGCGCAGACCACATCGCCAGCTCCACAGGCCGCTCAGACTCCCGCACGCGCCGAATTGCATGGTTTATTGACCGAGGAGCAGGCGCGCTTGATTCTATCGTTTATCAGAGGTGGAGATGGACCGAGCTAGGGTAGCTTTTTGATTCATATTTTTTGAAACATGTATTTATTTATATCATACATATTGTACTACATTTTGAAATGATATTGATATTGATATTGGTTTATATTTATATCGTTCAGTTTTTGGGTTTCTTTTGTATATTATATGCGTGAGATGTGATTATGAATACTACGATATATGGTGTGTGATGATTAATTTTATATTTTATTGATATATATATTATTGTGCACAGGGCGTGAAAAAATCAGGCAACCCTTTTTTTTAAAAAAAATACAGATAAGGTGTACCTACGGATTAATCCGTAGGTACACATGTTGCCCCTACGATTTAAACCGTAGGGGCACAATATCAGCAGTAACTGATATTTCTCCCCTGATCTCAGTACCAGGGGGTTGGGAGTGCTCCTACGGACATATCCGTAGGGGCAAACAAACGCCCCTACGGCGTTATCTGTAGGGCAAAATATCAGAAATCCTGATATTTTGCCCCTACGGATAAGTACCTACGCAGATATCCGTAGAGGATATTACATGGCCCTACGGCTATCTCCGTAGGTACAGTTAATATATTTAAAAAAACCGTAAATAATATAACTCTTTTTACCCTATGGCCTACTCCGTAGGTGAAACTGGCCCTACACAGAACTCCGTAGGGGCAAGATTTTGCCCGTAGGGGCAAATTCAGGGCTTCAACTTGCACCTGCGGCCTTTGCACCTACGGGGTGTTTTTTAGCCCCTACAGATATATCCGTAGGGGCAACCCTTATTTGTAGTATTAACATGAAGCAATGCATATAAAATAAGTATGTAAATGCAACAGTTATGAAAGGTATACTAACGGGTACAACTAATACATGAAGCAGTGCATAAACAATAAATATGGAGTATGGAATGAAATATGTCATTTCCACGGAATTCTGACATCGTGGTAGGATTACAATCCATCAAGACAATCCAAATCCCAATTTCCTAAAATCAGCCACCAAATTGGCTCTCATATCATAAAAGTCTCACAAATCCTGAATGTACACTGTCAAATAAATCTCATATATCCGGAAGGTACAATTCAGCAATCTCATAAATATCCTGTATCCAATATCAAATGAATTACCTATATCCCAAATCTAATGTCAAGTAAAATTGTAACACCCTAAATATATTTGCATGAATAAAAATGATGATGTATACAAATTAATATCAATACACATATATTAGCGTCCCATTCCACAAATATTGGTGTAAGGGTATATATAACAGCGTCCCATTCCACTGTTATATATACTTAGGAGTAAAAAGAAATATCATGAAACCAATGTGTCAAGCATCGACACAGAAATGCTGATCTATCGGGTGCTGTCACCAAGACTGGCACCTGTTAGTTATATGTATGCCCTAGAGGCCATTACTATACATAGGATGTATATTGTAGTGGATGCTGGGACATATATAGGGAGGACTTTCTTGCTCGACATGATAGTATGCTATCTGGTTGCTCTTTACCTTAACGTGTATACTGATTGTCTCTCTGTTACATGTTGGTAAAGCCCTTAGGATCTGTACTTGACTACCTGGACTATGATGCGGATCATACTAGTGGGGACATGGTAGTCTATAAGTACATCCTTCACAGTCCCTAGTCGAGGGTGTATCGAGACGGGGCATCGATATACCAGAGTAGACTAGCGTGTACCTTCTCGACCCATACAGATGGGCGATGGATGATCCCATATCCATCGGTGTTTGACATCAGAGGAGATATACGGGTGCTCAGTAGAGACTGGGTACACTGGACGGACTCGCTGAGAACTCCCAGATGGTATTATACCTCACGTCAGATGGCAGTTCTCTGGTGACACTGGTACAGAGTAGTCTGTTGACCCGAGATCGTCATAGAGTCTTGTGTGGTTCCCACTGTGCTTTGATTTCCATCTTACCACGTCCAAGAGGGCGTGCAAAACGGTGGTTTTTGGGTACAGTCCCGAGTCACATGGAGGCAATGAGCGATAGGAGGGGAGTCGTCTCTCCCGGTATATGGGGGTTGATGTTGCGCTGTGTTCGATTGGCTATAACAGGAAATCCCTGGCCAGGGTTGCTGAGATTTACTGGTAAGTGTTACCAGTAGTTTCTCGAACAGTTATAGACCTCATATCGACACGACTTATTGAGCTATTGGGGTCTGACGTTTACCACCCCTAGGCAAGATATGCGACATATCAGACGATCAGACCGGACTGTACGGTAGTGTTACTGGTCGGATTCACTGGAGTGTGAGCGGGCTTGCTCGTCGATCTTCAGATCGCTCAATACCCGGGTGGCCGTTACGTTTAGCAGACCGCTTGCGGCTTGTGGATGTTTGATATGATCATCATCCGCTGCCGGCGTATTGACGAGTCTTTAGAGTCCTACACAGAGGTTTCCTGGCTCAAGCGAAACGAAATAGGAGCGCATATGAGATATGTGCGGGACCGAGAATAATGCGTGTATGTGATACCGTATTCTATTCTCGCGATAAATATATCGAATGGTTGTATGCGATATAACCTAGTTATCGATTCAAGCGTTGATTCGATAAGCCGATATATTGTATACTAGTCGGTTGTGTGCGACATAACCGGGTCATTGAATCAAGTGTTGATTTAATGATTTAATGCATATTTATATATTTGATATATTACTTTGCATCAACTAGTATCGGTTTACTTAAGATGGATTTTCTCACTCGGATGGGCGCATTGTATATACGATATACTTTTGTGCATTTGCTTGTATCATGTTTGATGATACATGATTGTTTAAGTGTAAGTTAAGAATAAACCATGGTTATTAATATGATTAGGGTTTTATTTCCTTTTATTATTTATTTATCTATTTATTTATTTTGGAAATAATTAGAAAAGGAATAAGAAGAAAATGGTGGCTATTTTTGTTTCATATTGAAGCTTCTTGAAGACTTTGACCTAGTGACCATTTTGTTCTTATCCTTAACCCTAACCATTCCATTAACCATGGTCTTTTCTCTACACTTAACTAGGGTTCAAGTTATGATAAGAATTGTTTTTCTTTTATTATTCCTTTAACTTATCATAACAATGATCTTCTTCTTGCTCTTCTTCTTCTTCATGAAAAGCAAGCTCCATCAATGGTGGATTGATGGAAAGAGTGAGAAATCCAATTCTAAAGTTAACCCACCTCCTATTTCTTCATCCTCTACCTCTTGCCAAGTAGTAGAGTGTGTTTCCTTCACAAGATTTTAGGGTTTGGTGAAGGTGGAGCTTGATTCATCGATGCTTCGACGTAGATCATCTTCGGCATGGACATCGACGACCTAGCTTGCCCATTCTCCGACGAAGCCGATCCTAGAGCCCAGATTCGATTTGGACAGCGGAGAGGACCTCGTTGCGGAGCTATGGAGGTGGAGCACCGGATCTACAAAGGTTGTATTTCCGTATTTTATATAGTTAACTGTTAACTAGTTCTTGTTCGCCTAGACTTCTAGTATACGATCCGTTGTTTAGGGTTTGTAGGCACCATAATTTTTTAAATTGCCATGGTTGATGGCTTGAGAGACCTCACTTGAGTGCCTAGGAACCCTGCAGTGGTATCAGAGCCTAGCTAGAGCCTTAGGCGATCCCCGGACGGAATTAGAAACCCGATCGAACCAAAATCCCATTGCAAAATTGCTCTCTGTACTTTTTTCAAAACTGTTGATTTTTGGCAATTAAAAATATCCAGAAAAATAAGCAGGCTTTTCTAAGAATTACTGTGAAATTTGGTACCCTGATTCCACAAAAGCGCGGCGGAAGGGCCGCACAAAGGGGGTTTGTGCGGCGGAAAGGCCGCCAATTAGAAGCCGACACGTGTCAAATTTCACTGTAACTTGTAAAATGCAGTTCTCATTTTCCTGGAATTTTTAAAATGAACTCAAGAGTTGAGTTGTTCTGAGTTGTTTTGGGAATCATTGTTTCGATCGGAAAGTCTAATTCTGTCCATGTGTTTTCCGGATAAATTTTAGAATATGTTAAAAAGTTCGACCGGATATAAATACCCGATTTTTCCCCTGTCGGGAAATTTCCAAGTATTGGATTTTCCATAGTTTAACGACGTTCTAAGTAGTGCAAGTAACGCGATGGTCCCTCTAGAAGACACAAACCTTAACTCGATTATGTGACCGTCTTGAACTGCCCTTTGAACCTTCGGGTTTGGGGCAGTACGGCGTGCCACATGTGAGGCGTTGGCTTGACCCTTCTACGGCTGGACCGTTGGTACTGAGGCACGAACGGAATATTGTTAGACTTGTTTCATGTGTTGATCTGTATCGGGAAAACTTGGGTGTTCGATTGTTCGATCGGAAAGTTTAACATTTTCTGTTTATCTGGAATGGGATACAATAATTGGAATTCACAATAGTTATGTGATAACTGAATGAATGTTATAAACGTAGCAATTTAGTCTCACTTGATCGGTTGCCACGGAATTTTGATGTGATCAAAAGTCCGTCGCAATCACGTAGCGTACGCGGATACTCGCCGGATAAACTTAATAGACAGCTTCACTCCATGCCCCGACCAAGTGACTGTAGGAGAACCCCGTCGCCGAAAGCATCCGTTCGGGTGCTCCCGGTAACGGTGTTCCGCCTTGGTGCACTTCGTCGACGGTATCCGGGGTGCGGCCGTCTACTGAAGTTTGCGACGAGCATTCGATCAGACTGTCGGGAATCTTGTTGAATTGCCCGACTTAATATTGAAAAGAGTTTTCGATTTTGAGACTAAAATGCGGGGTTTATAATTGTTAGGCATGCGATGTCTAAGTAATTCATTTGGTCAGCCATGCGATGTCTGAGGTGGTTGCGGATT
Source organism: Agapanthus africanus (assembly GCA_030015575.1). Classification (NCBI taxonomy): domain Eukaryota; kingdom Viridiplantae; phylum Streptophyta; class Magnoliopsida; order Asparagales; family Amaryllidaceae; genus Agapanthus; species Agapanthus africanus. The sequence goes on from CM057338.1 coordinate 667,345,601, forward strand.
CCAACTGTTGTAGTTTTACACTTTCTTTTCTGTGACCGTAAGTGTAATATGTCATATCGCCGGTTTCGTTGCTATATGTCAACGACAATTGGGATGCGCATATTTACTTACGTTGATGACATGTGATGTTATGTGTTGCTGGATATGTTATATTGGATCGTCGTGATTGAATAGCCGGGGTTTTTTATGTGAGATGAGTGTTTTTCATTTTCATTCATGAAAAAACTTGTATGTAATATTCTTTTATTGGGGCGCTTCCAGGTTGCGGGAGTTGTCACCTGTTGTATATTATTTACTTTTCCGCACTAGGATAGACCCAAGGAGGAGGGCACAAGTAACCGGGTTCTGGAGTCCAGTGGGAGACCAACTCGAGGAGTCGAGTCCGGGTCTCCTAACTCTAGAATTGGTAGGGTTGCTTGCCGCTCTCGTAGGGGTCTAGGGGTGTGGGTTTGGCTATTCATCACGACCGTGGAATCCGTGTTTTATACTGGCTCGTATTGAAAACACGGACGTCCTAGTATATCCAATATTTCATATAATTCTTCTGCTGCGATATCTGTGATGAGATCATATGATGTTTCTGTGTTGGAGCTAGTATATAGTATATATGATATATTATATAGACGTTACTTATGTTTTACACCCGCGCTAGCCCTGCCCTGCTCTGCCGTTAGTTACCTAACCTAACGGTGCACGAGGGGACATCGAGGCGAATGCGGATGGCATAAGTGTACGTCATATCTATCTGTGATGTTTAGGTACATAAATGATGGGACTTCATTAATGTGATTAATGAAATAAAAGAAACCTAAGATGTTGTAGAATCGAATTTCAAAATAAAACAGGTAGCTACAGTTCTTGCTTTGCATAGCGGTATATGTGATATATCCTGCACCTTATTCGATGAGGAAAGGACCGAGATCCCTTCACCGGGAGTGACTCCTTTAGCAATAACTGGCAGATGCTACAAATTCGGTTTGTCTTTTGATTGCTTTTAAGAGTTTTTGCTTTGCACAGCGATATATATGATATATCCCGCACCTCATTCGACGAGGAAAGGACCGACGATCCCTTCACCGGGAGTGACTCCTTTAGCAAAACTAGAAAAGCCTCAAAAACACTCCATTTCAAAATTCATTCGATCCTACAACGATATCAAGTTCATTACGCAATAGGTTTTCAGAAAAACCTGTCGTAGCCCTCCGTCATTTCAGATACGTACTAGTTAGTATTCGTGCTGCGGTTGTTTGGCCTCCGTCAAGGCGTAGTGTACGGTAGCTAACTAGTGCTTATCTGCTAGCATATGATGCGATTGGATTAGGGTATTCGTACGGCGTTGTTTGGCCTCCGTCAAGGGTCGTGCGGGTGGGTTTAATTCAATCAGGAAATGATGGGTTGAACTTGACTAGCGGACTATGGGTTGTTTGGCCTCCGTCAAGGTCATAGCGAGCTAGGGGCAAAATATTATCGGGAATTTCAAGTGTTGAAATTTGCAATGAGATTGCATACCTTCTATGAGATAGTTGGATCCCGATACCCGCTGCGAGTAAGTGTTACTCCTGGGAGAGTTTTATACATTACAATTAGCCGATCAAGTAGGTGTCTAGAAAGGTGTCAACGGGGTTACGCCTCTGGGAAAACGAGGTTTACATTAATTAGGTTCGTGCGAAAGCACGGGGGACCTCCCTCAAAGTACCGACACTGGCCTGGCTGAAAGATTGGCGAACTTGTAGTGTGTAATTAATCCCGGCTAGTCTTTCCTTTTAGGGTTTGAAGGAAGATTTGATAAAAAGCAGTGGGAGCCATCCTGATTAGATAAAATAAAACCAATCTATTCTTGACAGAGCGCACGCTGAGTGTTTTCTTCTCTCTCTCTCCTGGTAGCGACCATATCACGCCTTAATCAAGATAATAATACGGATATTTGACCGAACCCGCTTGTTATACTGAGCTGGGGAACGTTGGTCCCGCTCCAACTTATAATTGTTATAAGACAGAGCAGGAATTTGGGGAATACCAGATTTCCCGTGCCGCCCAAACGAAGAGAGTGCATGCTGATGCATCATCTTCGGGTGTGTTCGTTATACAGAACTGTTTCTCAGTATCCTTTACGTCCTGGGTATATGATACCGGATCAGGATCCCACATATGTAATCTGTTACATAGGGCTACAGATAGGTAGAGAACTGAGAACGGATGATAAGTTTCATGAGGCAGAAAACGGGGCAAGAGTTGCAGCCAAGTCTGTCGGTCACTGTCACCCTGTATTACAATACATTGATTCTGAACGAATGTTATTAGATACCGAACCTGATATACAAAATCATATCAGTCTCTTTATCTGTAAAGAAACGATAAAATTTTGTATTGTTGGATAATGTTTTGAACATTTCCTATATCAAAAGTTGATCGGTTCAGGCACGTTATCTAAAAGCATTGATGTTCTAAATCAAACTACAGTTCTTAGTATACGGAACACACACAAGAAGAAGAGTTCAGAAATGAACGAATCCTTCTTGAGGCATTGTAGACTAGGTCATATCAATGCGACCCGACTAGCTAGAGTTACATTTAGATGCATATTTAAATCAGTTTGAATTTACATCTTGTGAAACTCGCCAGTCATGTCACAAAGATAAGATGACCACAGCTCTGTTTATTGGAAACAGAGAAAGAGTTAGTGAACTCTTGGGATGATACATGTTGATGTATGTAGGTCCCCTGTCTACACATGCCAAGACCGGTTCTTTATACTTCATTATATTCTCTGATAATCTCTCAAGATTCAGTCATATGTTCCTGTTGAAACATGAGTCCGAACCTTTTGAGATATTCACAGAATATAAGCTAGAAGTAGAGAACCAATACGGGTATAAGTATTATGTCCTTTGATGCGATCAAGGAGGAGAATACTTGAGCACGGAATTCCTGGACTATTCTAAAGGAGAATGAGATTCTCTCTCAGCATTACTCCTCCGAATACACCATAGCACGATGGTATATTGGGGCGGAGCAATCACACCCTATTTGATATGGTGTGCTCTATGATGAGTACTACTGAGTTACCTATTTCCTTTTGGGAGTTATGCACTTATGAAGTTGCATACCTATTGAATAGGGTTCAAATCAAATCAGTTGCCTACCACTTCATATGTGATATGATAAGGGAAGAGCCCATCTCTTAAGTTAGTTAAGATTTAGGGTTGTCTGGCCTATGTCTAAAAGCAAAATCCGGACAAGCTCGAGGCAAGGTCTGTTATGTAGAACTGGAAAGGTTCCAGCTATACTAAATACAGCAGATGATTTGATAAAACCAAAGGATTCAGTAGATACCAACGAACCTCAGCCTCTCCGCCGATCTAGTAGGGTTCCTCACCCACCTGAGAGATACTTCGGTTTCTCTATGACAGTGGGAGCGAGGATTACATCATGAGATGATGACCCAACTAGTTTCGAACTGGCCATCGAGAGTAAGACTCCGTAAGAATGGCTGGATGTTTAGTGATCTTAGATGGAATCCTTATACACCAGCAAAGTATGGACTTTGGCTGCTAGATCTGAAGGGTTAAATCCCCATCAGGAGCAAGTATATCTTGAGAAGATTACTTGGTGTAGATGGAAAAGTTGAGACTTTCAAAGCTAGACTTGTTAAAGCTTTTCGTCATTGACCAGGCGTGGATCATGATGAAACCTTTTCAAGTGACTATGCTTAAGTCCATCCAGATCCTACTTGCCACGGCTACATACCATGACTGCGATATCTGGTGGTTGGGTGTCATGACTGCTTTTCTAAATGATGTTTTAGAAGAGTGCGTTTATAAGTACACAGCCAGAGGGCTTCGTAGACAGTGGGAGCAGCGGAAACGTGTGCAAGATGTTTTATATGATAAAGCAGGCATCGCGGAGTTGGAACGTCTGTTTTGATGAAGTAGTCAAAGAGTTTGACATCATCAAAATGGTAGATGAACCTTGTATAAACAAGAAGGTAGTAGGGAGTATGGTGACGATCCTCGTAGAGTACGTGGATGACATACTCTTGATAAGAAAGGAGTTTCTTATGCTACGCTCGATCAATCTCCGCTTATCACCATGATTCTCCATATAGGATCAAAGTGATACCTCCTAAATCCAGGGTTTTGGATCTATGAGATAGATCTAAATGGATATTGGGATTCTCACTAGTTGTAGTGAGATGGTATCAATCGATCCTGGGGAGAATCACTGGAAGGGTTCCAGGGTGATAAAGACGACTGAATGTCAGTCGCAGGCATTGTCTTTACCCTCAGTAAAGGGACGGTATGTTGGAAGAGTTCCAAGCTGGATACCGTGACATACTAGACGATAAAGGCAGGATACATCGCTACTTAAGATGCTACCAAAGAGGCTGTTTGGGTGTATATTGGTTCATGAGATGAACTATGTTCCTACCATTGTGTGACAATGGAGTTGTGGCTTATGCCAAGGAACGCCGGTCCCATCAGTGATCCAGACATATTCTAAGGCAGCATCGCCTGATCATGGAGATGATTGATCTCCAGGGTGATCGAGGTTTGGAGAGTAGACTCAGAAGACAACACAGCGGATCCACTCACAAAGGCCTGTTCCCAGAGAGAGACTTTTATGGGATGGTTGAGTATGAGATACTTCAAACCACTGCTACAGATGGCCCTAGTGCAAGTGGGAGATTGTTAGTTATATGTATGCCCTAGAGGCCATTACTATACATAGGATGTATATTGTAGTGGATGCTGGGACATATATAGGGAGGACTTTCTTGCTCGACATGATAGTATGCTATCTGGTTGCTCTTTACCTTAACGTGTATACTGATTGTCTCTCTGTTACATGTTGGTAAAGCCCTTAGGATCTGTACTTGACTACCTGGACTATGATGCGGATCATACTAGTGGGGACATGGTAGTCTATAAGTACATCCTTCACAGTCCCTAGTCGAGGGTGTATCGAGACGGGGCATCGATATACCAGAGTAGACTAGCGTGTACCTTCTCGACCCATACAGATGGGCGATGGATGATCCCATATCCATCGGTGTTTGACATCAGAGGAGATATACGGGTGCTCAGTAGAGACTGGGTACACTGGACGGACTCGCTGAGAACTCCCAGATGGTATTATACCTCACGTCAGATGGCAGTTCTCTGGTGACACTGGTACAGAGTAGTCTGTTGACCCGAGATCGTCATAGAGTCTTGTGTGGTTCCCACTGTGCTTTGATTTCCATCTTACCACGTCCAAGAGGGCGTGCAAAACGGTGGTTTTTGGGTACAGTCCCGAGTCACATGGAGGCAATGAGCGATAGGAGGGGAGTCGTCTCTCCCGGTATATGGGGGTTGATGTTGCGCTGTGTTCGATTGGCTATAACAGGAAATCCCTGGCCAGGGTTGCTGAGATTTACTGGTAAGTGTTACCAGTAGTTTCTCGAACAGTTATAGACCTCATATCGACACGACTTATTGAGCTATTGGGGTCTGACGTTTACCACCCCTAGGCAAGATATGCGACATATCAGACGATCAGACCGGACTGTACGGTAGTGTTACTGGTCGGATTCACTGGAGTGTGAGCGGGCTTGCTCGTCGATCTTCAGATCGCTCAATACCCGGGTGGCCGTTACGTTTAGCAGACCGCTTGCGGCTTGTGGATGTTTGATATGATCATCATCCGCTGCCGGCGTATTGACGAGTCTTTAGAGTCCTACACAGAGGTTTCCTGGCTCAAGCGAAACGAAATAGGAGCGCATATGAGATATGTGCGGGACCGAGAATAATGCGTGTATGTGATACCGTATTCTATTCTCGCGATAAATATATCGAATGGTTGTATGCGATATAACCTAGTTATCGATTCAAGCGTTGATTCGATAAGCCGATATATTGTATACTAGTCGGTTGTGTGCGACATAACCGGGTCATTGAATCAAGTGTTGATTTAATGATTTAATGCATATTTATATATTTGATATATTACTTTGCATCAACTAGTATCGGTTTACTTAAGATGGATTTTCTCACTCGGATGGGCGCATTGTATATACGATATACTTTTGTGCATTTGCTTGTATCATGTTTGATGATACATGATTGTTTAAGTGTAAGTTAAGAATAAACCATGGTTATTAATATGATTAGGGTTTTATTTCCTTTTATTATTTATTTATCTATTTATTTATTTTGGAAATAATTAGAAAAGGAATAAGAAGAAAATGGTGGCTATTTTTGTTTCATATTGAAGCTTCTTGAAGACTTTGACCTAGTGACCATTTTGTTCTTATCCTTAACCCTAACCATTCCATTAACCATGGTCTTTTCTCTACACTTAACTAGGGTTCAAGTTATGATAAGAATTGTTTTTCTTTTATTATTCCTTTAACTTATCATAACAATGATCTTCTTCTTGCTCTTCTTCTTCTTCATGAAAAGCAAGCTCCATCAATGGTGGATTGATGGAAAGAGTGAGAAATCCAATTCTAAAGTTAACCCACCTCCTATTTCTTCATCCTCTACCTCTTGCCAAGTAGTAGAGTGTGTTTCCTTCACAAGATTTTAGGGTTTGGTGAAGGTGGAGCTTGATTCATCGATGCTTCGACGTAGATCATCTTCGGCATGGACATCGACGACCTAGCTTGCCCATTCTCCGACGAAGCCGATCCTAGAGCCCAGATTCGATTTGGACAGCGGAGAGGACCTCGTTGCGGAGCTATGGAGGTGGAGCACCGGATCTACAAAGGTTGTATTTCCGTATTTTATATAGTTAACTGTTAACTAGTTCTTGTTCGCCTAGACTTCTAGTATACGATCCGTTGTTTAGGGTTTGTAGGCACCATAATTTTTTAAATTGCCATGGTTGATGGCTTGAGACACCTCACTTGAGTGCCTAGGAACCCTGCAGCACCCTGATAGGTACGTATCATACGCTATACCGAAAGCACGAGTACGTAGCTCTGACCCTCGCCTCTCGACGAATCTATACGTACATGACTCCCGTCAGTATCCCCATGATAACCGCCGAGTCATTGGTAATGTCACCGGCTGGTATGTTTCCCCACTAACTCATCGTCTACTCCACGATTCTTGCCCCGGGGTACCTTCCGGGCCCCACCATATACCCGCAGACGGTGCCTCCCGGTCCTCGAATCGGGTATATAATCAGAACCGACAAATCTCATGGTGGATGCTGTAATAGCATATTAAAGGCAACCGTGTTTTTCAAATAATGCATAATTTCACGAACTACCACGGTCCCCAAATCAAGAAAACATCATGAAAAATCCATATCTCAAAACGAAAAATCCATGAATAAAATATACGCAACTTAAAACTGTAATGTAAGCATACAAAGGAAAAGCCGCTAATTAACTGCAAGTTAATATAAATATCATGCGGTTCCTAATTTCTCCAATTCTAAATAACATCAAGTAAAGGTAAACATGTAGCTATAACTGATATATATGCGTAAACATAAAGGTATAACAAGATATATGTATCTACCTATAAGTAATAATGTAGTATACAAGTTAATATAAATATCATGCGGTTCTTAATTTCTCCAATTCTAAATAACATCAAGTAAAGGTAAACATGTAGCTATAACTGTTATATGCGTAAACATAATAGTATAGCAAGATATATGTATCTACCTATAACTAATGATGTAGTATACCTCCTGGGTATAAGTGATGTATGTGTGCAAGGTATAGCTGTAGCTATGTCATAAAGGGTGTATGTACCTATCGCTAATGGTACAATACTCTATAGCTATACAGGTATCTAGCACGTAAGTATGTGAAGGCATATGTGTAAGAATGTAGGTATACAGGTATGCCATATGTCCTACGCAATAAGAAATATGAATCAATGTCTCAATGTCCTTAACCAAACAATACCATTTCTATATGTGGGTTGTGCATGACATGGCAATTATTGACGGTGTGTATAACATACAATCAGTGCTCGTGCAACATGAGTCGTCAATAATATGTGCAGTGTCCTAAGGATACTAGTTTAAGCACAAGAATGACTAAGGAGTAGGGTGAATGCGCAATTCTAAATATGACATAGAATATGCGACAAGATTAACATCTCTAACCCAGACGCATAATGCCATGCGGGCGATTCCCCTGTTAATGTTAAATCTACTCACCAACGCTCCAAGCAAGGTGAAGTATATATTAATAATAGACCCAAAATACATACAATCTACACGGACCAACACGACACACATACGTACACTAAAAGTTTCGTGTTGTAGCTAGCGCGTATAGCGACACTACGAAACCAACTCAGAGCAACAGCAACACAGAACACGCATCGTATCGGATAACGTATCGCGCGAAATGAAACACTAGAAATATGCAAAGTGGCCCCAGATTTTTCTATACCAATAATTTAAAAAAATTGCAACTACTATGAGACTACTAATCACCCCAGAGACACATACACCATAAATAAACACCTCAGTGCCTACTCTGGCCGCAAATTGCGGCCAGAACCATTAAATATGCGGCCAGAGTTGGAGGAAGTGGGATCGTATTTTGAGGGTATGTTCTAGGTCTCTACACTAGGTTACTATCATGCCAATTTTGCAACAAAAACTTGGTTTAACAGCAGATCATCCGAGACCCCAAATCAACACTAAAAATATGATATTTATTCGAAACGATACGATACGCGATAAAAACTGAAACTAACAAGCTTAGATACACAAAATTAACTTAAAGAACAGAAAGGAATCATTACCTACACAAAAAAACTCAAAGATCATAGCTTTGCACACTCCAAGGCATCCATGAGGCAAAACCAAGATAATGATGTGATTTTGATGAAGTTTGTGATGTTTAGTGATGGATTTGAGATGAAAATGAGAGAGTATTTAGTTTAGAAATAGAAAAAGATGAAGAAATGAGAAAGAGATAGAGAAAAAGAGAGGGAGGTGAGTGTAGGGTGAGGTGAGAGGTGAGTGTATCCAAAGCAAATAATGCACCATTAAAGCTTTCACATACACCCCATCACTCATCTAAACAAATATCTTCTCTCTCACGAAAGATCTAAGGAATTAGGGTCAAGGATTGGATTTAAAGAAATGATTAGGATAAACAAAGGATGAGGTTAAGTGTCATGGTTGATAAGAACAAAATTAGCACAAATAAAACTCACATTTATGTGCATACGTGCGTGCATGCTTATTGTTAGTTATATGTATGCCCTAGAGGCCATTACTGTATATGAGATGTATATTGCAGTGGATGCTGGGACATATATAGGTAAGAATTTCTTGCTCGACATGATAGTACGCTATGTGGTTGCTCTTTATCTTAACATGTATACTTGCTTTCTCTCTATTACATGTTAATAAAGCCCTTAGGATGTATGCTCGACTTCCAGGACTATGATGTAGATCATACTAGTAGGGCCTGGGTAGTCAATGAGTACATCCTTCAATGTTCCTCATCATAGGGATATCGAGACGGGGCATCGATATTCCAGAGTAGACTAGCATATATCTTCTCGACCCATGTGATGGGCGTTGGATGATCCCATATCTATTGGTGTTTGACACCAGAGATGGTATGCGGGTGCTCAGTGGTGACTGGGTACACTGAACGGACTCGCCGAGAACTCCCAGATGGTATTATACCTCACGTTAGATGGCAGTTCTCTGGTGATACTGGTACAGCTTAGTCTGTTGACCCGAGATCGTCATAGAGTCTTGTGTGTCTCCCACTGTGCTTTGATTTCCACCCTACCACGGCTCTACTGAGTCGTGCAAACAGGTGGTTTTTGGGTACAGTCCCGATTCACATGGAGGCAATGAGCGATAGGAGGGGATTCGTCTCTCCCGGTATTGGGGGTTGATGTTGCGCTATGCTCGACTGGCCATAACTGGAAATCCCTGACCAGGGTTGCACTGATTTACTGGTAAGTGTTATCAGTAGTTTCATGCTTGTTATGGACCTTACATCGGCATGACTTATCAAGCTACTGGGGTCTGACGTTTACCACCCCTGGGCAAGATATGCGACATATCAGACGAATAGACCGGACTGTGCGGTCAGTGTTTTTGGTTGGATTCATAGGAGTGTGAGCAGGCTTGCTCGTTGATCTTCTGATCGCTCAATACCCGGGTGGCAGTTACGTTTAGCAGACCACTTGCGGCTTGTGGGTGATTGATATGATCACCACCTACTGCCGGCGTATTGACGAGTCTTTGGAGTCCTACACAGAGGTTTCCTGGCTCAAGCGAAACGAAATAGGAGCGCATATGTGCGGGACCGAGAATAATACCAGTATGTGAAATTGTATTCTATTCTCGCGATTTGTATCATCGGACGGTTATATATGATATAGCCGGGTTACCGAATCAAGTGTTGATTCGATACATTGATATACTAGATATTAGTCGGTTATATGCAATATGACCGGATCGTTAAATCAAGTGTTGATTTAATGATTTAATGTATAATTATATATTTGATATATTACTTTACATTAACTAGTATTGGTTCACTTAAGATTGATTTTCTCACTAGATTGTGCACATTGTTTATATGTGATATATGCAAGTGTGCATGTTTGTATCATGCTTGATGATACATACAAGTTGTGTGTATGTGACTTGTATCAAGATTAGGTTTAAGATTAGGGTATTGTTTTATCAAGAGATTTAACAAATGGGTTGAACTTAGTCAAAGTTGTCAAGCTTGAAGAAGCTTGGAGAAAATTTGACAAAGTCCACTCTTTTGTCATTTCTCTTGATATTCTTTAACCGAACCCTTAACCTAATACCTTGGTCAATTCTCTACATGAGTTAAGTATGAGGGCTTAACTCAACCATGGTGCCATAATTAAAAGGATAAGTTTCATATTTTTCTTTTTATTATTCCTTCTTCTTCTTCTCCTTCAAGAAGAAGAAAGCTTGCTACTTCTAATGGTGCCATGAGATTTAGAGTGAGAAATCCAAATCCAAAGTGAACCCACCTCTTATTTCATCATCCTCTACCACTTGCCATGTTGTATAGGGTGTTTTCTTCACAAAGTTCATGACCAAGTGAAGATGGAGCTTGAGTTTGAGTCTCCTCGACGTAGATCATCTTCGGCATCGAAGTCAACGACCTAGGCCGCTCATTTCTTCGAAGAAACCATCGCTAGGGTCCGGGATCCCGATGATCGTAGCGAAGGGACGTCAACACAGAACTTTAGAAGTGAAGGACCGGATCTACAAAGATTGTAATCCCTTTCACTTGTAGTTAAAGCAGTTAACTTGTTTTTTGTTTCTCCTTACCTCTAGTAAACGATCATGATCAGGGTTTCTCGGCACATAGAAAAATTTGATTTTGGCATGGTTGATGCCTTGTGGAACCTCTTGAGTGTGCATAGGAACCCTACAGTGGTATCAGAGCCTAGCTAGAGCTTTAGGCGAAGTGTAGACGAAGTTAGAAACCCGATCAAACCCCGAAACCCTAAACAAAACCCTTCTCTGTACATTTTTCAAACCAGTGTATTTTTGTGAATTAAAAATGCTCAGAAAATATAGCAGGAAATTCTAAGGAAAACTGCAGAAAACGACAAGCTAACTCTACAGTAGCGCCGCGGAACCGCGGCCTTACCCTACTTCTGGCGGCGGTTCCACGGCCGTATGTGATGATTATGTGCTTTATTTCCAACAGTAATGCCCGTAGCAGTTTCCTCAGTTTTCTGGGAATTTTTAATCTATACTCAACAGTTGTGTTTTCTGGGTTGTTTTGGGGACTCGATGTTTCGATCGGATTGTTTAACTTTGTTTATGTTTTTTCGGGTAATTTTAGAACGTGTTAAAAAGTTAGACCGGATATAAATTACCCACTTTTTCCCCCGACAGGAAATTTCCAAGTGTTGGATTTTTCAGTAGTTTAAGAATGTTCTAACTAGTGCAAGTAACTCGATGGACCCTCTAGAAGACAACAAACCTTAACTCGATTATGTAACCGTCTTGAACTTCCTTTTGAACCTTAGGGTTTGGGGCAGTACGGCTTGCCACATGTGAGGCGTTGGCTTGACCCTTCTACGGCTGGACCGTTGGTACTGTGGCACGAAGTGAATGTTTTTAAACTTATTTCATGTGTTGAACTTTTCGGGAAAACTTGGGTGTTTGATTATTCGATTGGAAAGTTTAACATTGTCTACTTATCTGGAATGTGATATAATAATTGGAATCAACAACATTTGAATGTTATAGACATAGCAGTTTAGTCTCATTTGATCGGTTGCCACGGAATTTTGATGTGATCAAAAGTCCGTCGCAATCACGTAGCGTATGCGGATACTCGCCGGTAAACTTAATAGACAACCACGCCCCATAGCCCCGACCAAGTGACTATAGGAGAACCCCGTCGCCGAAAGCATCCGTTCGGGTGCTCGCGGCAGCGGTGTTCCGCCTTAGTGCACTTCGACGGTGGCATCCGGGGGTGCGGCCGTCTACTAAAGTTTGCGACGAGCATTCGTTCAGGATGTCGGGAATCTTGTTGAATTGCCCGACTTGATATTGAAAAGAGTTTTCGATAATGAGACTAAAATACGAGGTTTATAATTGTTAGGCATGCGATGTCTAAGGAATTCATTTGGTTAGGCATGCGATGTCTATGCAGGTTGCGGATTCTATCTGTTGTAGTTTTACACTTTCTTTTCTGTGACCGTAAGTGTAATATGTGATATCGCCGATTTCGTTGCTATATGTCAACGACAATTGGGATGGGCATATTTACTTACGTTGATGACATGCGATGTTATGTGTTGCTGGATATGTTATATTGGATCGTCGTGTTTGAATAGCCGGTGTTTTTTTATGTGAGATGAGTGTTTTTTTCATTTTTCATTCATGTAAAAAAAATTGTATGTAATATTCTTTTATTGGGGCACTTCCGGGTTGAGGTTGATGTCACCATTGTATATTTTTACTTTTCTGCATTAGGATAGACCCAAGGAGGGGAGCACAAGTAACCGGGTTCTAGGGTCTAGAGGGAGACCATCTCGAGGAGTCGAGTCCGGGTCTCCTAACTCTAGAATTGGTAGGGTTACTTGCCTCTCTCATAGGGGGCTAGGGGTGTGGGATTGGCTATTGATCACGACCGTAGAATCCGTGTTTTACACAGGCTCAAAATAAAACACGGACGTCCTAGTATATCCAATTTTTCATATGATTTTTTCTGCTGCGTTATCTGTGATGTGATCATGTAATATGTTCAGATTGATACTGTATATAGTATATATGATATATTATATAGACATTGCTTATGTTTTACACCCACGCTAGCCCTTCCCCGCTCTTCTGTTAGTTACCTAACCTAACGGTGCAGACGGGACATCGAGGCGAATGCGGATGGCATAAGTGTACGTTGTATTTATCTGTGATATTTAGGTGGACTTAAATGATGGGACATTCATTAATGAGATTAATGAAAGAAAATAAACCTAAAAGATGTTGTGGAATCGAATTTCAAAAATTAGGTAGCTCTAGTTGTTGCTTTGCATAGCAGTGTTCCTTGTAGAACATCCAGCACCTTATTCGATAAGGAAAGAGCCGAGACCCCTTCACCGGGAGTGACCTCTTCAGCAATAACTAGCAGATGCTACAACCCTCGGTTTGTCTTTTGATTGCTTCTATAGTTTTTTCCTTTGCACAGCGGTATATATGATATATCATGCACCTTATTTGATGAGGAAAGGGCCGACGATCCCTTCACCGGGAGTGACGCCTTTAGCAAAACTAGAAAAGCCTCAAAAACACTCCATTTGAAAACCATTGGATTCCGACACGAGATCAAGTTCAAAGCGTTAAATGTTTTCATAAAAACCATCCGCAACCCTGTGTCATTTTAGGAAGTAGAGTACTTAGTATTCGTGCTGTGTTTGTTGACCATAGTCAAGGCACAGTGTACGGTAGCTAAGTGATGTCTTCCTACACCGCATATGATGTGATTAGTTAGGACAGTCGCGTGACTTAGTTGACCTTAGTTAAGGGTCATGTGGGTGGGTCTAATTAATTACGAAATGACGGGTAGAACTTGACTAGTGCTTATGATTTGTTGACCATAGTTAAGGTCATAAGTGCTAGGGGTAAAATCCTTTATCGGGAGTTTCAAGTGTTGAAACTTGCAATGTGATTGCATACCTTATATATGATAGTTGGATCCCGATACCCACTGCGAGTAATTGTTACTCCTGGGAGAGTTTTGCACTTTACAATTAGTCGATCAAAAAGGTTTCTAGAAAGGTGTCAACGGGATTACGTCCCTGGGAAAACGAGGTTTACTTTAATTAGGTCCATGTGAAAGCACAGGGAACATCCCTCAAAGTATCGGCACTGGCCTGGCTGAAAGATTGGCGAACTTGTAGAGTGTAATTAATCCCGGCTAGTCATTCCTTTTAGGGTTTGAAGGAAGATTTGATAAAAATAGTGGGAGCCATCCTGATTAGATAAAATAAATAACCAATCTAATCTTTCAAGAGCGAACGCAGAGTGTTTTCTTCTCTCTCTCTCCAGGTAGAGACTATGTCACGCCTTAATCAAGATAAAAATATGGATGTATTGACCGAACCCGCTTGTTATACTGAGCTAGGGAACGTTGGTCCCGCTCCAACTTATAATTGTTATAAGACCGAGCAGGAATTAGGGGAATACCTGGATTCCCATGCCGCGCAAACGAAGAAAGTGCATAATGATGCATCTTCTTCGGGTGTGTTCATTACAAAGAACTGTTTCTCTGTATCCTCTACGTCCTGGGTATTTGATACCGGATCAGGATCCCAGATATGTAATCCGTTACATGGGCTACAGACAGGTAGAGAACTGAGAACGAGTGATAAGTTTCATGAGACAGAAAACGGTGCAAGTGTTGCAGCCAAGTCTGTTGGTCACTATCACCCTGTATTACCAGAATACACTGATTCTGAACGAATGTTATTCGATACCGAACCTGATATACAACATCATATCAGTCTCTTTATTTACTAAAGAAGGATATAATTTTGTATTGTTGGATAATTTTTGCACATTTCCTATATCAAGAGTTGATCGGTTCAGGCACGTTATCTAAAAGTATTTACATTCTAAATCAGACCACAGTTCTTAATGTATAGAACACACACAAGAGGAAGAGTTCAGAAATGAACGAATTCTTCTTGAGGCATTATAGACTAGGTCATATCAATGTGACCCGACTATCTAAGTTACATTTAGATGCATATTTAAATCAGTTTGAATTTACAGCTTGTGAAACTTGCCAGTCATGTCACAAAGATAAGATGACCATAGCTCTGTTTACTCGAAACAGAGAAAGAGTTAGTGAACTCTAGGGACTGATACATAGTGATGTATAAAGGTCCCCAGTCTACATATGCCAAGACTGGTTCTTTGTACTTCCTTACATTCACTGATGATCTCTCAAGATTCGGACACATGTTCCTGTTGAAACACATGTCTGAAGCTTTTGAGAAATTCAATGAATATAAGTTAGAAGTAGAGAACCAAATACAGGTATAAGTATTATGTCCTATGATGAGATCAGGGAGGAGAATACTTGTGCATGGAATTCTTGGACTATTCTAAAGGAGAATGAGATTCTCTCTCAGTGTTACTCCTCTGTATACACCACGGCACAACGGTGTATCGGGGCGGAGCAATCACACCCTATATGATATGGTGCGCTCTACGATAAGTACTACTGAGTTACCTATTTCCTTTTAGGGGTTGTGCACTTGAGAAGCTGCATACCTATTGAATTAGATTCCAATCAAATCAATGCCTACCACTCCATATGAGATATGGTATGGGAAAAGCCCATCTCTTAAGTAAATTAAGATTTGGGATAGTCCGGCCTATGTCAAAAGCGAAATCCGGACAAGATCGAGGCAAGGTCAGTTCTGTAGAACTGGATGGAGTTCCAGCTATACAAACTACAGCTGATGATTTGATAGAACCAAAGTATTCAATGGTCCCCGACGAACCTCAGCCTCTCCGACGATCTGGCAGTGTTCCTCATCCGCCTGAGAGATACTTCGGTTTCTCGATGACAGTGGTAGCGAGGATAGCATCATGAGATGATGACCCAACTAGTTTCGAGCTGGACATCAAGAGTAGGGACTCTATAAGAATGGCTGGATTCTTAGCGATCTGAGATGGAATCCATGTACACCAACGAAGTATGGACTTTGGTTGCAATATCTCAAGGGTTAAATCCCCATCAGGCGCAAGTATATCTTGAGAAGATTACTTGGCGTAGATGGAAAAGTTAAGACTTTCAAAGCTAGACTTCTTAAAGGTTTTCGTCATCGACAAAGCGTGGATAATGATGTAACCTTTTCCAGTGGCTGTGCTTAAGTCCATCCGGATCCTACTTGCCATTGCTATATACCATGATTGCGATATCTGGTGGTTGGGTGTCATGACTGCTTTTCTAAATATTGATTTAGAAGAGAACGTCTATAAGAACACAGCCAGAGGGCTTCGTAAACAGTGGGAGCAGCGGAAACGTGTGTGTTCATCACAGAATACTGCATTTTATACCGCCCATTCTTACGCTCGGTTGTTTATAGGTAGGTGCTTTTAATCCGTGTTTGTTACATATTTGCAGGATACAGGTTCTCGGTTCTAAAACGGTGAAATGGGTTCCTGCCAACCACTGAGAAAACACGGTCTCCGCTCGTCATCCGTATGTTGCCAGATACCAGTTTAGGAAGACAAAATATCAAATCAATGTCACCTTCATGCACAAGGCTCAATGGCAACAACAAGTTCCAAGAAATCTACGCGGAGCTCGAGGCAATCATGCCAAATCTTGACAAAAAGTCCAACTTTCCCTCAACAGAAATTCTGGAAGAAATGTGGAGGTATTTTCAGAAAATATATGTACCAGACAACATGGGACAGAAGACCAGGGAAGCACCCAAAGTACGACGACTCAACTCATCAATAAGGCCGCGGATCCGCGGCCAAAGGGGGGTATTGGCTGCGGATCCGCGGCCATGTGGACCCCTCTCACTGTCAACTTTTGGGGGCTTTTTGGTAATCTTATTTGGTGGCAGATTGTTGCCCTAGATCTTCAACTCGCTGCCTATAAATACAGCAGAACTGAGCTCAACCAAGGGTCATTCTTTGTTCTCCATTCTTTTGTAGTTTTAGTTCTTTTTCTTCTTCTTCTTCATTCTTTTTCCATGAAAATTGTAGTGAGAGCTTTTTGAGTGGGAGATTAATGAAGATGAGGTTTTTGTATCATTCTCTTGTGTTTCTTCTTCCCCTTGAGATTCTTGCTTTCTCTTGATCATTCAACATCTTCATTGAGCTTGAATGGTTAAGGGTTAGTTATTGATCTCAAGGGTCGTATTCTTTCATGGAATTAGCACTTCATTTCACATGCGTTCTCTACCCTTCCCTTGATCTTGCAACCTCTTGATTGAGCTTGCAAGTTTAAGGGTTGGCTATTGATCACATGCTTGTCTTGAGTCCTAGTTTCTTGTTCTTTTTATCGCTTTTTATTACTTGCTTATTATTATCTTGCTTTTCTTTCTTGCAATTTATTTCATGCACTTAAATTCATGCACTTAATACTTGTAATCTTTTCTTTTCTTTGTTCTTTTCTTTTGCTCTCTTTTTCATTTTGTGAATGTTGTAATTATTATTGTTAAGAAGAAATACGAGATTATAAGTTAAAGATTTTCTTTTCTCTTTTCCTTTTCCCGTTATTTTCCATTGAACTCCGCCCAAACCATACACAAGCGCTCCGTTAGGCACCCTACCCTGACAAGGTAACGGTGATTCCTAACCGCGACCGGTTGCGTTCGGTTTGGCCGGAGGCGAAAGCAACAGACAAGAACGGAAGGACAAGGGTAAATAAGCCGGATTCCACGAATACCGCGCTTAAATCCCCTAATCCACGTAGTTGCCGATTGCTCTAGCTTCAATTGGTCAAGAATCGGCTCAAAGGTTTTGAGTACGGATTTCCTTAGCTTACAATCTCGTATCTTTTCTTAATAACTTTATACTTGCAAATAAACACATAGGTTAGAATCAAACACATACAGATTCTTTATTGACTCGTCTAAGACAAGAAGGTAAAATACCACCATCTCCCTATGGACCGACCCGTGCTCAACCGGCTAGCTGCAAAGCGACACCGTCCTGATCGCGGTTATACTTTAATTCTTTGAACATCCGACACGCCAAAAGCGTGCGATCAAATGGCGCCGTTGCCGGGGAGACGGTAGCGTATTTTCTTTCTTGTTATTCGGGTTAATATTCTTTTTGTATATATAAAAAAAATATATATCTTTTTGTTTTTTTTGATCATTTTTATGGGCAAGATTGCAGATTTTTGCAGATTTGCAAACTGCGATTGTGGGAGCAAAGTGTACGTTCAAAGTAAAGGTGATTACGAAGTACAGTGCCAAAGATCCGGGTCGTTTGACCCGCGCAAGCGAACCTTTCAAGCTTACCGGATTTGATTCAACGGGGGTTTCCTAACCCAAAACTTAAACGGTACGTACTTTACTAACACCTTCTTCTCAAATCCGACGCTTCCAATATACTATTCTTTGCAGGATTCTTTGCAAGTTCGCTAGCAAACGCCAAAATTGACTACCCCGTATTTGTTGCAGTGCTGTGCTAAAATAAAAATAAAAACAATTTTTTGGTTCTTTATAGAATTTTTATTGAATTGTGCATTGCATACATTAATACGGACTTAAGGGCAAGCGAACCCCACAAGATACGGTAAAGGATTTCATCACCTTTTCCGTGGCCCACAAATCACGAACTTGCGCATAACGTTTACCCGCACAAAATTTAAAAGAAACTAGACTTTAAGCCTTAAGGACTTCGCGCTCACAAGGAGAAGTTAACTGTGTTTAGAACCTTGTTTAACGGTATATTGTTTACGGGGTGTCTAGGAAAGTGTTAACGGCGAAACCGCCAAAAGAGAAAGGGTTATTTAATTAAGGAACTTCGCGAAAGCGTTGGAAAACCTCCCCTTATCTCTGCACTTACCTGGCCTCGTGATCAGTGTATCTTGAGCCTGTTTCTCGACACAGTTTTACTTCGACAATTAAGTTCTGGAGCAGGTCTTGTTGACCTAGGTGAACCCTAGAACGATTAGGTGTGTGGTATTTTTGTGTCGTGATTGTTTTTTGTCCATATTCTTTTTTGTGTATACTTCATTCTTTTGTTAATATGTAAAAAAAAAAAAATATTATCACATTCTTTTTCCCCTCCTTTTCTCTGCCTTTCTCTCTTTCTCTCTTCATATCATGGGTACCCCACCTCGCAAAACTCTTGCCGAACTTTGGTACCCACAACCAGACATTACTTCCTACGGTTCTTGTTTTGGTCGAACTTCGAACGATCCATCCATGCCAAAAATTTCTTTGAAAGATCGGATAGACGCGTCTAGGACGAACAACTGGACCCCGCAGTCCACTTCGTATCAACCATTTCAAACATTCACACCTTCTTGTGTTGATACCCCTTTTGAAAATCCAGTTGTAACCCCGAGACCTATGTCTATTGCTGAACGTATTGAACAATCTCGTAGCCGATCTTTCACTCCTTTCACCACTATAAATTCTTGGGATCAACAATTCCATTCACCTTCTTATCCCAATGTTGATCCCACTCCTGTCCAGCCATTCAATTCCTACCAGTCCTACCATACTTTTGCACCTTCCCTAGACATTGCTTCAGAACAGCCTTTTGGGAGTTTTCAGTATCCAAACAACTTTGAATCTTTTACTGAAACCCCTTCACAACCAATGTCTAGTCTAGAACAGTCGTTGGAAAACTTTAGGGTAGCGTCAAGCCAACAGATGATGGATTTGAATGCGTCCATGGCCGCCCTCATGCAACCTAGTGACCCGGTAGCTAGTTTTCAACTAGCTCCAACTTTTTCAATGTATGATGAGGCGGCAGGACAGGCTGTGAATTTGAGTGGAGAGAGTGAGATGTACCCCCTTCCAAATCAAACCTACCCGTCCCAAATTGAATCCCACAACTCCTGTTTTGAAAGTCTATCGAGTATCCCACATGATTTATCAATTGAAGATAGAATGATGAATGAGTTGTGCGACTTCGTAGTGTTTGATTTGCCCGATTGTGAAGGGTCCCTTCCAAGTGAAACCATACCTAATCCTTTTGACCTCTACACCTATATCTTAGAACCAGAATCGATTAATATCCATGCTTTTGATGAGGTGTCAGAGAATTTTGATTTTCACTTGATTAAGGATATAGACGCCGGGAATATTTTGGATGATGAACCCGTAGATTTGACTGAGTTTTTCTCTCCAATTCATCATCCCGAGTCATTAAATGTTTTTCCCGAACAACATATGCGTCTGGACTTTGATGAAATATGCATGGATGAGCTTAACTTTGAGGAGAATTCTGAGGATAGTTTTGAGGATGAACCAGTTATAATTGATGAGTCGGATTTTCCACTTCATCCTGTTCCTTCCACTGACTGTGTACACCCTCCTGAACCCTTAACCGATAACCTTCCTCAACCACTTCCCTCCATCCTTTCCATCGTTCTGACCTTCCAAGAAACCGTCTCACTTTCATTTCGTATGTCTGGTTTACCGAGTTCGGCGTACCCATGGTTTCTCACGAATCTTGAGGGATTTGACCCAATCTCTCGACGGGTAAATATATTAGCACAATCGCTTTTCACACATCGGTCATCACATATTGTGCTAATCTATTTACTCCATTTGCACCCTCAAGTTCGTATTCCACTTCTTTTCCCCTTCTGCCATTCTTCTTCCTCTCATATACCGAGACCGTATCCCGCTTCTCTCCGCATACGGTCTCGCGTATTCTCCATTTCTTACCTCTTCACCTTCTTTCACCAACCACTGCTTTACCATGATAAAATCTTTGAATGGTTGGTGTTAACTTTTGGCCTGTGTAAGGCCTTGTATAGATTGATACTGTTCTTTCCCCCCTAATCCTGAACTTCAATACTTAACAGTGGAAACACTGTTTTACTTAAGTTTGGGGGGACACCTTTTTTGTATATATTTTTTGTTTTCTTTTTTGTTTTGTATATAATTTGTTTCTAGGGAGCGCCGACAATTTTGACCCTCTTGGTGTAGCCTGACAGTGAGGGCACTGTCAAGTTTAAGTTTGGGGGTGTGCTCGGTAAGCTTTCTTCCTTCGCATTCATTTGTATATTTTGCATTTGCATACCTTATTAAAAACCCACAAAAATCAAAAATTTTCCAAAAAATATAAAAACTTTGTCGTCAAGTTAGCTAATAGGGTAACTTAGATCTTTATTCCGAAAGATTAGTTGATATGATAGAAATAACTAAATTCTAGGCTTAGGAATTGAAAACCCTAAAAATAACCCTCATTCTGTTTAAACTTGGTAAGTATACGTCCTTACAGTTTTTTTGAGAAATAGGTAATCTTGAGTTCAGTTCTTTTGTTAAAGTCAAGATGAAGGGAAAGTATTGAAGCTTTACCAGAGGATAAGTCTGAAAAATAGTTTCTTTTCTTGAGTTCAAATTTAGAAAGTATATACCCTACAAACTGCACATACACGCACCTTGAAACTTGGGATAGTAGAGGATACCTAGAAATACTCTTGCATGAAAGCCTAGTATGAAAGAAAAAACGGTATTTAAAGCTAAACACCAAAAGAGCATGTGAAAAATATATCCGGTCTTGAAAAAGAAAAAGAAAAAGAAAAAGAAAAAAAAAATAGAATAAAGTCAAGACCTGGAAACTGCTATTTACGCTTTAAAGTTCACACATTCAGTAATCAGTCGTTAGTGCCTCAAGAAGCATTAATAGTCGCATGAAAGGTGTGTGAGCAAATCCGTCCGTCCTTAATGAAAAGAAGTAGTATTAGGTATTAAGACAAGGTTATTATAGCTTGAATTGAATTCTTGAGTGTAGGGGTGCAAATATACACACACGTAGGGGTATACAATCGATGTTTGGATAAAAGATAGAAATGAAGAATAAGACTTGTATTTTCTGTAAAGTTGATAAAAATCCCTAAATTGAGGCCGCACTTTAGAAGGAAAACTCAGGGGAACCAACATCTTTCTAAACTTTTTTGGAACGTATATGATCTAAGGGTAAATAGATAGGAGGTGTGAAAAATAAGGGTTGAATATTTCTAACTTAGGATGATAGAATTTCTAACATAAATACTGAACTGTAGGAGTAGAATCTATGTTAACTTATGACACTAGCTTGACGGGATTTTGTGGGTGTAATCCGCTGAAAACCCTCAGGAGACAACACTCCTCCTACTAGGGACACCTAGAGATTTAACGGCTTGTTGCACGTGCACAGTGCAATCGCGTTCCCTGCGAAAGTGCGGTTAGGATTTTATTTTTGTGAATAATTGGTTTTGCTCGGGACGAGCAAAGGTTAAGTTTGGGGGTATTTGTTCATCAAAGAATACTGCATTTTATACCGCCCATTCTTACGCTCGGTTGTTTATAGGTAGGTGCTTTTAATCCGTGTTTGTTACATATTTGCAGGATACAGGTTCTCGGTTCTAAAACGGTGAAATGGGTTCCTGCCAACCACTGAGAAAACACGGTCTCCGCTCGTCATCCGTATGTTGCCAGATACCAGTTTAGGAAGACAAAATGTCAAATCAATGTCACCTTCATGCACAAGGCTCAATGGCAACAACAAGTTCCAAGAAATCTACGCGGAGCTCGAGGCAATCATTCCAAATCTTGACAAAAAGTCCACCTTTCCCTCAACAGAAATTCTGGAAGAAATGTGGAGGTATTTTCAGAAAATATATGTACCAGACAACAGGGGACAGAAGACCAGGGAAGCACCCAAAGTACGACGACTCAACTCATCAATAAGGCCGCGGATCCGCGGCCAAAGGGGGGTATTGGCCGCGGATCCACGGCCATGTGGACCCCTCTCACTGTCAACTTTTGGGGGCTTTTTGGTAATCTTATTTGGTGGCAGATTGTTGCCTTAGATCTTCAACTCCCTGCCTATAAATACAGCAGAACTGAGCTCAACCAAGGGTCATTCTTTGTTCTCCATTCTTTTGTA
The DNA here is from genome assembly GCA_030015575.1 of Agapanthus africanus. NCBI lineage: Eukaryota > Viridiplantae > Streptophyta > Magnoliopsida > Asparagales > Amaryllidaceae > Agapanthus > Agapanthus africanus. The sequence goes on from CM057338.1 coordinate 667,368,680, forward strand.
GTTTTAGTTCTTTTTCTTCTTCTTCTTCATTCTTTTTCCATGAAAATTGTAGTGAGAGCTTTTTGAGTGGGAGATTAATGAAGATGAGGTTTTTGTATCATTCTCTTGTGTTTCTTCTTCCCCTTGAGATTCTTGCTTTCTCTTGATCATTCAACCTCTTCATTGAGCTTGAATGGTTAAGGGTTAGTTATTGATCTCAAGGGTCGTATTCTTTCATGGAATTAGCACTTCATTTCACATGTGTTCTCTACCCTTCCCTTGATCTTGCAACCTCTTGATTGAGCTTGCAAGTTTAAGGGTTGGCTATTGATCACATGCTTGTCTTGAGTCCTAGTTTCTTGTTCTTTTTATCGCTTTTTATTACTTGCTTATTATTATCTTGCTTTTCTTTCTTGCAATTTATTTCATGCACTTAAATTCATGCACTTAATACTTGTAATCTTTTCTTTTCTTTGTTCTTTTCTTTTGCTCTCTTTTTCATTTTGTGAATGTTGTAATTATTATTGTTAAGAAGAAATACGAGATTATAAGTTAAAGATTTTCTTTTCTCTTTTCCTTTTCCCGTTATTTTCCATTGAACTCCGCCCAAACCATACGCAAGCGCTCCGTTAGGCACCCTACCCTGACAAGGTAACGGTGATTCCTAACCGCGCCCGGTTGCGTTCGGTTTGGCCGGAGACGAAAGCAAGAGACAAGAACGGAAGGACAAGGGTAAATAAGATGGATTTCACGAATACCGCGCTTAAATCCCCTAATCCACGTTGTTGCCGATTGCTCTACCTTCAATTGGTCAAGAATCGGCTCAAAGGTTTTGAGTACGGATTTCCTTAGCTTACAATCTCGTATCTTTTCTTAACAACTTTATACTTGCAAATAAACACATAGGTTAGAATCAAACACATACAGATTCTTTATTGACTCGTCTAAGACAAGAAGGTAAAATACCACCATCTCCCTGTGGACCGACCCGTGCTCAACCGGCTAGCTGCAAAGCGACACCGTCCTGATCGCGGTTATACTTTAATTCTTTGAACATCCGACACGCCAAAAGCGTGCGATCAGTGTGCAAGATGCTTTACAGAATAAAGCAGGCATCGCGGAGTTGGAACATCTGTTTTGATGCGGTAGTCAGAGAGTTTGACTTCATCAAAATAGTAGATGAACCTTGTATATACAAAAAGGTAGTAGAGAGTAAGGTGGTCATCCTCGTATTGTACGTGGACAACATACTCTTGATAGGAAAAGAGTTTCCTATACTACGCACGGTCAATCTCCTCTTATCACAAGGATTCTCCATATAGGATCAAATTGATACCTCCTAAATCCTGGGTTTTATATCTATGAGATAGATCTAAATGGATATTAGGATTCTCACTAGGTGTAGTGAAATAGTATCACTCGATCGTGGGGAGAATCACTAGAAAAGTTCCAGGGTGATAAGGTCGACCTAATGTCAGTCGCAGGCATTGTCTTTACCCTCAGTAGAGGGACGGTATGTTGGAAGAGTTCCAAGCTAGATACCGTGGCACACTAGACGATAAAGGCTGGTGACATCGCTATCAAAGATACTACTAAAGAGGCAGTTTGGGTGCATACTGGTTCATAAGATGAACTAGGTTCCTACCATTGTGTGACCAAGGAAGTATGGCTTTGGCCCAGGAACCCCGGTCCCATCAGTGACCCAGACATATTCTGAGGCAGCATCGCCTGATCATGGAGATAGTTGATCTCCAGGGTGATCGAGATTAGGAGAGTAGACTCAGAGGACAACACGGCGGATCCACTCACAAAGGCCTTTTCCCAGTGAGAGACTTATATGGGATGGTTGAGTATGTGATAATGCAACTACTGCTAAAGATGGCCCTAGTGGAAGTGGGAGATTGTTAGTTATATGTATGCCTTAGGGGCCATTACTGTACATGAGATGTATATTGTAGTGGATGCTGGGACATATATAGGTAGGACTTTCTTGCTCGACATGATAGTACGCTATCTGGTTGCTCTTTATCTTAATATGTATACTTGCTGTCTCTCTATTACATGTTGATAAAGCCCTTAGGATTTGTGCTCGAATTCCTGGACTTTGATGTAGATCATACTAGTGGGGCCTGGGTAGTCAATGAGTACATCCTTCATTGTTCGTAGTCGTGGGAATATCGAGACGGGGCATCGATATTCCAGAGTAGACTAGCGTATATCTTCTCGACCCATATGATGGCGATGGATGATCCCATATCCATTGGTGTTTGACATCATAGATAGTATGCGGATGCTCAGTGGTGACTGGGTACACTGAACGGACTCGCAGAGAACTCCCAGATGGTATTATACCTCACATCAGATGGCGGTTCTCTAGTGACACTGGTACAGCTTAGTCTGTTGACCCGAGATCGTCATAGAGTCTTGTGTGTCTCCCACTGTGCTTTGATTTCCACCCTACTACGGCTCTACTGAGTCGTGCAAACAGGTGGTTTTTGGGTACAGTTCCGATTCACATGGGGGCAATGAGCGATAGGAGGGGATTCGTCTCTCCCGGTATTAGGGGTTGATGTTGCGCTATGCTTGACTGGCCATAACTAGAAATCCCTGGCCAGGGTTGCACTGATTTAATGGTAAGTGTTATCAGTAGTTTCATGCTTGTTATGGACCTTATATCGGCATGACTTATCAAGCTACTGGGGTCTGACGTTTAGCACCCCTAGGCGAGATATGCGACATATCAGACGAACAGACCGGACTGTGCGGTAAGTGTTACTGGTTGGATTCACAGGAGTGTGAGCAAGATTGCTCGTTGATCTTCTAATCGCTCAATACCCGGATGGCCGTTACGTTTAGCAGACCGCTTGCGGCTTGTTGGTGATTGATATGATCACCACCTACTGCCGGCATATTGACGAGTCTTTAGAGTCCTACACAGAGGTTTCCTGGCTCAAGCGAAACGAAATAGGAGCGTATATGAGATATGTGCGGGACCGAGAATAATACCATTATGTGATACTGTATTCTATTCTCGCAATTTGTATCATCGGACGGTTATATGTGATATAGCCGGGTTACCGAATCAAGTGTTGATTCGATACATTGATACACTAGATATTAGTCGGTTATATGCAATATGACCGGATCGTTAAATCAAGTGTTGATTTAATGATTTAATGTATAATTATATATTTGATATATTTCTTTACATTAACTAGTATTGGTTCACTTAAGATTGATTTTCTCACTAGATTGTGCACATTGTTTATATGTGATATATGCAAGTGTACATGTTTGTATCATGCTTGATGATACATACAAGTTGTGTGTATGAGACTTGTATCAAGATTAGGTTTAAGATTAGGGTATTGTTTTATCAAGATATTTAACAAATGGGTTGAACATAGTCAAAGTTGTCAAGCTTGAAGAAGCTTGGAGAGACTTTGACAAAGTCTACTCTTTTGTCATTTCTCTTGATATTCTTTAACCTAACCCTTAACCTAATACCTTGGTCAATTCTCTACATGAGTTAAGCATGAGGGCTTAACTCAACCATGGTGCCATAATTAAAAGGACAAGTTTCATTCTTTATTCATATTTTTCTTATTATTATTCTTTCTTCTTCTTCTTCTTCAAGAAGAAGAAAGCTTGCTACCTCTAATGGTGCCAAGAGATTTAGAGTGAGAAATCCAAATCCAAAGTGAACCCACCTCCTATTTCTTCATCCTCTACCACTTACCATGATGTATAGGGTGTTTTCTTCATAAAGTTCATGACCAAGTGAAGATGGAGCTGGAGTTTGAGTCTCCTCGACTTAGATCATCTTCGGCATCGAAGTCAACGACCTAGCCCGCTCATTTCTTCGAAGAAACCATCGCTAGGGTCCGGAATCCCGATGATCGCGGTGAAGGGACGTCAACACGGAGCTTTAGATGTGAAGGACCGGATCTATAAAGGTTGTAATCCCTTTCACTTGTAGTTAAAGCAGTTAACTTGTTTTTTGTTTCGCCTTACCTCTAGTAAACGATCATGATTAGTGTTTCTCGGCACATAGAAAATTTTGATTTTGGCATGGTTGATGCCTTCTGGAACCTCTTGAGTGTGCATTGGACCCCTACACTTATAACAAATAATAATAAATTATTAATTAAATATTATAAAATGTGAGGAACCCGGATTGGTAAACTTTTTATAGTAAACCCGCATTAACGTCTAAACGAACACTAACTGAAATCTAAGACGTTACAATCTCCCCCTTATGAAAATTCGTCCCCGAATTTAAAATTCTCACTAAGCGTACCTTCAAAGAGAAAATTACAAGACTCTCGTATCTCGCTCGCAGCCTCCCAAGTGATACCTCACTATACGGCTACGTCCAAGAAAAACCCTTCAAAGATGGCACGACCCTTGACCGACGTTTCTCCATCTGCCAAGCCATTAACACAATTTGCTGCTGGAGAACGAAAGATTGCGCCCAAGCTAAATGGTCTGGTGCTGAATCATGTGAGAAAGGTCATGAAGGTGATTGCAAAGTATCGACACAAAGAATACGGGGTGAATACTCAATAATCTGGGCGGAAGTGCCAAATTGAAGGCAACGAAACTAACTCTTTTAACGGATCTCAAAAGGACCTACAATTCTGGGATAAGCTTCCCAAAACTCAACACGTCATTCATCGCAAAAATCCGTAGGAATACATGATCTCCCAGTGCGAACCCAAGTCTGCGACCACCATGGTTGGCATAAGACCTCTGTCTGCACTGGGCTGTCATCATCCTGACCTGAACCTACTGGATCATTTCCGAAGTCTCTAGACTAGCTGGGGTCCAAAAATCCTACATAAGCAGAGTCAGAAAAACAGATTGGCGATCGACACGACCTAACCCCTAAACCTAAAGGTTGCCAATTAGAATGACTCCTGATAACAGCTACCGAAGGAGAACCCTAACAATGGCAAGTGACGATCTCCAACTGCCGACAACAATTAGTACGTACGCACAAGCATAACCTCTAGAGTCGGTATAACCCGCTCTCACCAAACCATCATCCTGCGGATGGAAATACGGAGCTAAGGCTCAACCAGTACCCAAGGCTTCCTGAAGCTCCTGCCCAAGACGGCAAGCAAACATGGTGTCTTCATTGGATACGACCCATGAAAGAACTCCGTGCAACGCACAAACTTAACAAAGAACAACTGAGCAAAACCGGATAACAAGCAACCGAATGGAGTCACACCCTGACTAAACCTGGGTAGACACAATAACGAAATTCGTGGAGATCTGCTCACACTCCCACTTCAGAACCGTTAAAGGTTGCAACTCTCCAGCCGGTCTCAGATGCTCAACCAAAGCACACCACAAGACAGACACCTTGAAACGAAACCCGAAACTTCTCTTTACATCGTTGCCCACCCGTAACTAACTCACAAGTCACGTCAATGTTGGTGGAACTTGAATGAGTACAGAGAGTTAACAAATGTGCCTGCTCTAGGATTTCGCGTCTCTGCCTAACAACAACAGGTACACACAAACGCGTCCCTAAGCATAGTACATCTAGTCACAAATCAAGGACTCTGAATCATTACCCAGCCGAGTATGGTCAAGAATCTCTGACGAACGAGTATCGGCGGGCAGTGCCTCGTGAAAGCAATTAAAGAAAACTGGTCGGGCGCGGATATGAGCAAGCTGTCACCTCAGTATAGGCAAACTTAAACTGTACTCAACGATCGCACAAGAACTGTAAATCCGCAGAAGAATGTCTCAACAATAAAAACCCGCTGCAGAAAGATGTACATTAAGCTCTGGTGGTCCATGAAAATCTGACACGACTCTCGAACAAGCAGTGTCTCCAACTCTCAAACGCGAGACCATCGCGGCCATCTCCAGATCATGAGTGGGATATCCTGCTAGTACTTCCTCCAAGTGTAGGGAAGCAAAAGCGATAACTCTATAATGCCACATCAGCGCAAAATCGAGCCGCACTCGCGAAACATCACAGTTAAACAACAAAGTCGCCCAAACCAGAAAGCAAAGAAGAACTGATGCCATTGTTAACCGATTCTTCAACTGCCGAAAACTTCGCACGCATACCTCTGTCCAAAGAAAAGAAACCTCCTTTTTCGTCAGTTCAGTCAACGGTGCAGTACTACACTAGCAATTCCTATACGAAACGGCGGTAAAAACCTGCAAAGCCCAAAGAATCTGTGGACCTCCGTCCTGCACACAAGTCTGGGCCTAAGCTGTACGGCCATGATCTTCTTCGGAACCATACAAAACCGTCTCCCGTAACTACAAGACGTAGGAGTCAACACAACAAGCCTGAAGGAACACTCCGAGAATCTAGCAAACCGCTGGGGCTCTCCCAACGTCTGCAAAACAAATCCTCAAGTGCTACTCCTGTTCCTCAAGACATATTGAATAGACCGGAATGTCGACAATAACACAACCATAAACTGGTCGAGGAATGGCCTGAAGAAATCTGGTTCATCATATCTACGAATGCTGTTGGGGCATTGGTGAGTCCAATGACACCACTAAAACACACAAAGCCCGTAGCACGCACAAGGGAGTGTTCGGAATGTCATCACTCCTAACCCGCAATAATGATGACCTGATCCCAAACAACTTAGAAAATGTATCGCACTCGGAAGCTGATCGAAAGAATCGTCCAGGCGAGGTAAAGGATACCTATCCACACCGTAAGCCGGTTCAATTGACGATCCATCAATACACAATCTCAATCTGTTGTCCTTCTCTTTGATGAACAGAAATAGGAGCTCCCCAATGCGAAACACTCAAACGCACAAGCCCCCCAACAAACAACTCTGCAGCTGATCCTTAAGCTCCTTAAGCTTCGCCGGCTCATCTGGAACAACGTCGGATAACTCTCACACGAAAGAAACCCGGTCCAACAAACCAACTGTGGCTCCGGTACCACGAATGAACGCCAAAAATCCACGACATCCTCTCCTGAAAAGCCGACTAGCGAAAAACGCTGATTTTGAGCTGTGAGAGGAGGCACAACTATCCACCTGCACAACAAGAACTGACTCGCCGAGAAAACAACACCTGACTGTTTTCTCACGGTAGTCCACAGACGTCTAACATGTAGATAATCCCGTCCATGCCCAGGAGAACGTCAAATCCAACATCTCTAGAAGGATCAAAATGACAGACGAATCTCTATCTCCTATCCGATTGGCACACGACTAAAGTACGTGTCGCGCAACAAGAATTGCTGACAGAAATTAACACAACAAACGGCTGATCTACCTCACAAGACTCTCGTCCCAACCACGGCACGAAGTGTGTACAACAAACAAGTACATCAAAAGAACGTGTGAATTAAGGATATGTGAAATCTCTGCATTGGACGCCCACGCGTCCCGATGAGTAGAAGCAAACTCTCGTGTCTGCCCTCTACCCGCAACTGGCTGAACTCCTCCTCTGCTAACCTGTCCCCTCTGAGCGAACCTTCCGCATCCACGACCTCTCTGCACATCGTCCTGATGTGGTGCTAAGGATCATTGTCTGTCGAAGTGTTGAAGGCTTCCACATCGAAAACATCAACGCGATGTGTAACGCCTTGAAAAGTCGTTTTGGTGTTTTCCTGAAAATCGGTGAAAATTCGGTATTTTTCCGTAAACCGTCTTTTTTGTTATTTTGCAGTTTAGGAATAATTATACCTAAAATGGATAGGTAATTGCTTGTTTTTAGTAGCTAATGAGTTACTTATGAAATTCTGGTCGTTTAAAAATTTTCCCTAATTTTTCAATTTTTTAATATTATTTTAAGCTGGTAAGAAAATACATTAAATTAGCGATAAATACAAATTTAAATGGGCTAAATATAAGCTTTAAAATCATGTTTATTAAAATCTAGTTGTAACATAAATTTTTAGTATTTTATTTTAAGTTTTAACTAATTTTTATTATGGAAAACGAAATTTATTGAATTTTAAGCTAAAACTTGCAATTTTGGACTTGTAGGGTGTCTTTTTGCAAAAAAAATTTTGTGCACTCTCACACACACATCCTCACATCTCCTTGGCTGGCCCCAAACAGCAGAAATTCTCCCCCTCTCTTTTGCTTTAAAACTCTTTTGTTAAGAATGAAGTGGGTTGATGTGTATGTTTTAAAATATAGTATTTGGAGGTATGGTGTATTGACTTTGAGCGAGTTTGACTTGGTGACTTTTTCCACACGTCCCACCATCCCCTCTCCATCATTCTGGCCGAGAGCAGCCCCCCGCCCCTAATTCCATTATTTTTCCTTCTCTTTTCTCTCATTTTCTTCAAAAAATTGCATCAAAATTCAATAAAAATCAACAAATCCTTCACTATTTCAACACAAAATCTTAATCCATCTCTTCTTACACCCATGCTAGGTTAAATCTTGGAGAAAGGAGGCATCTTTGGAGGCAAATTATTCTTGCTAGATCCATAGATCTTGAGGTATAATTTCCATCAAGTTAATTACTTATGGTTAATTCCTTTAATTTAGTTGTTTTAGTGTTAATTTTAGTGCTATTTGCATACTAGTTTTTTTTAAAAGTTTCTGGGTTGAAATTAATTTAGGGTTAGAACACCATTAAGGGATTAATTAAGCTATTTTGTGATCTAGTTATTTTGGTTAGCTTAATCTAAGTGGTTAACTTGATAATTGGGCTAAAATCTAGTGTTAATTTAGTGATTAGTTTCTAATCTAGTTTTTAAAGGTTTATGGTTAGAGTTAAACTAGGGTTTTTAGAAACCATTATTTAGTTAATTAAAGCTAATTAGCTATCTAGTTGTTTACTAAACCAATCTTTAAGGTTACTTTGCTTAAGTGGCTTCATATTATGCTAATCTATGTTAAACTTGTGTGAAATTTTCATTTAGATTGCTAGTTACCAATTCAAGAAAGGGTTGTGTTTGAATATTGGGTTTTGTAGCATGGTAAATGAGTTAAAATTGTGTTATTGTGGCTAACTAGTTGTGTGGTTGGATGGTTGTGTTGGACTGTGGTAACTTTGTCGCTAATTGTCGATGTTTGCACCAAATTGCAAATTCTAGCTTACTAGTTGTGTTATAAATATTGTGATGAATTATTGCGATGTCTTGATGACATTTTTAGCGTATCCTATGACTTTTAGGATATGTGAGTGCTGATTTTTGAGTGTTCGGATTTTGGTTTTTCCGGGCGACCAAATCGACGATTCTAGTTAGTTTTTGCGATTTTCGCGTGTGTTCCGCTCACCTTGTGCACGTTGTACCTAGCTTGTGAACGTTAGTATTTTCATTTGGGATTTGCGTCGTTTCATGGTATGTAACCTTATGTTTGGTATTGATGTAAATTCCAGGTTCGGTCGCGGAGACGTCAGACGCGGCACGAAAGGGGAAAGCGGTGATTGGACGTGACTAGCTAGGGATTCCGGTGAGTAGATGTAACATCTATGGGGAACTATCGTTGGATGGCGCAAGTCACCGATAGTTTTAGTAGCTTAAAAAGATTCTTAGTAATGTTAGTAATTAGGGGTGTAATACTTGTATGATTATTTGCTACATCCATATCTTATATTGACATACATATGCGAACCCATTCTATAGGACACATGCACCATTGCCAGGGTTTTTATATGCAGCACGAGCACTATTCATGCATACACACACGCCCTGGTAATTGACATGCCACGACACTAGATAACTTATAATCCAGAATATTGTCGCCCTATTTGATATCTAAACCTGTACTATTGCAATAAACCCTTAAAATAACATCGTAGAATTGCTATTCATGTGCATGTATATCATTATATCACTTGCTCATGCCTAGTCTATTAATCATACATTGTAACTTGAACATTAATACCATATGCATTCATTATCATTGACGTATGCATTCATGATGATTTCTTGAGATTTATGATATTTCTGTATTTCGGGGGAAAGCCGCAAAATTTCTAAAACTTATTACCCTTTTTAAAATATGCAAAATTGCGGTTTTCTAGTGATGTAAAGTGTCGTCTACCATGAGTTTGCTGTGGTTTTTGAGATCCGTGTCGAGGAGTGGAGGAACCGTCACGGGTACATGGTGGGCCCGGTAAGGTACCCCGGGGCAAGAGGAATGTGTTGTTGACGTTGAGCCTGGCAGGGGATGGACTACCTACCGGTGACTGTTTTGGCACGGCGGATATCGAGAGGATACCGACCGTGGCCGCGAGATGATGAGATATTGATATTTGAGATGGGTCAGCCGGACGGCTGAGGCCAGAGATACATTGATATGAGATTGGAGACAGTTTTGAGGTGTCGTTGCTGGACACGGATTCTGGTTGATTCTATTGGTATTGTGCTGATATTTCAAAAGAAATGCCTAAAGGAAAAAGATGATTTCTTATATTTACACATGCAGATCACGAGTATATTCATATTGCATACATACCTGTTAGTATATTCATATTGCATACATATCTGCTATTATATCCTGCCATACCTGTATTGTAGATGCTAGGATGCTTGTGTGCATACTTGCGATAGCCTCTATAGATGTTATTTACTACTCAAGAGTTGGCAACTCACCCCCGTTGTGCCACAGTCTTTTGCAGGTCCGCTCCATCAGCACAGTAGCGGCGGGCGCACCGCTTCTTTTGCCTCTTTTGCCAGGACTCGAGGTTTTTGCTCGTAGGTGGGTTGTGTTATTATTTTTGTACCATCTTGTATATTCTTTGTATCTAGAGTACTCCATCTACTGTATCTACCAGTATTGTTGTATATTGACCTAGAGACGAGACTGTGAGATTTGTGGACTTTTCATGCTGTATTTTGGGGTCGAGCTCACTTGAGCCGACATGTTGCTTTTTACTTATGCCTTTTTATGCTTATTTTGCATATTGCGTGGGATTTATGACCGCCTTGTGGCGAAGAGCTAGCTCCCGCTTGGGGATGCCTTATTTGTTGTATTCATATTTATTCTTGTTGTACCCATTTTGGGGGCCAGTATTTACAAAGGAGACTCTGCAGAAATTTTCGGAAAAATTGATATTGTTTTTAAAAAGGCTTGATATGACTAATTTGATAAACTCGCTTTCAATTGATTGGTTTTCCTTCATTCTTCTGCTTACTTGGTTTTGATTTCTGGGCTTTGGCTTACTTATTTTACGGACGCCTTGAGACATTTCGTAATTTAAGTGCCAGTCACGTTCCGTACCTTGCGGGTCATGACAAAGTTGGTATGGGGACATCCGATAAAATTGTAACGATACAAAGAAGATTAGCATGGCCCCTGTGCAAGGATGACACGCACAAATTGAGAAATAGCCCGAGTTTTTGCTTTGACACCGCAGGATGCGCAGGCATCCAATGCCGTTGTGACAGGTACCTTGCCAGTTTGTTCTTTCGACGCACGGGTATTATTTGACCCAGGTTCCACACATTCATACGTCTCTACACACTTTGCACCGATGTTGGGCCGTGAGTCGTCGTCGTTAGATCATCCGCTTGTTGTTGTTATCCCGGTGGGCGAGTCGTTTGTCGCTCGTTTTGTGTTTTGTTTGTGTTCCGTTTGTATCGGGGAGAGGAATTCATCGGTTGATTTGATTCTCCTCGATATGTTGGACTTTGATGTGCTTCTGGGCATGGATTGGCTAGCCACTTGTTATGCTTCGGTGGACTCTCGTGAGAAGGCAGTCATATTTAGCTTTCCGGGAGAGCCAGTCCTTGTTATTCAGGGAGACCGCAGCGTCACCCTTCCCAGCTTGATTTCGTCTCTTTGCGCTGGTCAGCTCTTGCGGAAGGGATGTCAGGGATTCTTAGCGTATATTTGTGATACTCGAGCTGCAGAGGTTCCGTTGGACCGGGTCCCGGTTGTTTGTGAGTTCCATGATGTTTTCCCTGATGAGCTGCCTGGGCTACCGCCTGAGCGCGATGTTGAGTTCTGCATTGATTTGGTTCCCGGCTCGGGGCCTATTTCTATACCGCCTTATCGGATGGCCCCGGCAGAGCTTCGAGAGCTGAAGGATCAGTTACAGGATTTGTTAGATAAGGGGCTTATTCGACCTAGTGTTTCTCCGTGGGGTGCTCCGGTCCTGTTTGTCAAGAAGAAGGATGGAAGTTTGCGCTTATGCATCGACTACCGCCAGCTGAACAAAGTTACCGTTCGGAACAGATATCCGTTGCCACGCATTGATGATTTGTTCGACCAGCTTCAGGGTGCGGGGTATTTTTCGAGGATCGACTTACGATCAGGATACCACCAGCTGCGAGTCCAACAGGAGGATATACCGAAGACAGCCTTCCGTACACGCTATGGCCACTACGAGTTTTTGGTGATGTCGTTCGGACTCACCAACGCCCCAGCAGCATTCATGGATTTGATGAACCGTACATTCAGGCCGTATCTTGACTTGTTCATCATCGTGTTTATCGACGATATCTTGGTGTACTCCCGGAGCAGAGAGGAGCACGAGCTGTTGGAGATAGTGCCCTCAGAGTCAATTATTAGGTCACAGGTACGTGATTGTAATGATTGAGGGAGGACCTATCCCGGTAGGACAGTCTTACTCGAGATGATAGTATGCTATCTGGTTTACCTTTATCATCGTGTACTGCTTTAGGTGACATGACACGTCGCTATTACACGTTGATAGAGCCCCTAGGATTCTTGCTTGACCACCAGCAGTATGAGGGCGATCATATAAGTGGGAGCTGGGGGTCTACAAGCATATCCTTAAAAGGTCCCTAGTCGTGGGAGTTTCGAGACCGGGCATCGATACTCCATTAGTAGACTAGTGTATACAGTCGAGACCCCGACGAGGGGCGGTGGCCGGTCTCACAAGCCACTGGTGTCAGTTGGATCACCTAAGATGTATACAGGTGCTCATTGGGTTATGAGTACATCGGACAGGACTCGCCGGGAACATGCTAGTTGGTCATATACCAGACGTCAGATGGCAGTTCCCTGGTGACATGTGTACAGGTTAGTTCATCGACCTGGGGATCGTCATTTGTCTCGTGTGAGTTCCCACTGTACTTTGATTACTACCCTACCACGGCTCAAAGGAGTCGTGCAAACAGGTTTTAGTTGGGTACAGTCCCGAGCCACATGGAGGCAGTGAGCGTATCTTCAGGGGTTCGTCTCTCCCGGTATTGGGGGTGAGGTCGTGCTGTGTCTAGGAGAGCCATTACACAAAGTCCTTGGCCAAGGCAAGGAGATTTACTGGTAGGTATTCCAGTAGTATCTCAGGATGTTCTGGGCTACACTCCGACACGACTTGTACCGCTTTTGGGGGTCTGACTTTTACCAACCCCCTAGGCCCGCCATGCGATACTCATAGACGAACGGACCGGACTGCACGGATATTGTCACTGACAGGCTCAGTAGGGTGTCAGGATGAGTTCGCTCATCGACGTCCCTTTTAGTCAATAGCTGGTGGCCCGTTACGTATTGGCTTATACCTCTGACGTGCTAGTGGTTAAATCCACAGCCATAGTATTGACGAGTCTTTAGAGTCCACCACACTTTCAGTTACTCAAGCTCTCGGGCGAAACGCTGTAGAGGCCGTATGGAGATATGGCAGGGTCCGATCAGATACGTACGGTATTGCACGGATCAGGATCGGACGGTTTGTACTAGTAGCCGTATAGGTATATGGCAGGGTTCGATCAGATACGTGCGGTATTGCACGGATCAGGATCGAACGGATATTACTAGCCGGCTTTGGTTTAAGCCGGTCCTAGTTTAGTACAGTGTAGATTTTGTCTCATTGCTTTTGTATCCGGACGGAATACAGATGCGGGTGTGTATGCACAGTGTCGGGGTTTTCCTGTAATTTATTACGGGACCAGTTTTCTGGAGTTGCCAGTTTGCATTTCGTTCCGGCCGGTTTTCCTTTGTTCTTTCCCGGCCGGACTTTTCCGATGGAGGGGGTTATTTGCAGTTTGCAAATAACATCTTGTGGAGGGGTTCTTTGCATATTGCCATGCTCCATCCCTTGCATTAATTATGATAAGAGAGGGTATGGGTTTTTTGTTTTGTTTTGGTGTTGGAAATTGGATCATGGCCGGCCACTGTTTGAGTATTGGAGTGAGGATTATTTTTTTTTTTTGGTGGGAATAATTCTTTTCATTTTATTTCGTGGCCCCCCCCTCCCCTGCATGTGCTGTGGAATGATGGACATAATGGATTAATTTATTTTTGAATGCATTGTGTGAATTGGTGGAGGAGGTTCTGTTGAGATAATGGTTTTAATTTATTAATATAAGGTAGCATGTTGTATATATTGATAGTGGCTGATGGTTTAATTGGGGGCACTATTCCAAGAGGTTTTTCCAGAGAGCATTTCTCTTGGCCGAGCTCATTGCAAGCTTCACTTCATTTTTCCCAGCAAGCTTAAATCCAAGGAAAATTCTTATATCTTCATTTCTCCATCAATGGCAACCATATAAACCCCAAAGAGACACAACTCTACACTATATTCTACAGCAAATCTTGGGCGCGTCGGCTAGCCAACTTCGCGCTCGAGTTGTCTCGGTATTGAGGTGGGAGCCCGTAAAAGCTACAGGCGATGTGGTGCCCTTTCCGACGAGGAGGAGACGGACGGAGATCCCGCGAGGAGATCGGAGTGGAGATGAAGACAGGAGGACTCGGATCAGTCGGTATATCTCTTTCCCATCTTATAGTTAGCTAGGACTAGTTTAATGGCCCGATCCGGGTTTTAGTGCGCGGTGGTGCCGGTTTGCTAAGTCCGCAAAATTAAAGTTTATCACCGCTTCCGCATTTGGCCGTCGGGTTGACGGCCGGGGCGCCGCCGTGCACTTACAGTGGTATCAGAGCCTCGCCATTAACTTAGTCTAGCTTTGTGTAATGTGTTTGCATTTCCGATCGATCAAAAAGTCCAAAAACCCGTATTTTGTCGCATCAGTTTTCTGTTGGAAATTTTTAGTGTCGAAAAATTTTTTAGGTTGTAAAATATTGATGTACTAAAAATTATAAGACCACTGTTCAAATTCGATGCACTGATCTTCTGACCAGACCGCGGAAGGGCGGCCAAAACCCACTTGTGGCCGCGCTTCCGCGGCAGCATTAAGGAATCAGTGGGTTGGGTTTCTACAGTGGGCTTCTGGGGATATTTTAGGGTTTCTGGAACATTGACATTGGGCCCAGAATTTCTTTAACTGCTGCAGTATTGCTTTGGGGCCCGCTTGTTAAAATTTGATTGATCGGATATTTTAAACACATTTTTCACAGTATTTACATTATATCTGCGACCGTGAATGTCACTCGATCGGTAAATCCGGTCTAACTGCTATAGCCCGGTTAGACGGATTTGCGAACGTGACTTTCACGTTGATGTTCTATGTATTTGCTGTGATGTTGCGGATCGGTCGTGGGATAGCCTGGATGCAATGCTAGTACAGTTGTGGTTGTATAATGTACATTTGATATTGCGGGGCGAGCGTCCGACATGTGGACTGCCGTCACTGCCTGTTTGTATTATTCTTTTGGGGCACGACCTGGTTGCGGTCGATGTACCCGGTGTATGTATATTTTACTTTCTGTACTAGGATTGCCCCGCGGAGGGGTGCACGGATAGCCGGGTTCTGGAGGGCAACAAGCCCGCATCTCATGGCATTGGGACGGAGGGGGCTTCACTCCAGGATTGGCGGACTATTCGCCGCACTCGTAGGGGGTACAGGTTGACCTAGGAGGGGTGCCCAAGTGACCGGATTCCGTGAAGTGCTGGGTGGTCCATTCACGGTGCTGAAGGGGGCTGCCTCGCTTCAGGTTTTGGCGGGTGACTTGCCGCGCCCGTAGGGGTCTAGGTTTTCATTGCACAGGCTATCCACACGACCAGGGGAACGTCGGGTTTCAGCGGCTCTGTGAAACCCGGGGATCCCAGATATCTGTATTGTTTCTGTGATGCTGTTCATTCTCTGTGATGTTGCATTTTATTCACGCCTTGAGCGAATATAATATATTGGTATATATATTAGTAGATGTTGTATATGTTTTGCATCCGCGCTAGTCCAGTCCCCGCTCTGTCGTTAGTTAGCTAACCTAACGGGTAATGACGGGACCCAGTGGCGAATGCGGATGGCATATACGTACGTCAGTATATTTTCGTTCTTTGTGGTGTGATCAATTGATGGGACTGCGTTGATTCGGATCAATGCAAGTTAAAACAAACCTAATCTGATGTTGTTGGAACACTTTTCAAAAAGATGTTATTGCAAGGACGTTCATTTCTGTTTTGCATCGTGGTATTCATTTGGAATATCCTGCTCCTCAGTCGACGAGGCAAGGGCCGAGATCCCTTCACCGGGAGTGACCCCTTGGATAGAAGTTTGCGTCAGGGCATTAACTTCGCTATAGCCGATTACTTTTGCTTTGCACCGTGGTATTCAGTTGGAATATCCTGCACCTCATTCTACGGGGAAAGAGCCGAGATCCCTTCACCGGGAGTGACCTCTTTAGTAAAGGTTTTCGTCACTATATTTTCTAAAAAGCTATCAGTTCCTTCAACGATATCAAGTTCTTTACGTTAAAGGTTTTCGCCAGAAACCATTCGTAGCCCTCCGTCGTTTCAGACGGGTAGCACGTAGTATTCATGCTATGTTTGTTGACCTTCGTCAAGGCATAGTGTATGGTAGCTGCTTGTTACCTTTCTGCTGCATAGATAGATGCGTTGGTTTGGGACAGTCGTACAGCCTTGTTGACCTTCGTCAAGGGCTTGTACGGGTGGATTCAAATTAACCTGGATAATGACGGGTAGAACTTGACATGTGACTTATGATTTGTTGACCTTCGCCAAGGTCATAAGAGCATGGGGCAAAAATCACATCGGGAGATTCAAAAGTACTGAAACTTGCCAGATATGCGCATACCTTCTGGAGTGTGATACCGTGAGCGGATTCCGTCACGTTGTCATGCGATGAGAGTTGGATCCCGATTCCCACTGATGAGTTGGTTTACTCCTCGGGTCACCCCGACTAATTCTTCTTTAGGTTTGGAGGAGAATTTGAGATACAGTGGGAGGTTTCCAGATTAGATAAATTGGTAACCATTCTGATCTAGGATAGAGTGCACGCTGAGTGTTTCTTTTCTCTCTCTCTGGCAGCGACCATTGACCCGACCCTAGACTATGACTCAGTGACCAAGTTGACCGAACCTTCTTAAACACTGGCTTTTGGATTGTCAGAGTTGCGAACTTCATTGCCACTCCTACTTTTACCCTTTTCTCCAGGACACCCCGTATTACTACGAACGTCCACTTCCATTGGACAAAACCATCGTATGGTTAGATACGAACTCGAAGGGATTCGAGGATGGTTTCCGGTTCTGGAGAAAACGGATAGGATTATTCAGTTGTCTTTTCTTTTCACCCTCTCTCAGGTTGCGAGTACTCCTTAGTTTAGGAGTAGTACACCTATTATGCAAATTGGATAGTCTTCTTCCAAACCATAGGCTGGTGCCGACCGGTAGGGAATGAAGAAAACCAGTTAGCCTAAACGGTGTACAGAAGGTATTAAGTTCAGACAAAGAAAGGGATTAGTAAGGGGGCAAAGTAAGTTGCGACTGCTATTCACGACCAAACCAAGTATTTCTTCGCCAATCCTAAATCACCTTTGTATTTCTCCAGGACACTCCGTATCACTACGAAGATCCCATTTTATTGGATAATCCATCGTATGGTTATATACGAACTCGAATGGAACTGGTTCCAGTTCGGGGATGGATTCTGGTTCAGGAGAAATAGGAATAAGGTTTATTCGGTTGTCTTTTATCTTCACCCTCTCTCATTGTGAGTGTCCCTAGGATTGGGACAGTACACCCATTATGCTTATTGGATAGTCTTCTTCCAAACCATAGGCTGGTGCCGAACGGTAGGGAAGGAAGAAAACCATTTGGCCTAAAAGGGTGTGCAGAAGGTAAAGACTAAAGACATATGAAGGGATTTGGAGAGGTGACAAAGAACTATACGGTTACAGTCGTGAATCTGGAAGAGGCATTACTAGGAATACCAGGATACCCCAACGAAACATTTCAATGTTTCAGTTTCACTGTGTACTATTAAAAGAAAACTGATTTCCCAATTAGACACTTACTCCAGGGTATGTATTTACCAGGTACGATTCTCACATCTGTATGGTTTTACAGATGATGAGTGGGAGTAGGTTATTGGGAATTGGGTGATTATCCTCATTATATCGGGATTCGTTGTAATCGGTGATATTTGAGGAAATCACCTGGCCTGTTTGCCGGTCGGCAAATATTTGGTTTTGAATATCCGCTGTTATGCACCAATTTCAAATTGATATATCTGTACGTCTATTTTCATAGAGTGAGATATACCTTTCTGAAATTATGTCTACGACATTTACCTATATCAGTGGATGGTTAGGTAAGGAGCATTAAACAGCGGTGTAATTCTTCTTAACTATAAGTACAGTTTTCAACCTACGGCACACAGTGAATGAGTTATCAGACTCAAGGGACTTATACAGAGTATTGTATGTTGTCCAGGGTCCATCAGGACAGAGGGGTAGGTCCTCGTACTATATTCGGTTTACTTATGACTTCTCTAGTTTTTAGACCGGTGTTTCGTGGAAACACAGGGTCCGAATTTTGAGAAGTTACAGGTATTTGAATAGAGTAGAGAACCAGGTGTAGCAAGTATCGGGATTCTTCAAAGAGATCGAAGATGTAGATACTTGTGGTATTCAGTTGAAAGTGATGATTAAGAGAACTTGCTTCTCTTTCAGGTTACTCATAATTGGAAGTGTTCCTAAGTTGAGTAACGCTGATCCGCCTCCTTCCATTTAGTTGACATGCGCTGGGGACAGCTGCATGATTTGAATCTGGTTCAATTAAATCTGTGCCTCTGTTTCTATATTGGATATAGAACAGTTCATATCTTAACGATGTTAAGGTACGGGGAGTTGTCCGGTTTATGATTAAAACCAGACACTGGACAACTCAAGGCACGTTTCTGTAATGGCTGTTTGTGGGTTGACCCAGGCTATGGCGAGGGTTGACTTTCTACCATCTGGAAGATCAATAGCAATATTGTTCTTGACTCGCCACAGTTTTAAATTAAAAATGGATTTTTTTTTCAGGAAAACAGTAGTGGGAGTATGGTAGAACTGGAAGTGATTCCAGAACCACAAACGATTACTGAAGATTTGATATGAAACCTAAAGATTCAATCTGGATTGACATTCCATTGGCCACTCCGCAGATAAGGTGGGTAACTTCAGGCACCCGAGAGGTACTACGGTAGCCTCAAGGACGGTGACAGGGAAGTTCTTGTTTACCCACAATTACCATTGCTGTTGTTCCAGGCTGCGAGACCAGGCGGGAGGATGAGTATAGCGTCATTCTAAACTAGTTTTAGAAGTGTACGTCTATATGACTCTGCCAGAGGGTTGTCGTAGTCAGTGGGAGCAGCGGAAGCATTGGTGGACAGGTAGCTTATGTCTATTTATAGACTAGAGCAGATATAGCGGAGATAGATCATCTATTTCTGACATGACAGTCATGGGTTTGACTTCATCAGAATAGGGGATGGATCTGTTGAGAAGTTAGTAGGGTGTGATATCCTGGTATTTGGATGATATACACAGAGTAGGAAAAGAAACTCCTGCACTACGATCGGATATACGTTGGTCGTCACACAGTTGTTTCTCCACAAAGGAAATGGATTTTGTATCTGACATACTGGTTACTAGATCTATGGTTTTAGATCTAGATTTGGGTGGTTTCCCAATCAGGGTACTTGACAGCATTCTAAGAGTATTTAGGATGGACGACTCCTGGCACGGTAGTATACCTGCAGGTAATGGAGTCACCCTCTCCAAAGGTGTCTTACAGACTAAAGGGGAGAGGGACGGGCATGATTGGCAGATCACTTGCTCAGGCAATTGAGTCAATCGTGAGATGTCAAGTACCACACCAGATGTTGTTCTTGCACTAGATGCAATAAGTTGACATTAATCCAATACTGGAGAAACAGTCGGAAGCAGTTTTAGAACATAAGTGGATGTTCTAGGGAGATGATAACGACAGCCTCATTCAGGAGACAGTTATCATTCCAGGCTTCCAAGGTGACATGGACGACAAGGAGGTTGTCAGAGTTATAGTTTTCCTTCTGATGAGGGGCAGTATTTTGGACAGGTGGTCCAAGGCAATACTGAGGGAGGCATGGCGCGCAGGATACTGATTAAGTTCAGTTGACGATACAGTCTAAGAATTTTGGATTTGGAGTTCATTTATGAGCTACGTCCCATCAGACATCCAGACATATTCTAAGACTGATTTTGCTCATTTCGGGAGATGGCTTTCTCCGCGAACTTGAGAAATAGAGAGACATAGAAAGAAACAACTAAGCGGATCCACTCACTGAGGCTATTCCTCGAACGCAATAGTTCCGCAAACGAGCTTTGTGAGACTGACTAGTAGAGGAGTTGGATGTTCGGTATCACACGGGCTGTGAGTATGCGACATCGCAATAATTAGCCTTGAGTGCAAGTGGGAGATTGTTGGAGATAGTGCCCTCAGAGTCAATTATTACGTCACAGGTACGTGATTGTAATGATTGAGGGAGGACCTATCCCGGTAGGACAGTCTTACTCGAGATGATAGTATGCTATCTGGTTTACCTTTATCATCGTGTACTGCTTTAGGTGACATGACACGTCGCTATTACACGTTGATAGAGCCCCTAGGATTCTTGCTTGACCACCAGCAGTATGAGGGCGATCATATAAGTGGGAGCTGGGGGTCTACAAGCATATCCTTAAAAGGTCCCTAGTCGTGGGAGTTTCGAGACCGGGCATCGATACTCCATTAGTAGACTAGTGTATACAGTCGAGACCCCGACGAGGGGCGGTGGCCGGTCTCACAAGCCACTGGTGTCAGTTGGATCACCTAAGATGTATACAGGTGCTCATTGGGTTATGAGTACATCGGACAGGACTCGCCGGGAACATGCTAGTTGGTCATATACCAGACGTCAGATGGCAGTTCACTGGTGACATGTGTACAGGTTAGTTCATCGACCTGGGGATCGTCATTTGTCTCGTGTGAGTTCCCACTGTACTTTGATTACTACCCTACCACGGCTCAAAGGAGTCGTGCAAACAGGTTTTAGTTGGGTACAGTCCCGAGCCACATGGAGGCAGTGAGCGTATCTTCAGGGGTTCGTCTCTCCCGGTATTGGGGGTGAGGTCGTGCTGTGTCTAGGAGAGCCATTACACAAAGTCCTTGGCCAAGGCAAGGAGATTTACTGGTAGGTATTCCAGTAGTATCTCAGGGTGTTCTGGGCTACACTCCGACACGACTTGTACCGCTTTTGGGGGTCTGACTTTTACCAACCCCCTAGGCCCGCCATGCGATACTCATAGACGAACGGACCGGACTGCACGGATATTGTCACTGACAGGCTCAGTAGGGTGTCAGGATGAGTTCGCTCATCGACGTCCCTTTTAGTCAATAGCTGGTGGCCCGTTACGTATTGGCTTATACCTCTGACGTGCTAGTGGTTAAATCCACAGCCATAGTATTGACGAGTCTTTAGAGTCCACCACACTTTCAGTTACTCAAGCTCTCGGGCGAAACGCTGTAGAGGCCGTATGGAGATATGGCAGGGTCCGATCAGATACGTGCGGTATTGCACGGATCAGGATCGGACGGTTTGTACTAGTAGCCGTATAGGTATATGGCAGGGTTCGATCAGATACGTGCGGTATTGCACGGATCAGGATCGAACGGATATTACTAGCCGGCTTTGGTTTAAGCCGGTCCTAGTTTAGTACAGTGTAGATTTTGTCTCATTGCTTTTGTATCCGGACGGAATACAGATGCGGGTGTGTATGCACAGTGTCGGGGTTTTCCTGTAATTTATTACGGGACCAGTTTTCTGGAGTTGCCAGTTTGCATTTCGTTCCGGCCGGTTTTCCTTTGTTCTTTCCCGGCCGGACTTTTCCGATGGAGGGGGTTATTTGCAGTTTGCAAATAACATCTTGTGGAGGGGTTCTTTGCATATTGCCATGCTCCATCCCTTGCATTAATTATGATAAGAGAGGGTATGGGTTTTTTGTTTTGTTTTGGTGTTGGAAATTGGATCATGGCCGGCCACTGTTTGAGTATTGGAGTGAGGATTATTTTTTTTTTTTGGTGGGAATAATTCTTTTCATTTTATTTCGTGGCCCCCCCCTCCCCTGCATGTGCTGTGGAATGATGGACATAATGGATTAATTTATTTTTGAATGCATTGTGTGAATTGGTGGAGGAGGTTCTGTTGAGATAATGGTTTTAATTTATTAATATAAGGTAGCATGTTGTATATATTGATAGTGGCTGATGGTTTAATTGGGGGCACTATTCCAAGAGGTTTTTCCAGAGAGCATTTCTCTTGGCCGAGCTCATTGCAAGCTTCACTTCATTTTTCCCAGCAAGCTTAAATCCAAGGAAAATTCTTATATCTTCATTTCTCCATCAATGGCAACCATATAAACCCCAAAGAGACACAACTCTACACTATATTCTACAGCAAATCTTGGGCGCGTCGGCTAGCCAACTTCGCGCTCGAGTTGTCTCGGTATTGAGGTGGGAGCCCGTAAAAGCTACAGGCGATGTGGTGCCCTTTCCGACGAGGAGGAGACGGACGGAGATCCCGCGAGGAGATCGGAGTGGAGATGAAGACAGGAGGACTCGGATCAGTCGGTATATCTCTTTCCCATCTTATAGTTAGCTAGGACTAGTTTAATGGCCCGATCCGGGTTTTAGTGCGCGGTGGTGCCGGTTTGCTAAGTCCGCAAAATTAAAGTTTATCACCGCTTCCGCATTTGGCCGTCGGGTTGACGGCCGGGGCGCCGCCGTGCACTTACACGAGCAGCACTTGCGGATTACGTTACAGACTCTGAGGGAGCACCAGCTGTTCGCAAAGTTCTCCAAGTGTGCATTCTGGCTGGACAGCGTCGGATTCTTGGGTCACGTGGTTACGAGAGACGGCATATGTGTGGACGCGAAGAAGATTGAGGCTGTTCAGCAGTGGCCCCGACCTACATCGGTTACTGAGATCCGTAGTTTTCTAGGCCTGGCGGGCTACTACAGGCGTTTTTTTCAGGATTTCTCCCGTATAGCTGCACCTTTTACCGGTTTGACCCGGAAGGGAGTTCCTTTCGTTTGGACAGAGGAGTGCGAGCGCAGTTTTCAGCAGCTACGGACTTGTTTGACTACGGCGCCGGTATTATCTTTGCCTTCGGGATCAGGCGGATTTGTGGTCTACTGTGATGCTTCGCGAGTAGGGTTAGGATGCGTATTGATGCAGCATGGCCGGTTGATCGCTTATGCTTCTCAGCAGTTGAAGAAGCATGAACAGAACTACCCCACTCATGATTTGGAGATGGCTGCAGTGGTCTTTGCACTGAAGATTTGGCGACATTACCTATACGGCGAGTCGTGTCAGATATTCACTGATCACAAGAGCTTAAAGTATATATTTCAGCAGCGAGACCTTAACCTCAGACAGCGTCGTTGGATGGAGTTGGTGAAAGACTACGACTGCGAGATCTTATATCACCCAGGCAAGGCGAATGTAGTAGCAGATGCTTTGAGCAGGAGGCCCGGGGGTAGTCCATCCTATTTGCGCGCAGTGCAGAGGTAGTCGTCAGCAGATTGGCAGATTTTATGCGACAGCCGAGTTGAGTTCGAGTTCACTCAGACAGGGGGACAGCTCGCGCATGTTCGTGCACGCCCACAGTTGCTTGACCGTATATATGAGGCACAGCGCAGCGACGACCGTTGCTCAGAGATCATGGCACATATGGGACAGGGTAGATTTTCCGAGTTCGTGATTGACGAACAGGGGATTTTACGCTATGGATCTAGATTGTGCATACCAGATGCTGATGGATTGCGGCACGACATTCTTGAGGAGGCACACCGATCAGTGTATAGTGTCCACCCCGGTTCCACCAAGATGTACCATGATATGAGAGAGACCTACTGGTGGGACGGGATGAAGAGGGACATTGCGGAGTTTGTATCGAGATGCCTGACTTGTCAGCAAGTCAAGGCCGAGCACCAGAGGCCCGCAGGAGAGCTACAGCCGTTACCCATTCCGGAGTGGAAATGGGAGCAGATTTCGATGGATTTTGTTGTGGGTCTACCCAGGACCAGTCGAGGGTATGACTCCATCTGGGTGATCGTAGATCGATTGACGAAAGCGGCTCACTTCCTGCCAGTGAAGATCACTTTCAGCTTCGCTCAGTATGTCCAGCTTTACATCGATGAGATCGTGCGGTTGCATGGCGTACCGACTTGTATCGTGTCAGATCGAGGCACCCAGTTCACCAGCCGACTTTGGCAGAGACTTCAGGAGGCTTTGGGCACTCGTTTGAGCTTCAGCACAGCGTTTCATCCGCAGACCGACGGACAGTCAGAGCGGACCATTCAAACTCTCGAGGACATGCTCAGAGCGTGCGTTTTAGACTTCGACGGTAGCTGGGATCGTCATTTACCTCTAGTGGAGTTCTCCTGCAACAACAGCTTCCAGGATACTATTCAGATGGCACCTTTCGAGGCATTGTATGGGAGGAGATGCAGATCGCCCGTCTGTTGGACAAAGCTCAGCGAGAGCAGTATTTTAGGGCCGCAGCTTGTTGAGGAGACGACAGCGAAGATACAGTTGATCCGAGACCGGATGAGAGCGGCTCAGAGCAGGCAGAAATCGTATGCGGACAGGCGCCGTCGCAGATTACAGTTCGCAGTTGGCGACCATGTTTTTCTGAGAGTCTCTCCGATGAAGGGCGTGATGCATTTTGGGCGAAAGGGGAAGCTTAGCCCTAGATTCGTAGGTCCCTTCGAGATCCTCGAGCGTGTCGGTGCTGTTGCATATCGTTTGGCTCTTCCACCCAGCTTTCCCGATGTTCACCCCGTCTTCCATGTTTCGATGCTCCGCAAGTACCTTCACGACCCTTCGCATGCGATTCAGCACCCGACAGTCCAGCTAGAGCGCGACCTTTCTTTTGCAGAGCAGCCGGTGGCCATTCTGGATCGGCAGGTGAAGAAGTTGAGATCGAAAGTTATACCGACCGTCAAGGTCCTTTGGCATGGCCCGAGCAGCGAGGAGGTCACCTGGGAGACCGAGGGTGAGATGAGGAAGAAATATCCCCATCTCTTTAAAGGTACGCGTAGTTATATTTTTAAATTCGGAGACCGAATTTCTTTAAGGGGGGAAGATTGTAACGCCTTGAAAAGTCGTTTTGGTGTTTTCCTGAAAATCGGTGAAAATTCGGTATTTTTCCGTAAACCGTCTTTTTTGTTATTTTGCAGTTTAGGACTAATTATACCTAAAATGGATAGGTAATTGCTTGTTTTTATTAGCTAATGAGTTACTTATGAAATTCTGGTCGTTTAAAAATTTTCCCTAATTTTTCAATTTTTTAATATTATTTTAAGCCGGTAAGAAAATACATTAAATTAGCGATAAATACAAATTTAAATGGGAAAAATATAAGCTTTAAAATCATGTTAATTAAAATCTAGTTGTAACATAAATTTTTAGTTCTTTATTTTAAGTTTTAACTAATTTTTATTATGGAAAACGAAATTTATTGAATTTTAAGCTAAAACTTGCAATTTTGGACTTGTAGGGGGTCTTTTTGCAAAAAAATTTTTGTGCACTCTCACACACACATCCTCACATCTCCTTGGCTGGCCCCAAACTGCAGAAATTCTCCCCCTCTTTTGTTTTAAAACTCTTTTGTTAAGAATGAAGTGGGTTGATGTGTATGTTTTAAAATATAGTATTTGGAGGTATGGTGTATTGACTTTGAGGGACTTTGACTTGGTGAATTTTTCCACACACCCCACCATCCCCTCTCCATCATTCTGGCCGAGAGCAGCCCCCCCCCCCCCCCATTCCATTATTTTTCCTTCTCTTTTCTCTCATTTTCTTCAAAAAATTGCATCAAAATTCAATAAAAATCAACAAATCCTTAACTATTTCAACACAAAACCTTAATCCATCTCTTCTCACACCCATGCTAGCATAAATATTGGAGAAAGGAGACATCTTTGGAGGCAAATTATTCTTGCTAGATCCATAGATCTTGAGGTATAATTTCCATCAAGTTAATTACTTATGGTTAATTCCTTTAATTTAGTTGTTTTAGTGTTAATTTTAGTGCTATTTGCATACTAGTTTTTTTTAAAAGTTTGTGGGTTGAAATTAATTTAGGGTTAGAACACCATTAAGGGATTAATTAAGCTATTTTGTGATCTAGTTATTTGGTTAGCTTAATCTAAGTGGTTAACTTGCTAATTGGGCTAAAATCTAGTGTTAATTTAGTGATTAGTTTCTAATCTAGTTTTTAAAGGTTTATGGTTAGAGTTAAACTAGGGTTTTTTGAAACCATTATTTAGTTGATTAAAGCTAATTAGCTATCTAGTTGTTTACTAAACCAATCTTTAAGGTTACTTTGCTTAAGTGACTTCATATTATGCTAATCTATGTTAAACTTGTGTGAAATTTTCATTTAGATTGCTAGTTACCAATTCAAGAAAGGGTTGTGTTTGGATATTGGGTTTTGTAGCATGGTAAATGAGTTAAAATTGTGTTATTGTGGCTAACTAGTTGTGTGGTTGGATGGTTGTGTTGGACTGTGATAACTTTGTCGCTAATTGTCGATGTTTGCACCAAATTGCAAATTCTAGCTTACTAGTTGTGTTATAAATATTGTGATGAATTATTGCGATGTCTTGATGACATTTTTAGCGTATCCTATGACTTGTAGGATATGTGAGTGCTGATTTTTGAGTGTTCGGGTTTTGGTTTTTCCGGGCGACCAAATCGACGATTCTAGTTAGTTTTTGCGATTTTCGCGTGTGTTCCGCGCACCTTGTGCACGTTGTACCTAGCTTGTGAACGTTAGTATTTTCATTTGGGATTTGCGTCGTTTCATGGTATGTAACCTTATGTTTGGTATTGATGTAAATTCCAGGTTCGGTCGCGGAGACGTCAGACGCGGCACGAAAGGGGAAAGAGGTGATTGGACGTGACTAGCTAGGGATTCCGGTGAGTAGATGTAACATTTACGGGGGACTATCGTTGGATGGCACAAGTCGCTGATAGTTTTAGTAGCATAAAAAGATTCTTAGTAATGTTAGTAATTAGGGGTGTAATACTTGTATGATTATTTGCTACATCCATACCTTATATTGACATACATATGCGAACCCATTCTATAGGACACCTGCACCATTGCCAGGGTTTTTATATGCAGCACGAGCACTATTCATGCGTACACACACGCCATGGTAATTGACATGCCACGACACTAGATAACTTATAATCTAGAATATTGTCGCCCTATTTGATATCTAAACCTGTACTATTGCAATAAATCCTTAAAATAACATCGTAGAATTGCTATTCATGTGCATGTATATCATTATATCACTTGCTCATGCCTAGTCTATTAATCATACATTGTAACTTGAACATTAATACCATATGCATTCATTATCATTGACGTATGCATTCATGATGATTTCTTGAGATTTATGATATTTCTGTATTTCGGGGGAAAGCCGCAAAATTTCTAAAACTTATTACCTTTTTTAAAATATGCAAAATTGCGGTTTTCTAGTGATGTAAAGTGTCGTCCACCATGAGTTTGCTGTGGTTTTCAAGATCCGTGTCGAGGAGTGTAGGAACCGTCACGGGTACATGGTGGGCCCGGTAAGGTACCCCGGGGCAACAGGAATGTTTTGTTGACGTTGAGCCTGGCAGGGGATGGACTACCTACCGGTGACTGTTTTGGCACGGCGGATATCGAGAGGATACCGACCGTGGCTGCGAGATGATGAGATATTAATATTTGAGATGGGTCAGCCGGACGGCTGAGGCCAGAGATACATTGATATGAGATTTGAGACAGCTTTGAGGTGTCGTTGCTGGACACGGATTCTGGTTGATTCTATTGGTATTGTGCTGATATTTCAAAAGAGATGCCTAAAGGAAAAAGATGATTTCTTATATTTACACATGCAGATCACGAGTATATTCATATTGCATACATACCTGTTAGTATATTCATATTGCATACATATCTGCTATTATATCCTGCCATACCTGTATTATAGATGCTAGGATGCTTGTAGGCATACTTGCGATAGCCTCTATAGATGTTATTTACTACTCACGAGTTGGCAACTCACCCCCGTTGTGCCACAGTCTTTTGCAGGTCCGCTCCGTCAGCACAGTAGCAGCGGGCGCACCGCTTCTTTTGCCTCTTTTGCCAGGACTCGAGCTTTTTGCTCGTAGGTGGGTTGTGTTATTATTTTTGTACCATCTTGTATATTCTTTGTATCTAGAGTACTCCATCTACTGTATCTACCAGTATTGTTGTATATTGACCTAGAGACGAGACTGTGAGATTTGTGGACTTTTCATGCTGTATTTTGGGGTCGAGCTCACTTGAGCCGACATGTTGCTTTTTACTTATGCCTTTTTATGCTTATTTTGCATATTGCGTGGGATTTATGACCGCCTTGTGGCGAAGAGCTAGCTCCCGCTTGGGGATGCCTTATTTGTTGTATTCATATTTATTCTTGTTGTACCCATTTTGGGGGCCAGTATTTACAAAGGAGACTCTGCCGAAATTTTCGGAAAAATTGATATTGTTTTTAAAAAGGTTGACTCATTTGATAAACTCGCTTTCAATTGATTGGTTTTCCTTCATTCTTCTGCTTATTTGGTTTTGATTTCTGGGCTTTGGCTTACTTATTTTACGGACGCCTTGAGACGTTTCATAATTTAAGTGCCAGTCACGTTCCGTACCTTGCGGGTCGTGACACGATGACTGCTGACCTTCCTGGGGATGAGAGCTAAACGACTGTCCTCGTCTTAGGCCTCTGCTACTCCCGCGATGGTCACGAAATCTGTCTTGACGACTAAGCCTCTGTCTCGGGGCTGGTACACCGGTACGAGTCCTCCACTGTCCCGGAACTCTCAGAGTCTCTGGAAGGCGTGCCTCGTCAACTGGGGCTGCATTTACTGGTGCTATGTAGCTGACAGACTGCTGCATGCTGATCGCAAGGAACAACTGAGTAACAGGGATGACAACCTCATGTCGCTGCGTTCGAATGGTCTCAACCAATGAACTCATCGTCTAGCGCATGTCCTGCAGCTCTGCCTCAAGCCTAGCGATACTATCTGTCGAAGGCGGTTCCGTCTGCACCTGTGCAACTAGCTTGCCATCCTGGTCAGTGCTCGTCTCACCCGAACCAACTTTGACCTCGGCCCTCGCTACACAACTCTGAGTCCCCATAGTCATCGGTGGCAAGGCTATAAATGGAATTAAGATTCGACAAGAACACGGAAATCGAATCACAAAGATATGAATCATCAAGGAAGGAATTTCAAGCAATGTACTTAGGTCCCTTTAGGCGGAGTACCGCATCGTGAATATGCTGCAGACATACACACACTACGTTACACTGCTTAAGCTACCTACTCCATCATACCAAGGTCATCCTACACTCCGAAAGGTAAAAACCTAGCGCTCTGATACCAACTTTGTCACGACCCAAAATTTGCACGTGACGGCCCTAGTACTACGCAACGTCTACAGGCGTAACGCAGTAAAATAAAAACCAAAACCCATAAATCTAAACCAATAAAAGACAAGATAAGATAAGAAACATTTTTAAAAGTCTTTGAAATCACAACCCAAATTCTTTAAAAGTCCAACTTTCTTTCTTTAAAATTTTGGCAGCACCTCCTTTGTAAAAACTAGCCCTAAAAATGGGTACAACATAAATATAAATAAAGCATCCCAAAACGGGAGCAAATACACGCCCAAAGGCGGAAAACAACCACTATAACGAATATACGATGCTGTAGCGAAGAAATAAAAGACGATAGAAAGGAAACTGTATAAAAGACAACAAGTCACCAAATAATATACAAAATCGTCCTCACCAAGTCTCTAAGTTAACAAGAAAATATAGTA
This sequence comes from Agapanthus africanus, assembly GCA_030015575.1. Lineage (NCBI taxonomy): Eukaryota > Viridiplantae > Streptophyta > Magnoliopsida > Asparagales > Amaryllidaceae > Agapanthus > Agapanthus africanus. The sequence continues at coordinate 667,398,657 of CM057338.1, forward strand.
GATGGAGAGTACAAGGATACAACGAATATACAATACAACAATGAATAACCACAAAACCCACCTAAGCAAACTGCACACTATAAGCTGATGCGGTATCCGTAGCAAAAGATGATAGGATAAGTGATAATAGCCAGCCTCGACTACTCTGAGGAAAACCCTGCAAAACAACTGTGGCACAACGGGGGTGAGTTGCCAACTCGTGAATAGTAAATATCATATGCAGGTAATCGCAAGTTTGCTTGTACAGCGCGAATCTAACACATGCAATTAATAGCAATAAAAGGTCATATGAATGCAATATTCATGAAAGGTACACTAACAGGTACAACTAATACATGAAGCAATAATATAACAATCAGTATGCAATAATCATGCAAAAATGATATGAAACGGTATATATGCAACAGCCATGAAAGGTACACTAACAGATACAATTAACATATGAAGTAATGCATATAAAATAAGTATGTAAATGCAACAGTCATGAAAGGTACACTAACAGGTACAACTAATACATTAAGCAGTGCATAAATAATAAATGTGGAGTATAGAATGAAATATGTCATTTCTACGGAATCCTGACATCGTGGTAGGATCACAATCCATCATGATAATCCAAATCCTAATTTTCTCAAATCAGCCCCCAAATTGGCTCTCATATCATAAAAGTCTCATAAATCCTGAATGTACACTATCGAATAAATCTCATATATCCTGAAGGTACAATTCAGTAATCTCATAAATATCATGTATCCAATATCAAATGAATCACCTATAGCCCAAATCCAATGTCATGTAAAATTCTAACACCATAAATATATTTGCATGAATAAAAATGATGATGTATATAAATTGATATCAATACACATATATTAGCGTCCCATTCCACTAATATTGGTGTAAAGGCATATATAATAGCGTCCCATTCCACTGTTATATTTACTTTGGAGTAAAAAGAAATAACATGAAACCAATGTGTCAAGCATCGACACAGAAATGCAGATCTATCAGGTGCTGTCATCAAGACTGGCACCCTGAGAGGTACGTATCATACGCTATACCGAAAGTACGAGTGCCTAGCTCCGACCCTCGCCTCTCGACGTATCTATATGTACATGACTCCCGTCGGTATCCCCATGATAACCGCCGAGTCATTGGTAATGTCACCAGATGGTATGGTTCCCCCACTAACTCATCGTCTACTCCACGATTTTTGCCCCGGGATACCTCCCGGGCCCCACCATGTACCCGCTGACGGTGCCTCCCGCTCCTCGAATCGGGTATATAATCAGAACCGACAAATCTCAAGGTGGATGCAGTAATATCATATCAAAGGAAACCGGGTTTTTCAAATAATGCATAATTTCATGAACTACCACGTTCCCCAAATCCAGAAAACATCATCAAAAATCCATATCTCAATGTGAAAAATCCATGAATAAAATGTACGCAACATAAAACTGTAATGTAAGCATATAAAGGAAAAGCCGCTAATTAACTGCAATAAGTTAATATAAATATCTTGCGGTTCCTAATTTCTCCAATTTTAAATAACATCAAGTAAAGGTAAACATGTAGCTATAACTGATATATGCGTAAACATAAAGGTATAGCAAGATATATGTGTCTACCTATAAGTAATGTTGTAATATACCTCCTGGGTATAAGTGAAGTATGTGTGCAAGGTATACATGTAGCTATATCATAAAGGGTGTATGTACCTATTGCTAATGGTACAATACTCTATAGGTATGCAGGTATCTAGCACGTAAGTATATGAAGACATATGGGTAAGCATGTAGGTATACAGGTATGCCATATGTCCTACGCAATAAGAAATATGAATCAATGTCTCAATCTCCCTAGCCAAACAATATCATTTCTATATGTGGGTTGTGTGTGACATGGCAATTATTGACGGTGTGTGTAGCATACAATCAGTGCTCGTGCAACATGAGTCATCAATAATATGCGCAGTGACCTAAGGATACTAGTTCAAGCACAACAGTGACTATGCAGTAAGGTGAATGCGCAATTCTAAATATAACATAGAATATGCGACAAGATTAACATCTCTAGCCCAGACGCATAACGCCATGCGGGCGATTCCCCTGTTGATGTTAAATCTACTCACCAACGCTCTAAGCTAGGTGATGTCTACCATCTGTTTTCCCTTTGTAGCAGTGTCCGAAGTCCCCGCCTACGAACCTGCAACATTAAAACAATAAAACAAGTATATATTAATAATAGACCCAAAATGCATACAATCTACACGGACCAACACGACACACATATGTACTCTAAAGGGTTCGTGTTGTAGCTAACGCGTATAGCGACACTATGAAACGAACTCAGAGCAACAGCAACACGGAACACGCATCGTATCGGATAACGTATCGCATGAAACAAAACACTAGAAATATGCAAAATGGCTCTAGATTTTTCTGTACCAATAATTTGTAAAAATCGAAAGTACCATGAGACTACTAATCACCCTAGAGACCCCTACACCAAAAATAAACACCTCTGTCCCTACTCTGGCCTCAAATTGCGGTCAGAACCATTAAATCTGCGGCCGGAATTGGAGGAAGTGGGCTCGTATTCTGAGGGTAGGTTCTTGGTCTCTACACTAGGTTACTGTCATGCCAACTTTTGCTACAAATACTTGGTTTAACAACTGATCATCCGAGACCCCAAATCAACACTAAAAATACGATATTTATCCGAAACGATACGATACACGATAAAAACTGAAACTAACAAGCTAAGCTACAAAAAATTAACTTAAAGAACAGAAAGGAATCATTACCTACACAAAAGAACTCAAAGATCCTAGCTTTGCACACTCCAAGGCATCCATAAGGCAAAACCAAGATAAAGATGTGATTTTGATGAAGTTTGTGATATTTAGTGATGAATTTGAGATGAAAATGAGAGAGTGTTCAGTTTAGAAATAGAAAGAAATGAGAAAGAGATAGAGAAAAAGAGAGAGGGTGATTGATAAAGAGAGAAGGAGGTGAGTGTAGGGTGAGGTGAGACGTGAGTGTATCCAAAGCAATTAATGCACCATTAAATCTTTCACATACACCTCATCACTCATACAAACAAATATCTTCTCTCTCACAAAAGATCTAAGGAATTAAGGTTAAGGATTGGATTTAAAGAAATGCTTAGGATAAACAAAGGATTAGGTCAAGTGTCATGGTTGCTAAGAACAAAATTAGCACAAACAAAACTGACATTTACGTGCACACGTGCGTGCATGCTTATAAAAAATAATAATAAATTATTAATTAAATGTTATAAAATGTGAAGAACCCGGATTGGTAAAAATTTTATAGTAAACCCACATTAACGTCTAAACGAACACTAACCGAAATCTAAGGCGTTACCCTGCATCATTGCCAGTGAAAACAGGAGGCCTCAGCCTCATGAACTCTGACAGTGATATGGTGATAACCTCCGCAGCTGTAGCTGCGACTTCCGGAACAGTAGGCACCACCGAGGTCCTCGCAACAGGTGGAACAACCTCATGTCTCTGTGCTCAAATGGCCTCAACTAAGGACCCCATCATCTGGCGCAAATCCGGCATACCGTCCCCTGGCATAGCAATATGGTCTGTCGAAGGTGGATCAATCTGCTCCTGCACAATGGGCGTACTGCCCTGGTCAGTCCTCGCCTCGAACGGGTCAACTCTGAAATCGGCCCTCACGGCAGCTCTCTGCCCCCTTGTAGTCTTCGGCGGCATAAAGGCTGGAAATGGAAACAAGATTCGATAAGGACACAGAAATCGAATCTCAAGGATGTATATAATCATGGAAGGAATTTCAAGCAATACGTCCTAAGGTCACTTAGGCAAAGTACCGTGTCGTAAGTATGCCACGGAACATACACTTGCTACTTTATTCTACTTAAGCTACCTATTCCATCATACAAAGGTCAGGCTACACTCCGAAAGGTAAAACCTAGCGTTCTGATACCAACTTTATCACGACCCAATGTTAGGCACATGACCGGCACTTAGACTACGTAACGTCAATAGGCGTAACGCAATTTATGTAAGCAGAAAACCCAGCAACCAAAACTATTACAAGAAGTAAAGGATAAAACACTTTTAAAATCTCAAGCAAAACTTAAAGCTTAATTTTGTTTTCGTAAAACTTTCGGCAGCACCTCCTTTGTAAAAGCAAGCCCCGAAACGGGTACAAACATAAGATATAAGTAAAGCATCCTCAAACGGGATCAAATCTCGCCCAAAGGAGGAAACAACTACCACAACAGATATACAACGCCGTAGCGAAGAAATGAGATAATCAACATAAATAAAGGCCGGCTCATACAAGCACAACAACCAGAGTCATAAGATTATACAACATCGATCCTCACAACTCGTCTCTAAGTCAATATATGAGGATGGTAGATGGAGAGTACTAGATACAAAAGATATACAAGGTACATCATCGGATAACCGCAACCCTTCAATAGCAAAAGGCCTCACAGCCAACCGTAGTGGTATCCGCAAAAGTAGAAATAATAAAGCGCCCTGCCCCGACTACTCTGAGGATCAGACCTGCAAAACACTGCGGCATGATGGGGGTGAGTTGCCAACTCGTGAATAGTAAATAACATCATACTGTAATCGCAAGTATGCAGTAACAGCGATAATCTATCACATGTAATCTGAGAGCAAGTATGGCAATATGAAAATGCAACTATCATGATCAAAGTACACCACCAGGGTACTGTATCTACATGAATCAAATGCATATCAAATAAATCCAAAGTGTGGGATAAATAATAAACCTAATGCACAAATCATCAGCGTGGAAAAAACCTGGCGTCTATCAAGAACACCCCAAATCCCAAAATCCTCAGACGTCGTCACCAGGACTGGCCCTCATATCCTGTAAATCTCATAGGACCTGAGTTCCCAACATCGGCACTCGAAAACATCATGAAAACCCTCGTGTCCAATCATCGACACGTAAATCCACATATCATATCCGTACATCTCACGGAACCTGAGTATCCAATATGAACATTCGCAATCCACGGAACCTGAGTGTCTAACTCCGACACTCGCAATCCATATATCCATACGTCTCACCGAACCTGAGTATCCAATCTTGACACCCGCAATCCACGTATCATATCGTGTTTCTGACACAAGTCTCTGAACCAAGAAATTCACATGAAATCCATATCTCAATGCGTAAATCCATGTAATATGATGTAAGCAACATGGAACAACAATATGAGAATGTCAAGGGAATATCCGCTATTCAAATGCATCAAGTCATTAAATATATCATGCAGTTCCCAATTCTCCAAAATCCAAGCATCATCATATGAGGGTGAACATGTAAGTATGTATCCATGATGTACATGTAGCTATATCTCATATGTGTATACATCTGTCAATAACGATACAATACCATATAGGTATAAGTGTAGCCGTAGCATAGCAAGGCATGTGTGTAAGCATGTAGGTATACAGGTATGCTATATTTCATATGCGCAACCGCATAAGAATCAATGCCTCAATGTGACTAATCAATACCATATCACATATGTATGTGTTTTGTGCTTATCATGGAAATTACCGACAGTGTGTGTGTAGCATACAATTAGTGCTCGTGCAACATGAACTGTCAATAATAGTGCAGTGTCCACAGGGTACAAGTCCAGGCACAAAAAGTAATAATATGCAATGATGTCCAAGCACAATCTCTATATGTGCATATAAGCATGCAGCTAATATCTTATCATATCATATCCTACCCTGACACTTAACGCCATACGGGCGATCTCCCCGTAGATGTTAAATATACTCACCGACAATCGCGGACTAGGTAGATCCAATCACCCGCTTCTCTTTCTTCGCAGTGTCCGAAGTCTCCGCCTGCGATCCTATTAACACAAACATAGCAAGTGCAAAAATCTCAGAAATCGACCAATATCATGTACAATTACGTTTGACCGACGCACCAACTCCTAACAAATTCTCAAGTGTCCGTCTAGTGGTTAACGTGTGTGGCGACACTCCGAAACCAACCCAAGTGCAGCAGCTACACAAAATCACGAACCCTGTCGGATAACGTAACAGGCATATTCAAAACACTAGATTATAGCAATGTGATCCCAGATTTTGATACACAGATAATTAATGAAAGTTGCAAGTTCCACGAGACCGCATAAAAAACCAGAGACCCTACACCCGAAACTCAACCCAGCCCCCACTCTGGCTGCAAATTGCGGCCAGAAGCAATAAATTTGCGGCCTCGAAATGAAGTGATAGCCTCATGTTTTTATGGTGGATTCCATAGCTCAACACTAGGTCACCTTGGTGGGAACTTTTCTAACAAACACCTGGTTCTACAGCAGATCACAGAGACTCCAAGTTGACACTAAAAATACGATATTTGCACAAAACTAAACCTTTAGTGTTCTAAACCATAACTATGAGGCAACACAACAAAATAAATACCTAATTATCAGTTAGAGGTCATTACCTAGCCACTCTTGCTCAAACATGCTAGCTTTCCAAGCTCCAAGGCAACCTAGTGGCTAAATGAAGACATTTGAAGTGTTTTAATAGGATTTTTGTGATGTTTGCAAGGTTTTGGTGATGGGGTAGTGAGGGTTTCATTTTGGGAGTGAGGAGATGAATAATATTGAGTGTGAGAGTGTGAGGAGAGAATGAGAGAGTTAGGAGAGAAAAGGATGAGAGGGTGAGTGTTGGGTGAACTTATCCCTTAATCTTACTCTCTCCCTCACCTCCATTAATGCAACCATTAATGTTTCATTAAAGCCTCCGTGACTCACCTAGCCACTTCTCTGTCTCATTCCAAAACAAAGTAGATATTTCTCACGCAAATATCTAAGACAAGATTAAGGCAAGGTTAAATCAAGGAATGGGTTAATTAAGGTGGCATGGCTACTAAACAAGGTTAACACTAAACAACCCTCACATTAACATGCACAAATGTGTGCAAGCCAAAACAATTAAAAATAAATTATTAATTAATTGTTATAAATGTAGGGTTCCTAGGCACCCTAATGAGGTCTCACAAGGCATCAACCATGCCAATTTCAAATTTTAACGGTGCCGAGAAACCCTAGAACGGATCGTCGGCTAGATGTTTAGGCGAAAATGAAACTAGTTAACAACTTAACTAAAGTTTAAACGGAAATACAACCATTGTAAATCCGGTACTCCACCTCCATAGCTCCGCAACGAAGTCCCCTCGCTGTCCAAATGAATTCCCGGGCTCTAGCGTCGGCTTCGTCGGAGAAATGGCGAGCTAGGTCGTCGATGTCCATGCCGAAGATGATCTACGTCGAGGCATCGCTAGATCAAGCTCCACCTTCACCAAGCCATGAAAACTTGTGAAGGAAACACCGTATACTACTTGGCAAGAGGTAGAGGATGAAGAAATAGGAAGTGGGTTCACTTTAGAATTGGATTTCTCACTCTTTATCATCACTTGCCATTAATGGAGCAAGCTTTCTTCCATGAAGAAATGAAGAAGAAAAAGAAGAATGTTATGATAAGAATTAATTAAAATAGAAAAGAAAATCCATTCTTATAATAACTCTTACCTTGGTTAAGTGTAGAGAGAGAACTATAGTTAAGTGGAGTGGTTAGGTTTTAACATGAGACAAAATGGTGACATAATGAAAGCTTCATGAAGCTTCATTTACAAACAAAGAAAAGCCACCATTTTCTCACTCTTATTCTTTTTCCAAATGAATAACTAAATAGAATAAATGAATAAGAAAATAATAAACCCTAAGCACTCATAAAACCATGGTTCAATCTTTACACAAACCCAAGTTTGCATGCATCATCAAACATGATACAAGCAAGTGCACAAATTCATATCGCATATGCAATGCGCACATCCGAGCGAGAAAATCCATTTAAAGTGAACCGATACTAGTTAATGCAAAGTAATATATCAAATATATAATTATGCATTAAATCATTAAATCAATACTTGATTTAACGATCCGGTCATATCGTATATAACCGACTAGTATCCTATGTACCGGTTTATTGAATCAATCCTTGATTCGATAATTAGGGTATATCGCATATAACCTAATCGATACATTTATCGTGAGAATGTAATACGGTATCACATACACGCATTACTCTCGGTCCCACACATATCTCATATGCGCTCCTATTTCGTTTCGCTTGAGCCAGGAAACCTCTGTGTAGGACTCTAAAGACTCGTCAATACGCCGGCAGCGGATGATGATCATATCAAACATCCACAAGCCGCAAGCGGTCTGCTAAACGTAACGGCCACCCAGGTATTGAGCGATCAGAAGATCGACGAGCAAGCCCGCTCACACTCCTGTGAATCCAACCAGTAACACTTACCGTACAGTCCGGTCTGTTCGTCTGATATGTTGCATATCTCGCCTAGGGGTGGTAAACGTCAGACCCCAGTAGCTCGATAAGTCATGCCGACTTGAGGTCCATAAAATTCGTGAAACTACTGATAACTCTTACCAGTATATCACTGCAACCCTGGCCAGGGATTTCCTGTTATGGCCAGTCGAGCATAGCACAACATCAACCCCCAATACCGGGAGAGACGAATCCCCTCCTATCGCTCATTGCCTCCATGTGAATCGGGACTGTACCCAAAAACCACCTGTTTGCACGACTCAGTAGAGCCGTGGTAGGGTGGAAATCAAAGCACAGTGGGAGACACACAAGACTCTATGACGATCTCGGGTCAACAGACTAAGCTGTACCAGTATCACCAGAGAACTGCCATCTGACGTGAGGTGTAATACTATCTGGGAGTTCTCGGTAAGTCCGTTCAGTGTACCCAGTCTCCACTGAGCACCCGCATACCATCTTCGATGTCAAACACCAATGGATATGGGATCATCCATCGCCCATCGCATGGGTCGAGAAGATATGCGCTAGTCTGCTCTGGAATATCGATGCCCCATCTCGATATTCCCACGACTAGGAACAATGAAGGATGTACTCATTGACTACCCAGGCCCCACTAGTATGATCTGCATCATAGTCCTGGAAGTCGAGTACACATCCTAAGGGCTTTATCAACATGTAATCAGAGAGACAGAAAGTATACATGTTAAGATAAAGAGCAACCAGATAGCGTACTATCATGTCGAGCAAGAAAGTCCTACCTATATATGTCCCAGCATCCACTACAATATACATCCAATGTACAGTAATGGCCTCTAGGGTATACATATAACTAACAATCTCCCACTTGCACTAGGGCCATCTGTAGCAGTGGTCGCAGTATCTAATACTCAACCATCCCATATGAGTCTCTCTCTGGGAAAAGGCCTTCGTGAGTGGATCCGCCGTGTTCTCCTCTGAGTCTACTCTCCTAACCTCGATCACCCTGGAGATCAACTATCTCCATGATCAGGTGATGCTGCCTCAGAATATGTCTGGGTCACTGATGGGACCATGGTTCCTTGGCCAAAGCCACAGTTCCATTGTCACACAATGGTAGGAACCTAGTTCATCTTATGAACCAATATACACCCAAACTTCCTCTTTGTTAGTATCTTTAATAGCGATGTTACCAGCCTTTATCATCTAGTTTGCCACGGTATCTAGCTTGGAACTCTTCCAACATACCGTCCCTCTACTGAGGGTAAAGACAACGCCTTTGACTGACATTCAGTCGTCTTTATCACCCTGAAATTCTTCCAGTGATTCTCCCCAGGATCGATTGATACCATCTCACTTCATCTAGTGAGAATCCTAGCATCCTATTACATCTATCTCATAGATGAAAACTCAGGATTTAGGAGGTATCACTTTGATCCTATTTGGGGAATCCATGTGATAATAGGAGATTGACCGATCGTAGTATAGGAAACTCTTTTCCTATCAAGAGTATGTCATCCACGTACTCTATGAGGATCACCACCATACTCCCTACTACCTTTTTGTACATACAAGGTTCATCTTCCATTTTGATGATGTCAAACTCTTTGACTACTTCATCAAAACAGATATTCCAACTCCGCGATGCCTGGTTGATGACGAAAACCTTTAACAAGTCTAGCTTTGAAAGTCTCAACTTTTCCATCTACACCTAGTAATCTTCTTAAGATATACTTGCTCCTGATGGGGATTTAACCCTTCAGATATAGCAGCTAAAGTCCATACTTTGCTGGTGTATGTGGATTCCATCTCAGATCGCTAAGCATCCAGCCATTCTTACAGAGTCCCTACTCTTGATGGCCTGCTCGAATCTAGTTGGGTCATCATCTCATGATGCAATCCTCGCTCCCACTGTCATCGAGAAATCGAAGTATCTCTCAGGTGGGTGAGGAACCCTACTAGATCGGCGGAGAGGCTGAGGTTCGTTGGAATCTACTGAATCCTTTGGTTCTGTCAAATCATCAGCTTCAGTTTGTATAGCTGGAACATTTCCAGTTCTACATAACTGACCTTGCCTCGAGTTTGTCCGGATTTTGTATTTGACATAAGCCGGACAATCCCAAATCTTAACTAACTTAAGATATGGGCTCTTCCCTTTCCATATCACATATGAAGTGGTAGGCAGTGATTTGATTCGAACCCTATTCAATAGGTATGCAGCTTCTCAAGCGCATAACTCCCAAAAAGGAAACAGGTAACTCAGTAATACTCATCACAGAGCACACCATATCTAATATTGTGTGATTGCTCCGCCCTGATACACCGTTGTGCTGTGGTGTATTCAGAGAAGTAACACTGAGAGAAAATCTCATTCTCCTTTAGAATAGTTCAGGAATTCTATGTACAAGTATTCTCCTCCCTGATCTCATCATAGGACATAATACTTATACCCGTATTTTGGTTCTCTACTTCTAACTTACATTCTGTGAATATCTCAAAATGTTCGGACTTATGTTTCAACAGGAACATACGACTGAATCTTGAGAGATTATCAGAGAATATAATGAAGTATAAAGAACCAGTCCTGGCATGTGTAGACAGGAGACTTTACATACATCATTATGTATCAGTCCCAAGAGTTTACTAACTCTTTCTCTGTTTCTAATAAACAGAGCTATGGTCATCTAATCTTTGTGACATGATTGGCAAGTTTCACAAGATGTAAATTCAAACTGATTTAAATATGCATCTAAAATGTAACTTCAGCCAGTCGGGTCGCATTGATGTGACCTAGTCTATAATGCCTCAAGAAGAATTCGTTCATTTCTGAACTCTTCTTCTTATGTGTGTTCAGTATACAAGGAACTGTAGTTTGATTTAGAACGTCAATGCTTTTAGATAACGTGCCTGAACCGATCAACTTTTGATATAGGAAATGTTCAAAACATTATCCATCAATACAAAATTATATCCTTTCTTTACTAATAAAGAGATTGATATGATTTTGTATATCAGGTTCGGTATCTAATAGCATTTGTTCAGAATAAATGTATTCGTAATACAGGGTGACAGTGACCAACAGACTTGGCTGCAACACTTGCCCCGTTTTCTGTCTCATGAAACTTATCACCCGTTCTCAGTTTTTCTACCTTTTGTAGCCCTATGTAACAGCTTACATATCTGGGATCCTGATCCGGTATCATATACCCAGGATGCAGAGGATACTGAGAAACAGTTCTTTGTAATGAACACACCCGAAGGAGATGCATCATATGCACTTTCTTCGTTTGGGCGGCATAGGAATTCTGGTATTCCCCAATTTCCTGCTCTGCCTTATAACAATTATAAGTTGGAGCGGGACCAACGTTCCCCAGCTCAGTATAACAAGCGGGTTTGGTCAATACATCCGTTTTATTATCTTGATTAAGGCATGATATGGTCGCTACCAGGAGAGAGAGAGAAGAAAACACTCAGCGTGCGCTCTTGCAAGATTAGATTGGTTATATACTTTATCTAATCAGGATGGCTCCCACTGTTTTTATCAAATCTTCCTTCAAACCTTAAAAGGAAAGACTAGCCGGGATTAATTACACTCTACAAGTTCGCCAATCTTTCAGCCAGGTCAGTGTCGGTACTTTGAGGGAGGTTCCCCGTGCTTTCGCACGGACCTAATTACAGTAAACCTCGTCTTCCCAGAGGCGTAACCCCGTTGACACCTTTCTAGACACCTACTTGATCGGCTAATTGCAAAGTGCAAAACTCTCCCAGGAGTAACAATTACTCGCAGTGGGCATCGGGATCCAACTATCATATAGAAGGTATGCAATCTCATTGCAAATTTCAACACTTGAAACTCCCGATAATGGTTTTTACCCCTAGCACCTATGACCTTAACTATAGTCAACAAATCATAAGCACTAGTCAAGTTCTACCCGTTATTTCGTGATTAATTAGACCCACCCACATGACCCTTAACTAAGGTCAACAAAGTCACGCGACTGTCCTAACTAATCGCATCATATGTGGTGTAGGAAGACATCACTTAGCTACCGTACACTGTGCCTTGACTATGGTCAACAAACACAGCACGAATACTAAGTACTCTACTTCCTAAAATGACGGAGGGTTGCGGCTGGTTTTTGTGAAAACCTTTAACGCTTTGAACTTGATCTCGTTGCGGAATCAAATGGTTTTTAAATGGAATGTTTTTGAAGCTTTTCTAGTTTTGCTAAAGGGGTCACTCCCGGTGAAGGGATCGTCGGCCCTTTCCTCGTCGAATGAGGTGCGGGATATATCATATATATCACTGTGCAAAGCGGAAACTATAGAAGCGATCAAATGACAAACCAAGGGTTGTAGCATCTGCCAGTTATTGCTAAAGGAGTCACTCCCGGTGAAAGGATCTCGGTCCTTTCCTCATCGAATAAGGTGCAGGATGTTCTATAATGAACACCGCGATGCAAAGCAAGAACTATAGCTACCTGTTTTATTTTGAAATTCGATTCCACAACATCAATTAGGTTTATTTTCTTTCATTAATCTTATTAATGAATATCCCATCATTTAAGTCCACCTAAATATCACAGATAAATATAACGTACGCTTATGCCATCCGCATTCGCCTCGATGTCCCGTCTGCACCGTTAGGTTAGGTGACTAACGCCAGAGCGAGGCAGGGGTAGCGCGGGTGTAAAACATAAGCAACGTCTATATAATATATCATATATACTATATATAATATCTGTCACAGAACATCAAATGATCACAGATAAATCACAGCAGAAGAAACATATGAAATATTGGATATACTAGGACGTCCATGTTTTCAATACGAGACAGTATAAAACACGGATTCCACGGTCGTGATGAATAGCCTATCCCACACCCCTAGACCCCTACGAGAGCGGCAAGCAACCCTACCAATTCTAGGCTTAGGAGACCCGGACACGACTCCTCGAGTTGGTCTCCCACTGGACCCTAGAACCCGGTTACTTGTGCTCCCCTCCTTGGGTCTATCCTAGTGCAGAAAAGCAAATAATATACATCAACGGTGACAACTTCCGCAACCTGGAAGCGCCCCAATAAAAGAATATTACATACAAGTTATTACATGAATGAAAATGAAAAACACTCATCTCACATAAAAAAAACCCCGGCTATTCAAACACGACGATCCAATATAACATATCCAACAACACATAACATCACATGTCATCAACGTAAGTAAATATGCGCATCCCAATTGTCGTTGACATATAGCAACGAAACCGGCGACATCACATATTACACTTACGGTCACAGAAAAGAAAGTGTAAAACTACAACAGTTGGAATCCGCAACCTCCTCAGACATCGCATGCCTGACCAAATGAATTACTTAGACATCGCATGCCTAACAATTATAAACCCCGCATTTTAGTCTCATTATCGAAAACACTTTTCAATATCAAGTCGGGCAATTCAACAAGATTCCCGAAAAACTGATCGAATGCTCGTCGCAAACTTTAGTAGGCGGCCGCACCCCTGATACCGTCGACGAAGTGCACCAAGGCGGAACACCGCTACCGCGAGCACCCGAACGGATGCTTTCGGCGACGGGGTTCTCCTACAGTCACTTGGTCGGGGCTATGGAGTGAGGCTGTCTATTAAGTTTACCCGGCGAGTATCCGCGTACACTACGTGATTGCGACGGACTTTTGATCACATCAAAATTCTGTGGCAACCGATCAAGTGAGACTAAACTGCTATGTTTATAACATTCATTCAGTTATCTCATAACTCTTTGTGAATTCCAATTATTGTATCCCATTCTGGATAATTAGAAAATGTTAAACTTTTCGATCGAACAGTCAAACACCCAAGTTTTCCCGATACAGCTCAACACATGAAATAAGTCTAACAACATTCAGTTCGTGCCTCAGTACCAACGGTCCAGCCGTAGAAGGGTCAAGCCAACGCCTCACATGTGGCACGCCGTACTGCCCCAAACCCTAAGGTTCAAAGGGCAGTTCAAGACGGTCACATAATCGAGTTAAGGTTTGTTGTCTTCTAGAGGGTCCATCGCGTCACTTGCACTACTTAGAACGTCGTTAAACTACGGAAAAATCCAACACTTGGAAATTTCCCGACAGGGGAAAAATTGGGTATTTATATCCGGTCGAACTTTTTAACATATTCAAAAAATTATCCGGAAAGCCACTTAGACAAAATCTGATACTCCGATCAAAACACCGAATTCCCAAAACAACTCCAGAAAATTCAACTCTTGAATAAATTTTAAAAATACCCAGAGAACTCAGCACCTGAAACAATGAATTACTGTGCAAACAGTTAGGGCTGACGTCACAATTCTGCCGCGGAACCGCCGCATAAGCCAGGCTTATGCCGCGGTTCCGCCGCCGATTACACTGTTCATGCAATAAATTTTGCGCCGTAATTCATAGAATTCCCTGCTGAGTTTTCTGCATATTTTTAATTTGGAAAAATCCACGATTTTAGAAAAAGTACAAAGAGCAATTTTTGGGGTTGGGTTACGGTTCGATCGGACTTCAAACTCCGTCTAGACTTCGCCTAAGGCTCTAGCTAGGCTCTGATACCACTGTAGGGTTCCTAGGAACCCTAATGAGGTCTCACAAGGCATCAACCATGCCAATTTCAAATTTTAACGGTGCCGAGAAACCCTAGAACGGATCGTCGGCTAGATGTTTAGGCGAAAATGAAACTAGTTAACAACTTAACTAAAGTTTAAACGGAAATACAACCTTGGTAGATCCGGTACTCCACCTCCATAGCTCCACAATGAAGTCCCCTCGCTGTCCAAATGAATTCCCGGGCTCTAGCGTCGGCTTCGTCGGAGAAATGGCGAGCTAGGTCGTCGATGTCCATGCCGAAGATGATCTACGTCGAGGCATCGCTAGATCAAGCTCCACCTTCACCAAGCCATGAAAACTTGTGAAGGAAACACCCTATACTACTTGGCAAGAGGTAGAGGATGAAGAAATAGGAAGTGGGTTCACTTTAGAATTGGATTTCTCACTCTTTATCATCACTTGCCATTAATGGAGCAAGCTTTCTTCTATGAAGAAATGAAGAAGAAGAAGAAGAATGTTATGATAAGAATTAATTAAAATAGAAAAGAAAATCCATTCTTATCATAACTCTTACCTTGGTTAAGTGTAGAGAGAGAACTATAGTTAAGTGGAGTGGTTAGGTTTTAACATGAGACAAAATGGTGACATAATGAAAGCTTCATGAAGCTTCATTTACAAACAAAGAAAAGCCACCATTTTCTCACTCTTTTTCTTTTTCCAAATGAATAACTAAATAGAATAAATGAATAAGAAAATAATAAACCCTAACCACTCATAAAACCATGGTTCAATCTTTACACAAACCCAAGTTTGCATGCATCATCAAACATGATACAAGCAAGTGCACAAATTCATATCGCATATGCAATGCGCACATCCGAGCGAGAAAATCCATTTAAAGTGAACCGATACTAGTTAATGCAAAGTAATATATCAAATATATAATTATGCATTAAATCATTAAATCAATACTTGATTTAACGATCCGTTCATATCGTATATAACCGACTAGTATCCTATGTACCGGTTTATTGAATCAATCCTTGTTTCGATAATTAGGGTATATCGCATATAACCTAATCGATACATTTATCGCGAGAATGTAATACGGTATCACATACACGCATTACTCTCGGTCCCGCACATATCTCATATGCGCTCCTATTTCGTTTCGCTTGAGCCAGGAAACCTCTGTGTAGGACTCTAAAGACTCGTCAATACGCCGGCAGCGGATGATGATCATATCAAACATCCATAAGCCGCAAGCGGTCTGCTAAACGTAACGGCCACCCGGGTATTGAGCGATCAGAAGATCGACGAGCAAGCCCGCTCACACTCCTGTGAATCCAACCAGTAACACTTACCGTACAGTCCGGTCTGTTCATCTGATATGTCGCATATCTCGCCTAGGGGTGGTAAACGTCAGACCCCAGTAGCTCGATAAGTCATGCCGACTTGAGGTCCATAACATTCATGAAACTACTGATAACTCTTACCAGTATATCACTGCAACCCTGGCCAGGGATTTCCTGTTATGGCCAGTCGAGCATAGCACAACATCAACCCCCAATACCGGGAGAGACGAATCCCCTCCTATCGCTCATTGCCTCCATGTGAATCGGGACTGTACCCAAAAACCACCTGTTTTCACGACTCAGTAGAGCCGTGGTAGGGTGGAAATCAAAACACAGTGGGAGACACACAAGACTCTATGACGATCTCGGGTCAACAGACTAAGCTGTACCAGTGTCACCAGAGAACTGCCATCTGACGTGAGGTATAATACCATCTGGGAGTTCTCGACGAGTCCGTTCAGTGTACCCAGTCTCCACTGGGCACCCGCATACCATCTTCGATGTCAAACACCAATGGATATGGGATCATCCATCACCCATCGCATGTGTCGAGAAGATATGCGCTAGTCTACTCTGGAATATCGATGCCCCGTCTCGATATTCCCACGACAAGGAACAATGAAGGATGTACTCATTGACTACCCAGGCCCCACTAGTATGATCTGCATCATAGTCCTGGAAGTCGAGTACACATCCTAAGGGCTTTATCAACATGTAATCAGAGAGACAGAAAGTATACATGTTAAGATAAAGAGCAACCAGATAGCGTACTATCATGTCGAGCAAGAAAGTCCTACCTATATATGTCCCAGCATCCACTACAATATACATCCAATGTACAGTAATGGCCTCTAGGGCATACATATAACTAACAATAAAATGTGAGGAAACCGATTTAGTCGACTTTTCCCCAAAAACCCGCATTAACGCTTAATTAACACTAATCGCATTCTAAGGTGTTACAATAACCGATCGTAGTATAGGAATTTTACTTCCTACCATGTGTATGTCATCCAATTACCCGGACATCACACCCTACTACATTCTTAACAGATCCATCCTCGATTCTGATGAAGTCAAAACCTATGACTGTCATATCAAAAATAGATGATCTATCTCCGCTATATCTGCTTTAGTCTATAAATAAACATAAGCTAAATCAAATATGCTTTTGCTGCTCCCAATGACTAAAACAACCCTCTGGCAGAATCATATACACCTGCACTTCTAAACCTAGTTTAGAACGACGCTATACTCATCCTCCTGCCGGGTCTCATAGTATGGAACAGCAGTAATGGCAAGTCTGGGTAAACAAGAACCTCTATGTCACCGTCCTTGAGGCTACCGGAGTACCTCTCAGATGCTTGAGGTTACCGACCATATCTGTGGAGTGGCTAATAGAATGTCAAACATGATTGAATCTTTAGGTCCTATTAAATTTTCAGTAATCGTTTACGGTTCTGGAATCACATCCAGTTCTACCATACTCCCACTACTATTTTCTGAAAAAAAAACCATTTTACTAAAACTGTGGCGAGCGAAGAACAATATCACTATTGATCTTCTAGATGGTAGAAAGTTAACCCTCGTCATAGCCTAGGTTAACCCATAAACTGCCATAACAGAAACGTGCCTTGAGTTATCCAGAGTCTGATTTTAAGCATAAGCCGGTCAACTCCATATACCTTAACATTGTTAAGATATGATCCATTCTATATACAATATAGAAACAAAGGCACTGATTTTATTGGAACTAGATTCAAATCATGCAATAGTCTCCAGTGCATGTCAACTAAATGGAGAGAGGTCGATCAGCATTACCCAACTTTGGAGTGCATCCAATTATGAGTAACTTGAAGGAGAAGCAAGTTCTCAAAACCATTACTATTAACTGAATACCTCACACAAGTATCTACATCTTCGATGACCTTGAAGAATCCCGATACTTGCGAAATATGGTTCTCTTCTTTATTCTTGTACCTATATCTTCTCAAAACTTGGACCTTATATTTCTACGAAACACATGTCTAAAACCTGAGAAGTCACAAGTAAACAGATTATAGTACGAGTACCAAACCCTCTGTCCTAATGGACACTTAACAACATAGAATACTTTGTATACGTCCCCTGAGTTTAATAACTCAAACCCTGTGCGTCGTAGATTGAAAACTGTACTTATGGTTAAGAAGAATTACACCGCTGTTTATTGCTCCTTACCTAACCAACAACTGATATAGGTAAATGTCATGGACATTATTTCAAAAAGTTATATTTCACTTTATAAAATAAACGTACAGATGTATCTGTTTGAAATTGGTGCATATCAACGGATATTCAAAACCAAATATTTGCCATCTGACAAAAAAAAACCCATGTGATTTCCTAAAATATCACCAATTACAACGAATCCCGATATAATGAGGATGATCACCTAATTCCCAATAACTTACTCCCACTCATCATCTGAAAAACCATACAGATGTGAGAATCATAACCTGCTAAATACATACCCTGGAGTAAGGATCTAATTGGGAAATCAGTTTTCATTTAACAACGCATAGTGAAACTGAAACATGAAAATGTTTCGAAGGGGTATTCGGGTATTCCTAGTAATGCCTCTTCCATTATCAGATTCATGACTGTAACCGTATATTTCTTTACCATCTTTCTAAATCCTTTTATTTTTCTTTACTCATTACCTTCTGTACACCATCGTTAGGCTAAATGGTTTTCTTCTTTCCCTACCGTTCGACACCAGCCTATGGTTTGGAAGAAGACTATCCAATAAGCGTAATAGGTTTACTATCATAATCCTAGGAGCACTCGCAACCTGAGAGAAGGTAAAGATAAAAGACAACTGAATAAACCTTATTCCTATTTCTCCTGAACCAGATTCCATCCTCGAATTGGAACAAGTTCCTTCGAGTTCGTATATAACCATACGATTGAATTATCCAATGGAAGTTGATGTTCGTGGTGATACCGGGTGTTCTGGAGAAATACAAAGGTGAAATAGGAGTGGCGGTGAAATATGTGGTTTGGTCGTGAATGATAGCAGTCGCAATTTACTTTGCCCTCTTTCTAATCCCTTTATTTGTCTTTAATTATTATCTTCTGTACACCACACTTAGGCTAATTGGTTTTCTTCATTCCCTACCTTTGGGCACCTGCCTATGGTTTGGAAGAAGATTATCCAATAAGCGTAATAGGTTTACCCTCTTCTAATCCTAGAAGCCCTCATAACTTGAGAGAAGGTAAAAGGAAAAGAAAACTGAAAAGTCATATTCAATCTCTCCAGAACCAGAATCCATCTACGAATCTGGAACAAGTTGCTTCGTATTTGTATGTAACTATACGATGTATTTATCTAATGGAAGTCGATGTTCGTAATGATACGGGGTGTTCTGAAGAAATGCAAAGGGTAAAAGAAGGAGTGGCAATAATGTATGCAACTCAGACAATCCAAAAACCAGTATTTTAAGAAAGTTGGTTAACTTTGTCACTGAGTCATAGTCTAGGGTCGGGCCATCGTCCCTGCCAAAAAGAAAGAGAAAAGAAACATTTAGCGTGCACTCTAACCTAGATCAGAATGATCAATCACTTTATCTAATTAGGATGTCTCCCACTATATCCTCAAATTCTCCTCCAAAGCTGAAAAAAGAATTAGTCAGGATCACCCGAAAGGTAAACCAACTCATCAGTGGGAATCAGGATCCAACAATCATCGCATGATAACATAATGGATTCCACTCACGTTATCACTCTCCAGAAGGTATGCGCATGCCTGGCATGTTTCAGTTTCTTTAGAAACTCCCGATGTGATTGTAACCCCATGCTCTTATGACCTTGACGAAAGCCAACATATCATAAGTCACATGTCAAGTTCTACCCGTCATTGTCCAGGTTAATTTGAACCCACCCGTACATACCTTTGACAAAGGCCAAAATAGTAGTACGACTGTCCCAAACTGTCGCGACCAACCACGAAACCTCACGGTTTACTATCCTAATCCTAGGAGCACTCGCAACCTAAGAGAAGGTAAAGATAAAAGACAACTGAATAAACCTTATTCCTATTTCTGCTGAACCAGATTCCATCCTCGAATTGGAACAAGTTCCTTCGAGTTCGTATATAACCATACGATTAAATTATCCAATGGAAGTTGATGTTCGTGGTGATTCGGGGTGTTCTGGAGAAATATAAAGGTGAAATAGGAGTGGCGGTGAAATATGTGGTTTGGTCGTGAATGATAGCTGTCGCAATTTACTTTGCCCTCTTTCTAATCCCTTTATTTGTCTTCAATTATTATCTTCTGTACACCACACTTAGGCTAATTGGTTTTCTTCATTCCCTACCTTTGGGCACCTGCCTATGGTTTGGAAGAAGATTATCCAATAAGCGTAATAGGTTTACCCTCTCCTAATCCTAGGAGCCCTCATAACTTGAGAGAAGGTAAAAGGAAAAGAAAACTGAATAGTCATATTCAATCTCTCCAGAACCAGAATCCATCCACGAATCTGGAACAAGTTGCTTCGAGTTTGTATGTAACTATACGATGTATTTATCTAATGGAAGTCGATGTTCGTAATGATACGGGGTGTTCTGAAGAAATGCAAAGGGTAAAAGAAGGAGTGGCAATAATGTATGCAACTCAGACAATCCAAAAACCAGTGTTTTAAGAAAGTTGGTTAACTTTGTCACTAAGTCATAGTCTAAGGTCGGGCCATCGTCCCTGCCAAAAAGAAAGAGAAAAGAAACATTCAGCGTGCACTCTAACCTAGATCAGAATGATCAATTAGTTTATCTAATTAGGATGTCTCCCACTATATCCTCAAATTCTCCTCCAAACCAGAAATATGAATTAGTCAGGATCACCCGAAAGGTAAACCAACTCATCAGTGGGAATCAGGATCCAACAATCATCGCATGATAACATGATGGATTCCACTCACGTTATCACACTCCCGAAGGTATGCGCATGTCTGGCAAGTTTCAGTTTCTTTAGAAACTCCCGATGTAATTTTAACCCCATGCTCTTATGACCTTGACGAAAGCCAACATATCAAAAGTCACATGTCAAGTTCTACCCGTCATTGTCCAGGTTAATTTGAACCCACCCGTACATACCTTTGACAAAGGCCAAAATAGTAGTACGACTGTCCCTAACTGTCTCGACCAACCCTGAAACCTCAAGGTTTACTATCCTAATCCTAGGAGCACTCGCAACCTGAGAGAAAGTAAAGATAAAAGACAACTCAATAAACCTTATTCCTATTTCTTCTGAACCAGATTCCATCCTCAAATTGGAACAAGTTCCTTCGAGTTCGTATATAACCATACGATTGAATTATCCAATGGAAGTTGATGTTCGTGGCGATACGGGGTGTTCTGGAGAAATACAAAGGTGAAATAGGAGTGGCGGTGAAATATGTGGTTTGGTCGTGAATGATAGCAGTCGCAATTTACTTTGCCCTCTTTCTAATCCCTTTATTTGTCTTTAATTATTATCTTCTGTACACCACACTTAGGCTAATTGGTTTTCTTCATTCCCTACCTTTGGACACCTGCCTATGGTTTGGAAGTAGATTATCCAATAAGCGTAATAGGTTTACCCTCTCCTAATCCTAGGAGCCCTCATAACTTGAGAGAAGGTAAAAGGAAAAGAAAACTGAATAGTCATATTCAATCTCTCCAGAACCAGAATCCATCCACGAATCTGGAACAAGTTGCTTCGAGTTTGTATGTAACTATACGATGTATTTATCTAATGGAAGTCGATGTTCGTAATGATACGGGGTGTTCTGAAGAAATGCAAAGGGTAAAAGAAGGAGTGGCAATAATGTATGCAACTCTGACAATCCAAAAACCAGTGTTTTAAGAAAGTTGGTTAACTTTGTCACTGAGTCATAGTCTAGGGTCGGGCCATCGTCCCTGCCAAAAAGAGAGAGAAAAGAAACATTCAGCGTGCACTCTAACCTAGATCAGAATGGTCAATCACTTTATCTAATTAGGATGTCTCCCACTATATCCTCAAATTCTCTTCCAAACCTGAAAGAAGAATTAGTCAGGATCACCCGAAAGGTAAACCAACTCATCAGTGGGAATCAGGATCCAACAATCATCGCATTATAACATGATGGATTCCACTCACGTTATCACAGTCCAGAAGGTATGCGCATGCCTGGCAAGTTTCAGTTTCTTTAGAAACTCCCGATGTGATTTTAACCCCATGCTCTTATGGCCTTGACGAAAGCCAACATATCATAAGTCACATGTCAAGTTCTACCCGTCATTGTCCAGGTTAATTTGAACCCACCCGTACATACCTTAGACAAAGGCCAAAATAGTAGTACGACTGTCCCAAACTGTCGCGACCAACCCCGGAACCTCACGGTTTTGTCTCTTTGAATGAACCTGTGGCTACTTCCCAGTAGGTCACCCATCCTAGAATTTCTCTGGCTCAAGCACGCTTAACTATGGAGTGCTTCAAACTCCGGAGTTCCAATTCATCCAAAAGGTGCCTCTGTGTTATAAGAGTAGTATCATTCCATTTATAGTTCAGATCGTGCCCTTTTTCGGAATAGAATTCGATACTCCCCATTGTTCTGTTGTGTCCCCGTGTGCATCCATATCGGTTACATCCCGACCTCGATACTGGATAACATCAAACATCGCACGGGGTAGTTGGTATTTAGCCCTAACTCCACATGGGGTATTACATCCCCCTACTTAGAACAATGGTTCGTCCTCGAACCACAGACTTAATTTTGAAGGACCGGCTCTGATACCATATTTCTCATGACCCGCCCCCAAACACAGATGGTATTGTCCGCTCTGGCCGTGTAACATTTCAGAAAAATAAAATATATTTTTGGAAATTTTTATAATTTAATAACAAATATATTGAATATTTTTATATTGCGGTATAATTAAATACCGATAAATTGGGAAAAATTTGGAAAATTATAGAAATTACTAAAAAGAGGGTGTTCTATGTGATTCATGCAAATTATAAATTTTTATGATTCACTATACACTATTTTAATGCTAATCGCGATTAAATATCGATAATCGCGCATTAAGCTTGTTTTGTGCACATGACATGCACCGTGTTGTATTTTACACTTGTGTTACATTTTATAATCATGGATTCTTTTGGGATTTATGTGTTTGGTTTTAAAAATGAAATGAGAAGAAAAGAAAAGAAAAGAAAATAATATAGAAGTATGGTCAAGAGAGAGAAAGAGAGGGTGGGGGGTCAAACGTTGGTCTTGAGCCATTCACTCTTCACTCATTCACTCATTTTCTCTCCTCTCCCTCTCACATGGCTGCTGCTGCTGCCCTCTCTCCCTCTCCTCTCTACCTCCTCACAAATCCATCAAAAATCCATTAAAATTCCATCTCACTTTCACAAAAAATGTGCACAAGCTCACAAGCTTCACTTTGGACCGAGAAAGCAAGGATTTTGGACGCTAGGGTCAACTCAAGAATTTTCTTCAGTTGCCAAAGGAGATAATTTATCCATCGTTAGTGTAGTTTTCCCATTTGCTTTGCATCCATGTTAACTTAGAACCGATTTAGTGTCGTTTAGTGAGGTTTAGAAATTTCAAGTTAGGGTTTGAGGAAATTCTTGAGTTGTGATGTGTAATTGAGCTTAGTAGAGGCTATACAATCCCTGTTGTGATGATATAGTGGACTGAACCTGGGACTTAAACCCCGGATTACGAACTTAGAAAACCCGATATCGGAGAATTGTGGATTCTGTGAAGGTATAATGAAATCTGCTAACACCCGGGTGAGCTGAAAATTATTTAGCAAACACAGGGGAGTGTGCAGGAAACCTAGGACCCCCACTGAAACCCTAGACCCTAATTCCTCTCGATGGCAGCAAATATATTCGTTCTTGCCACAATTTACGGCCATACCTGGTTCAAATTGGTTCGTATTGGTTCTGTGGCTTTATCTCCAGTAAATTAGACCCCTCTTGTATGCAAAATTGGCTAGTTTGGCCTAGGGTAAAATCTGGAGCTAATTTTCAAGAATTCTGATTTCGTTTATGACTTTTAATGAACTTGGACTTGGTATTTGATATTGTGTTTCCGTCGTGTGGCGTTTGAACGTCCCCGTATAGGATTACTGACCGTGTTTTGCATGCGAGGATATAGGTTTTGAACTAAGAGCGGAACGTGTGCCGTTTTGGTTTCTGACTTGATTTTAATACACATTTGCGATGTGTTATGATATGTTGGTACCCCACGGGGATTTCGAGGCAATGAAGAAGAGGATGGCGGCATCAACATCGGCAAGCAAGAGCAGGTGAGTAGATTATATCTACAGGGGAAGTCGGGTGGATGGCGTATAGCACCCCCGCAGTTCGTAGTACAGTGTATGGTATATTATTGTGAGGTTATGATTATCTTGATAGACATGGGAGTCATGGATAATTTTAGTATCATTGGATGATAGCGTCATTAAACAGTTTAGTCGCGGATCTTAGAATAAGATTTACACCCATACGCGCACACACATGTTTACATTGTTTTACTTATGCGTTTATGGGGATATGTATATATATATACACATATAGGTATGGGACTATGTATATATATACGAATACCTACATATGGATGATGAGGATTGTACAACGTATTTGGAGATGAGTCGATAAGATTGGGCATGGTGCCATGAGATCGGTGATATGATGTGGTTCGTATTAGGAGATACGACATGAGATTTTAGCGGGCCTTTAGGCGTATGTTTTCATACATGCATATATATGCAGATAGTATTAGTTTGTACTAGACTTAGATCAGTACCCCAGTTCATGAGATATGATGATATGGATACGAGATAAATGATGAGATGAATGTGATATTGGACCCGTACCCAGATTGGGATGCCGTACGACGGATTTACGTACGAGCTATATATTGATGATTGATCCGCACCCTTGACTCGAGGATGTCATGTTATTTATCGTATCGTATGTGAGACTATTGAGGCGGGATTACCGACTATTATATTTATATGTATCGACTCAGATTTAGGTGGTTTCCTTACCTTTCAATTAGCCATGTAGTTTACATATAGATGTTAGACTAGACTCGAGTCATACCTATTTCAAAACTAACGAATCGTGAGTATTTTAAAGAAAGGCCAAGGGATTCTACGGATATTTTCAAAACACGCATCTTTTCTAAAAAACACCGTAGCCCTCATTTTTCTAAAACCCACGATTTGTGTTATTTCAAATGGCAAAACTGTATGATATATATATTGATGTATATTCTTCACTGTTGTGTTTAGTATTCATTTTCCGCATATTCTTGAAATTCGCATCGCATTGCATGTTTAAATGTGTTTATTGTTATATTAAACCCATGCTATCAGGACACCAGCACCATTATCGATGTTGCATATGCTCCACGTACACCTGCTTGCCGGCTCATACACTTCATCATTGATAATTGCCATGTCACTACACCGTAGGATTGTTGTATCAGGATATGACTCCTTGCATGACATACTTGCATACATACGTATTTGCACGTATATAGATGACTCTGGCTTGATTTCGGAGATTTGGGAACCGCAATATATATTTTAAAACTGGATACATTTTGTAAGAGCGGTTTTCCCTCGATATATGCACATTACTGTTCAAGGTTGCATGATATACGGATATGCTTACATTCTGTTATATGTCGCATACATCATGCTTTATGATTATACGCATTGAGATATGTTGTTTTCATGATATTTCTGGATTTGAGAACCATGAGTATTTCAAAAGAAAGTATGTACGGTTTTAAAAACCAGGTTTCTCTTTATATGATATTTCAGCAGCCACCATGAGTTTTATCGATTCTGATATATATATACCCCATGTGAGGAGGAGTTGTGGTCCGTGTGCGGGTACATGGTGGGGCCCGGTATGGTACCCCGGGGCAAGAAAAGGATGCTGTGTATACAGACGGTGAGCCTGGCAGAGGGACGACTACCTACGGATGATTGCATTTGGGTTCAACAGATATCCGGAGGATACCGACCAGAGTTGAGAGATGATATGGGCCGATCCGGACTGACGGAGCCCGTAGGCCATCCGGACAGACAGAGCCCGATATATGAGGATTTACGTGCCGATACTGGCCATAGGTTTCATGAAGTTTTTAAGTGTCGATGCTAGACACACAGGTTCCATGATTTTGATGCATCGCGAGGGACACACGTTGATTTATATCCTCATACTTTCATTCATATGCTTTATGATATTTACATGAAAGATGTTTTGTGTCATTGGTTGACCCGTGGACGGGATCCACACACGTTCAGGCATTGATTACATTGTTGGATGATATCCACATACTTATAGACTTCATGATATAGTTGACACTGATTTCATGTTGATTACATTGATCATACCTCATATTTATGATATGTTGCTACCTGATGCACTGGCACGAGAACTTGGTATTAAACTTTGTATAGATGTTTACCCTTGGCACCTTTCCATGCTTCAGACTTTATCATATTGAAGATATATATATTACTGATCGTTTGACCTAGGATTTGAGTCATAAATACGATTTCTGCTCTGTGATGTTTTCTACTCATGAGTTGGCATCTCACCCCCGTTGTGCCACAGTTTCTTGCAGGTTTTGCCGTACAGGTTTCATTGCGGCTTTGCTGGCATACTATTTCCATTCCTGGTGATTTCCTTTGGTAGGTGGGTTCAGTTGCATCGTGACCACCATTGTACTCATTTATTTTCAGTTGTATCTACTAAAATTCCATCAACCAGATTTGTATATTATTTCATACTTAGAAAACCAGTTGTTTATTACTTCGACCTTAGAGTCGCGCATTGTATTATTATGGTTTTCTTGATGTTTTGAGTTTTAATCCTCGTCCTTCGGTGTTGTATATTATATTGCTTGCGTGGTTGTGACCGTCGATTGACGAAGAGCTGGCTCCCGCTTGGGGATGCCCTTATTCATATTATGCATGTTGTACCCCTCTTTGGGCCAGTATTTACAAAGAAAACTCTGCCGAAATTTTCAGAAAAGACCTGGGATTTCAAAACCGCATAATTCGGCTTATGCTATTAAAACCACTTCTTTAAAACCAATTTTCCTTCATTTACTATTTAAAAATGGTTTTAGATTTCTAGACTTTTGGCTTACTTGAATTAAATGGGGTCCTATAGACGACATATGATTCAAGGGTCAGTCACGTACCATTTTGGGCCGTGACAAAGTTGGTATCAGAGCGCTAGGTTAGCCTTGGTTTGAGTCTAAGTTTGACTATGCGAAGCCTAGAGTGTTTGTATATATTGGGAACTTAGGCTTGACCATACGGAACTTAGACTTAGTCGAGGGCGTATTAGACCCGAACTTTCATCGTGTAGCTTGACCTTGGTTGATGGAGTAAGTGACTTCAGTAGACTGGCATACCGTGTATATGTTCCGCGGCATACCTACGATACGCTACTCCGCTTAAGAAACCTTAGAATGCACATTTCCTTGCACAGTATTATATTCATTCCTATGATCTATCCTCATCGATATTGGTTATGATTTTGCTGCCACGATTACACGGGCAGAGAGAGCTACGGCTAGAGCTGCGTCAGCACGAGCTCGTCATGGACGAGAACTGACTAAGGTGTGATTCCAGGGACATACGATTGGATAGAAGCGTCGTTTTTTATGTTTTCGCGCCAGGAGCGTTTGATGGATCACTTTTACGAGATTTCTCGGACGTGCAGATCAGCACTAGAGGATCAGGCTACTGCTAGAGGCTAGCCAGAATGTGATGACCGTCGATGCACCGATTATTTAATGATTGAGGCACTGTTCACCATGCAGACAGGTGAGCCAGTTGTTGCTGCGAACGACGAGATATCGCCCAAGATGTTGGAGCTATTGCAGTAAGAGTTGTACTTAAGATATGATAGAAGGTCATTGGTCACCTGAGGATGAATGGCTAGGACATGTGGTTCATTCGCTTACCCCGATGCGAAGTCATCAGATTGATTGATTCTAGCTAGAGACGACTTCACGCAGGTACGTTGGGAGCCGATAGAGACGATCGAATGTCAGAAGCCCATTTTCCAAGTTTAAAGTATTCAGAGACAAATGCAGGTAATGCTATGGATGCTCTAGAAGAATGAAACCCTAACTCAACATAATGACCATGAGAACGCTTTGAAAACTTAGGGTTTGTTGCAGTTCAGCGGTGCCATTAGTGAGGCTTGGGTTTGCCCTTCTACTGTTGGTCCACATGTGCTATGGCATGTACTGGAATACTATTAAACTGTACCCAAGATGTTGCGCTCTTGGGGGATTATGGAAATTTGATGAATCGATCGAAAGGTTCGACATCATTCGGATATCATGTGATGGAATACATTGCTTGGGATACTCGAGATACGAGTACAGCCGTTGGAGCGCAGTCTATGCAGCCACGAAGAGACGAGTCCGAAGCAGTCGACATTAGAGAAAAGTGCTGTAAGAGGTTCGTACGAGATTTCGATGAGATAACGTTCCACTTCGCTGACATCAGAGATGTGATACGCATGCAGAGACGTTGTATATGTAGGGTTCCTAGGCACACTAATGAGGTCTCACAAGGCATCAACCATGCCAATTTCAAATTTTTCTAGTGCCGAGAAACTCTAAACTAGATCGTTAACTAGAGTTTAAGCGAAACATGCAACTAGTTAACAACTTAACTATGAGTGAACGGAAAATACAACCTTTGTAGATCCAGTCCTCCACCTCCATAGCTCCGCAATGATGTCCCTTCACTGCGATCATCGGATCTCGGACTCTAGTGTTGATTTCATCGGAGAAATGATCGGGCTAGGTCGTCGACTTCGATGCCGAAGATGATCTACGTCGAAGCAACTCAAGATCAAGCTCCAACTTCACCAAGTAATGAAACTTGTGAAGAAAACACCCAATACTACATGGCAAGTGGTAGAGGATGAGGAAATAGGAAGTTGGTTCACTTTGGATTTTGATTTCTCACTTGAAATCATCACTTGGAAATTTTTAGCAAGCTTTTCTTCAACTCATGAAGAAGATGAAGAAGAAGAAAGAAAAAGAATTATTGCAAAAAGAAAATCCAAGTGATAATTATCATAATGCAACCATGGGTGAGTGTTAACTCATGTAGAGAATGAACTAGGGTTTAGCTAAATGGTTAGGGTTAAGGAATAAAACAAAATGGTCAAAGCTTTTTCTAAGCTTCATGAAGCTTCAACAAAATCCAAACAAAGCCACCATTTTATTTCAAGCCAAAATGAAAAGATAAATAAATGAATAAATAAATAATTCAAATGAAACCCTAACTATTTACTAAACAAGGTTTAAACTAAACATACACCCAAACTTGCAAGTATCATTAAACATGATACAATCTTGTGCATAAAAAATATTTCACATATACAATGTGCACAATCAAGTGAGAAAAACATATTAAGTGAACCAATACTAGTTAATGCAAAGTAATATATCAAATTTATAATTATGAATTAAATCATTAAATCAACACTTGATTTAACGATCCGGTCATATCGCATATGATCGACTAATATCCAATGTATCGACTTATCGAATCAACCCTTGATTCGATAACTAGGTTATATCGCATACAACCAATCGATACATTCATCGCGAGAATAGAATACGGTATCACATACACGCAGTATTCTCGGTCCCGCACATATCTCATATGCCCTCCTATTTCGTTTCGCTTGAGCCAGGAAACCTCTGTGTAGGACTCTAAAGACTCGTCAATACGCCGGCAGCAGGTGATGATCATATCAAACACCCACAAGCCGCAAGCGGTCTGCTAAACGTAACGGCCACCCGGGTATTGAGCGATCAGAAGATCGACGAGCAAGCCCGCTCACACTCCTGTGAAACCAACCGGTAACACTTACCGTACAGTCCGGTCTGTTCGTCTGATATGTCGCATATCTCACCTAGGGGTGGTAAACGTCAGACCCCAGTAGCTCGATAAGTCGTGTCGATATGAGGTCTATAACAGTTCGAGAAACTACTGGTAACACTTACCAGTAAATCTCAGCAACCCTGGCCAGGGATTTCCGGTTATAGCCAATCGAACACAGCGCAACATCAACTCCCTATACTGGGAGAGACGAATCCCCTCCTATCGCTCATTGCCTCCATGTGATTCGGGACTGTACCTAAAAACCACCTTTTTGCACGCCCTTTTGGACACGGTAAGGTGGAAATCAAAGCACAGTGGGAATCACACAAGACTCTATGACGATCTCGGGTCTACAGACTAACCTGTACCAGTGTCACCAGAGAACTGCCATCTGACGTAAGGTATAATACCATCTGGGAGTTCTCGGCGAGTCCGTCCAGTGTACCCAGTCTCCATTGAGCACCCGTATATCATATCTGAAGTCAAACACCAATGGATATGGGATCATCCATCATCCATCTGTATGGGTCGAGAAGGTATACGCTAGTCTACTCTTGTATATCGATGCCCCGTCTCGATACACCCATGACTAGGGTCCTTGAAGGATGTACTTATGGACTACCATATCCCCACTAGTATGATCTGCATCATAGTCCAGGTAGTCAAGTACACATCCTAAGGGCTTCACCTGTTAGTTATATGTATGCCCTAGAGGCCATTACTGTACATTGGATGTATATTGTAGTGGATGCTGGGACATATATAGGTAGGATTTTCTTGCTCGATATGATAGTACGCTATCTGTTTGCTCTTTATCTTAACATGTATACTTTCTGTCTCTCTGATTACATGTTGATAAAGCCCTTAGGATGTGTACACGACTTCCAGGACTATGACGCAGATCATACTAGTGGGGCCTGGGTATTCCATGAGTACATCCTTCAATGTTCCTAGTCGTGGGAATATCGAGACGGGGCATCGATATTCCAGAGTAGACTAGCGTATATCTTCTCGACCCATGTGATGGGCGATGGATGATCCCATATCTATTGGTGTTTGATATCAGAGATGGTATGCGGGTGCTCAGTGGAGACTGGGTACACTGAACGGACTCGCCGAGAACTCCCAGATGGTATTATACCTCACGTCAGATGGCAGTTCTCTGGTGACACTGGTGCAGCTTCGTCTGTTGACCCGAGATCGCCATAGAGTCTTGTGTGTCTCCCACTGTGCTTTGATTTCCACCCTACCACGGCTCTACTGAGTCGTGCAAACAGGTGGTTTTTGGGTACAGTCCCGATTCACATGAAGGCAATGAGCGATAGGAGTGGATTCGTCTCTCCCGGTATCGGGGGTTGATGTTGCGCTATGCACGACTGGCCATAACAGGAAATCCCTGGCCAGGGTTGCAGTGATTTACTGGTAAGAGTTGTCAGTAGTTTCACGATTGTTATGGAACTCATGTCGGCATGACTTATCGAGCTATTGGGGTCTAACGTTTACCACCCCTAGGCGAGATATGCGACATATCAGACGAACAGAACGGACTGTACGGTAAGTGTTACTGGTTGGATTCACAGGAGTATGAGCGGGCTTGCTCGTCAATCTTCTGATCGCTCAATACCCGGGTGGACGTTACGTTTAGGAGACCGCTTGCGGCTTTTGGGTGTTTGATATGATCATCACCTGCTGCCGGCGTATTGACGAGTCTTTAGAGTCCTACACAGAGGTTTCCTGGCTCAAGCGAAACGAAATAGGAGCGCATATGAGATATGTGCGGGACCGAGAATAATGCGTGTATGTGATACCATATTCTATTCTCGCGATAAATGTATCGAATGGTTGTATGCGATATAACCTAGTTATCGAATCGACGATTGATTCGATAAGTCAATACATTGGATATTAGTCGGTCATATACGATATGACCGGATCGTTAAATCAAGTGTTGATTTAATAATTTAATGTATAATTATATATTTGATATATTACTTTGCATTAACTAGTATTTGTTCACTTAAAATGGATTTTCTCACTTGAAATGCACAAGTTGTATATGTGATATATTTTTGTGCACTTGTTTGTATCATGTTTGATGATACATGCAAGTTTGGGTTTGTGTAAGACTTAAACCATGTTTAGTGAATGGTTAGGGTTTCATTTCTCTTGATTATTTATTTTATTTATTTATTCTTTATTTGGAAAGAAAATGAAATGGTTGCTTCTTTTGTTCTTTTCTTTGAAGCTTCAAGAAGCTTTGACCATTCTTGTTCTTTTCCTAAACCTAACCATTCACCTAACCCTAGTTAATTCTCTACACTAAACCATGGTTGCAAATATGATAAGTATCATTTTATTTTCTATTTTCTATATACTTATCATATTTTCTTCTTCTTCTTCTTCTTCTTCAAGATGAAGAAAAAGCTTGCTACCAACAATGGTGCCTTAAGAAAAAGTGTGAGAAAGCCAATTCTAAAGTGAACCCACTTCCTATTTCTTCATCCTCTACCACTTCCCATATAGTATAGGGTGTTTTCTTCACAAGTTTCATGACTTGGTGAAGTTGGAGCTTGATCTTGAGTTGCCTCGACGTAGATCATCTTCGGCATTGAAGTTGACGACCTAGCCTGCCCATTTCTCCGATGAAGCCGACGGTAGAGTCCGGAATCTGATGATCGCAGCGAGGGGACATCTTCACGGAGCTTAGGAAGTGGAGGACCAGATCTACAAAGGTTCTAGTCACTTTCCTTTAGCGATAAAATTGTTTACTTGCTTGCATTGCCATATCATCTAGTTAACGATCCGTATTGGGGTTTGTAGGCACATGAAAAAAATTAGAATTGGGCATGTTTGATCTGTTGTGAGACCTCATTAGTGTGCCTAGGAACCCTACAGTGGTATCAGAGCCTAGCTAGAGCCTTAGGCGATGCGTAGACGGAGTTAGAAGTCCGATCGAACCGAAACCCTAATCCAAATTTGCTCTCTGTACATTTTTTGAAATCGGAGATTTTTGTGAATTAAAAATTCCCAGAAAATAGAGCAGGAAATTCTAAGAATTACTGTAGAAAACGAACCCCTAACTCCACTAGATCGCCGCGGAACCGCGGCCTTACCATGCTATTTGCGGCGGTTCCGCGGCCGTATGTACTGGTTAGGGTCTAAATTTTATACAGTATGCCCGTATCTGTTTCCTCTGTTCTCTGGGAAGTTTTAATCTGCACTCAAGAGTTGAGTTTTCTGGGTTGTATTGGGGACTCGGTGTTTCGATCGGATTGTCTAATTTTGTCTATGTGCTTTTCCGGATAATTTTAGAATATGCTAAAAAGTTCGACCGGATATAAATACCCACTTTTTCCCCTGCCGGAAAATTTCCAATTGTTGGATATTTCCGTAGTTTAATGACGTTCTAAGTAGTGCAAGTAACGCGATGGTCTCTTTAGAAGACAACAAAGCTTAACTCGATTATGTGACCGTCTTGAATTGCCCTTTGAACCTTAGGGTTTGGGGCAGTACGGCGTGCCACATGTGAGGCGTTGGCTTGACCCTTCTACGGTGGACCGTTGGTACTGAGGCACGAAGTGAATGTTTTTAAACTTATTTCTTGTGTTGAGCTATTTCGGGAAAACTTGGTTGTTCGATTGTTCGATCGGAAAGTTTAACATTTTCTATTTATCCGGAAAGTGATACAATATTTGGAATCCACAAGTAGTTATGAGATAACTGAATGAATGTTATAAACATAGCACTTTAGTCTCACTTGATCGGTTGCCACGTAATTTTGATATGATCAAAAGTCCGTCGCAATCACGTAGTGTACGCGGATACTCGCCGGGTAAACTTAATAGACGCCTCACTCCATAGCCCCGACTAAGTGACTGTAAGAGAACCCCGTCGCCGAAAGCATCCGTTCGGGTGCTCGCGGCAGCGGTGTTCCGCCTTGGTGCACTTCATCGACGGCGTCGGGGGTGCGGCCGCCTACTAAAGTTTGCGACGAGCATTCGATCAGAATGTCGGGAATCCTGTTGAATTGCCCGACTTGATATTGAAAAGTGTTTTCGATAATGAGACTAAAATGCGGGGTTTATAATTGTTAGGCATGCGATGTCTAAGGAATTCATTTGATTAGGCATGCGATGTCTATGCAGGTTGCGGATTCCAACTGTTGTAGTTTTACACTTTCTTTTCTATGACCGTAAGTGTAATATATAATATCGCCGGTTTCGTTGCTATATGTCAACGACAATTGGGATGCGCATATTTACTTTTGTTGATGACATGTGATGTTATGTGTTGCTGGATATGTTATATTGGATCGTCGTGTTTGAATAGCCGGGTTTTTTTTATGTGAGATGAGTGTTTTTCATTTTCATTCATGTAAAAACTTGTTTGTAATATTCTTTTATTGGGGCACTTCCAGGTTGCGGAAGATGTCACCGTTGATGTATATTATTTACTTTTCCGCACTAGGATAGACCTAAGGAGGGGAGCACAAGTAACCGGGTTCTAGGGTCCAGTGGAAGGCCATCTCGAGGAGTCGAGTTCGGGTCTCCTAACCCTAGAATTGGTAGGGTTGCTTGCCGCTCTCGTAGGGGTCTAGGGGTATGGGATTGGCTATTCATCACGACCGTGGAATCCGTGTTTTATACTGGCTCGTATTGAAAACACAGACGTCCTAGTATATCCAATATTTCATATGATATTTTTCTGCTGCGTTATCTGTAATGTGATCATGTGATGTATTCAGATAGATATTATATATAGTATATATGATATATTATATAGACGTTGCTTATGTTTTTCACCCGCGCTAGCCCTGCCTCGCTCTGGCGTTAGTTACTTAACCTAACGGTGCAGACGGGACATCGAGCCGAATGCGGATGGCATAAGCGTACGTTATATTTATCTGTGATGTTTAGGTGGACTTAAATGATGGGATATTCATTAATGAGATTAATGAAAGAAAATAAACCTAAAAGATGTTGTGGAATCGAATTTCTAAATAAAACAGGTAGCTACAGTTCTTTCTTTGCATCGCGGTGTTTGATTGTAAAGATTTCGGATTGTGTAGTATGAAATTGTAAAGAAATCACAACCAAAAATATTTGACCGCAATCAATAACGGTGTCGATTGTAGATTGTTAGGGAGTGCGGATCGTCCACAGGGACAGTGTAATAGTTCGTCTTTTGAATTAGATGAATCCAAAGTTTAAAGAAAAGAAAAAAAAACAATTCAGGATTTGTAATTGCAATTCAAGAAAGAGAAAATCTAGATCTAAGAAAGCATTAAAAAGATAGAATCAAGAATTGATAGTTTGTTGATTTTTCCAAACCAAATATCAAGAATAGAAATGAGGCTCGTAAGAATCGATCGGATCTATAGATGTGATGTAATATTACAATTACGTATTCTTATCCTTCGATGAATTGATACTAGATCGATGATGATCGATTGAGAATTGGGGATTTCTTATGAAACTAGGGTTTCATCTTATCCCTTATTCTTTCATCGATATCATTCACATTCTAGCCTCTAGTAATTTCAAGAAACGATCGTAGATCCCTAATTTCGAGCGATCACAATCAAGAAAGCATCGCTATGAAACTAGGTCATCGATTCTTGAACTTGCTAGGGTTTACAAAACTCGTAGGACTCAAGAATCGTATTAAGATTTGTTACATCATCATTCTATTGATCGTCTCGACTCCTTTACGAGCGGAGTTTTACTCAAACATCATCACAAGAACTACAATCATAAATTGAGATCGAATCATGATGCAAGAATTTAAAGGAAGCAAGATTCAAGAATTTCACCTTTTATTTATATCAAAAATTTCATTCATTCGCTCAAGAACTACAAGAGGAAGAACTCGATTGTCGATTTGGCTTCGCTCGGCTCCTTGAGTCGCGGATCGGCTTTGATCACTTGCCCGGTTGGAGATCGGCTCGGCTCCTAAAAGGTTGAAGGCTTGTTGCTTGATTGGTACTCAAGATCTTGAATTTGGATTGGAGTTAGGGTTAGGGTTTCGTACAAGTCTTGTCACTATACTTATAGAAGAAGATGATGTAAGAGGGAACTAACTAAGATTGATTACCTAAAAATTGATTTTTTTTTCAACCCTTAGATCTAGGTTCCTATTTATAGCCATCAAAACCCTAGATCTAGGATTTCAAATTCTAAGTTTCCCTCCAAAAGTTTGTTGAGGAAATTTGAATTTCCCTCCAAAAGTTAGTTAGAAGAGAAGCTTCTAGATGTGATTAGTTAGGAGGGAGCTTCTAGAAAAGATTAGTTAGGAGCTTGATTAGGATTAGCCTTGCTTAATGATCTTCGCTGATCTGGCAGTAGCTTCGAGGTCCTTCTGGAAATTGACATATCAGAGAGGAATGTGGGACCAGAGCTGAGAATTCTGCAGTGAAAATTCCTTGCTGACGTGTCCAAACCGCCGCGGAACCGCGGCGCAAGCCGGCTTCTGCCGCGGTTCCGCGGCTCTTTTGAGGGATTAGAGCTTGGTCTCTCTGGTAAATGTTGGTCTTGAGTTGTGGGCTTTTCTTTGATATGTTGAATTGTATTTCTCCCTTTATATTGCTACCAGATCTGAAATTATTGAGTTGGCGTAATGTTTGATCAGCTAAATAACAATTTTGGCCTGTCTCCTGGATTTTCCTGCACAAATCTCGAAATAAGTGTTGCGCAAATACAGAATTGATGCGATGCCATGAAATGCGGTCAATTTCCCTTAAAGTGCCGGTTTAAAAGTCTAATACATGAAATCTGATATTTTACGACTGATTTGCTAATATGTAAAATATGAATACCGAACACTTCTAAATGAGTGCAAAAGATAAGGAAATTGTCGTGTTAAAAACACATTATTTTCGACTGATCAAATACCCACAAACTTAATTTCGATCGTCTCGAGCGAATGTTTTATTAAAAAGAGAAGGAGAAAATAAAGAAAGAAAAAAACTAACTAGCACACTTTCATAAGCAATACGATTGCACTGAGCACGTGCAACAAGC
Organism: Agapanthus africanus; assembly: GCA_030015575.1. Lineage (NCBI taxonomy): Eukaryota > Viridiplantae > Streptophyta > Magnoliopsida > Asparagales > Amaryllidaceae > Agapanthus > Agapanthus africanus. The sequence goes on from CM057338.1 coordinate 667,435,975, forward strand.
CTTTAAACCTCTAGGTGTCCCTAGTAGGAGGAGTGTTGTCTCCTGAGGGTTTTCAGCGGATTGCACCCACAAAATCGAATAATAAAAGAAAGATCATGAATATTACATTTAAAGAAAAGAATTGTAAAAGAAAAGCCTTGAAAATTAGGGTTTCCAACTAAGCTAGCTTTTCGGTTGTCATGAGCCCTATCTTAATAGTCATGACAAGATGTTAGAAATCACGTCCACCTTCAATAAAACATCGTCTTATTCTTCATTCCTATCTTTCTTCCAAACATCGATCATATAACCCTGCGTGTGTGTAAAGGACATCCCTACACCCGGAGAATTCAATTAAAACTATCATACTCTTGTCCGTCAGCCTCAGTACTTTTTAATTAATGAATATTTATATGAATTTGCTCACACACTTTCGTGCGACCGTTAATACTTCTTGAGGTACTAACCGACCGATTACTCATGTGCTTGCTTATTTGGTGTATTTTCCTTGTCTTGCACCACCTCAGGCATAGCAGTGACTCCCAGACCAATTGACCTTAGGGCACTAGGTGAAGAAGCACCCTCGCTATATATTTTTTTATTGCCCTTGGACATAACAAAACCAGTGTCCATTTTTCTCACCACTTTATATATATATTTTTTTATTCACTTTTTCTTTTTATTTCCTTCATACATCGGCTTTAAGACAAGAGCATTTCAAGGTATCCTCTACTATCCCGGGCTTTAAGACGTGTGTAAGTGCGAATAGCAGGGTATCAACGTTCAAAATGTTTGGCTTCCAGAATAGAAACTATTTTTCAGACTTATTTTTATCCTCAGATTAGTGAAGTCCTTCATCTTACTAACCCTTAGGACAACGACTCATAACTACTTATTACTAGTTCGTATAAGAAAACTTCTAATTTTCTTAGTTTTCTTAAATTTTTCTAATCTCATGGATGTAATTGTTCACTATCTAATCTTTTATTATCTTATTTATGTACAAAAAATGTTTTTATCTTTTTGAAAATTTTTAAATTTTTATAGATTTTGAAAAAATGTTTTGTGCTTATGCAAATGATATGCAAATGATGCGAAAATAAGCACAAACCTCCCCCAAATTTGTTTTCAACAGTGTCCTCACTGTTGCCAACCGCTATATCTACAAAACCTGTAAGCCTGGGAGGAATTTATTAGTGGGGGCAAAATATATAAGTGAAGACCCTCCCCCAAACTTATTTTTGGCTCATCACTTTGTAAAAATTTTCTTTTCAAGAGCCAGAAAAATTGCCCCCCCAAACTTGAGTTATGCAATGTTAAGCTTTGAAAATCACAAGAGGGGGTCAAAAATCAGTGATCGATACCAAGCTTTGCGAAGACCGAACGTCAACACCAACCATTCGAAATTTTTATCAATGCAGTGCTCGGGTTGGTGGAAGAAGAAGTGGGGAAAGGTTAAGTGGTGGAATAGAAAGTGTGTGCGTCTCATTTTGGAGAGATGATGCAGTGAATGTAATGGATTACTTGCATTCTTTTTACAATTCAGAAGAAGGGGTGGAGGTTCAATTTCATTGATTGGGAGATGATTCATCTCAACACCCGTGTCATTTAAAAATGCAAGTTCATCAGCGAAGATCTCCTCAAAAGTTCCATCTATACCCCGATGAATAATGTCATCACAAAGTGCGGGGTGATCTTCAGACTCTAAGAACAGTTCATAATCAGTGTTAATTGTTGACCCGGACATATCGGTGGAAGAGTCCGTATATGTATGATACATAGCTAGGTCAAACAATAACGTATGAAAAGAGTCAAGATCGATATCAGGAGGATCATCAAATTCGCTGCTGTCGACATCCATTAAGTCGACAGAACAGACTTGAGCAGTAGGTTCGGAGGGTATACTTCCCAACTTGTAAATGTTCAGCTCTATTGACCTATTCCCGAAAGATAGGGTCATAGAACCATTACGACAGTTGATTATTGCATTGGAAGTGGCCAAAAAGGGGCGACCTAAAATCACCGGAATTTGATTCCGTGGGTTCGCTACAGGCTGTGTATCAATTACAATAAAGTCCACAGGGAATATGAATTCCCCGATTTTTATTAACACATCCTCCAGTTCACCCCTAGGTTTGGTGATTGATCGGTCAGCCATCTGGAGAGTTATGCTCGAGGGCTTTAACACTCCGATACCTAGTTGCTCATATACCGAGTAAGGAAGCAAGTTAACACTAGCGCCATGGTCAAGTAACGCACGGTTGATGTGTTTCTCCCTAATAGAAATGGAAATAGTAGGACAATCAGGGTCCTTACGTTTCCGTGGTAATTGTTGGGGAAAAGCTGTGTCTACAGTACTTGACATGAAGAATTTTTTAGGCACTTGAGTCTTCCTTTTCCTAGTGCATAAGTTCTTAAGAGTTTTTGCATAGGACGGAACTTGTTGACTAGCATCTAGGAGAGGGATGTTGATGTTAACTTCCTTAAACATGTTCATGATCTTCTCCATATGTGGACTTGGTGTGTTAGCCCTTAACCGATTAGGATAAGGTGCTTTAGCAATAAGCGCTGGGTCCATCATAGGAGAAGGAAGTGTTTGTAGACCCGATCCCAAAATAGAAGTGGGGATCGTCCGTGGAGGGGTAAAAGAGGTGGGCTGAAGTGGCGAGCCTTTTGGGAAACGAAGAATAGGCTCGGAAGAAGATGGTGGGGTAGAAGAACTGGGGTTAGAACTAGAAGTGTGTGTTGAAGGAAAGGTCTCAGCCGGGGTGTTATTGATTGATTTTTCTGTTTCATCAAACTCTTCCCCAACATGAGTGTCAAGCACTCTTCCAGATCTCAACGTGATTGCATCCACATGATGTGAATAGCCAGGATTGGGTAAAGGTTGAGCTGGAAGTTTCCCTTTCTCTCTTGCACTCATTTCAGCTTTTAAACGTGCAATTTCTTCTTCCATCGATTTAATACTCTCGCTTTGGGACGCAGAGTTTTTCTTTATATAATCGACAGAAGTTTTTATTTCAGCTGATACTTGCATGAGATTTGTTAAGACCAAATTCATGCATTGTGCAAATGAATAGGATTCATCCGTCCCGGTCAACTGCAAAGGACTAAATGGTGCAGGTGTGTTGACCGGATTTTGAAAGTTTTGTGCTTGAAAGGGGTGCTGACTCAATTGAAGTGGTGCCTGCTGTTGTGGTGGAGGGACCCTTTGGAAATTGTTTTGGTTTGGAACCGTGTTTTGAAATTGTGATTGGTTCCAAGCAACGTTAGGGTGATTCCTCCAACCCTGATCATATGTGGAGGAAGATGGATCGTTTCTAGGTCTTTGAAATGCGGCATTGGTATGCTCATGACCTTGAAATGGACATTCTTCCGTCAAGTGAGACGGATCAGAACAACAGCCACATACAGTTTTGGAGAGTGATATTTGACTTAGGGCGGCTAAAAATTTGTTTTCCATAGTTTCAAGTTTCTTTTGCATAGCCGAAATGTCAGCTCTAACTCCTATGGAAATATCATTGCCTTCCCTAGACGATTGACTCACACCCTCCTACTGTAAATATTTTTCAGCGAAATCTTCTAGAAAATTCCAGGCTTCTCCATCATCTTTAGTCATGAAGTTGCCTTGACACATGGATTCAAGGGTCTGTCTTGTGTAAGGAGTAATGCCCTCATAAATGATTCGGCACAATTCCCATCTCGGGATGCCGTGATGTGGACATTGGACTAACAAATCCTTGAAGCGTTCAAGACATTTTGAAAATGTTTCATTTGGATGCTGGGTGAATTGATAGATTTCGCTACGGACTCGAGCTGTCTTTTGGTGTGGGTAGAATTTCTTAAGGAATGCTTTGACGAATTCGTCCCAATTTGAAATGGAATGTGCGGTAGTGTTATATAGCCACTTCTCGGCTAAATCGCACAAAGTGAATGGGAGAAGACGTAGACGGAAAGCATCCACAGAAAGCTGTGAAGTACCTATCATTGCGCATACATTTTCAAATTTCATGATAAACACGTATGCGTCTTCAAACTCGAGACCGTGAAATTTTGGTAGAAGGTTGATGTATTGGGGTTTTATTTGAAAATTTTCCCCGTTGGCTGGTGGAATGGATAGACAGGTGGAAAGTGGGCCTCGTGTAGGATAGCACTTCTTTTGGAGAGAGATACGAGGTGGATTCTGCGCACCAACGGACGGCGGCAGAGTAGTGGAAAAGAAGTTCGATGGAGGTGGATCTATCGATGTGGGTGTGGTGGTAGGTAAAGAAAAGGTAAGTGTAGAAATACCGACTTTAGGGTCGATCGGGGGACGCGGACTAAACAGGCACTAGAATCCCGTTGTCCAGCCTATCTTGTACTAAAAAGGGTTAGTACAAGTGGCAGCGTGAATTTATAATTAAGGGAAATGATATGAATGCGGTGTTTGTTTTGAAAATTGATACGGATTTTGAAAATATGATGCAACACAACAAATGCAACACACAAACCCTAGAATCTATTGGTCACCTAGGTCCGGCTCTAGACCGCTCCTAACTGCTAAAAGACAAGTCGCAGGATCAATCCTCCACTGCCTCTTTGTCCCCCTGTGGCCGGATAAGTGCCAGGTAAGTGGGAAGGTACTCCACTATGTAAGTAGTGGGCCTAATTAAAAACCACTAGCCTTAGACACACTCGCCTTAGACACCACAAGAAAACGCGGATAAGCAATGAATTAACCACGGCCTTCTCTTGTCCTAATTGAGCGCGACGGTCCTTAGAGTCAACTCTAGATATTTTTTAATTAATAAGGGTAAATGCGGATGCAAGTTTGTGATTTTCGGGGCTTAGGAAGGGTAATGAACTCCCCACCTAATCTGGATTTGGTCATGCCCCTTAATTCCCGTATTAATATGCAAACAACCAAAAATCAAAAACACGCACAAATTTTATTTTGCTTTTGCGGCGCAGCGATTATTTGCAAAGAAACCTGCACAAAATGTTCGTTGGAGCTAAAAAGAGGAGAGAGGAGAAAGTAAGGAGTTACCTGAAGAAGTTTGGTGCAGCAACTCCTTGAGGAGACCGCGGTTCCGCCGCAGATGGTAGGTCAAGACCGCGGAAACGCGGCTGTTTGAAGGGAACACTGCACAAAATTTTAACATAGAGTTTCTGTAGACTCCCTCAGCTCTCTGGTGTTTTCACAAAAATTTTATCCAGCTCCAATGATTCCAGATTTCCTCGCAATCAAATGACAACACACGTATTAGTGTTTGCACGAATTTAGATCTAAAAATTATAATGGAATAAATTTTTTAACTCAAATTTCAAAATACGAACAATTAGCGCACTATCCCCGGCAACGGCGCTATTTGATTGTAAAGATTTCGGATTGTGTAGTATGAAATTGTAAAGAAATCACAACTAAAAATATTTGACCAAAATCAATAACGGTGTCGATTGTAGATTGTTAGCGAGTGCGGATCGTCCACAGGGACAGTGTAATAGTTCGTCTTTTGAATTAGATGAGTCGAAAGTTTAAAGAAAAGAAAACAAAACAATTCAGGAATTGTAATTGCAATTCAAGAAAGAGAAAATCTAGATCTAAGAAAGCATTAAAAAGATAGAATCAAGAATTGATAGTTTGTTGATTTTTCCAAACCAAATATCAAGAATCGAAATGAGGCTCGTAGGAATCGATCGGATCTATAGATGTGATGTAATCTTACAATTACGTATTCTTATCCTTCGATGAATTGATACTAGATCGATGATGATCGATCGAGAATTGGGGATTTCTTATGAAACTAGGGTTTCATCTTATCCCTTGTTCTTTCGTCGATATCATTCACATTCTAGCCTCTAGTAATTTCAAGAAACGATCGTAGATCCCTAATTAAAGCGATCACAATCAAGAAAGCATCGCTACGAAACTAGGTCATCGATTCTTGAACTTGCTAGGGTTTACAAAACTCGTAGGACTCAAGAATCGTATTAAGATTTGTTACATCATCATTCTATTGATCGTCTCGACTCCTTTACGAGCGGAGTTTTACTCAAACATCATCACAAGAACTACAATCATAAATTGAGATCGAATCATGATGCAAGAATTTAAAGAAAGCAAGATTCAAGAATTTCACCTTTTATTTATATCAACAATTTCATTCATTCGCTCAAGAACTATAAGAGGAAGAACTCGATTGTCGATTTGGCTTCGCTCGGCTCCTTGAGTCGCGGATCGGCTTTGATCACTTGCCCGGTTGGAGATCGGCTCGGCTCCTAAAAGGTTGAAGGCTTGTTGCTTGATTGGTACTCAAGATCTTGAATTTGGATTGGAATTAGGGTTAGGGTTTCGCACAAGTCTTGTCACTAGACTTACAGAAGAAGATGATGTAAGAGGGAACTAACTAAGATTGATTACCTAAAAATCGATTTTTTTTTCAACCCTTAGATCTAGGTTCCTATTTATAGCCATCAAAACCCTAGATCTAGGATTTCAAATTCTAAGTTTCCCTCCAAAAGTTTGTTGAGGAAATTTGAATTTTCCTCCAAAAGTTAGTTAGAGGAGATGCTTCTAGATGTGATTAGTTAGGAGGGAGCTTCTAGAAAAGATTAGTTAGGAGCTTGATTAGGATTAGCCTTACTTAATGATCTTTGCTGATCTGGCAGTAGCTTCGAGGTCCTTCTGGAAATTGACATATCAGAGAGGAATGCGGGACCAGAGCTGAGAATTCTACAGTGAAAATTCCTTACTGACGTGTCCAAACCGCCGCGGAACCGTGGCGCAAGCCGGCTTCTGCCGCGGTTCCGCGGCTCTTTTGAGGGATTAGGGCTTGGTCTCTCTGGTAAATGTTGGTCTTGAGTTGTGGGCTTTTCTTTGATATGTTGAATTGTATTTCTCCCTTTATATTGCTACCACATCTAAAATCATTGAGTTGGCGTAATGCTTGATCAGCTAAATAACAATTTTGGCCTGTCTCCTGGATTTTCCTGCACAAATCTTGAAACAAGTGTTGCGCAAATACAGAATTGATGCGATGCTATGAAATGCGGTCAATTTCCCTTAAAGTGCCGGTTTAAAAGTCTAATACATGAAATCTGATATTTTACGACTGATTTGCTAATATGTGAAATATGAATACCGAACACTTCTAAATGAGTGCAAAAGATAAGGAAATTGTCGTGTTAAAAATACATTATATCCTGCACCTTATTCGATGAGGAAAGGACCGAGATCCCTTCACCGGGAGTGACTCCTTTAGCAATAACTGGCAGATGCTACACACTCGGTTTGTCTTTTGATTGCTTCTATAGTTTCTGCTTTGCACAGTGATAAATATGATATATCCCGCACCTCATTCGGCGAGGAAAGGGCGGACGATCCCTTCACCGGGAGTGACCTCTTTAGCAAAACTAGAAAAGCCTCAAAAACATTCCATTTAAAAACCATTTGATTCCGCAACGAGATCAAGTTCAGAGCGTTAAAGGTTTTCATAAAAATCATTCGCAACCCTCCGTCATTTTAGGAAGTAGAGTACTTAGTATTCGTGCTGTGTTTGTTGGCCTTAGTTAACTCACAGTGTACGGTAGCTAAGTGATGTCTTCCTACACCGCTTATGATGCGATTAGTTAGGACAGTCGCGTAACTTTGTTGACCTTAGTTAAGGGTCATGTGGGTGGGTCTAATTAATCATGAAATGACGGGTAGAACTTGACTAGTACTTATGATTTGTTGACAATAGTTAAGGTCATAAGTACTAAGGGTAAAAATCTCTATCGGGAGTTTCAAGTGTTGAAATTTGCAATGAGATTGCATACCTTTATGTGATAGTTGGATCCCGATACCCACTGTGAGTAATTGTTACTCCTGGGAGAGTTTTGCACTTTGCAATTAGCCGATCAAGTAGGTGTCTAGAAAGGTGTCAATGGGGTTACGCCTCTGGGAAAACTAGGTTTACTGTAATTAGGTCCGTGCGAAAGCACGGGGAACCTCCCTCAAAGTACCGACACTGGCCTGGCTGAAAGATTGGCGAACTTGTAGAGTGTAATTAATCCCGGCTAGTCTTTCCTTTTAGGGTTTGAAGGAAGATTTGATAAAAACAGTAGGAGCCATCCTGATTAGATAAAATATATAACCAATCTAATCTTGCAAGAGCGCATGCAGAGTGTTTTCTTCTCTCTCTCTCCAGGTAGCGATCATATCACGCCTTAATCAATATAATAATATGGATGTATTGACCGAACCCGCTTGTTATATTGAGCTGGGGAACGTTGGTTCCGCTACAACTTATAATTGTTATAAGACCGAGCAGGAAATAGGGAAATACCAGAATTCCTATGCCGCCCAAACGAAGAAAGTGCATATGATGCATCTCCTTCGGGTGTGTTCATTACAAAGAACTGTTTCTCAGTATCCTCTGAATACTGGGTATTTGATACTGGATCAGGATCCCAGATATGTAATCTGTTACATAGGGCTACAAAAAGGTAGAAAACTGAGAACGGGTGATAAGTTTCATGAGACAGAAAACGGGCCAAGAGTTGCAGCCAAGTCTGTTGGTCACTGTCACCCTGTATTACCAATACATTGATTCTGAACAAATACTATTAGATACCAAACCTGATATACAAAATCATATCAGTCTCTTTATTAGTAAAGAAATGATAAAATTCTGTATTGCTGGATAATGTTTTGAACATTTCTTATATGAAAAGTTGATCGGTTCAGGCACGTTATCTAAAAGCATTGATGTTCTAAATCAAACTATAGTTCCTAGTATACAGAACACACACAAGAGGAAGAGTTCAGAAATGAACGAATCCTTCTTGAGGCATTGTAGACTAGGTCATATCAATGCGACCCAACTGGCTGAAGTTACATTTTAGATGCATATTTAAATCAGTTTGAATTTACATCTTGTGAAACTTGCCAGTCATGTCACAAAGATTACATGACCATAGCTCGGTTTATCAGAAACAGAGAAAGAGTTAGTAAACTCTTGGGACTGATATATGATGATGTATGTAAACTCCCCTGTCTACACATGCCACGACCGGTTCTTTGTACTTCATTATATTCTCTTATAATCTCTCAAGATTCAGACATATGTTCCTGTTGAAACATAAGTCCGAAGATTTTGAGATATTCACATAATATAAGTTGGAAGTAGAGAACCAAAATCCGGGTATAAGTATTATGTACTAAAATAAGATCAGGGAGGAGAATACTTGTGCATAGAATTCCTGGATTATTCTAAAGGAGAATAAGATTCTCTCTCCGTATTACTCCTCTGAATACACCACAGCACAACGGTGTATCAGGGCGGAGCAATTGCACCGTATTAGATATGGTGTGCTCTATGATGAGTACTACTGAGTTGCCTATTTCCTTTTGGGGTTGTGCACTTGAGAAAATGCATACCTATTGAATTAGATTCGAATCAAATCAGTGCCTACCACTGTACATAAGATATGGTATGGGAAGAGCATATCTCTTAAGTAAGTTATGATTTGGGAATGTCCGGCCTATGTCAAAAGCAAAAATCCGGACAAGATCGAGGCAAGGTCAGTTCTGTAGAATTGGAAAGGTTCCAGCTATACAAAAATGCAACTGATGATTTGAAATAACCGAAGGATTCAATAGTTCCCGAAGAACCTCAGCCTCTCCGCCGATCTGGTAGGGTTCCTCATCCGCCTGAGAGATACCTCGGTTTCTCGATGACAGTGGGAGCGAGGATTGCATCATGAGATGATGACCCAACTAGATTCGAGCAGGTCATCAAGGGTAGGGACTCTGTAAGAATGGCTGGATGCTTAGCGATCTGAGATGGAATCTATATACACCAACAAAGTATGGACTTTGGTTGCGATATCTGAAGGGTTAAATCCCTATCAGGAGCAAGTATATCTTGAGAAGATTACTTGGTGTAGATGGAAAAGTTGAGACTTTCAAAGCTAGACTTGTTAAAGGTTTTTGTCATCGACCAGGCGTGAAGAATGATGAAACCTTTTCCAGGAACCATGCTTAAGTCCATCCAGATCCTACTTGCCATTGCTATACACCATGACTACGATATCTGGTGGTTGGGTGCCATAACTGCTTTTCTAATTAATGATTTAGAAGAGAACGTCAATAAGTACACAGCCAGAGAGCTTCGTAAACAGTGGGAGCAGCAGAAACATGTGCAAGTTGCTTTACAAAATAAAGCAGGCATCGCGGAGTTGGAACATCTGTTTTGATGTGGTAGTCAAAGAGTTTGACTTCATCAAAATGGTAGATGCATGTATGTACAAAAGGGTAGTAGAGAGTAAGGTGGTCATCCTCGTATTGTACGTAGACAACATACTCTTGATAGGAAAAGAGTTTCCTATACTAAGATCGGTCGATCTTCTCTTATCACATGGATTCTCCAATATGATAAAGATGATACCTCCTAAATCCTGAGATTTGGATCTATGAGATAGATCTAAAGGGATGTTAGGGTTCTCACTAGGTATAATGAGATTGTATCAATCGATCCTGGTGAGAATCACTGGAAAAGTTCCAGACTGATAAGCACGACTGAGTGTCAGTCGCAGGCATTGTCTTTACCCTTAATGGAGGAACGGTATGTTGGAAGAGTTCCAAGCTAGATACTGTGACAAACTAGACGATAAAGGGTGGTAACATCACTATTAAAGATACTACAAAAGAGGTAGTTTGGGTGTATATTGGTTCATAAGATGAACTAGGTTCCCACCATTGTGTGACAATGGAAGTGTGGCTTTGGCTCAGGAACCCCGGTGCCATCAGTGACCCAAACATATTCTGAGGCAGCATCACCTGATCATGGAGATAGTTGATCTCTAGGGTGATCGAGGTTAGGAGAGTAGACTCAGAGTACAACACGGCAGATCCACTCACAAAGGCCTTTTCCCAAAGAGAGACTTTTAGGGGATGGTTGAGTATTAGATACTAAAACTACTGCTACAGATGGCCCTAGTGCAAGTGGGAGATTGTTAGTTATATGTATGCCCTAGAGGCCAATACTGTACATTGGATGTATATTGTAGTGGATGCTGGGACATATATAGGTAGGACTTTCTTGCCCGACATGATAGTACGCTATCTGGTTGCTCTTTATCTTAAAATGTATACTTTCTGTCTCTCTGATTACATGTTGATAAAGCCCTTAGGATGTGTACTCGATTTCCAGGACTATGATGCAGATCATACTAGTGGGGCCTGGGTAGTCCATGAGTACATCCTTCAATGTTTCTAGTCGTGGGAATATCGAGACGGGGCATCGATATTCCAGAGTAGACTAGCGTATATCTTCTCGACCCATGTGATGGGCGATGGATGATCCCATATCCATTGGTGTTTGACAACAGAGATGGTATGCGGGTGCTCAGTGGAGACTGGGTACACTGAACGGACTCGCCGAGAACTCCCAGATGGTATTATACCTCAAGTCAGATGGCAGTTCTCCGGTGACACTGGTGCAGCTTAGTCTGTTGACCCGAGATCGTCATAGAGTCTTGTGTGTCTCCCACTGTGCTTTGATTTCCACCCTACCACGGCTCTACTGAGGCGTGCAAACAGGTGGTTTTTGGGTACAGTCCCGATTCACATGGAGGCAATGAGCGATAGGAGGAGATTCGTCTCTCCCGGTATCGGGGGTTGATGTTGCGCTAAGCACGACTGGCCATAACAGGAAATCCCTGGCCAGGGTTGCAGTGATATACTGGTAAGAGTTGTCAGTAGTTTCACGATTGTTATGGACCTCACGTCGGCATGACTTATCGAGCTATTGGGGTCTGACGTTTACCACCCCTAGGTAAGATATGCGACATATCAGACGAACAGACCGGACTATACGGTAAGTGTTACTGGTTGGATTCACAGGAGTGTGAGCGTGCTTGCTCGTCGATCTTCTGATCGCTCAATACCCGGGTGGCCGTTACGTTTAGCAGACCGCTTGCGGCTTGTGGGTGTTTGATATGATCTTCACCTGCTGTCGGCGTATTGACGAGTCTTTAGAGTCCTACACAGAGGTTTCCTGGCTCAAGCGAAACGAAATAGGAGCGCATATGAGATATGTGCGGGACCGAGAATAATGCGTGTATGTGATACCGTATTCTATTCTCGCGATAAATGTATCGAATGGTTGTATGCGATATAACCTAGTTATCGAATCGAGGACTGATTCGATAAGTCGATACATTGGATATTAGTCGGTCATATACGGTATGACCAGATCGTTAAATCAAGTGTTGATTTAATGATTTAATATATAATTATATATTTGATATATTACTTTGCATTAACTAGTATTTGTTCACTAAAAATGGATTTTCTCACTTGAAATGCACAAGTTGTCTATGTGATATATTTTTGTGCACTTGTTTGTATCATGTTTGATTATACATGCAAGTTTGGGTTTGTGTAAGACTTAAACCATGTTTAGTGAATGGTTAGGATTTGATTTCTCTTGATTATTTATTTTATTTGTTTATTCTTTATTTGGAAAGAAAATGAAATGGTTGCTTCTTCGGTTCTTTTCTTTGAAGCTTCAACAAGCTTTGACCATTCTTGTTCTTTTCGTAAACCTAACCATTCACCTAACCTAGTTAATTCTCTACACTAAACCATGGTTGCAAATATGATAAGTATCATTTTATTTTCTATTTTCTATATACTTATCATATTCTCTTCTTCTTCTTCTTCTTCTTCTTCTTCAAGATGAAGAAAAAGCTTGCTACCAACAATGGTGCCTTAAGAAAAAGAGTGAGAAATCCAATTCTAAAGAGAACCCACTTCCTATTTCTTCATCCTCTACCACTTTCCATATAGTATAGGGTGTTTTCTTCACAAGTTTCATGACTTGGTGAAGTTGGAGCTTGATCTTGAGTTGCCTCGACGTAGATCAACTACGGCATCGAAGTCGACGACCTAGCCCGCCCATTTCTCCGATGAAGCCGACGCTAGAGTCCGGGATCCAATGATCGCAGCGAGGGGACATCTTCACGGAGCTTAGGAAGTGGAGGACCGGATCTACAAAGGTTGTAGTCACTTTCCTTTAGCGATAAAATTGTTTACTTGCTTGCATCGCCTTATCATCTAGTTAACGATCCGTATTTGGGTTTGTAGGCACATGAAAAAAATTAGAATTGGGCATGTTTGATCTGTTGTGAGACCTCATTAGTGTGCCTAGGAACCCTACATTACCAACATATAACAGAGAGACAATCAGTGTACACGTTAAGGTAAAGAGTAACCAGATAGCATACTATCATGTCGAGCAAGAAAGTCCTCCCTATATATGTCCCAGTATCCACAACAATATACATCCTATGTACAGTAATGGCCTCTAGGGCATACATATAACTAACAATCTTCCACTTGCACTAGGGCCATCTGTAGCATTGGTTGCAGTATCTCATTACTCAACCATCCCATAAAAGTCTCTCTTTGGGAAAAAGGCCTTTGTGAGTGGATCCGTCGTGTTGTCCTCTGAGACTTCTCTCCTAACCTCGATCACCTTGGAGATCAGCCATCTCCATGATCAGGTGATACTGCCTTAGAATATGTCTGGATCACTGATGGGACGGACGTTCCTTGGCATAAGCCACAACTCCATTGTCACACAATGGGAGGAACTAAGTTCATCTCATGAACTAATATACACCCAGACTTCCTCTTTGGTCGCATCTTAAGTAGCGATGTATCTAGCCTTTATCGTCTAGTATGCTACGGTATCTTGCTTGGAACTCTTCCAACATACCGTCCCTTTACTGAGGGTAAAGACAATGCCTGTGACTGACATTCAGTCGTCCTTATCACCCTGGAACCTTTCCAGTGATTCTCCCTAGGATCAATCGATACCTTCTCACTACAACTAGTGAGTATCCTAACATCCAATTAGATCTATCTCGTAGATCCAAAACCCAGGATTTAGTAGGTATCACTTTGATCTTATATGGAGAATCCTTGTGATAAGCGGAGATTGACCAAGCATAGCATAGGAAACTCCTTCCCTATCAAGAGTATGTCATCCACGTACTCTACGAGGATCACCACCATATTCCCTACTACCTTTTTGTATATACAAGGTTCATCTACCATTTTGATGATGTCAAACTCTTTGACTAACACATCAAAACAGACGTTCCAACTCCGCGATGCCTGCTTTAATCTGTAATGCAACTTGCACACGTTTCCGCTGCTCCCACTGTTTACGAAGCCCTCTGGCTGTGTACTTATAGACGTTCTTTTCTAAATCATTATTTAGAAAAGCATTCATGACACCTAACCACCAGATATCGTAGTCATGGTATGTAGCTGTGGCAAGTAGGAACTGGATGGACTTAAGCATAGCTCGTTAGAAAAGGTTTCATCATGATCCATACCTGGTCAATGATGCAAACCTTTAACAAGTCTAGTTTTAAAAGTCTCAACTTTTCCATGTACACCAAGTAATCTTCTTAAGATATACTTGCTCCTGATGGGGATTTAACCCTTCAGATAAAGCAAATAAAGTCCATAATTTGTTGGTGTATAAGGATTCCATCTCAGATCGCTAAGCATCCAGCCATTCTTACAGAGTCCCACTCCTGATAGCCTGCTTGAAACTAGTTGGGTCGTCATCTCATGATGCAATCCTCGCTCCCACTGTCATAGAGAAACCGAAGTAACTCTCAGGTGGGTGAGGAACCCTACTAGATCGGCGGAGAGGCCGAGGTTCGTTAGAATCTATTGAATCCTACAGTTCTACCAAATCATCAGCTGCAGTTTGTATAGCTGGAACCTTTCCAGTTCTACATAACTGACCCTGCCTCGAGTTTGTCTGGATTTTGCTTTTAGACATAGGCCGGACAACCCTAAATCTTAACAAACTTAAGATATGGGCTCTTCCCTTTCCATATCATATATGAAGCGGTGGGCAACTGATTTGATTGGAACCCTATTCAATAGGTATGCAACTTCATCAGTGCATAACTCCCTAAAGGAAATAGGTAACTCAGTAGTACTCATCATAGAGCACACCTTATCATATAGGGTGTGATTGCTCTGTCCCGATTTACCATCGTGCTATGGTGTATACGGAGGAGTAATGCTGAGAGAGAATCTCATTCTCCATTAGAATAATCCAGGATTTCTGTGCTCAAGTATTCTCCTCCTTGATCTCATTATAGGACATAATACTTATACCCGTATTTTTGGCTCTCTACTTGTAACTTATATTCTGGGAATATCTTAAAAAGTTCGGACTTATGTTTCAACAGGAACATATGACTGAATCTTGAGAGATCATCAGATAATGTAATGAAGTATAAAGAGCCGGTCTTGGCATGTGTAGACAGGGGACCTTACATACATCATCATGTATCAGTCCCAAGAGTTTACTAACTCTTTCTCTGTTTCCAGTAAATGAAGCTATGGTCATTTTATCTCTGTGACATGACAGGCAAGTTTCAGAAGATGTAAATTCAAACTGATTTAAATATGCATCTAAATGTAACTTTAGCTAGTCGGGTCACATTGATCTGACCTAGTTTACAATACCTCATGAAGGAATTGTTCATTTCTGAACTCTTCCTCTTTTGTGTGTTCTGTATACTAAGAACTGGAGTTTGATTTAGAACATTAATGCTTTTAGATAACGTGCCTGAACCGATCAACTTTTGATATAGGAAATGTTCAAAACATTATCAATCAATACAAAATTTTAGCATTTCTTTACTAATAAAGAGACTGATATGATTTTGTATATCAGGTTCGGTATCTAATAACATTCGTTCAGAATCAATGTATTGGTAATACAGGGTGACAGTGACCAACAGACTTGGCTGCAACACTTGCACCGTTTTCTGCCTCATGAATCTTATCACCCGTTCTCAGTTCTCTACCAATTCATAGCCCATGTAACAAATTACATAAGCGGGATCCTGATCCGGTATCATATACCCAGGATGTAGAGGATACAGAGAAACAGTTCTTTGTAATGAACATACACGAAAGAGATGCATCATATGCACTTTCTTCGTTTGGGCGGCACGGGAATTCTGGTGTTCCCCAATTTCCTGCTCTGTCTTATAACATTTATAAGTTGGAGTGGGACCAACGTTCCCCAGCTCAGTATAACAAGCGGGTTCGGTCAATATTTCCGTTTTATTTTCTTGATTAAGGCGTGATATGGTCGCTACCTGGAGAGAGAGAGAAGAAAACACTCAGCGTATGCTCTTGCAAGATCAGATTGGTTATTATTTTATCTAATCAGGATGGCTCCTACTGTTTTTATCAAATCTTCCTTCAAACCCTAAAAGGAAAGACTAGCCGGGATTAATTACACGTTATAAGTTCGCCAATCTTTCAGCCAGGCCAGTGTCGGTACTTTGAGGGAGGTCCCCCGTGCTTTCGCACAAACCTAATTAATGTAAACCTCGTTTTCCCAGAGGCGTAACCCCGTTAACACCTTTCTAGACACCTACTTGATTGGCTAATTGTAATGTGTAAACCTCTCCCAGGAGTAACTCTTACTCACAGTGGGTATCGGGATCCAACTATCTCATAGAAGGTATGCAATCTCATTGCAAATTTCAACACTTGAAATTCCCGATAATATTTTGCCCCTAGCAGCTATATGACCTTAACATAGTCAACAAATCATAAGTGCTAGTCAAGTTCAACCCGTCATTTCCTGATTGAATTAAACCCACCCGCACGACCCTTAACATAGTCAACAAAGTCGCACGACTACCCTAATCCAATCGCATCATATGCTTATACAGATAAGCACTAATTAGCTACCGCACACTACGCCTTAACATAGTCAACAAACGTAGCACGAATACTAACTAGTACTTATCAGAAATGACAGAGGGCTACGACAGGTTTTTCTGAAAACCTATTGCGTAATGAACTTGATATCGTTGTAGAATCAAATGATTTTGAAATGGAGTGCTTTTGAGGCTTTTCTAGTTTTGCTAAAGGGGTCACTCCCGGTGAAGGGATCGTCGGCCCTTTCCTCGTCGAATGAGGTGCGGGATATATCATATATATCACTGTGCAAAGCAGAAACTATAGAAGAAATCAAAAGACAAACCGAGTGTGTAGCATCTGCCAGTTATTGCTAAAGGGGTCACTCCCGGTGAAGGGATCTCGGCCCTTTCCTTATCGAATAAGGTGTAGGATGTTCTACAAGGAACACCGCGATGCAAAGCAAGAACTGTAGCAACCTGTTTTATTTTTGCAATTCGATTCCACAACATCTTAAGTTTCTTTTCTTTCATTAATCACATTAATTAAGTCCCATCATTTAAATCACCTAAACATCACAGATAAATACGACGTACACTTATGCCATCCGCATTCGCCTCGATGTCCCCTCGTGCACCGTTAGGTTAGGTAACTAACGGCAGAGCAGGGCAGGACTAGCACGGGTGTAAAACATAAGTAATGTCTATATAATATATCATATATACTATATATAGTATCTATCACAGAATATCAAATGATCACATCACAGATATCGCTGCAGAAGAAACATATGAAATATTGGATATATTAGGACGTCCGTGTTTTCAATACGAGCCAGTATAAAACACGGATTCCACGGTCGCGATGAATAGCCAAACCCACACCCCTAGACCCCTATGAGAGCGGCAAGCAACCCTACCAATTCTAGAGTTAGGAGACCCGGACTCGACTCCTCGAGTTGGTTTCCCACTGGACTCCAGAACCCGGTTACTTATGCCCTCCACCTTGGGAATATCCTAGTGCGAAAAAGTAAATAATATACAAACGGTGACAACTTCCGCAACCTGGAAGTGCCCCAATAAAAGAATATTACATACAAGTTTTTACATGAATGAAAATGAAAAACACTCATCTCACATAAAAAACCCCCGGCTATTCAAACATGACGATCCAATATAACATATCCAGCAACACATAAAATCACATGTCATCAACGTAAGTAAATATGCACATCCTAATTGTCGTTGACATATAGCAACGAAACCGGCGATATCACATATTACACTTACGGTCACAGAAAAGAAAGTGTAAAACTACAACAGTTGGAATCCGCAACCACCTTAGACATTGCATGCCTAAACCAATGAATTTCTTAGACATCGCATGCCTAACATTTATAAACCCCGCATTTTAGTCTCATTATCGAAAACACTTTTCAATATCAAGTCGGGCAATTCAAAAAGATTCCCGACAATTTGATCGAATGCTCGTCGCAAACATTAGTAGGCGGCCCCACCCCCGATACCGTCGACGAAGTGCACCAAGGCGGAACACCGCTACCGCGAGCACCCGAACGGATGCTTTCGGCGACAGGGTTCTCCTACAGTCACTTGGTCGGGGCTAAGGGGTGTAGCTGTTTATTAAGTTTATCGGCGAATATCCGCGTATACTACGTGATTGCGACGGACTTTTGATCGCATCAAAATTCCATGGCAACCGATCAAGTGAGACTAAAGTGCTGTGTTTATAACATTCATATCAGTTATCTCATAACTACTTGTGGATTCCAAGTATTGTATCCCATTCCAGATAAATAGAAAATGTTAAACTTTCCGATCGAACATTCAAACACCCAAGTTTTCCCGAAACAGCTCAACACATGAAATAAGTTTAAAAACATTCACTTCATGCCTCAGTACCAACGGTCCAGCCGTAGAAGGGTCAAGCCAACGCCTCACATGTGGCACGCCGTACTGCCCCAAACCCGAAAGTTCAAAGGGCAGTTCAAGACGGTCACATAATCGAGTTAAGGTTTGTTGTCTTCTAGAGGGTCCATCGCGTTACTTGCACTACTTAGAACGTTATTAAACCACGGAAAGATCCAACACTTGGAAATTTCCCAGCAGGGGAAAAATTGGGTATTTATATCCGGTCGAACTTTTCAACATATTCAAAAATTATCCGGAAAACACATAGACAAAGTTAAACAATCCGATCGAATCGTCGAATTCCCAAAACAACCCCAGAAAACTGAACTGTTGAGTATAATTTAAAATTTCCCAGAAAATACAGCACCATTAAATTGAGATTACTGTGTAAACAGAAGTGAAAGAGGCCATTGAATTGCCGCGGAACCGCCGCACAACCTAGGGTACGGCCGCGGTTCCGCGGCGGTTTATTGTATTTAGACCCCCGAATTTCACAGTAATTCCTATAAAACCCTGCTGAATTTTTTAGTTATTTTTAATTTGGAAAAAACCACATTTTCAGAAAATGTACAGAGAGTGGTCTCGGGTTAGGGTTTCGGGTACGATCGGGTTTCTAGCTTCGTCTACACATCGCCTAAAGCTCTAGCTAGGCTCTGATACCACTGTAGGGTTCCTAAGCACACTAATGAGGTCTCACAAGGCATCAACCATGCCAATTTCAAATTTTTCTAGTGTCGAGATACTCTAAACTAGATCGTTAACTAGAGTTTAAGCGAAACGTGCAACTAGTTAACAACTTAACTATGAGTGAACGGAAAATATAACCTTTGTAGATCCAGTCCTCCACCTCTATAGCTCCGCGACGATGTCCCTTCGCTGCGATCATCGGATCTTGGACTCTAGTGTTGATTTCATCGGAGAAATGATCGGGCTAGGTCGTCGACTTCGATGCCGAAGATGATCTACGTCGAGGCAACTCAAGATCAAGCTCCAACTTCACCAAGTCATGAAACTTGTGAAGAAAACACCCTATACTCCATGGCAAGTGGTAAAGGATGAAGAAATAGGAATTGGGTTCACTTTGGATTTTGATTTCTCACTTGAAATTATCACTTAGAAATTTTTAGCAAGCTTTTCTTCAACTCATGAAGAAGATGAAGAACAAGAAAGAAAAAGAATTATTGCAAAACGAAAATCCAAGTGATAGTTATCATAATGCAACCATGGGTGAGTGTTAACTCATGTAGAGAATGAACTAGGGTTTAGCTAAATGGTTAGGGTTAAGGAATAAAACAAAATGGTCAAAGCTTTTCCAAAGCTTCATGAAGCTTCAACAAAATCCAAACAAAGCCACCATTTTATTTCAAGCCAAAATGAAAAGATAAATAAATGAATAAATAAATAATTCAAATGAAACCCTAACCATTTACTAAACATGGTTTAAACTAAACATACACCCAAACTTGCAAGTATCATTAAACATGATACAATCTTGTGCACAAAAAATATATCACATATACAATGTGCACAATCAAGTGAGAAAAACATCTTAAGTGAACCAATACTAGTTAATGCAAAGTAATATATCAAATATATAATTATGCATTAAATAATTAAATCAACACTTGATTTAACGATCCGGTCATATCCCATATGATCGACCAATATCCAATGTATCGACTTATCGAATCAATCCTTCATTCGATAACTAGGTTATATCGCATACAACCAATCGATACATTCATCGAGAGAATAGAATATGGTATCACATACATGCATACATGCATTATTCTCGGTCCCGCACATATCTCATATGCGCTCCTATTTCGTTTCGCTTGAGCTAGGAAACCTCTGTGTAGAACTCTAAAGACTCGTCAATACGCCAGCAGCAGGTGATGATCATATCAAACACCCACAAGCCGCAAGCAGTCTACTAAACGTAACGGCCACCCGGGTATTGAGCGATCAGAAGATCGACGAGCAAGCCCGCTCACACTCCTGTGAAACCAACCAGTAACACTTACCGTACAGTCCGGTCTGTTCGTCTGATATGTCGCATATCTCGCCCAGGGGTGGTAAACGTCAGACCGCAGTAGCTCGATAAGTCGTGTCGATATGAGGTCTATAACAGTTCGAGAAACTACTGGAAACACTTACCAGTAAATCTCAGCAACCCTGGCCAGGGATTTCCGGTTATAGCCAATCGAACACAGCGCAACATCAACTCCCTATACCGGGAGAGACGAATCCCCTCCTATCGCTCATTGCCTCCATGTGATTCGGGACTGTACCTAAAAACCACCGTTTTGCACACCCTCTTGGACGTGGTTAGGTGGAAATCAAAGCACAGAGGGAATCACACAAGACGCTATGACGATCTCGGGTCTACAGACTAACCTGTACCAGTGTCACCAAAGAACTGCCATATGACGTAAGGTATAATACCATCTGGGATTTCTCGGCGAGTCCGTCCAGTGTACCCAGTCTCCACTGAGCACCCGTATATCATCTCTGATGTCAAACACCAATGGATATGGGATCATCCATCGCCCATCTGTATGGGTCGAGAAGGTATACGCTAGTCTACTCTGGTATATCGATGCCCCGTCTCGATACACCCATTACTAGGGACCTCGAAGGATGTATTTATGGACTACCATATCCCCACTAATATGATCTGCATCATAGTCCAGGTAGTTAAGTACACATCCTAAGGGCTTTACCAACATGTAACAGAGAGACAATCAGTGTACACGTTAAGGTAAAGAGTAACCAGATAGCATACTATCATGTCGAGCAAGAAAGTCCTCCCTATATATGTCCCAGCATCCACTACAATATACATCCTATGTACAGTAATGGCCTCTAGGGCATACATATAACTAACAGTATATGGATATATCGTCCAGAAAGAGTCGGGATGAGTATGCAGCCGTTCCGGAACAAGAAACAGATATAGAAAAGGGTGATAACCTCCGGATAGTTCGGCAGAAACGATATTTCAGAGAGACCACGACAGGACCTTTCTGGAATACTATACGAGAAGATTTGGACCCAGAATCGGTCATATTACGCTCAGCCAGCAGGCCAGAGATCTTTAGATGATGTGCCAGAGCGGGACTGTTACCGTCGTCATTCCATATTTGGCCGTTGAGCCGAGGAGCTATGTACTAAGCAATCTGCAGTGAGAGACGAGAGCCTAAGGGCACCAGACGGCAGGCCACGAACAGTAGGTAAGTAAATATCTTGCTTTGCTAGCATTGGATGCACATGCACCTTCTCGACTTTGAAGGAAGGACATATCGACGACTGTATTTATGATTTGAGATTTGGTGATTCGATTATCACGTATCCGTCACTATGGATGTCAGTATTTTGGATGATTTATTTGCTTGATTTAGATTTTGTGCACCACAGTTGCACCTGACTTCGATTTGATATCATTCGAGATGTTGATCTTAATTTCATATCTATGATATATATGCGATTTGTTTTGTGCACCTTTAGCACCTGATTGAATTCTTGTGCATATTTGGAACGCTTGATATTGGATTTCGTGATTTCGTGCATGTTGGATGCACATGATTTAGATTTTATTTGTGCATGATGGATGCACCTGACTTGGATTTTCACGCATGTTGGGCGCATGATGTGAGATGCGAATTTGTTGCTCACCAGATGCACTAAATCGGGATTCTTCATGCATATTACATGCACCTGATATTGTTGTCAGGCACACCCGTTGCCTTTGATAGGTGTTTCGTGCACACCCGTTGCACTTAGATTTTGTTTCTGTGCACATGTATGGACATTCATGGATTTCGATTTCCAAGCGCAGTAGACTCACGTAGCATTCATATGCACATTTGGGAATTAATTTCTTATGGAGCAGTACGTTTTTATGATATTTGCTATTTGTTTCATACTGAGCAGGACTAGTCAGAGGACAGTACCTGAATATATTTTGCATGCATTGATAGTTAACGAAGTGATTTCCAAAAGGGGAGCTATAGTCTCAGTATTTACCTTCGTGTCTGATATGACATTAAATGTTTAAAACAAGGAAACCTTTCTAAATTATTTTCAAAAACGGCGGGATGTATATATTAAAAAAAGGATAAGTATATATATAGTTATTTTCTTACAATAGAAGTCCGCCACTGTGCCGCGATACGTGCATCACACAACAACATGAAAGGTTTGGCATGCATTTCCTTCAGATGTTTACATGTACAGATTTGATGGTTACATGTATAGTTTTGATGTATACCATATTGGTTTCGTTTTGGATTTGACATTTGTGTCTTCACCATGACTCCGATGATTGCGGGATGCTTGACGGAGTTTTGTTCTTTTTGATTTGGAGTTATCTGCTCTGTGTTCATGCACATGCATTACGCTATGATGTGTTTTATGTATTAATGATTTCGGAGCCGCGACGACCAGGACTTTTTACCAAAATGTTGTAGTATTAAGGGGTTTAAATGTAAATTTGGGACCGAATTTCTTTAAGGGGGGATGATTGTAACATTTCAGAAAAAAATTATTATTTTTGGGAATTTTTATAATTTAATAATAAATATATTCAATATTTTTATATTGTGGTATAATTAAATACCGATAAATTAGGAAAATTTTGAAAAATTATATAAATTACTAAAAAGAGGGTGTTCTATGTGATTCATGCAAATTATTAGCTTTTATAATTCATTATACACTATTTTAATGCTAATCGCGATTAAATATCGCTAATCGCGCATTAAGCTTGTTTTGTGCACATGACATGCACCGTGTCGTATTTTACACTTGTGTTACATTTTATAACAATGGTTTCATTTAGGATTTATGTGTTTGGTTTTAAAAATGAAATGAGAAGAAAAGAAAAGAAGAGAAAAGAAAAGAATAAAGAAGTATGGGCAAGAGAGAGAAAGAGAGGGTGAGGGGTCAAATCTTGGTCTTGAGCCATTCTCTCTTCACTCATTTTCTCTCCTCTCCTTCTCACATGGCTGCTACTACTGCCCTCTTTCCCTATCCTCTCTACCTCCTCACAAATCCATAAAAATTCAATTAAAAGTCCATCTCACTTTCAGAAAAAATGTGCACAAGCACACAAGCTTCACTTTGGTCCAAAAAAGCAAAGATTTTGGACACTAGTGGCAACTCAAGAATTTTCTTGAGTTGCCAAAGGAGGTAATTTATCCATCATTAGTATAGTTTTCCCATTTTCTTTCCATCAATGTTAACTTAGAACCGATTTAGTGTCGTTTAGTGAGGTTTAGAAATTTCTAGTTAGGGTTTGAGGCAATTCTTGAGTTGTGATGTGTAATTGAGGTTAGTAGAGGCTATACAACCCCTGTTGTGATGATATACTGGGCTGAACCTGAGACTTAAACCACGGATTCTGAGCTTAGAATACCCGATATCTGAGAATTGTGGATTCTGTGAGGATATAATGAATTTGCTAATACCCGGGCGACCTGAAAATTATTTAGCAAACACAGGGGAGTGTGCAGGCAACCTAGGACCCCCCACTGAAACCCTAGACCCTAATTCCTCTCCATGGCCACAAATATATTCATTCTGGATACAATTTGCGGCCAGATCTAGTTCAAATTGGTTCGTATTGGTTCTATGGCTTTATCTCTAGTAAATTAGACCCCTCCTGTATGCAAAATTGGCTAGTTTCGCTTAGGGTAAAATATGGAGCTAAGTTTCAAGAATTCTGATTTCATTTACGGATTTTGATGAACTTGGACTTGGTATTTGATATTTTTTTCCGTTGTGTTGTGTTTGAACATCCCCGACTAGGTTTACTAATTGTGTTTTGCATTCGAGGCTATAGGTTTTGACCTATGAGCGGAACGTGTGCCGTTTTGGTTTCCGACTTGATTTCAATATGCATTTGTGATGTGTTATGATATGTAGGTACCCCACAGGGATTTCGATACAAGGAAGAAGAGGATAGCGGCATCGACATATGCAAGAAAGAGCAGGCGAGTAGATTATATCTACGGGGGAAGTCTGGTGGATGGCGTATAGCACCCCCGCTGTTCGTAGTATAGTGTATGGTATATTATTGTGAGGTTAAGATTATCTAAATAGACTTGGGAGTCATGGATAATTTTAGTATCATTGGATGATAGCGTCATTAGTCAGTTTAGTCGTGGACTTTAGAATAAGATTTACACCCACACGCACACACACATGTTTACATTGTTTTACTTGTGCGTTTATAGGGATATGTATATATATACACATATTGGTATAGGACTATGTATATATACAAATACCTACACATGGATGATGAGGATTGTACATGGTATTTGGAGATGAGTCGATGAGATTGGGCATGATGCCATGAGATCGGTGATATGATGTGGTTCGTATTAGGAGATACAACATGAGATTTTTGCGGGCTTTTAGGCGTGTGTTTTCATACACGCATATATATGCAGATGGTTTCAGTTTGTATTAGACTTAGATCAGTACCCCCGTTCATGAGATATGATGATAAGGATACCAGATAAATAATGAGATGAATGTGATATTTGACCCGTACCCAGATTGGGATACCGTACGACGGATTTACGTACGAGCTATATATTGATGATTGATCCACACCCTTGACTCGAGGATGTCTTGTTATTTATTAAATCGTTTGTGATACTATTGAGACAGGATCACCGACTATTATATTTATTTATCGACTCAGATTTAGGTGGTTTCCTTACCATTCGATTAGCCCTATAGTTTATGTATAGATGTTAGACTAGACTCGAGTCATACCTATTTCAAAACTAACGAATCGTGAATATTTTAAAGACAGGCCAAGGGATTCTACGGATATTTTCAAAAGACGCATCTTTTTTTAAAAACACTGTAGCCCTTATTTTTCTAAAACCCACGATTTGTGTTATTTCAAATGGCAAAACTGTATGATATATATATTAATGTAGATTCTTCACTGTTGTGTTTAGTATTCATTTTCCGCATATTCTTGCTATTCGCATCACATTGCATGTCTAAATGTGTTTATTGTTATATTAAACCCATGCTGTCAGGACACCAGCACCATTATCGATGATGCGTATACTCCACTACACCTGCTTGCCGGCTCACACACTTCATCATCGATAATTGCCATGTCACTATACAGTAGGATTGTTGCATCAGGATATGACTCCTTGCATGACATACTTGCATACATATGTATTTGCACGTACATAAATGACTCTGTCTTGATTTTGGAGATTCGGGAACCGCAAGAATATTTTAAAACTGGATTCATTTTATAAGAGCGGTTTTCCCTCGATATGTGCATATTACTGTTCCAGGTAACAGGATATACAGATATGCTTACATTCTGTTATATGTCGCATACATCATGCTTTATGATTATACGCATTGAGATATGTTGTTTTCATGATATTTCTGGATTTTAGAACCGTGGGTAATTCAAAAGAAAATATGTACTGTTTTAAAAACCCGGTTTCTCTTGATATGATATTTCCGCAACCACCATGAGTTTTATCGGTTCTGATATATATATATACCCCATGCGAGGAGGAGCAGTGGGCCGTGTGCGGGTACATGGTTGGGCCCAGTTTGGTATCCCGAGGCAAGAAAAGGATGCTGTGTATACAGACGGTGAGCCTGGCAGAGGGACTACTACCTACCGGTGACTGTATTTGGGCTCGGCGGATATCCGGAGGATACCGACCGGAGTTGAGAGATGATATGGGCCGATCCGGACTGATGGAGCCCGTGGGCCGATCCGGACCGACGGAGCCCGATTTATGAGGATTTACGTGCCGATGCTGGGCATAGGTTTCATGAGGTTTTCGAGTGTCAATGCTGGACACACAGGTTCCATGATTTTTATGTGTCGCGAGGGACATACTTTGATTTATATCCTCATACTTTCATGCATATGCTTTATGATATTTACATGCATGATGTTTTGTGTCATTGGTTGACCCATGGACGAGATCCACACGTGTACAGGCATTGATTACATTGTTGGATGATATCCACATACTTATAGACTTCATGATATAGTTGACACTGATTTCATGTTGATTACATTGATCATACCTCATATTTATGATATGTTGCTACCTGAGGCACTGGCATGAGCACTTGGTATTAAACTTGGTATAGATGTTTACCCTTGCCACCTTTCCATGCTTCAGACTTTATCATATTGAGGATATATATATTACTGATCGTTTGACCTAGGATTTGAGTCATACATATGATTTCTGCTCTGTGATGTTTTCTACTCACGAGTTGGCAACTCACCCCCATTATGCCGCAGTTTCTTGCAGGTTTTGCCGTACAGGTTTCATTGCGGCTTTGCTGGCACACTGTTTCCATTCCGGTTGATTTGCTTTGGTAGGTAGGTTCACTTGCATCGTGACCAGCATTGTACTTATTTATTTTCAGTTGTATCAAGTAATATTCCATCAACCAGACTTGTATATTGTTTCAGACTTAGAAAACCAGTTGTTTATTATTTCGACCTTAGAGTCACGCGTTGTATTATTATGGATTTCTTAATGTTTTGAGTTTTGAGCCTCGCTCTTCGGCGTTGTATATTATATTGCTTGCATGGTTGTGACCGTCTATTGACGAAGAGCTAGCTCCCGCTTGGGGATGCCCTTATTCATATTCTGTATGTTGTACCCCTCTTTGGGCCAGTATTTACAAAGGAAACTCTGCCGAAATTTTCAGAAAAGACTTGGGATTTCAGAAACGTATACTTCGGCTTATGTTATTAAAACCACTTCTTTAAAACCAGTTTTCCTTCATTTACTATCTAAAAATGGTTTTAGATTTCTGGGCTTTTGGCTTGCTTGAATTAGATGGGGTCCTATAAACTTCATATGATTCAAGGGTCAGTCACGTACCATTTCGGGTCGTGACAGGCCGAAATCGCACGGTTTAGTCCCTTTGAATGAACCCGGGGCTCTTTCCCAGTAGGTCACCCATCCCAGAATTTCTCTGACTCAAGCACTCTTAACTATGGAGTTCTTCAAACTTTGGCACGTGACCGGCACTTAAACCACGTGATGTCTACAGGCGTACCCAATTTTAGTAAGCCGAAAAGAAGAAATCTAAACCACTAAAAGGAATAAGTGATGAAAACATTGTTGAAAACTTTCGGGAATCTCAAGTAAAAAACTTTAACATAAGTTTACTTTCTTAAAAATTTCGGGAGCACCTCCTTTGTAAAAACTAGCCCCAAAAACAGGTACAACATAAAATATAAATAAAGCATCCCCAAATGGGAGCAAATCACATCCAATGGCGGAAACAATCATCACAAGCATATATACGACGCCGTAGAGAAGAAATATAAATGAGAACAACATAAGGAGGAAAAACTACATAACAATGACCGGCTCCGACGAGCATGGCACTCATTGTCATAAAATAATACAATATCGATCCTCACAGCTCGTCTTTAAGTCAAATACATGAAGGTGGTAGATGGAGAGTACTAGATACAAAAGATAAACAATGAACAATATCGGATAATCGCAAACCCACCTATAGAAAAAGGCCTCACAGCCAACCATAGCGGTATCCGCAAAAGTAGAGATAATATGAAGCCCTGCAGCAACTACTCTGAGGGTAAATCCTGCAAAACACCGTGGCATAATGGAGGTGAGTTTCCAACTCGTGAATAGTAAATAACATCATACTGAAATCGAAAGTTTGAACGAACAGCGATAATCTATCACATGCAATTTGAAAGCATAAATATGGCAATAAGGATATGCAACAATCATGATCAAGGTACTCCATCAGGTACTACAAATACATGAAGCAATTCATGTCAAATAAATGCTGAGTATGGGATACAACATAACATCATCGAGGAAAAATCCTGGTGTCTATCAACGACACCCCAAATCCCAATACCTCAGACGCCGTCACTTTGATCGGCCCTCAATCTGTAAATCTCATGGAATCAGAGTGTCCAACATCGACACTCAAAACCTTATGAAAACATATGCATGTGTGTGTATATGTGTGTGTGTGTGTGTGTGTCCATCAACGACACATCAAAATCATGGATCCTGAGTGTCCAACATCGACACTCGAAACATGATGAAACGCATGTCCAGCATCGACACGTAAATCCTCATATCTCAGGCGCCGCATCCTCAGATCGGTCTTCATTTCCATCTCCTATATATTGGCTATAGTGCCCTCAAGTTAATTATTGAATCACATGCACGTGATTGCAATGATTGAGGGAGGACCTTTACCGGTAGAACATTCTTACTCGACATAATAGTATGCAATCTGGTTTGTCTTTATCATCATGTATATGCTTCAGGTGACATTACAGATCACTACTACATGTTGATAGAGCCTATAGAATTCTTGCTTGACTAGCAACAGTATGATGGCGATCATATACGTGAGAGTTAGGTAGTCTATAAGCACATCCTTAAATTGTCCCTAGTCATGGGAGTTTCGAGACTGGGCATCGATACTCCGATAGTAGATTAGTGTATATGGATCGAGACCCCGACGAGGGGCGGTGGCTGGTCTCACAAGTCATTGCTGTCAATTGGTTCACCTAAGATAGTATACAGGTGCTCATTAGGTTATGAGTACACCGGACGGACTCGCAGGGGCACTGATGATTGGTACTATAGCTATCGTCAGGAGCAGTTCCCAGGTGTCATGAGTATAGGTTAGTCCGTTGACTTGACACTGCTATTTTGCCTCAAGTTTGTTCCCGCTATTTTTTTATTGCTACCCTACCACGGCTCAAAGGAGTCGTACAAATAGGTAGTAGTTGGGTGCAGTCCCGAAGCACTTGGAGGCAGTGGCAGTTAGACATGATTCATCTCTCCCGGTATTGGGGGTTGATATCGCGCTGTGTTTGGAAAGCCATTACACAAAGTACTTGGCAAAGGCAAGTGAAATTTACTGGTAGGTATTCCAGTAGTTTCTCAAGGTGTTCTGGGATTGTTCAGTTGATAAAACTGCACATTTGTATTACATTTTTCCTACCATTTTTATATTAAAAAAGGACTTTATTTTAATATATTATATATATGATGGTTTATGTGTTAAAACACCATTTTCCACGTGTTAATATATTTTAATTATCATTTGGTAGGAAAATGTATGCAAATATTATTGACTTAATCCTAGTAGAACAAAGTCTACTAAAATCTTATTTGAGTTGTTGTGCAGAATATTTCCAAGTTGTTATGAAGAATTTATCAAACAAATCAATTTGTTGAAGAAATCTTGCCAAATTAAGAAGAAAAACTTGGAGACCAAGTCTGGAAGCAACCGAGAAAAGATTTTTGAATTCTGAAGGTGCCTAGGATTTCCACATGTCATGAGATGAAAGCCCAAAAAATTCAGTCGAGAGATCTTAACCATTAAGCGCGGATCTGCTGCCAAACCTACCCTTGGGCCGCGGATCCGCCGCACTTCTAGGGAATTGGGAAGCAAGATTTTTTGGCATAAATATATGAAGAATTTTACCAAGTTTTCAACAATAAGATTCTGGCTTTGCACTATAAAAGGGCACCGAGAGCTTTTTGGAAAAGCTATCAAGTCGAAGAGATCACGAAGTCCAAGACGGCTCACGCATCCAGGCTGATCATCGACTGTTCGACTACCTCCTTGGAAGAGATCGAGAAGCAAACTAGTCTTTGTAATCATTTTCTAAGAAATCAAAGTGTAGATTGTTCAAGTTGATTAATAAAGGTAGTTGTTTTATTTAATTCTTTTGCATTTTACATTATGTTTTCCCTCTTTGTCTTTTCATCTTCTTTTCCCAACATGCGCGAGTAATTCTCCGCTTGTTAGGGTTTGTAGGATTAGGGTAGGCTAATGGATGATGAAAATAATTAAACCCTTTTTAAGTCCTATAAAGTTTAGGAACTTTATCAAAAGAATCATTAACATTCTAATCGGGATCGCTAGCAATTATTTGCTAATTCCGACCGCGATTAGAGATTAGATTAATGATTGTTTTGGTAAAGGCTAGATATGAACGGAGTTCCGTGTCGAGATAAGGGTTAAGAGTGGGATTCCTTTTCCCTCCAGAAACCCTAATCTACACGCATCACCGTCGTTCTAGTTCTAAATCTATTAATGGATAAAAGGGTAACTTTTAATTAATCGTCCATAACTACTAAATCCTAACGAACCCTAAAAGCCCTCTTATTATATTATCTACATCTCTAAAATAATCTAGATCTATATTTTACATTCTTGTTTAACGTAGATCTAGAAACCATTCCACAAAATTCTTTCTTCCTCCTCTCTTTTTCAACACATCTAAAGTAAGAATAAAAGATTCAACGTTTCCCAGAGGACGACCCGTACTCATCTCGGTCTAGCTACACGCGACACCGTTATTGATTGCGGTTAACTATTAAATACACTCTTTCGAACCAATCAAATGGCGCCGTTGCCGGGGAAACGTGCGTAATTTTTTATTCTTGCTATTTGTGTTGAATTCTTAGACGATTCATATCATTATTAAAACAAAAATGCAAATTGCATATTTAACGATTTGTGTGTGAATTTTGCGAGGGAATCTGGAGTCACGGACTTGAGGAAACAGGAGATCTAGGGTTTCACACTTCTCTGGTATCTTTCTTAACTCCTTCTCTCTCCTCTCAAATCCAATAAAATCTATCTTCTGCAGGATTCTTTGCAAAATTGCGCCGCTCAAAAATCTTTTTGCAAAAGTTTTGTTTTTTGGTTTGTTTTTGCATATTTTAATACGGATTTTTAAGGGGCAAGACCAAAATCCAGATTAGGTGGGGATTTCATCACCCTTCCTAAGCCCCACAAATCACAAACCGAGCATATAGATCAACCCTTCATTAATTTAAAAAATATCTAGACCAGACTCTAAGGACTGTCGCGCTCAATAAGGACAGAGGAAGGTCGTGGGTAATCTATCGCTTATCCGTATTACTTTTGTAGTGCCTAGGCAAGTGTGTCAAAAGCTAGTGGTTTTTAATTAGGCCCACTACTGTGGTTCCTTCCCACTTACCTGGCACTTACCTGGCTACAAGGGTAGTACGGGGGCGGTAGAGGATTGATCCTGCGGTTTGTCCTTTGGAAGTCTAGGAGCGGTCTAGAGACTGGACCTAGGTAACCATAGTTCTAGGGTTGTTTGTGCATTTTTGTGTGATCTGTCTAAATCCGTCTTTTTTCAAAACAAACCAATTATTTCCTCCCCTTTTTACCCCTTCCCCCTTCTTCTCTTCTTATAATGGGTGACCTAAACAGAAGAACACTTGCCAAGCTTTGCTGTCCACAACCAGATATCTCTTGTTTTCGAAATCCCTTCGGTATACCGTCCGGCTCTTCCATGTCCTTAAGAGATCATATAGAACAAGCAGGAAGAAACAGTTGGCCACCTCAGTCTAGGTTTTATCAACCGTATCCTAATCCTATACCTGTTTCAGTTCATACCCAGAGTGAGGAAGTCCCTAGACGAATGTCCATTGCTGAGCATATAGCTAGGTCCAGAGGCCAAAGTTTCAACCCGGACCAATATCAACCATCACCACCACAGTCCGGAGAAGAGTTTGATATGTGGTTTGTGCCATATAAGATGTCTGTTGAAAATAGCCAACCAACCAACCCATATCAATATTCTTCTTATCATCCTACTCCTACCCAAGTTCAGCAACCATTCTATTCCTATCAGTTGAATCCGACTTTTCCACCTACTCTAGACAGTTCTTCTAATCAGTCATTTGGGAGTTTTAATTATCCACGAGAATTTCAATCTTATACTGAAACCCCTTATCAACCTAAGACTAGTCTGGAGCAGACATTAGAAAAATTTATAGAACTGTCGAACCAAATTATGAAGGATTTGGGTAGTAAGACAGAACTGTACACCCTTCCTAATCAAACCTCCCCATTCCAAATTGAAATCCACAACTCCAGTTTTATAGATTCATCAAGTACAATGTCTGATAAGTTGTGTGACTTTGTAGTGTTTGATTTACCCAACTGTGAAGGGTCCATTTCAAGTGAAACCATACCCAACCCTTGTGATCTCTACACCTCCACTCTTGAACCGAAACTGATTGAAAGCCATACTTTTGATGAGGTGTTTGAGAATTTTAACCTTCACTTGAATGAGGTGATTGACATTGGGGATACGTTAATTGATGAACCCGAAATTTTGGATGATTTTGTCCCACCAATTCATCAAATCCTTTCACTTCCTTGTGGTCATCATCTTGAGCCTTTAATTCTTCCCGAACCCCAAATATGTCTTGAAGTTGATGATAATGGTATACCCGAAGATCAGACCGAAATACAGCCTCCATCTTCCATATCTGGTTCAGCAACACTCGACACACCAATTTGTTTACCCATTTCACCTTCTATTCTATCCGGTTCTTCTTCTGTTCCTATAGTTTCAGTGAGTTTTGATAAATCACAATCCGTTAATTCAAGTTCAATAATACCAGAAATTCAACTTGATTTAGATATTTTTGAAAATGAAGTATATGAGTTTTTCGAGTTCTCTACCTCAATGATTTTTGATAAATCAAGTAGAATAAACTCTGGCACAAAACTCTTTGACAGCAAAATGTTCAATCACACCATCGATAAAAGTTTTGAAGAACTTTTTGCTGACGAACTTGAATTTTTAAACATTACGGATTTTGTGATTGATCAATCTCCACCTCTAGAGGTTGAACCATCACCATTCATTCTTTCTAATCATTCACATTCATTCTCATTATTTCTTTTCTCTAATTTCAAACCCTTTCCAGAGCACCTCTTATCCCTTCCCCATTTTTTCTTGACTCGATACAACACATTCTTCTACCAACCTATACGCTATACTGATAAAATCTTTGAATGGTTGGTGTTAACTTTTGGTCTTTGTAAAGCCTTACTTTGACCAAATGACTCACACCCTCTTAAAATGATTCGTATTGTCTAACTCATGTTTGGGGGGGGGGGTATATTTTTGGCTCTTGAACATAACTTTTGTCCTCAAATTTGTGAGCCAAAAATAAGTTTGGGGGAGGATTTGTGCTTACAGGTTTTTGTGATCAAATGACTTCTTGCCCCCATTAATAAAGACCTCCCAAGCTTACAGGTTTTTATGATCCAGCGGATAGCAACAGTGAGGACACTGTTGAAAACAAGTTTGGGAGAGGTTTGTGCTTATTTACACATCAATCTGCATCATATTTTGCATAAGCACAACATTTTCAAAAATTTAACAAAAAAAATTTCTTTGATAACAAAAGAGTACAAAGTGAAAAATTACATCCAAAAGATAGGAATAGTTTAAGAAAACCAAGAAAATTAGAAGTTTTCTTAAACGAACTAGTAATAAATAGTTATGAGCCGTTGTCCCAAGGGTTAGTAAGATGAAGGAAGTCACTAATCTGAGGATAAAAATAAGTCTGAAAAATAGTTTCTATTCTGGAAGCCAAACATTTGAATGTTGATACCCTACTATATGCACTTACACACGTCTTGAAACTCGGGATAGTAGAGGATACCTTGAAATGCTCTTGTCTAAAAGCGAAAGTATGAAGGAAATGAAAAATTGAAGAAAATATAAAAATGGTGAAAAGAAAAAAAAATGAACACTGGTTTTGTTATCGCCAAGGCAGCAATAAAAAAATATAGCGAGGGTGCCTCTTCACCTAGTGTCCTGAGGCCAACTGGTCTGGGAGTCACTGCTAAGCCTTAGGCGGTGCAAGACGAGAAAAATATTATCACCGAATCGGCAAGCACATGAGTAATCGGTCGGTTAGTACCTCAAGAAGTATTAACGGTCGCATGAAAAGGTGTGAGCAAATCTAAGTATTCATCAAAATTAAAAAGTACTAAGGTAGATGGACAAGAGTATGATAGCTTGAATTGAATTCTCCGAGTGTAGGAATATTCTATACACACACGTAGGGGTATATAATCAATGTTTGGATGAAAGGTAGGAATGAAGAATAAAGACGATGTTTTATTGAGGGATGATGTGATTTCTAACATTTTTTCATGACTATTAAGATAGGGCTCATGACAACTGAAAAGCTAGTGTAGTTGGAAACTCTAAATTTTCAAAGTATTTCTTTTATGGTTCTTATCTTTATATGTAAATTTCACCATCTCTCTTTTGTTATTGGATTTTGTGGGTGTAATCCGCTGAAAACCCTCAGGAGACAACACTCCTCCTACTAGGGACACCTAGAGGTTTAACGGCTTGTTGCACGTGCTCAGTGCAATCATGTTGCCTACGAAAGTGTGCTTAGTTTTCTCCTTTCTTTTTCTCCTCTTAAATAAACTAGTTTGCTCGGGACGATCAAAGATAAGTTTGGGGGTATTTGTTCAGTTGATAAAACTACACATTTGTATTACATTTTTCCTACCATTTTTATATTAAAAAAGGACTTTATTTTAATATATTATACATATGAGGGTTTATGTGTTAAAACACCATTTTCCATGTGTTAATATATTTTAATTATCATTTGGTAGGAAAATGTATGCAAATATTATTGACCTAATCCTAGTAGAACAAAGTCTACTAAAATGGCGCCGTTGCCGGGGAAACGTGCGTAATTTTTTATTCTTGCTATTTGTGTTGAATTCTTAGACGATTCATATCATTATTAAAACAAAACTGCAAATTGCATATTTAACGATAATAGATTAGTGTATATGGATCGAGACCTCGACGAGGGGCGGTGGCTGGTCTCACAAGTCATTGCTGTCAATTGGTTCACCTAAGATAGTATACAGGTGCTCATTAGGTTATGAGTACACCGGACGGACTCGCAGGGGCATTGATGATTGGTACTATAGCTATCGTCAGGAGCAGTTCCCAGGTGTCATGAGTATAGCTTAGTCCGTTGACTTGACACTGCTATTTTGCCTCAAGTTTGTTCCCGCTATTTTTTGATTGCTACCCTACCACGGCTCAAAGGAGTCGTACAAATAGGTAGTAGTTGGGTGCAGTCCCGAAGCACTTGGAGGCAATGGCAGTTAGACATGATTCATCTCTCCCGGTATTGGGGGTTGATATCGCGCTGTGTTTGGAAAGCCATTACACAAAGTACTTGGCAATGGCAAGTGAAATTTACTGGTAGGTATTCCAGTAGTTTCTCAAGGTGTTCTGGGATACACTCCGATACGACTTATGTAGGGTTACTAGGCACACTCAAGAGGTTCCACAAGGTATCTACCATGCCAAATTCAAATTTTTATGTGCCGAGGAACCCTAATGAAGATCGTTAACTAGAGATTAAGCGAAACAACCGGCTAGCAAACTACTTTGCTACCAAGTGAATGGAAATACAACCTTTGTAGATCCGGTCCTCCACTTCTATAGCTCCGTGTTGACGTCCCTCCGCTGCGATCATCGGGATCCCGGACTCTAGCGATGGTTTCGTCGGAGAAATGAGCGGGCTAGGTCGTTGACTTCGAGGCCGAACATGATCTATGTCGAGGAGACTCAAACTCAAGCTATTCCTTCACTTGGTCAAAAACTTTATGAAGAGAACACCCTATACTACATGGCAAGTGGTATAGGATGAAGAAATAGGAAGTGGGTTCACTTTAGAATTTGATTTCTCACTCTTTTTCTCATGGCACCATTGGAGCTAGCAAGCTTTTGTGAGCTTAATGAAGATGAAGAAGAAGAAAAGAATCATATGAATCATTATCAAAAATGAAACTTATCCAATAAATACTGGCACCATGGTTGAGTTAAGCCCTCATTCTTAACTCATGTAGAGAATTAACCAAAGCATTAGGTTAAGGGTTGGGTTAACTAATATCTTATACAAATGACAAAAGAGTTGACTTTGTCAATGTTTATCAAGCTTCATGAAGCTTGATAACTTTGACCAAAGTCACACTCTTTTGTTATATGCTAGGAAAATAGTAAACCCTAATTTAACCTTGATATGGTTCAAGTCTCATACACACAACTTGTTTGTATCATCAAGCATGATACAAACATGTACACTTGCATATATCACATATAAACAATGTGCACATTCAAGTGAGAAAATCAATCTTAAGTGAACCAATACTAGTTAATGTAAAGTAATATATCAAATATATAATTATACATTAAATCATTAAATCAACACTTGATTTAATGATCCGGTCATATGGCATATAACAGACTAATATCAAGTGTATCAATGTATCGAATTAACACTTGATTCGGTAACCCGGCTATATCACATATAACCGACCAATGATACAAATCACGAGAATAGAATACAGTATCACATACTAGTATTATCCTCGGTCCCGCACATAGCTCATATGCGCTCCTATTTCGTTTCGCTTGAGCCAGGAAACCCCTGTGTAGGACTCTAAAGACTCGTCAATACGCCGGCAGCAGGTGATGATCATATCAAACACCCACAAGCCACAAGCGGTCTTCTAAACGTAACGGCCACCCGTGTATTGAGCGATCAGAAGATCAACAAGCAAGCCCTCTCACACTCCTGTGAATCCAATCAGTAACACTACCGTACAGTCCGGTCTGTTCGTCTGATATGTCGCATATCTCTCCTAGGGGTGGTAAATGTCAGACCCCAATAACTCGATAAGTCGTGTCGATATGAGGCTCATAACGGGTCGAGAAACTACTGGTAACACTTACCTGTAAATCCCTAAAGCAGCCTTGGCCAAGGACTTCCTGTTATAGCCTATCGAGCACAGCGCAACATCAAATCCCTATACTGGGAAAGACGAAACCCCTCCTATCGCTCATTGCCTCCATGTGATTCGGGACTGTACCCAAAAGACACCTTTTTGCATGCCCTCTTGGACATGGTTTGATGGAAATCAAAGCACAGTGGGAATCACACAAGACTCTATGACGATCTCGGATCTACAGACTAACCTGTACCAGTGTTACCAGAGAACTGCCATCTGACGTAAGGTATAATACCATCTGGGAGTTCTCGGCGAGTCCGTCCAGTGTACCCAGTCTCCACTGAGAACCCGTATATCATCTCTGATGTCAAACACCAATGGATATGGGATCATCCATCGCCCATCTATATGGGTCGAGAAGCTACACGCTAGTCTACTCTTGTATATCGATGCCCCGTCTCGATACACCCACGACTAGGGACTTTGAAAGATGTACTTATGGACTACCATGTCCCCACCAGTAGGATCCGCATCATAGTCCAGGTTGTCAAGTACACATCCTAAGGGCTTTACCACTAGTAAAATAAGGGGTTGCCCCTACGGATATTTACATACGTTGGGGCAATTTAAGTTTGTCCCTACGGATTAATCCGTAGGGCTAAAAGGTTGCCCCTACGGGCATAGACGTCCAAGAATAAAAATATTAATTCTTAATTTGGTGTTTGCCCCTACGGAGCCGCAAACAAAGGACCTACGGGTATATCCGTAGGGGCAAGTAAATATCGATTTAACAAAATCCCAGATCGATCGCCTACGCTCGCTCACTTTCTCTCTCTCTCGATCGCGCGCGAAAAAATTCCCCAATTCGCCACGCCGTCGTCGCCAACGTCGTTCTCCTCGTCGCCACCGCCGGTTTCGTCGCCACCTCAGCTCTCGTCGCCACCGCGGTTCAGGTCGTCGCCCCAGCCCCAGCGCAGCAGCGGTTCAGGTGAGTAAATCTTTGGATTACTTTGGGCTTAGGGTTCAGGTGAGGTAAATTAAAGATTTTTGGGATTATTTTGGGCTTAGGGTTCATGGCGCCCGAGTTGGGGTTGGGCAGGGGTCGCGGTCGCGGTCGCAGTCGGGGTCGGGGTCGGGGTAGGGTTAGGGTTGGTGTTCGGCTGCTATAGGTGGGGCTGGGGTTAGGGTTTGCCTTAGGGTTGGTGTTGGGGTTTAGCTGGCCGCACTGGGTTTAGGGTTAGGTTGGGGCTGGGCTGGGGTGGGGCTGGGTTGGGGTGGGGCTGGGGCTGGGGGCGGGGGCTGGGGCTGGGTTGGGATTAAGTGGTGGGGAGTTGGAAAATTATTCTAGTATGTATCCTTACACTCTAGTTAGTATAGCAAGATGCCCAGATGTGTTCTTGTGTACTGCTGTGTAAACCATTCTTTCACCAACTAATTCGTAGCAAAACTGGCTTTGGTGTTGTCAATTGATGTAGCCTTGAAAACTGGCTTTGGTGCTGGCTTTGGTGTTGTCAATTGATGTAGCCTTGAAAACATTGTTATATCATCCGATCACATTTATTTCTTGTAGATGTTGTTTGGATATTGGATGCATTGTTCATATTTGATATGTAAAAATAAAAAAAATAAAAAAATTGTAGTCAGATTCATATTGAAAATGGATGTTAAGTGTTCTTTGGGCTCATATCGAATATGTTGGATGATTAGTGTCCTTGGGCACATGGATTCTCAAAGTCTTAAGGTTGATTCATGAATTTATGTGTCTTTTTTGTTTGTTTTGTACCAAATGAAAATGAAAGATGATGGTTTACGAGTTTCTTATTCTTTTGTTTGGTTGTGCCCAAATTGTGGACATGGATTTTTTTGCAAATCCTTACTTTTTTCGACGAAATGGAAAGGGCTCCAAATATCCTAGTTGCATCAATCAATCCTAAAATCAAGTTTGCAAACCAAATACAAAACTGGCAAGTTTTTATGGATTTGATATTCCAAAAATCCAACTCCAATCCAAATCCACTCAGGGGTTGTTTATTTCATGGAATTAGAGAGTAAGTATGGAGGGGACAATTACTGTAGTAACACCAATGTCATGTTTTTTCTTGTGGTGTTTTTCTTGTTCCTTCAGTGTGAAGTTTATGTTTGTTTCCTTGACATGAAACCTTGACTTGAGTGCATTTACATCATCACACATCATCCACTACTACAATATGGTGTTGCCCCTACGGATGATGAAATCCGTAGGGGCAGATTTTTCTTGCCCCTACGGACTAAGCCGTAGGGCCAAATGGTTGTCCCTACGGTGCCCGACATTTTAATTTAAAAATATTAAATCTTAATTTGTTGTTTGGCCCTACGGAGCCGCAAACCAATAACCTACGGTTATGTCCGTAGGGGCATCTAAATGAGAATTTAATTAAAAAAAGGCACAGAAATGCCCTACGCCTCGATCTCGATCTTTCCCTCTCGTTCCCAAAATTTTCTCTCGTTCCCGCGTCTCCAATTTTCTCTTCGTCGCCACCGCGCGCCCTCCGTTCTCAGCCCGCCACCGCCTTCCATTCTCGGCCCACCACCGCCCTCGTTCTTCCTCGTCGAGTTCCTCGTCTCCGATTGCGTGCGTCGTCAACCGCCAAGCGTCTCCGTCGTCTCCTCCACTATCTACAGGTAAGTAAATCTCCAATTAAACATAATTGTGATGATGTTAGGGCTAGTGTTCAGGGTTCGGGTAGGGATGAGGGTTAAGGTTAGGCATCGGGTTCA
This sequence comes from Agapanthus africanus, assembly GCA_030015575.1. NCBI lineage: Eukaryota > Viridiplantae > Streptophyta > Magnoliopsida > Asparagales > Amaryllidaceae > Agapanthus > Agapanthus africanus. Next base: position 667,476,016 of record CM057338.1, read on the forward strand.
GTTTATGTTAGGGTTGGGGATCGGCTGGGGCTGGGTCTGGGGTTGGGGTTGGGGTTTAGCTGGGTCTGGGGTTAGGGTTAGGTTGGGGCTGGGGTTGGGGTGGGGTGGGGCTGGGCTGGGCTGGGGCTGGGGTTAGGATTAGGTTGGGGTCGGGGTTTGCTGAATTTGGCAAACCTGAGAAGAATTTCCAGCAATTTTAGCCTGGTTTGATTACTATAATTATTGTTGATCGAGAAAATCGTGGGTCCTTCTACATCAAGGAATATCAGTCGCATGGCAGGATTTAGTCCGGTTTTGGCCTAACCGCATTTATGAATTTGTCTTTTAGATGTTTTCCTGAGTGTCACATCGTTCTCACCCAAGTTTGTAAGCCATGTTCATTATTCTTTCAATTCTTTTAACTTGAATATGCCAGTTATTGTTCCGTTTACTATAAAGTTGCAACAAAGAGTCTCTGTTAGCACTTCCATGCACCCTTTTCATGTTTTTATCATATCCACTCCTATCTATCCAGAAAGTCAACATCTTCTGGTATTTGTTTTCAAAAAGAAAAGATAAGAGAGGAAAAGATATTTGTCCGTCTCATATTTGAGCCATACTTTTGATTTTCTTGCAGATTCTGGGTTGATTTTCTGTGATAATTCATAAACATAGTAATATTTGTAATGTTTCTTCTTGTTAGTCTAGCTTTCCTCTTATGAATGCCAACACTGTTTTTGCCCTCCTTTTCTTCGTAGCACATGATATCTTGCACCTCTCCTCTCAAAAACTTATTTTCTCCTTTCCTAATCTATCCGAGGCTTAGCATAATCTAGTTGCGATAAACAATTCCATCTTCTGCTACTATGGTGGCACTGAGAAACTTCCATTTAGAAATGACAACACGTATTTTGTGGAAGTACTGTACAGAAGTAAAACCACAACGGGCATGACAAATTTGTTGACCAGGTTCCGATTACTGTGTGAAAGTTGTTCGGATGAAATTCTAATTCTGGTGGAATTGAAACCGATAACCGGTTCATATGGTGATTTATGCTGCTTCAGTGATATTTGTGCCTACATTGAAGCCTCAAGCAACGAATCAAATGATGTGGATCACAAACTAATTAAATAAATTTTGAATACCAATCTGGACTGGGATTTGAATACCAATCCTAGTTTGCTACATTTTTTTATATATAGTAGATGGTGATACTTCTTTAAGTAAAAACAACCCTACACTTAAGCGAAATCATAAATCGAAACACACATATATAGAATACAACTCACATTCCTTGTTCTCTGTTTCAGCATCAATCTTCTGATATGAATTAATGATGGCTTTCACATAGGCTTTTCCCTTTAGAGACTTCTTAGTGTCCAATGGAAAGCATACATCAGATTTGTGCAGGTCGGGTTCTTCTATGACTTTCAAGAGTCTCAACTGATTCTGCAAATTACACCCTAGTTGGGTGATACTTTTACCACTTCTCACTGCAGGTGCGCTCTCGATATTCAAAATGGATATTAGAGAGCGCACCTGCAGTGAGAAGTGGTAAAAGTATCACCCAACTAGGGTGTAATTTACAGAATCAGCTGAGACTCTTGAAAGTCATAGAAGAACCCGACCTGCACAAATCTGATGTATGCTTTCCATTGGACACTAAGAAGTCTCTAAAGGGAAAAGCCTATGTGAAAGCCATCATTAGTTCATATCAGAAGATTGATGCTGAAACAGAGAACGAGGAATGCCATTTTTTTCTTCTTCTGCCACATTACTGTCTTCTCCTTCTGCCACATTACTGTCTTCTCCTTCTTATTATGTGCGCGTGCAAATTCAATGACTATATTGAGAATATGGATTAATAGTGGGTAGGAAAAGTATTTCTCAAATGGCTTTTGCGTCTTAAAACCATAAACTACTAAGTAATGGCATACATAATTTTTTTAGTATAAAGGTTGTTATTTTAAGTTTTCCCTTATAGAGATATGATCTAACTGCATCTATAAACTATAAGTGTGCAGAAAATTATGATAAGAAACCATAAGAAAGGGTCGTAGCCATGCATAATCTTGAATCTACATACCAAATCATGCAAAAGCATGCACTTATTGTCACCTTGCCTTGGAATATAAAATATCTTGGAAGATTATAAGCGAGCATTTAAATCTTGATAGCTTTTGACTTCAACATATATTTTTCTTAAGTACCATGAAATATACTTCCTCCGTATAAACCGTTTTCAGGAAGATGGATTAATAATGACAAATTATCCATTGTGGCTCATTAGGTTAGCATTTTTTTCTTCTATTGACTATCTTACTAATCTGCTTGGTAAATTTATTCGGAACCGGCTGCGAATCATTAAAAGACATGCATAAGAAAGAAAGCTAAAATACAGATATATAGCATACCGATACATCGAAACTTCATAGTTGCGATGGCAATTCAGAGATATTTATTTCTACACACGTGGTGCGCGTGCGAATGCGTCAGGCATCATGGACAAATATTTCAGAACATGGAAAGTATTATTCGTATAAAGTAATTAAAACTTTTAAACATCTTGGGTAGATATTTTCTTAGTTGATGCAATCATATCATGAGGACTAAATTTAAGCTATTATACATATGCATATGTATTTTTCTAACCTAATATATCTCACACACATACACACACAGAGAGAGAGAGAACACCAGTTTGGTAGAGAAATCAGCTAGCAGGACCCTGAAGAAATGGAGTCCATAGCATTGCTCATCATCATCATCCGTGATCCCTTTGATGCCTTATTATCAAAGGGATCATGGATGATGATGATGAGCAATACTATGGACTCCATTTCTTCAGGATCCTGCTACCTGATTTCTCTACCTACCTGGTGTTCTCTCTCTCTCTCTCTCTCTCTCTGTGTGTGTGTGATATATTATGTTAGAAAAATACATATGCATATGTATAATAGCTTAAATTTAGTCCTCATGATATGATTGCATCAACTAAGAAAATATCTACCCAAGGTGTTTAAAAGTTTTAATTACTTCATACGAATAATACTTTCCATGTTCTGAAATATTTGTCCATGATGCCTTACGCATTCGCACGCGCACCACGTGTGTAGAAATAAATATCTCTGGATTGCCTTCGCAACTATGAAGTTTTGATGTATCGGTATGCTATATATCTGTATTTTAGCTTTCTTTCTTATGCATGTCTTTTAATGATTCGCAGCCGGTTCCGAATAAATTTACCAAGCAGATTAGTAAGATGGTCAATAGAAGAGAAAATGCTAACCTAGTGAGCCACAATGGATAATTTGTCATTATTAATCCATCTTCCTGAAAACGGTTTATACGGAGGAAGTATATTTCATGGTACTTAAGAAAAATATATGTTGAAGTCAAAAGCTATCAAGATTTAAATGCTCGCTTATAGTCTTCCAAGATATTTTATATTCCAAGGCAAGGTGACAATAAGTGCATGCTTTTGCATGATTTGGTATGTAGATTCAAGGTTATGCATGGCTACGACCCTTTCTTATAGTTTCTTATCATAATTTTCTGCACACTTATAGTTTATAGATGCAGTTAGATCATATCTTTATAAGGGAAAACTTAAAATAACAACCTTTATACTAAAAAAATTATGTATGCCATTACTTAGTAGTTTATGGTTTTAAGACGCAAAAGCCATTTGAGAAATACTTTTCCTACCCACTATTAATCCATATTCTCAATATAGTCATTGAATTTGCACGCGCATATAATAAGAAGGAGAAGACAGTAATGTGGCAGAAGGAGAAGACAGTAATGTGGCAGAAGAAGAAAAAAATGGCATTCCTCGTTCTCTGTTTCAGCATCAATCTTCGGATATGAACTAATGATGGCTTTCACATAGGCTTTTCCCTTTAGAGACTTCTTAGTGTCCAATGGAAAGCATACATCAGATTTGTGCAGGTCGGGTTCTTCTATGACTTTCAAGAGTCTCAGCTGATTCTGTAAATTACACCCTAGTTGGGTGATACTTTTACCACTTCTCACTGCAGGTGCGCTCTCTAATATCCATTTTGAATGTAATATTATAGATATCCATGCCTGTTTATGTCAAAATTACTTATATTGTCAATGTTTGATTGTCTAGTTGTTGGTGATGCGTCCATATCAGGGACAGAGGCCACTTCCGTTCCTCCAGGTATGTTTATATATTATATAGGGCATGTATATTGATTTAGAATGCTATATCATAAATATGCACACATTCCTTTTGCTCTTAGTCGTCCAACTCATTATCATGGGCTGCTTGATGAGATTAGATTAGCGCCTGATGATCTACAAGAGCTTGTTCACTCCCTGTCATATGTGTAAGCAGCGCTATATGCGAGTTTACCTTGTTAGTATGTATGTACTGAAATTAATTAATATTATTCAAATTTTGATACATGCAGATACCAGAGGAGCACATCTTCTATCTCTGTAGGTAAGGCTTTGAATTTGTTGATTTTGGTATTTCTTGTCAATTTTATAGACCAGTATGTGCTAAATATAATGTTCTGACAGTTGCTAGGGGGAAGGCAGCATTCGAGACTGCTGACCCCAGTCCTGGATGCCGCACAATGACGGCACCACGGAGGTTGGGAGAGAGGCCGAGGACTGGGCTCTAGCAGGGCCCATATGAGGTTGGACTCCACCCCGGTGGTTACTTCCTCCGTCTCCAGTGAGCGACGTATCCAGCAGGAACTGGAGAGCTTGAAGGCCACCGTTCAGGAGTTGAATGAGATGCTGGTATGTATACTACTTAATAGTAAAATATAATGTCATATTATAGATATCAACATATCCAATATCAGTACGTAGCCTGAGCTTATTTGGTTGTAGACTTATGTTTTATTAATCATACATGTACATATCTAATTAAAATAAACTACAGTTTTCCAAACTAGATATCCAAATGGGGTTTCGAAATAACTCGATAATGATAAGAATTCGAATGTGGGTGTAGGAGCTGGTGGTTGAGCAGGCCCAGGCCTCGGGGATCGATTTTACCGGACAGAACGATCCGAGGCTCCTGACCCCAGTTCTGGACGCCGCACACGGAGGGCACTACGGAGGTTAGGAGAGGCCGGGGATTGGGCCCTACCAGGGCCCATATGAGGTTGGACTCCACCCTGGCGGTTACTTCCTCCGTCTCCAGTGACCGGCATGTCCATCATGAACTGGATAGCTTGAGGGCCAGCGTTCAGGAGTTGAAGGAGATGCTGGTATGTATACTACTTTATAGTAAAATATCATTTCATATTATATACATATCAACATATCCATAATTAGTACGTAGCTTGAGCTTATTTGGTTTTAGACTTAAGTTTGATTAATCATACATACATATGTAATTGAAATAAACAACGCTTTTCCAAACTAGATATCCAAACAGGGTTTCGAAATAACTTAGTAATGATACGAATTCGAATAATAAACAGTTCTTACACGCTTCTTACACACGTTATATCCAGACGCGATAGGGTAGATCGGCCGAGCCTCCACACGCATCTCCTTCGGCTGCGGTTCCGCAGACAGCTCCTGTAGCTCCACCGCCCACTCAGACTCCCGCAGCCGCGGCTCCGCAAGCGACTACCTCGACGGCGGCTGCGCAGACCACATCGCCGGCTCCACATGCCGCTCAGACTCCCGCTCGCGATGAATTGCGGAGTTTATTGACCGAGGAGCAGGCACGCGTTATTCTATCGTTATTCAGAGGTGGAGCTGGACCGAGCTAGGGTAGATTTTTGGTTCTTTTTTTTTTGAAACATGTATTTATTTATATCATACACATTGTACTGCATTTTGAAACGATATTGATATTGGTTTGTATTTATATCATATTCAGTTTTTGTGTTTCTTTTGTATATTATATATATGCGTGAGATGTGATTATGAATACTGCAGCAATATATGATTTGATTGATGTATATATTATTGTGCACAGGGCGGGAAAAAATCAAGCAGCCCATTTTTAAAAAAAAATTACAGACAATATGTACCTACGGATTAATCCGTTTAATCCGTAGGCACACATATTACCCCTACGGATATGTCCGTAGGGGCAAAATATCAGCAGTAACTGATATTTCCCCCAGATCACAGTTGCAGGGGGTTGGGAAAGCCCCTACGAATATATCCGTAGGGGCAACTGACTCTCCCCTACGGCGTTATCCGTAGGGGAAAAATATCAGGAATTATGAATTTGTACCCCTACGGAAACGTACCTACGCATATATCCGTAGGGGTTAGTACATGCCCCTACGGATATATCCGTAGGTCCAAGTAATTTATTAAAATAAACCGTAAATTATATAAAATCTTATACCCTACGGCTTTATCCGTAGGGGCAAAAGGACCTACACATATATCCGTAGGGGCAACAATTTGACCGTAGGGGCAAGTTCAGGGCCTCAACTTGCACCTGCGGCCTTTGCACCTACGGGGTATTTTTTCGCCCCTACGTATATATCCGTAGGGGCAGTTGGTTGCCCCTACGGATAAATCCGTAGGGGCAACCCTTCTTTGTAGTAGTGTACCAACATGTAACTGAGAGACAATCAGTGTACACGTTAAGGTAAAGTGTAACCAGATAGCATACTATCATATCGAGCAAGAAAGTCATCCCTATATATATCCAAGCATCCACTACAATATACATCCTATGTATAGTAATGGCCTCTAAGGCATACATATAACTAACAATCTCCCACTTGCACTAGGGCCATCTGATAGCAGTGGTTGTAGTATCTCATACTCAACCATCCTATAAAAGTCTCTCTCTGGAAAAAGGCCTTCGTGAGTGGATCTACCGTGTTGTCCTCTGAGTCTACTCTCCTAATCTCGATCCCCTGGAGATCAACCATCTCCACGATCAGGTGATACTGCCTAAGAATATGTCTGGATCACTGATGGGACGGGCATTCCTCGGCATATGCCACAACTCCATTGTCACATAATGGAGGGTACAAAGTTCATCTCATGAACTAATATACACCCAGACTTCCTCTTTGGTAGCGATGTATCTAGCCTTTATCGTCTAGTATGACACGGTTTCTAGCTTGGAACTCTTCTAACATACCGTCCCTTTACTGAGGGTAAAGACAATGCCTGTGACTGACTTTCAGTCGTCCTTATCACTCTGGAACCTTTCTAGTGATTCTCCCTAGGATCAATTGATACCTTCTCACTACAGCTAGTGAGGATCCTAAGGTCCACTTAGATCTATCTCAAAGATCCAAACTAAGGATTTAGGAGGTATCACTTTGATCCTATATGGAGAATCCTTGTGATAAGCGGAGATTGACCGAGCGTAGCATATGATACTCCTTCCCTATCAAGAGTATGTCATCCACGTACTCTACGAGGATCACCAGCATACTCCCTACTACCTTTTTGTATATACAAGGTTTATCTGCCATTTTGATGATGTCAAACTCTTTGACTAACTTATCAAAATAGATGTTCCAACTCCGCGATGCCTGCTTTATCAAATAAAACATCTTGTACACGTTTCGGCTACTCCCACTGTCTACGAAGCCCACTGACTGTGTACTTATAGACGCTTTCTTCCAAATCATCATTTAGAAAAGCAGTCAAGACACCCAACCGCCAGATATCGTAGTCATGGTATGTAGCCGTGGCAAGTAGGATCTGGATGAACTTAAGCATAGCTACTTAGAAAAAGGTTTCATCATAATCCAAACCTGGTCAATGATGCAAACCTTCAACAAGTCTAGCTTTGAAAGTCTCAACTTTTTCGTGTACATCAAGTAATCTTCTCAAGATATACTTGCTCCTGATGGGGATTTAACCCTTCAGATAAAGCAACCAAAGTCTATACTTTGTTGGTGTATAAGGATTCCATCTCAGATCGATAAGCATCCAGCCATTCTAACAGAGTCCCATTCCTGATGGCCAGCTCAAAACTAGTTGGGTCATCATCTCATGATGCAATCCTCGCTCCCACTGTCATAGAGAAACCGAAGTATCTCTCAGGTGGGTGAGGAAACCTACTAGATTGGCGGAGAGGCTGAGGTTCGTTGGTTGCTATTGAATCCTTTGGTTCTACCAAATCATCAACTGCAGTTTGTATAGCTGGAACTGTTTCGAGTTCCACCTCATGACCAATAATTTCTTCACAAGAAATTCCCTTTCACAAAGGTGGCATGCTGAGAAACAAAACATTTTTGTTCCTCGGTTAGGTAGAAGATATTCTATTGCGTATGCTTGGGATATCCAACAAACTTCCACATATCTGACTTTGCCTCGAGCTTGTCTGGATTTTTCTTTTAGACATAGGCCGGACAACCCCAAATCTTAACTAACTTAAGAGATGGGCTCTTCCCTTTCCATATCATATATGAAATGGAAGGCAACTGATTTGATCGGAACCCTATTCTATAGGTATGCAACTTCATAAGTTCATAACTCCCTAAAAGGAAATAGGAAACTCAATAGTACTCATCATAGAGCACACCATATCACATAGGGTGCTATTGCTCCGCCCCGATACACCGAGGTTCTGAGGTGTATACAGAGGAGTAATGCTGAGAGAGAATCTCATTCTTAGAATAGTCCAGGAATCCCGTGCTCAAGTATTCTCTTCCTTGATCACATCAAAGAACATAATACTTATACCCGTTGTTGGTTCTCTACTTCTAACTTATATTCTGTGAATATCTCAAAAGGTTCGGACTTGTGTTTCAACAGGAACATATGTCTGAATCTCGAGAGATTATCAGAGAATTTAATGAAGTACAAAGAACCGGTCTTGGCATTTGTAGACAGGGGACCTTCATACATCAACGTGTATCATCCCAAAAGTACACTAACTCTTTCTCTGCTTCCAATAAACAGAGCTGTGGTCATCTAATCTTTGTGACATGACTGGCAAGTTTCACAAGATGTAAATTCAAACTAATTTAAATATGCATCTTAATGTAACTTCAGCTGGTTGGGTCGTATTAATATGACCTAGCCTACAATGCCTCAAGAAGGATTCGTTCATTTCTGAACTCTTCCTCTTGTGTGTGTTCTGTATACTAAGAACTGTAGTTTGATTTAGAACGTTAATGCTTTTAGTTAACGTGCCTGAACCGATCAACTCTTGATTTAGGAAATGTTCAAAACATTATCAAACAATACAAAATTATATCCTTCTTTATCTAAATAAACAGACTGATATGAATTTGTATATCAGGTTCGGTATCTAATAACATTTGTTCAGAATCAATGTATTCTGGTAATACAGGGTGACAGTGACCAAAAGACTTGGCTGCAACACTTGCACTGTTTTCTGCCTCATGAAACTTATCACCCGTTCTCAGTTCTTTACCTTTCTGTAGCCCATGTAATATATTACATATGTAGGATCCTGATCCGGTATCATATACCGAGGACGTAAAGGACATTTGAGAAACAATTCTCTGTAATGAACGCACCCGAAGGTGATGCATCAACATGCACTTTCTTCGTTTGGGTGGCACGGGAATTCTGATAATCCCCAATTTCCTGCTCTGTCTTATAACATTTATAAGTTGGAGCGGGACCAACGTTCCTCAGCTCAGTATAACAAGCGGGTTTGGTCAAAAAATCCGTATTATTATCTTTATTAAGGCGTGACATGGTCTCTACCTGGAGAGAGAGAGAAGAAAACACTCTGCGTGCGCTCTTGCAAGATCAGATTGGTTATTATTTTATCTAATCAGGATGGCTCCCACTGTTTTTATCAAATCTTCCTTCAAACCCTAAAAGGAAAGACTAGCCGGGATTAATTACACGCTACAAGTTAGCCAATCTTTCAGCCAGGCCAGTGTCGGTACTTTGAGGGAGGTTCCCCGTGCTTTCGCACGGACCTAATTAAAGTAAACCTCATTTTCCCAGTGGCGTAACCCCGTTGACACTTTTCTAGACACCTACTTGATCAGCAAATTGTAATGTGTAAAACTCTCCCAGGAGTAACAATTACTCGCAGCGGGTATCGGGATCCAACTATCGCATAGAAGGTATGCAATCTCATTGCAAATTTCAACACTTGAAATTCCCGATAATGCTTTTGCCCTTAACATACTATGACCTTGACGAATGCCAAACAACCCATAGTGCGCTAGTCATGTTCAACCTGTACATTTCTTGATTGAATTAAACCCACCCGCACGACCTTTGACGAATGCCAAACAACGCCGTATGAATACCCTAATCCAATCTGCATCATATGCATAAGCAGATAAGTATTAGTTAGCTACCGCACACTACGCCTTGACGAATGCCAAACTACCGCAGCACGAATACTAAGTAGTACTTATCTGAAATGACGGAGGACTACGACAGGTTTTTCTGAAAACCTATTGCGTAATGAACTTGATATCGTTGTAGGATCGAATGAATTTTGAAATGGAGTGTTTTTTAGGCTTTTCTAGTTTTGCTAAAGGGGTCACTCCCGGTGAAGAGATCGTTGACCCTTTCCTCATCGAATAAGGTGCAGGATATATCAAAAATACCGCTGTGCAAAGCAAGAACTATAGGAGCAATCAAAAGACAAACTGAGGGTTGCAGCATCTGCCAGTTATTGCTAAAGGGGTCACTCCCGGTGAAGGGATCTCGGCCCTTTCCTTTGTTAGTTATATGTATGCCTTAGAGGCTATTACTATACATAGGATGTATATTATAGTGGATGCTTGGACATATATAGGGAGGACTTTCTTGCTCGACATGATATTATGCTATCTGGTTGCTCTTTACCTTAACGTGTACACTGATTGTCTCTCTGTTACATGTTGGTGAAGCCCTTAGGATGTGTACTTGACTACCTGGACTATGATGCAGATCATACTAGTGGGGACATGGTAGTCCATAAGTACATCCTTTAAGGTCCCTAGTCTTGGGTATATTGAGACGGGGCATCGATATACCAGAGTAGACTAGCGTATACCTTCTCGACCCATACAGATGGGCGATGGATGATCCCATATCCATTGGTGTTTGACATCAGAAATGATATACGGGTGCTCAGTGAAGATTGGGTACACTGGACGGACTCGCCGAGAACTCCCAGATGGTTTTATACCTTACGTCAGATGGCAGTTCTCTGGTGACACTGGTACAGAGTAGTCTGTTGACCCGAGATCGTCATAGAGCCTTATGTGATTCCCACTGTGCTTTGATTTCCACCATACCACGTCCAAGAGGGCGTGCAAAACGGTGGCTTTTGGGTACAGTCCCGAATCACATGGAGGCAATAAGCGATAGGAGGGGATTCGTCTCTCCCGGTATAGGGAGTTGATGTTGCGCTGTGTTCGATTGGATATAACCGGAAATCCAACCAGTAACACTTACCGTACAGTCCGGTCTGTTCGTCTGATATGTCGCATATCTCGCCTAGGGGTGGTAAACTTCAGACCCCAGTAGCTTGATAAGTCGCGTCGATCTGAGGTCTATAACAGTTCGAGAAACTACTGGTAACACTTACCAGTAAATCTCAGCAACCCTAGCCAGGGATTTACTGGTAAGTGTTACCAGTAGTTTCTCGAACTGTTATAGACCTCAGATCGACGCGACTTATCGAGCTACTGGGGTCTGACGTTTACCACCCCTAGGCGACATATTCGACATATCAGACGAACAGACCGGACTGTACGGTAAGTGTGAATCCAACCAGTAACACTTACCGTACAGTCCGGTCTGTTCGTCTGATATGTCGCATATCTCGCCAAGGGGTGGTAAACGTCAGACCCCAGTAGCTCGATAAGTCGCGTCGATCTGAGGTCTATAACAGTTCGAGAAACTACTGGTAACACTTACCTGTAAATCCCTGGCCAGGGTTGCTGAGATTTACTGGTAAGTGTTACCAGTAGTTTCTCGAACTGTTATAGATCTCAGATCGACGTGACTTATCGAGCTACTGGGGTCTGACGTTTACCACCCCTAGGCGAGATATGCGACATATCAGACGAACAGACCGGACTGTACGGTAAGTGTTACAGGTTGGATTCACAGGAGTGTGAGTGGGCTTGCTCGTCGAACTTCTGATCGCTCAATACCCGGGTGGTCGTTATGTTTAGCAGACCGCTTGCGGCTTGTGGGTGTTTGATATGATCATCACCTGCTGCCGGCGTATTGACGAGTCTTTAGAGTCCTACACAAAGGTTTCCTGGCTCAAGCGAAACGAAATAGGAGCGCAAATGAGATATGTGCGGGACCGAGAATAATGCGTGTATATGATACCGTATTCTATTCTCGCGATGAATGTATCGATTGGTTGTATGCGATATAACCTAGTTATCGAATCAAGGATTGATTCGATAAGTCGATACATTGGATATTAGCCGGTCATATGCGATATGACCGGATCGTTAAATCAAGTGTTGATTTAATGATTTAATGTATAATTATATATTTGATATATTACTTTGCATTAACTAGTATTTGTTCACTTAAGATTGATTATCTCACTTGAATGTGCACATTGTATATATGATATATGTTTGTGCACTAGTTAGTATCATGTTTGATGATACAGGTAAACTTGGGTTTGTGTTGATTAAGCCATGTTTAAGTAAATGGTTAGGTTTTTATTTATTTATTTATTTATTTATTCTTTTGGAAAGATAAATGAAATGATGGCTTGTTTTGTTCTTTTGTTGAAACTTCATGATGCTTTGAAAGCTTGAGCATTTTGTTTCTTTCCTTTAACCTAACCATTCAACTTAACCCTAGTTTATTCTCTAAACTCACCCATAGTTACAAAATGATAACCATCACTTGATTTTGTTTTAATTTATTATTCTTTTTCATTCTTCTTCTTCTTCTTCTTCAAGATGAAGAAAGAAAAGCTTTCTACAAAAATGTCTAGTGTTGATTCCAAGTGAGAAATCCAAATCCAAAGTGAACCCACTTCCTATTTCTTCATCCTCTACCACTTTCCAAGTAGTATAGGGTGTTTTCTTCACAAGTTTCATGACTTGGTGAAGTTGGAGCACGAGTTAGAGTCGCCTCGACGTAGATCATCTTCGGCATCGAAGTCATCGACCTAGCCCAATCATTTCTTCGATGAAACCACAGCGAGAGTCCGGGATCCGATGATCGCAGCGGAGAGACATCATCACAGAGCCAGAAAAGTGGAGGACCGGATCTACAAATGTTGTATTTCCATTCACTTTAGAGTAAAGTTGTTTACTAGCTTGTAGTTTCGCTTAAACTCTAGTTAACGATCTAGTTCAAGGTTTCTCGGCACCGGAAAAATTTGAAATTGGCATGGTTGATCTGTTGTGAGACATCATTAGTGTGCTTAGGAACCCTACAGTGGTATCAGAGCCTAGCTAGAGCTTTAGGCGATGTGTAGACGAAGCTAGAAGTCCGATCGAACCCGATATCCCCCGATTTCAACCCCCTCTGTACAATTTTTCAAACAGTGGCATTTTGTGAATTAAAAATTCTCAGAAAAACAAGCAGGAAAACCTAAGAATTACTGTGAAGTACGGTCCACTAAGTCAACAATTTGACCGCGGAACCGCGGCTAAACCAGTGGTTTGGCGGCGGTTCCGCGGCCAAAATTTGGACTTAGTCCCTGAAATTTCATATATATATTCTTAGATCCTTTCTTGGCCATTTTTTATGGGAATTATTTAATTCCACTCAAGTGTTGAGTATTCTAGGGTTTTATTGGGGACTCGTTAATTTGATCGGATAATTTAATTTCGTTTATGTTTTTCCGGATATTTTAGAAACTGTTAAAAAGTTCGACCGGATATAAATACCCACTTTTTCCCCTGCCGGGAAATTTCCAAGTGTTGGATTTTTCCGTAGTTTAAGAACGTTCGAAGTAGTGCAAGTAACGCGATGGTCCCTCTAGAAGACAAGAAACCTTAACTCGATTATGTGACCGTCTTAAACTGCCCTTTGAACCTTAGGGTTTGGGGCAGTACGGCGTGCCACATGTGAGGCGTTGGCTTGACCCTTCTACGGCTGGACCGTTGGTACTGAGGCATGTAGTGAATGTTTTTAAACTTATTTCATGTATTGATCTGTTTCGGGAAAACTTGGGTGTTTGATTGTTCGATCGGAAAGTTTAATATTTTCTATTTATCTGGAATGTGATACAATAATTGGAATTCACAATTAGTTATGAGATAACTGAATGAATGTTATAAATCTAGCAGTTTAGTCTCAAATGATCGGTTGCCACGGAATTTTGATGCGATCAAAAGTCCGTCGCAATCACGTTGATTACACGGATACTCACCGGTAAACTTAATAGACGGCTACACCCCATAGCCCCGACCAAGTGACTGTAGGAGAACCCCGTCGCCAAAAAGCACCTGTTCGGGTGCTCGCGGCAGCGGTGTTCTGCCTTAGTGCACTTCGTCGACAGTATCGGGGGTGCAGCCGTCCACTAAAGTTTGCGACGAGCATTCGTTCTGGATGCCGGGAATCTTGTTGAATTGCCCGACTTTATATTGAAAAGTGCTTTCGATATTGAGACAAAAATGCGGGGTTTATAATTGTTAGGATGCGATATCTAAGGGATTCATTTGATTAGGCATGCGATGTCTAAAGAGTTTGCGGATTCCAACTGTTGTAGTTTTACACTTTCTTTTCTGCGACCGTAAGTGTAATATGTGATATCGCCGGTTTCGTTGCTATATGTCAACGACAATTGGGATACGCATGTTTACTTACGTTGATGACATGTGATGTTATGTGTTGCTGGATATGTTATATTGGATCGTCGTGTTTGAATAGCCGGGGGTTTTTATGTGAGATGAGTGTTTTTCATTTTCATTCATGTAAAAACATGTATGTAATATTCTTTTATTGGGGCACTTCCAGGTTGCGGAAGATGTCACCATTTGTATATTATTTTTTTTCCGCACTAGGATAGACCTAAGGAGGAGGGCACAAGTAACCGGGTTCTGGAGTCCAGTGGGAGACCAACTCGAGGAGTCGAGTCCGGGTCTCCTAACTCTAGAATTGGTAGGGTTGCTTGCCGCTCTCGTAGGGGTCTAGGGGTGTGGGTTTGGCTATTCATCACGACCGTGGAATCCGTGTTTTATACTGGCTCGTATTGAAAACACGAACGTCCTAGTATATCCAATATTTCATATGATATTTTCTGCTGCGTTATCTGTGATGTGATCATGTGATTTGTTCAGATGGATACTGTATATAGTATATATGATATATTATATAAACGTTACTTATGTTTTACACCCGCGCTAGCCCTGCCCCGCTCTGTCGTTAGTTACCCAACCTAACGGTGCACGAGGAGACATCGAGGCGAATGCGGATGTCATAAGTGTACGTCGTATTTATCTGTGATGTTTAGGTGCTTAAATGATGGGACATCATTAATGTGATTAATGAAAATAAAAGAAACCTAAGATGTTGTGAAATCGAATTTCTTCAAAACAGGTAGCTACAGTTCTTGCTTTGCATCACGGTGTTCCTTGTAGAACATCCTGCACCTCATTCGACGAGGAAAGGGCCGAGATCCCTTCACCGGGAATGACCCCTTTAGCAATAACTGGCAGATGCTACACACTCGGTTTGTCTTTTGATTACTTCTATAGTTTCTGCTTTGCACAGTGATATATATGATATATCCCGCACCTCATTCGACGAGGAATGGGCCGACGATCCATTCACCGGGAGTGACCCCTTTAGCAAAACTAGAAAAGCCTAAAAAACACTCCATTTCTAAATTCATTCGATCCTATAACGATATCAAGTTCATTACGCAATAGGTTTTTAGAAAAACCTGTCGTAGCCCTCCGTCATTTCACATAAGTCCTGCTTAGTATTCGTTCTGCGTTTGTTGATCTTGTCAAGGCGCACTGTGCGGTAGCTAACCAGTATTTATCTGCTTATGCATATGATGCAGATTGGGTTAGGGTAGTCGTACGGCCTTGTTGACCTTGTCAAGGGTCGTGCGGGTGGGTTTGATTCAATCAAGAAATGACGGGTTGAACTTGACTTACGGTCTATGGTTTGTTGACCTTGTCAAGGTCATATATCGTTTGGGGAAAAATTATCGGGAATTTCAAGTGTTGAAATTTGCAATGAGATTGCATACCATCTATGAGATAGTTGGATCCCGATACCCGCTGCGAGTAAGAGTTACTCCTGGGAGAGTTTTACACATTACAATTAGCCGATCAAGTAGGTGTCTAGAAAGGTGTCAATAGGGTTACGCCTCTGGGAAAACGAGGTTTACATTAATTAGGTTCGTGCGAAAGCACGGGGGACCTCCCTCAAAGTACCGACACTGGCCTGGCTGAAAGATTGGCGAACTTGTAGTGTGTAATTAATCCCGGCTAGTCTTTCCTTTTAAGGTTTGAAGGAAGATTTGATAAAAACCGTGGGAGCCATCCTGATTAAATAAAATAATAACCAATCTGATCATGCAAGAGCATACTCTGAGTGTTTTCTTCTCTCTGTCTCCAGGTAGCGACCATGTCACGCCTTAATCAAGATAATAATACGGATGTATTGACCGAACCCGCTTGTTATACTGAGCTGGGGAACGTTGGTCCCGCTCCAACTTATAAATGTTATAAGACAGAGCAGGAAATTGGGGAATACCAGATTTCCCGTGCCGCCCAAACGAAGAAAGTGCATATGATGCATCATCTTCGGGTGTGTTCGTTACACAGAACTGTTTCTCAATATCCTCTGCGTCCTGGGTATATGATACTGGATCAGGATCCCAGATATGTAATCTGTTACATAGGGCTACAGAAAGGCAGAGACCTGAGAACGGGTGATAAGTTTCATGAGACAGAAAACGGGGCAAGTGTTGCAGCCAAGTCTGTTGGTCACTGTCACCCTGTATGACCAGTACATTGATTCTGAACAAATGCTATTAGATACCATACCTGATATACAAAATCATATCAATATCTTTATTAGTAAAGAAGGATATAATTTTGTATTGTTGGATAATGTTTTGAACATTTCCTATATCAAAAGTTGATCGGTTCAGGCACATTATCTAAAAGCATTGACGTTCTAAATCAAACTACGGTTCCTAGTATACAGAACAAACAAAAGAGGAAGAATTCATAAATGAACGAATCCTTCTTGAGGCATTGTAGACTAGGTCATATCAATACGACCCGACTGGCTGAAGTTACATTTAGATGTATATTTAAATTAGTTTGAATTTACAACTTGTGAAACTTTCCAGTCATGTCACAAAGATTAGATGACCGTAGCTCTGTTTGTTGGAAGCAGAGAAAGAGTTAGTAAACTCTTGGGACTGATACATGATGATGAATGTAAGGTCTCCTGTCTACACATGCCAGGACTGGTTCTTTATACTTCATTAAATTCTCTGATGATCTCTCGAGATTCAGACATATGTTCTTGTTGAAACACAAGTCCGAACCTTTTGAGATATTCACAGAATATGATTTAGAAGTAGAGAACCAAAATACGGGTATAAGTATTATGTCCTTTGATGTGATAAGTGAGGAGAATACTTGAGCACGGAATTCCTGGACTATTCTAAAGGAGAATGTGATTCTCTCTCAGCATTACTCCTCCGTATACACCATAGCACGATGGTATATCGGGGCGGAGCAATTGCACCCTATGAGATATGGTGCACTCTATGATGAGTACTACTGAGTTACCTTTTTCCTTTTGGGGGTTATGCACTTGAGAAGCTGCATACCTATTGAATTGGGTTCGAATCAAATCAGTGCCTACAACTCCATATGAGATATGGTATAGGAAGAGCCTATCTCTTATGAAAGTTAAGATTTGGGGTTGTTCAGCCTATGTCTTAAAGCAAAATCCGGACAAGCTCGAGGCAAGGTCAGTTATGTAGAACTGGAATGGTTCCAGTTATACAAACTGCAGCTGATGATTTGATAGAACCAAAGGATTCAGTAGATTCCAACGAACCTCAGCCTCCCCGCCGATCTAGTAGGGTTCCTCACCCACCTGAGAGATACTTCGGTTTCTCTATGACAGTGGGAGCGAGGATTGCATCATGAGATGATGACCCAACTAGTTTCGAGCTGGCCATCAAGAGTGGGACTCTGTAAGAATGGCTGGATGCTTAGCGATCTGAGATGGAATCCTTATACACCAACAAAGTATGGACTTGGGTTGCTATATCTGAAGGGTTAAATCCCCATCAGGAGCAAGTATATCTTGAGAAGATTACTTGGTGTAGATGGAGAAGTTGAGACTTTCAAAGCTAGACTTGTTAAAAGTTTGCATCAATGACCAGGTGTGGATTATGATGAAACCTTTTTCAAGTAACTAAGCTTAAGTCCATCCAGATCCTACTTGCCACGGCTACATACCATGACTACGATAACTGGCGGTTGGGTGCGATGACTGCTCTTCTAAATATTGTTTTAGAAGAGAGCGTCTATAAGTACACATCCAGAGGGCCTCGTAG
Organism: Agapanthus africanus; assembly: GCA_030015575.1. Lineage (NCBI taxonomy): Eukaryota > Viridiplantae > Streptophyta > Magnoliopsida > Asparagales > Amaryllidaceae > Agapanthus > Agapanthus africanus. Next base: position 667,494,435 of record CM057338.1, read on the forward strand.
ACAGTGGGAGCAACGGAAACGTGTGCAAGATGTTTTATGTGATAAAGCAGGCATCGCGGAGTTGGAATGTCTGTTTTGACGTGTTAGTCAAAAATTTTGACATCATCAAAATGGTATATGAACCTTGCATGAACAAAAGGGTAGTAGGGAGTATGGTGGTGATCCTCGTAGAGTACGTGGATGACATACTCTTGATATGAAAGGAGTTTCCTATGCTACGCTCGATCAATCTCCGCTTATCACAATGATTCTCCAAATAAGATCAACGCGATACCTACTAAAATCCTGAGTTTTGGTTCTATGAGATAGATCTAATTGGATATTAGGATACTCACTAGTTGTAGTGAGATGGTATCAGTTGATCCTGGGGAGAATCACTGGAAAGGTTCCAGGGTGATAAAGATGACTGAATGTAGTCACGGGCATTGTCTTTACCCTCAGTAGAGGGTGTAAGTGCACGGCGGCGCCCCGGCCGTCAATCCGACGGCCAAATGCGGAAGCGGTGATAAACTTAAATTTTTCTTGAACTGGCATACCGCCGCGCACTAATACCCGGATCGAACCACTAACTAGTCCTAGCTAACAACAAGAAAGGGAATAGAGATATACCGACGAAGCCGGCTACTCGACGTGCCCAAGATCCGCTGTAGAATATGTAGTCCTCAAGTCTCGCTTTGGGGTTGTGGAATTGCCATTTGGTGGAGGAATGATACTTGGAGCTATTTGGATTGAACTTATGGGATTTTGCAACATGAAATGAGCCAAACATCCCCACCAAAATTTTGGGACAGCCCCACAATGCTTGGGCCGGCCATGAGAGGTGGGGGAAGGGAAAGAATGAGAGAGCCATCCAAAAAAGGAGAGAGTGGGAAGACTATCATGCAAAAGGAAATCATGAAAAGAATATGGTCACAATCACACCCACTCTCAACTACCCACCAACAACTATGATAGCACCAAATCCAACACTCCAACAAGCTAATGATCACTTCCAAAAGTCATGCCATCATGAAGATAGAAGTCAAGGTCAAAAGAATGGTGCACCATCATGATACAAGGAAACATGCAAAGACCCCCTTCCACAAAAGCTTATTTGCAACAATGCAAGTAAGCCCTCCTCCACCAATCTTCGGCCAATGAACGGAACAAAGGAAATCGGCCGAAACGGAAAGCAAACTGGCAACTCCAGAAAACTGGTCCCGTAATAAATTACAGGAAAACCCCGAAACTGTGCATACACACCCGCATTTGTATTCCGACCGAAATACAAATGCAATGAGACAAAATCTACACTGTACTATACTAGGATCCGGCTTAAACCAAAGCCGGCTAGTAACATCCGTTCGATCCTGATCCGTGCAATACCGCACGTATCTGATCGAACCCTGCCATATATCCATACGGCCTATAGTACAAACTGTCCGATCCTGATCCGTGCAATACCGCACGTATCTGATCGGACCTTGCCATATCTCCATACGGCCTCTACAACCTTTCGCCCGAAAGCTGAGTAACTGAATGTGGGGGACTCTAAAGACTCATCAACACCTTGGTTGTGGATTTAACCACTAGCACGTTAGAGGTATAAGCCAATACATAACGGGCTACCAGGTATTGACCAAAAGGGACGTCTGCGAGCGAACTCAGCCTGACTCCCTACTGAGCCTGACAGTGACAATATCCGTACAGTCCGGTCCGTTCGTCTATGAGCATCGCATGGCGGGCCTAGGGGGTTGGTAAAAGTCAGACCCCCAAAAGCGGTACAAGTCATGTCGGAGTGTAGCCCAGAACACCCTGAGATACTACTGGAATACCTACCGGTAAATCTCCTTGCCTCGGCCGAGGGCTTCGTGTAATGGCTCTCCTAGACACAGCACGACCTCACCCCCAATACCGGGAGAGACGAACCCCTGAAGATACGCTCACTGCCTCCATGTGGCTCGGGACTGTACCCAACTAAAACCTGTTTGCACGACTCCTTTGAGCCGTGGTAGGGTAGTAATCAAAGTACAGTGGGAACTCACACGAGACAAATGACGATCCCCAGGTCGATGAACTAACCTGCACACATGTCACCAGGGAACTGCCATCTGACGTCTGGTATATGACCAACTAGCATGTTCCCGGCGAGTCCTGTCCGGTGTACTCATAACCCAATGAGCACCTGTATACATCTTAGGTGATCCAACTGACACCAGTGGCTTGTGAGACCGGCCACCGCCCCTCGTCGGAGTCTCGACTGTATACACTAGTCTACTATGGAGAATCGATGCCCTGTCTCGAAACTCTCACGACTAGGGACCTTTTAAGGATATGCTTATAGACCCCCAGCTCCCACTTATATGATCGCCCTCATACTGCTGGTGGTCAAGCAAGAATCCTAGGGGCTCTATCAACGTGTAATAGCGACGTGTCAGGTCACTTAAAACAGTACACGATGATAAAGGTAAACCAGATAGCATACTATCATCTCGAGTAAGACTGTCCTACCGGGATAGGTCCTCCATCAATCATTGCAATCACGTACCTGTGACCTAATAATTGACTCTGAGGGCACTATCTCCAACAATCTCCCACTTGCACTCAAGGCTAATTATTGCGATGTCGCATACTCACAGCCCGTGTGATACCGAACACCCAACTCCTCTACTAGTCAGTCTCACAAATCTCGTTTGCGAAACTATTGCGTTCGAGGAATAGCCTCAGTGAGTGGATCCGCCTTGTTGTTTCTTTCTATGCCTCTCTATATCTCAAGTTCGCGGAGAAAGCCATCTCCCGAAATGAGCAATACCTGTCTTAGAATGTGTCTGGATGTCTGATGGGACATAGCTCATAAATGAACTCCAAATCCAAACTTCTTAGACTGTATCATCAACTGAACTTAATCAGTATCCTGCGCCATGCCACCCTCAGTATTGCCTTGGATCACCTGTCCAAAATACTGCCCCTCATCAGAAGGAAAAACTATAACTCTGACAACCTCCTTGTCGTCCGGGTCACCTTGGAAGCCTGGAATGATGACTGTCTCCCGAATGAGGCTGTCGTTATCATATCCCTAGAACATACACTTATGTTCTAAAACTGCTTCCGACTGTTTCTCCAGGATTGGATCAATATTAACTTATTGCATCTAGTGCAAGAACAACATCTGGTGTGGTACTTGACATCTCATGATTGACTCAATCGCCTGAGCAAGTGATCTGCCAATCATGCACATCCCTCTCCCCTTTAGTCTGTAAGACACCTTTAGAGAGGGTGACTCCATTACCTGCAGGTACACTACCGTGCCAGGAGTCGTCCATTCTAAATACCCTTAGAATGCTGTCTAAGTACCCTGATTGGGAGACTACCCAAATCTAGATCTAAAACCATAGATCTAGTAACCAGAATGTCTGATATAATGTCCAAGTCCCATGTGGAGAAACCACTGTGTGACGACCAAAGCATAACCGATCGTAGTATAGGAGTTTCTTTTCCTATTCTGTGTATGTCATCCAAATACCAGGATATCACACCCTACTACCTTCTCAACAGATCCATCCCCTATTCTGATGAAGTCAAACCCATGACTGTCACGTCAGAAATAGATGATCTATCTCCGCTACATGTGCTTTAGTCTATAAATAGACATAAGCTACTTGTCCACCAATGCTTCCGCTGCTCCACTGACTACGACAACCCTCTGGCAGAGTCATATAGACGTACACTTCTAAAACTAGTTTAGAACGACGCTATATTCATCCTCCCGCCGGGTCTCGCAGCTTGGAACAACAGCAATGGTAATTGTGGGTAAACAAGAACTTCCCTGTCACCGTCCTTGAGGCTACCGTAGTACCTCTCGGGTGCCTGAAGTTACCCACCTTATCTGCGGAGTGGCCAATAGAATGTCAATCCAGATTGAATCTTTAGGTTCCTTATCAAATCTTCAGTAATCGTTTGTGGTTCTGGAATCACTTCCAGTTCTACCATACTCCCACTACAGTTTTCTGAAAAAATCCATTTTTAATAAAACTGTGGCGAGTCTAGAACAATATCGCTATTGTTCATCCAGATGGTAGAAAGTCAACCCTCATCATAGCCTGGGTCAACCCACAAACATTCATTACAGAAACGTGCCTTGAGTTGTCCAGTGTCTGGTTTTAATCATAAGCCGGACAACTCCCCGTACCTTAACATCGTTAAGATACGAACTGTTCTATATCCAATATAGGACCAGAGGCACTGATTTAATTGAACCAGATTCAAATCATGCAGCTGTCTCCAGTGCATGTCAACTAAATGGAAGGAGGCCGATCAGTGTTACTCAACTTAGGAATGCTTCTAATTATGAGTAACCTGAAAGAGAAGCAATTTCTCTTAATCGCTACTTTCAATTGATACCATATACAAGTATCTACATCTTCGATCACTTTGAAGAATCCCGATACTTGCTACACCTGGTTCTCTACTCTATTCAAATACCTATAACTTCTCCAAATTCGGACCCTGTGTTTCCACGAAACACCTGTCTAAAAACTAGAGAAGTCATAAGTAAACCGAATATAGTACGAGGACCAACCCCTCTGTCCTAATGGACCCTGGACAACATACAATACTCTGTATAAGTCCCTTGAGTCTGAAAACTCATTCACTGTGTGTCGTTGGTTGAAAACAGTACTTATGGTTAAGAAGAATTACACCGCTGTTTAATACTCCTTACCTAACCATCCACTGATATAGGTAAATGTCGTAGACATAATTCCAAAAAGGTATATCTCACTCTATGAAAATAGACGTACAGATATATCAATTTGAAATTGGTGCATGACAGCGGATATTCAAAACCAAATATTTGCCGATCGGCAAACAGTCCAGGTGACTTCCTCAAATATCACCGATTACAACGAATCCCGATATAATGAGGATGATCACCCAATTCCCAATAACTTACTCCCACTCATCATCTGTAAAACCATACAGATGTGAGAATCGTAACTGGTAAATACATACCCTGGAGTAAGTATCTAATCGGGAAATCAGTTTTCCTTTAACAGTACACAGTGAGACTGAAACATTGAAATGTTTCGATGGGGTATCCCGGTATTCCTAGTAATGCCTCTTCCAGATTCACGACTGTAACCGTATAATTCTTTTCCACCTCTCCAAATCCCTTCATATGTCTTTAGTCATTACCTTCTGCACACCCCTTTAGGCCAAATGGTTTTCTTCCTTCCCTACCGTTCGGCACCAGCCTATGGTTTGGAAGAAGACTATCCAATAAGCATAATGGGTGTACTGTCCCAATCCTAGGAACACTCGCAATGAGAGAGGGTGAAGATAAAAGACAACCGAATAAATCTTATTCCTATTTCTCCTGAACCAGAATCCATCCCCGAACTGGAACAGGTTCCTTTCGAGTTCGTATATAACCATACGATGGAGTATCCAATAAACTATGGATCTTCGTAGTGATACGGAGTGTCCTGGAGAAATACAAAGGTGATTTTAGGATTGGCGAAGGAATACTTGGTTTGGTCATGAATATCTGTTGCAATTTACTTTGCCCTCTTACTAATCCCTTGCTTTGTCTGAACTTAATACCTTCTGTACACCATCGTTATGCTAATTGGTTTTCTTCATTCCATACCGGTCGGCACCAGCCTAAGGTTTGGAAGAAGACAATCCAATTTGCGTAATAGGTGTACTACCCCTAAACCAAGGAGTACTCGTAACCTGAGAGAGGGTAAAAGGAAAAGACAACTGAATAATCCTATCCGTTTTCTCCAGAACCTGAAACCATCCTCGAATTCTTTCGAGTTCGTATATAACCATACGATGGTTTTGTCCAATGGAAATGGACGTTCGTAGTAATACGGGGTGTCCTGGAGAAAAGGGTAAAAGTAGGAGTGGCAATGAGGTTCGCAACTCTGACAATCCAAAAGCCAGTGTTTAAGAAGGTTCGGTTAATTTTGGTCTCTGAGTCATAGTCTTAAGGTCGGGTCAATGGTCGCTGCCAAAGAGAGAGAGAAAAGAAACACTCAGCGTGCACTCTAACCTAGATCAGAATGGTTACCAATTTATCTAATCTGGAATCCTCCCACTGTACCTCAAATTCTCCTCCAAACCTGAAAGAAGAATTAGTCGGGGTCACCCGAGGAGTAAACTAACTCATCAGTGGGAATCGGGATCCAACTATCATCACATGATAACGTGACGGAATCCGCTCACGCTACCACACTCCAGAAGGTATGCGCATATCTGGCAAGTTTCAGTTCTTTTGAAACTCCCGATGTGATTTCTGCCCCATGCTCTTATGACCTTGACTTTGGCCAACATATCATAAGTCACATGTCAAGTTCTACCCGTCATTCTCCAGGTTAATTTGAATCCACCCGTACATACCCTTGACTTTGGCCAAAATGGCAGTACGACTGTCCCAAACCAACGCATCTATCTATGCTGCATATGAATGCCCCAATAGCTACCAATCACTGTGCCTTGACTTTAGCCAACATACACAGCTTGAATACTATTGACCACCCATATGAAACGACGGAGGGCTACGAATGGTTTCTGGCGAAAACCTTTAACGTAATGAACTTGATATCGTTGAAGGAACGGATAGCTTTTTTTTAAAAAATAGTGACGAAAACCTTCGCTAAAGAGGTCACTCCCGATGAAGGGATCTCGGCTCTTTCCCCGTAGAATGGGGTGCAGGATATTCCAACTGAATACGACGGTGCAAAGCAAAAGTAATCGGCTATAGTGAAGTCATTGCCCTGACGCAAACTTCTATCCAAGGGGTCACTCCCGGTGAAGGGATCTCGGCCCTTGCCTCGTCGACTGAGGAGCAGGATATTCTAAATGAATACCGCGATGCAAAACAAAAGTGAACGTCCTTGCAATAACAGCTTTTTGAAAAGTGTTCCAACAACATCAGATTAGGTTTATTTTAACTTGCATTGATCCGAATCAACGCAGTCCCATCAATTGATCACACCAAAAAGAACGAAAATATTCTGATGTACGTATATGCCATCCGCATTCGCCACTGGGTCCCGTCATTACCCGTTAGGTTAGCTAACTAACGACAGAGCGGGGACTGGACTAGCACAGATGTAAAACATATACAACATCTACTAATATATATACCAATATATTATATTTCGCTCAAGGCGTGAAAGAAATGCAACATCACAGAAATGTACAGCATCACAGAACAATACAGATATCTGGGATCCCCGGGTTTCACAGAGCCGCTGAAACCCGACGTTCCCCTGGTCGTGTGGATAGCCTGTGCAATGAAATCCTAGACCCCTATGGGCGCGGCAAGTCACCCGCCAAAACCTGAAGCGAGGCAGCCCCCTTCAGCGCCGTGAATGGACCACCCAGCACTTCACGGAATCCGGTAACTTGGGCACCCCTCCTGGGTCAACCTGTACCCCCTACGAGTGCGGCGAATATCCCGCCAATCCTAGAGTGAAGCCCCCTCCGTCTCAATGCCATGAGATGCGGGCTTGTTGCCCTCCAGAATCCGGCTATCCGTGCACCCCTCCGCGGGGTAATCCTAGTACAGAAAGTAAAATATACATACAACGGGTACATCGACCGCAACCAGGTCGTGCCCCAAAATAATAATACAATCAGGCAGTGACGGCAGTCCAGAAGTCGGACGCTCGCCCCGCAATATCATATGTACATAATACAACCACAACTGTACTAGCATTGCATCCAGGCTATCCCCCACGACCAATCCGCAACATCACAGCAAAAACAGAACATCAACGTGAAAGTCACGTTCGCAAATCCGTCTAACCGGGCTATAGCAGTTAGACCGGATTTACCGATCAAGTGACATTCACGGTCGCAGATATAATGAAAATACTGTGAAAAATGTGTTTAAAATATCCGATCAATCAAATTTTAACAAGTGGGCCCCCAAACAATACTGTAGCACTCACAGAAATTATGGGCCCAAATTTAATATTCCAAAACCCATATTTTAAGCCCAGAAAGCCTCTGTAAAAAATTGGTGCAGGGATCCCCACAGTGTGCGGCGGAACAGCGGCGGGAAGGGGGTATTTGCGGCGGTTCCGCGCTCCCACTGTGGAGTCACTTCATCGAAATTTTACAGGGCTCTTAGATTTTCCAGTACATCAATATTTTACAACCTGAAAAATTTTTGGAGACTAAAAAATTTCAACAGAAAACTGTCACTTTGAAAAACACGGTTTTGGAACTTTTTGATCGATCGGAAATGCAAACACATTACACAAAGCTAGACTAAGTTAATGGCGAGGCTCTGATACCACTGTAAGTGCACGGCGGCGCCCCGGCCGTCAATCCGACGGCCAAATGCGGAAGCGGTGATAAACTTAAATTTTTCTTGAACTGGCAAACCGCCGCGCACTAATACCCGGATCGAACCACTAACTAGTCCTAGCTAACAACAAGAAAGGGAATAGAGATATACCGACGATCCAAGTCCTCCGGTCTTCAAATCATCGTCCCGATCTCTTGCGGAATGTCCCGTCTCCTCCTCGTCGCCGGAAGTGCACCACATCGCCTACTTCTTTTACGGGCTCCCACCTCAATGCCGAGGCAACTCGGGCACGAAGCCGGCTACTCGACGTGCCCAAGATCCGCTGTAGAATATGTAGTCCTCAAGTCTCGCTTTGGGGTTGTGGAATTGCCATTTGGTGGGGGAATGATACTTGGAGCTATTTGGATTGAACTTATGGGATTTTGCAACATGAAATGAGCCAAACATCCCCACCAAAATTTTGGGACAGCCCCACAATGCTTGGGCCGGCCATGAGAGGTGAGGGAAGGGAAAGAATGAGAGAGCCATCCAAAAAAGGAGAGAGTGGGAAGACTATCATGCAAAAGGAAATCATGAAAAGAATATGGTCACAATCACACCCACTCTCAACTACCCACCAACAACCATGATAGCACCAAATCCAACACTCCAACAAGCTAATGATCACTTCCAAAAGTCATGCCATCATGAAGATAGAAGTCAAGGTCAAAAGAATGGTGCACCATCATGATACAAGGAAACATGCAAAGACCCCCTTCCACAAAAGCTTATTTGCAACAATGCAAATAAGCCCTCCTCCACCAATCTTCGGCTAATGAACGGAACAAAGGAAATCGGCCGAAACGGAAAGCAAACTGGCAACTCCAGAAAACTGGTCCCGTAATAAATTACAGGAAAACCCCGAAACTGTGCATACACACCCGCATTTGTATTCCGACCGAAATACAAATGCAATGAGACAAAATCTACACTGTACTATACTAGGATCCGGCTTAAACCAAAGCCGGCTAGTAACATCCGTTCGATCCTGATCCGTGCAATACCGCACGTATCTGATTGAACCCTGCCATATATCCATACGGCCTATAGTACAAACTGTCCGATCCAGATCCGTGCAATACCGCACGTATCTGATCGGACCTTGCCATATCTCCATACGGCCTCTACAACCTTTCGCCCGAAAGCTGAGTAACTGAATGTGGGGGACTCTAAAGACTCATCAACACCTTGGTTGTGGATTTAACCACTAGCACGTTAGAGGTATAAGCCAATACATAACGGGCTACCAGGTATTGACCAAAAGGGACGTCTGCGAGCGAACTCAGCCTGACTCCCTACTGAGCCTGACAGTGACAATATCCGTACAGTCCGGTCCGTTCGTCTATGAGCATCGCATGGCGGGCCTAGGGGGTTGGTAAAAGTCAGACCCCCAAAAGCGGTACAAGTCGTGTCGGAGTGTAGCCTAGAACACCCTGAGATACTACTGGAATACCTACCGGTAAATCTCCTTGCCTCGGCCGAGGGCTTCGTGTAATGGCTCTCCTAGACAGAGCACGACCTCACCCCCAATACCGGGAGAGACGAACCCCTGAAGATACGCTCACTGCCTCCATGTGGCTCGGGACTGTACCCAACTAAAACCTGTTTGCACGACTCCTTTGAGCCGTGGTAGGGTAGTAATCAAAGTACAGTGGGAACTCACACGAGACAAATGACGATCCCCAGGTCGATGAACTAACCTGCACACATGTCACCAGGGAACTGCCATCTGACGTCTGGTATATGACCAACTAGCATGTTCCCGGCGAGTCCTGTCCGGTGTACTCATAACCCAATGAGCACCTGTATACATCTTAGGTGATCCAACTGACACCAGTGGCTTATGAGACCGGCCACCGCCCCTCGTCGGAGTCTCGACTGTATACACTAGTCTACTATGGAGAATCGATGCCCTGTCTCGAAACTCTCACGACTAGGGACCTTTTAAGGATATGCTTATAGACCCCCAGCTCCCACTTATATGATCGCCCTCATACTGCTGGTGGTCAAGCAAGAATCCTAGGGGCTCTATCAACGTGTAATAGCGACGTGTCAGGTCACTTAAAACAGTACACGATGATAAAGGAAAACCAGATAGCATACTATCATCTCGAGTAAGACTGTCCTACCGGGATAGGTCCTCCATCAATCATTGCAATCACGTACCTGTGACCTAATAATTGACTCTGAGGGCACTATCTCCAACAGAGGGACGGTATGTTAGAAGAGTTCCAAGCTAGACACTGTGGCAAACTAGACGATAAAGGCTGGATACATCGCTACTTAAGAAGCTACCAAAGAGGAAGTCTGGGTGTATATTTGTTCATAAGATGAACTTTGTTCCTCCTATTGTGTCACAATGGAGTTGTGGCTTATGCCAGGAACCCCGGTCCCATCAGTGACCCGGACGTATTCTGAGGCAGCATCACCTGATCATGGAGATAGTTGATCTCCAGTATGATCGAGGTTAGGAGAGCAGACTCAGAGGATAACATGGCGGATCCACTCATGAAGGCCTTTTCCAAGAGAGAGACTTTTAATGGGATGGTTGAGTATGAGATACTGCAACCACTGCTACAGATGGCCCTAGTGCAAGTGGGAGATTGTTAGTTATATGTATGCCCTAGAGGCCATTGCTATACATAGGATGTATATTGTAGTGGATGCTTGGACATATATTGGGAGGACTTTCTTGCTCGACATGATAGTATGCTATCTAGTTGCTCTTTACCTTAATGTGTACACTGGTTATGTCTCTGTTACATGTTGGTGAAGCCCTTAGGATGTGTACTTGACTACCTGGACTATGATGCGGATCATACTAGTGGGGACATGGTAGTCCATAAGTACATCCTTTAAGGTCCCTAGTCGTGGGTATATCGAGACGGGGCATCGATATACCAGAGTAGACTAGCGTATACCTTCTCGACCCATATAGATGGGCGATGGATGATCCAATATCCATTGGTGTTTGACATCAGAGATGATATACGGATGCTCAGTGAAGACTGGGTACACTGGACGGACTCGCCGAGAACTCCCAGATGGTATTATACCTTACGTCAGATAGCAGTTCTCTGGTGACACTGGTACAGAGTAGTCTGTTGACCCGAGATCGTCATAGAGTCTTGTGTGATTCCCATTGTGCTTTGATTTCCACCTTACCACGTCCAAGAGGGCATGCAAAACGGTGGCTTTTGGGTACAGTCCCGAATCACATGGAGGCAATGAGCGATAGGAGGGGATTCGTCTCTCCCGGTATAGGGAGTTGATGTTGCGCTGTGTTCGATTGGCTATAACCGAAAATCCCTGGCCAGGGTTGCTGAGATTTACTGGTAAGTGTTACCAGTAGTTTCTCGAACTCTTATAGACCTCTGACGTTTACCACCCCTAGGCGAGATATGCGACATATCAGATAAACAGACCGGACTGTACGGTAAGTGTTACTGGTTGGATTCACAGGAGTGTGAGCGGGCTTGCTCGTCGATCTTCTGATCGCTCAATACCCGGGTGGCCGTTACGTTTAGCAGACCGCTTGCGGCTTGTGGGTGTTTGATATGATCATCACCTGCTGCCGGCTTATTGACGAGTCTTCAGAGTCCTACACAGAGGTTTCCTGGCTCAAGCGAAACGAAATAGGAGCGCATATGAGATATGTGCGGGACCGAGAATAATGCGTGTATGTGATACCGTATTCTATTCTCGTGATGAATGTATCGATTGGTTGTATGCGATATAACCTAGTTATCGAATCAAGGATTGATTCGATAAGTCGATACATTGGATATTAGTCGGTCATATGCGATATGACCGGATCGTTAAATCAAGTGTTGATTTAATAATTTAATATATAATTATATATTTGATATATTACTTTGCATTAACTAGTATTTGTTCACTTAAGATTGATTATCTCACTTGAATGTGCACATTGTATATATGATATATGTTTGTGCACTAGTTTGTATCATGTTTGATGATACATGTAAACTTGGTTTGTGTTGATTAAACCATGTTTAAGTAAATGGTTAGGTTTTTATTTATTTATTTATTTATTCTTTTGGAAAGATAAATGAAATGGTAGCTTGTTTTGTTCTTTTGTTGAAACTTCATTAAGGTTTGAAAGCTTGACCATTTTGTTTCTTTCCTTTAACCTAACCATTCAACTTAACCTAGTTTATTCTCTACACTCACCCATGGTTACAAAATGATAACCATCACTTGATTTTGTTTTAATTTATTATTCTTTTTCATTCTTCTTCTTCTTCTTCTTCAAGATGAAGAAAGAAAAGCTTTCTACAAAAATGTCAAGTGATGATTCCAAGTGAGAAATCCAAATCCAAAGTGAACCCAACTTCCTATTTCTTCATCCTCTACCACTTGCCAAGTAGTATAGGGTGTTTTCTTCACAAGTTTCATGACTTGGTGAAGTTGGAGCTCGAGTTAGAGTCGCCTCGACGTAGATCATCTTCGGCTTCGAAGTCATCGACCTAGCCCGATCATTTCTTCGATGAAACCACCGCGAGAGTCCGGGATCCGATGATCGCAGTGGAGAGACATCATCACGGAGCTAAAGAAGTGGAGGACCGGATCTACAAAGGTTGTATTTCTATTCACTTTAGAGTAAAGTTGTTTACTATCTTGTAGTTTCGCTTAAACTCTAGTTAACGATCTAGTTTAGGGTTTCTCGACACCGGAAAAATTTGAAATTGGCATTGTTGATCTGTTGTGAGACCTCATTAGTGTGCCTAGGAACCCTACAACCTTATCGAATAAGGTGCAGGATGTTCTATAAGGAACACCGCGATGCAAAGCAGGAACTGTAGCTACCTGTTTTTGAAAATTCGATTCCACAATATCTTTTAAGTTTCTTTTATTTCATTAATCATATTAATGAAGTCCCATCATTTAAATCGCCTAAACATCACAGATAAATACGACGTACACTTATGCCATCCGCATTCACCTCGATGTCCCCTCGTGCACCGTTAGGTTAGGTAACTAAAGACAGAGCGGGGCAGGGCTAGCGCGAGTTCAAAACATAAGTAACGTCTATATAATATATCATATATACTATATACAGTATCCATCACAACATATCAAATGATCACATCACAGATATCGCAGCAGAAGAAATATATGAAACATTGGATATACTAGGACGTCCGTGTTTTCAATACGAGCCAGTATAAAACACGTATTCTACGGTCACGATGAATAGCCAAACCCACACCCCTAGACCCCTACGAGAGCGGCAAGCAACCCTACCAATTCTAGAGTTAGGAGACCCGGACTCGACTCCTCGAGTTGGTCTCCCACTGGACTCCAGAACCCGGTTACTTGTGCTCTCCTCCTTGGGTCTATCCTAGTGCGGAAAAGTAAATAATATACAATGGTGACATCTTCTGCAACCTGGAAGTGCCCCAATAAAAGAATATTACATACAATTAAATTTACATGAATGAAAATAAAAACTCTCATCTCACATAAAACCCCCGGCTATTCAAACACGACCATCCAATATAAGATATCCAACAACACATAACATCACATGTCATCAACGTAAGTAAACATGCGTATCCCAATTGTCGTTGACATATAGCAACGAAACCGGCGATATCACATATTACACTTACGGTCACAGAAAAGAAAGTGTAAAACTTGTAGGGATGCTAGGCACGCGCACAAGGGTCTACGAGGCATCAACCATGCCCGATTAAAAATTTAGCCGTGCCGAACAACCCGAATACGGAACTTTAAACTAGAGATTAGGCGAAAACAAGCATGTTAAAGTGTTTAGCATGCTTGTTTTCGCCTAATCTCTAGTTTAAAGTTCCGTATTCGGGTTGTTCGGCACGGCTAAATTTTTAATCGGGCATGGTTGATGCCTCGTAGACCCTTGTGCGCGTGCCTAGCATCCCTACAGTGGTATCAGAGCCAAGCTAGAGCTTTAGGCAAAGTCTAGACGAAGTTTGAAGTCCGATCGAACCCGGAAAACCCGAACAAACCCCTTCTCTGGAAATTTTCTGAAAATTTGGATTTTTGTGAATTAAAAATTGCCAAAAAATTCAGCAGGGAATTTGATGAATTACTTTGAATCACATGCCATTGATTCCACAGAAGAGGCGCGGAACCGCGGCGTCAACCTAGCTTGTGCGGCGGTTCCGCGGCCAAAGTACTGAATCACTGCACGTGCTTTGCACAGTAATTAGTAACTTTATGTGCTGAGTCTTCTGGAAATTTTTATTTTTACTCAACAGTTGAGTTTTTCTGGGGTTGTTTAATATTCGATCGGATTGTCTAATTTTGTCTAGATGTTTTGTCCGGATAATTTTTAGAAACTGTTAAAAAGTTCGAACGGATATCAATAACTCACTTTTTCCCCTGTCGGAAATTTTTTCAAAAGTTGGATTTTTTCTCGTGTTTAAGAATGTTCTAAGTCATGCAAGTAACTCGGTGGACCCTCTAGAAGACAACAAACCTTAACTCGATTATGTGACCGTCTTGAACTGCCCTTTGAACCTTAGGGTTTGGGGCAGTACGGCGTGCCACATGTGAGGCGTTGGCTTGACCCTTCTACGGCTGAACCATTGGTACTGTGGCATGTGATGAATGTTTTTAAACTGATTTCAAGTGTTGAGATATATTGGGGAAATCTTGGGTGCTTGATGATTCGATCGGAAAGTTTAATTTTTTTTCTATTTATCTGGAATGTGATACAATATTTGGAATCCACAGGCAGTTATGAGATAACTGATTTGAATATTATAAACATAGCAGTTTAGTCTCAGATGATCGGTTGCCACGGAATTTTGATGTGATCAAAAGTCCGTCGCAATCACGTAGCGTACGCGGATACTTGCCGGGTAAACTTAATAGACAGCTACACCTCTTAGCCCCGACCAAGTGACTGTAGGAGAACCCCGTCGCCGAAAGCATCCGTTCGGGTGCTCGCGGCAGCGGTGTTCCGCCTTGGTGCACTTCGTCGACGGCATCTGGGGGTGCGGCCGTCTACTAAAGTTTGCGACGAGCATTCGATCAGGACGTCGGGAATCTTGTTGAATTGCCCGACTTGATATTGAAAAGAGTTTTCGATAATGAGACTAAAATGCGGGGTTTATAATTGTTAGGCATGTGATGTCTAAGGAATTCATTTGGTTAGGCATGCGATGTCTAAGGAAGTTGCGGATTCCAACTGTTGTAGTTTTACACTTTCTTTTCTGTGACCGTAAGCGTAGTATGTGGTGTATCGCCGGCTTCGTTGCTATACATCAACGACAATCGGGATACGCATACTTGCTTACGTTGATGATATGTGATATTATGTGTTGCTGTGATATGTTTTATTGGATCGTCGCGTTTTGAATAGCCGGGGGTTTTATGTGAGATGAGAGTTTTTCTTTTTCATTCATGTAAAATTCATTTGTATGTAATATTCTTTTATTGGGGCACTTCCAGGTAGCAGAAGCTGTCACCGTTGTATATTATTTACTTTTCCGCATTAGGTAGACCCAAGGCGGGGAGCACAAGTAACCGGGTTCTAGGGTCCAGTGGGAGACCATCTCGAGGAGTCGAGACCGGGTCTCCTAACCCTAGAATTGGCAGTGTTAATTGCCGCTCTCGTAGGGGTCTAGGGATGTGGGTTTGGCTATTCATCGCGACCGTGGAATCCGTGTTTTATACAGGCTCGTATTGAAAACACGGACGTCCTAGTATATCCAATATTTCATATATGTTCTTCTGCTGCAATGTTCTGTGATGAGATCATATTACTGCCTGAGACGAATGTTTATATTATATATATATGAGATATATGTTATATTGCAGATTTCGTTTCAAAAGAGTTGCTTGTGAAGCATAATAAAATGGGACTTCATTAATGAGATTAATGAAATAAAAGAAACCTAAGATGTTGTAGAATCGAATTTCAAATTAAAAACTGGTAGCTCTAGTTCTTGCTTTGCATCGCGATGTTCCTTGTAGAACATCCTGCACCTTATTCGATAAGGAAAGGACCGAGATCCCTTCACCGGGAGTGACTCCTTTAGCAATAACTGGCAGATGCTACACACTCGGTTTGTCTTTTGATTGCTTTTAATAGTTTTTGCTTTGCATAGTGATATATATGATATATCCTGCACCTTATTCGATGAGGAAAGGGCCGACGATCCCTTCACCGGGAGTGACCCCTTTAGCAAAACTAGAAAAGCCTCAAAAACACTCCATTTAAAATCACTCGATTCTACAACGATATCAAGTTCATTACGCAAAGGGTTTTCTTAAAAACCTGTCGTAGCCCTCCGTCATTTCAGATAAGGACTATTTAGTATTCGTGCTGCGTTTGTTGGCCTTTGTCAAGGCGTAGTGTGCGGTAGCTGAATAGTACTTATTTGCTTATGCATATGATGCAGATTGGATTAGGGTAGTCGTGCGACCTTGTTGGCCTTTGTCAAGGGCCGTGTGGATGGGTTTAATACAATCAAGAAATGACGGGTTGAACTTGACTAGCAGCCTATGGTTTGTTGGCCTTTGTCAAGATCATAGGACGCTTGGGGCAAAATATTATTGGGAATTTCAAGTGTTGAAATTTGCAATGAGATTGCATACCTTCTATGAGATAGTTGGATCCCGATACCCGCTGTGAGTAAAAGTTACTCCTGGGAGAGTTTTACACATTACAATTAGCTGATCAAGTAGGTGTCTAGAAAGGTGTTAACGGGGTTACGCCTCTGGGAAAATGAGGTTTACTTTAATTAGATTCGTGCGATAGCACGGGGGACCTCCCTCAAAGTACCGACACTGGCATGGCTGAAAGATTGGCGAACTTGTAGCGTGTAATTAATCCCGGCTAATCTTTCCTTTTAGGGTTTGAAGGAAGATTTGATTAAAACAGTGGGAGACATCCTGATTAGATATATTAGATAACCAATCTAATCTTGCAAGAGCATACGCTGAGTGTTTTCTTCTCTCTCTCTCCAGGTAGCGACCATATCACGCCTTAATCAACATAATAATACGGATATATTAACCGAACCCGCTTGTTATACTGAGCTGGGAAACGTTGGTCCCGCTCCAACTTATAATTGTTATAAGACAGAGCAAGGAAATTGGGGAATACCAGATTTCCCGTGCCGCCCAAACGAAGAAAGTGCATGTTGATGCATCATCTTCGGGTGTGTTCGTTACAAAGAACTGTTTCTCAGTATCCTTTACGTCCTGGGTATGTGATACCAGATCAGGATCCCGCATATGTAATCTGTTACATGGGCTACAGAAAGGTAGAGAACTGAGAACGGGTGATAAGTTTCATGAGACAGAAAACGGTGCAAGTGTTGCAGCCAAGTCTGTTGGTCACTGTCACCCTGTATTATCAGAATACACTGATTCTGAACAAATGTTATTAGATACCGAACCTGATATACAAAATCATATCAGTTTCTTTATTAGTAAAGAAAGGATATAATTTTGTATTGTTGGATAATGTTTTGAACATTTCCTATATCAAGAGTTGATCGGTTCAGGCACGTTATCTAAATGCATTGATGTTCTAAATCAAACCACAGTTCTTAGTATACAGAACACACACAAGAGGAAGAGTTCAGAAATGAACAAATCCTTCTTGAGGCATTGTAGACTAGGTCATATCAATGCGACCCGACTGGCTGAAGTTACATTTAGATACATATTTAAATTGTTTGAATTTACATCTTATGAAACTTGCCAGTCATGTCACAAAGATAAGATGAACATAGCACTGTTTATTGGAAACAGAGAAAGAGTTAGTAAACTCTTGGGATGATACATGTTGATGTATGTAAGGTCCCCCGTCTACACATGCCAAGACCGGTTCTTTGTACTTCATTACATTCTCTGATGATCTCTCAAGATTCAGACATATGTTCCTGTTGAAACACAGGTCCAAACCTTTTGAGATATTCACAGAATATAAGTTAGAAGTAGAGAACCGATAAGGGTATAAGTATTATGTCCTTTGATGTGATCAAGGAGGAGAATACTTGTGCACGGAATTCCTGGACTATTCTAAAGGAGAATGAGATTCTCTCTCAGCATTACTCCTCTGTATACACCATAGCACGATGGTATATCGGTGCGGAGCAATAACACCCTATATGATAAGGTGTGCTCTATGATGAGTACTACTGAGTTACCTATTTCCTTTTTGGGAGTTATGCACTTGAGAAGCTGCATACCTATTGAATAGGGTTCGAATCAAATCAGTTGCCTACCATTTCATATGTGATATGGAAAGGGAAGAGCCCATGTCTTAAGCTAGTTAAGATTTGGGGTTGACCGGCCTATGTCTGAAAGCAAAATCCGGACAAGCTCGAGGCAAAGTCTGTAATGTAGAACTGGAAAGGTTCCAGCTATACAAACTGCAACTGATGATTTGAAAGAACCAAAGGATTCAGTAGTTTCCAACGAACCTCAGCCTCTCCGCCGATCTAGAAGGGTTCCTCACCCACCTGAGAGATACTCCAGTTTCTCTATGACAGTGGGAGCGAGGATTGCGTCATGAGATGATGACCTAACTAGTTTCGAGCTAGCCATCAGGAGTGGGACTCTGTAAGAATGGCTGGATGCTTATCGATCTGAGATGGAATCCTTATACACCGACAAAGTATGGACTTTGGTTGCTTTATCTGAAGGGTTAAATCCCCATCAGGAGCGAGTATATCTTGAGAAGATTACTTGGTGTACATGGAAAAGTTGAGACTTTCAAAGCTATGCTTAAGTCCATCCAGATCCTACTTGCCACGGCTACATACCATGACTACGATATCTGGTAGTTGGGTGTCATGACTGCTTTTCTAAATGATGTTTTAGAAGAGAGCGTCTATAAGTACACAGCCAGAGGGCTTCGTAGACAGTGGGAGCAGCGGAAACGTGTGCAAGATGTTTTATATGATAAAACAGGCATCGCGGAGTTGGAACATCTGTTTTGATGTGGTAGTCAAAGAGTTTGGCTTCATCAAAATGGTAGATGAACCTAGTATATACGAAAACATAATAGAGAGTATGGTGGTGATCCTCGTAGAATACGTGGATGACATACTCTTGATAGGGAAGGAGTTTCCTATGCTACGCACGGTTAATCTCCGCTTATCACAAGGATTCTCCATATAGGATCAAAGTGATACCTCCTAAATCCTGGGTTTTGGATCTATGGGATAGATCTAATTGGATGTTAGGATACTCACTAGTAGTAGTGAGATGGTATCAATCGATCCCGGGGAGAATCACTGGAAAGGTTCCATGGTGATAAGAACGACTGAATATCAGTCGCAGGCTTGTCTATACCCTCAGTGGAGGGACGGTATGTTGGAAGAGTTCCAAGCTAGATACCATGACATACTAGACGATTAAAGGCAAGATACATTGTTACCAAGGATGCTACCAAAAGAGGCAGTCTGGATATTTATAAGTTCATAAGATGAACTTCGTTCCTACCATTGTGTGACAATGGAGTTGTGGCTTCAGCCAAGGAACTACCGTCCCATCAGAAATCCAGATATAATTCTTAGGCAGTATCACCTGATCATAGAGATGGTTGATCTCCAGGGAGATCGAGGTTAGGAGAGTAGAAACAGAGGACAACAGCGCGGATCCACTCACGAAGGCCTTTTTCCCAGTAGAGACTTTTACGGGATGGTTGAGTATGAGATACTTCAACCGCAGCTAATTGTTGGGTATGCGATACCATAACAGATGGCCCTAGTGCAAGTGGGAGATTGTTAGTTATATGTATGCCCTAGAGGCCATTACTGTACATACGATGTATATTGTAATGGATGCTTGGACATATATAGGGAGGACTTTCTTGCTCGACATGATAGTATGCTATCTGGTTGTACTTTATCTTAACATGTACTCTGATTGTCTCTATATTACTGTCACGACCCACAGGGTACGGAACGTGACTGGCACTTAAGTTTACGAAACGTCTAAAAGCGTCCGTAAAATAAGTAAGCCAAAAGCCCAGAAAACAAAACCAATTAAGCAAAAGAGTGAAGAAAACCCAAACATTTGAAAGCAAGTTTATCAAATAAGTCATGTAAAACCCCTTTTAAAAACAATACTAATTTTTCCGAAAATTTCGGCAGAGTCTCCTTTGTAAATACTGGCCCCCAAAATGGGTACAACATAAATAAACATGAATCCAACAAAATAGGGCATCCCCAAGCGGGAGCTTGCTCTTCGCCATAAGGCGGTCACAAATCCCACGCAATGTAAATGACAACAAGCATAATAAAGCATAAGGAAGCATGAAAAAGTAGCATGTCGGCTCAAGTGAGCTCGACCCCAAAATACAGCATAAAATCCACAAACCTCACAGTCTCATCTCTAGGTCAATATACAATAATCTGGTAGAAACAGTAGATGGAGTACACTAGATACAAGAATATACAAGGTGGTACAAAATAATAACATAACCCACCTATGAGTCAATCTCGAGCCCAAGCAAAACAGGCAAAAGAACAAGTGCGCCCGCCGCTACTGAACTGACGGAGCGGACCTGCAAAAGACTATGGCACAACGGGGGTGAGTTGCCAACTCGTGAGTAATAAATAACATCTGCAAAGGCTATCGTATGCATGCACACAAGCATCCTAGCATCTAAAATACAGGTATGACTGGATGCACTAGCAGGTGTGTATATCATATCAGTGTGCTAATATGTATGCAACATGAAAATCTGAGGTCTCAATAGGTATATATAAGAAATATTTTATCTCTTTTTGTTTTTGAAACTCTTTTAGAATGCCAGCATAATGTCAATGAATCGACGAAAATCGGTGTCCAGCAATGACACCCAAAAGCTGTCTCAAATCTCATAAATGTATCTCTGGCCTCAGCCGTCCGGCTGACCCATCTCAAATATCAATATCTCATCATCTAGCGGCCACGGTCGGTATCCTCTGGATATCCGCCGTCCCAAACAGTCACCGGTAGGTAATCCGTCCCCTGCCAGGCTCAACGTCATCACCACATTCCTCTTGCCCCGGGGTACCTTACCGGGCCCACCATGTACCCGTGCCGGTTCCTCCACTCCTCGACACGGATTTCCAAATCCACAGCAAACTCATGGTGGACGACACTTACATCACTAGAAAACCGCAATTTACATATTTTAAAAAGTATAATAAGTTTAGAAACTTTGCGGTTTTCCCTCGAAATCCAGCAATATCATAAAATCTCAGAAATCCTCATAAGTGCATATATCAATGATAATGAATGCGTATGATATCAATAATCAAGTTGCAATGTGTGATTAATGTATTAAGCATGAACAATTAATATGATGAAGTACGTGCACAAGAATAGCAATCCTACGGTTTCATTTTAAGGAAATAGCACAATTTAAGTATCAATTAGTAAAAGGTTTAAATTAAAGGTTATCTAGTGTGGTGGCATGGCAGTTACCAGGGTATGTGTGTAAACATGAATAGTGCTCGTGCTGCATATAAAAACCTGGTAATGGTGCATGTGTCCTACAATTGAGTTTGCGTATATGGGTATAACATATTGTTCTAATTGCAGCAATTATCATGCCAGTAATATTATTCTAATGTCACAAGTGGTTATCCAGTTTACTATTTTTCAGTTTACTAAATCTATCGGGCGACTTGCGCCATCCAAACGATCATCCCCCGTAGATGTTAAATCTACTCACCGGGATTCCTGGCTAGCTGTGTCCAATCACCGCCTTTCCCTTTCGCGCCGCGTCTGACGTCTCCGCGACCGAACCTGGAATTTACATCAATACCAGACATAAGGTTACACATTCAAGAACGACGCAAAACCCCAACGAAACTACTAAAGTTCGCTAGCTAGATACAACGTGCACAAAGTGCGCGGAACACACGCGAAAATCGCAAAACTGCCGAAAAACGCCGATTTGGTCGCCCGGCAAAACTAAAACCCGACTACCCAAAAATCCGCACTCACGCATCCTAAAAGTCGTAGGACAAGCCATACAATCATCAAGATATCAAAAATAATTCATCACATAACTTTTATAAAAATCTAGTAAGCATTTGCATTCCAATTTGATGCAAACATCGACAATTTAGCGACAAGTCAACACCACCCAACACCAACATCCAAACTAACCAAATAGCTAGCCAATACACTAATTTTAAACCATCAACCATGCTTAAAAAAACTAATTTCCATAAACAAAACCTTCTCTTGATTTTTGTAATTAGCAAACATAAACCAAACTATATATGAAAAACCTTAATTTAACACTAGATTTTTGCCTAATAAGCAAGTTAACCACTTAGATTAAGGTTAGCAAAACACTAGATAGCAAATTAGGTTTAATCAATTAAATAATGCTTTCTAAAACTTAATCCACTCACTAATCAAGCTTCACAAACCAATTCCATACAAAAACCCTCTCTTGAAAATCCTTAAAAAAGCAATTTCACCCTTCTAAATTTAACCAAATTAGCATAATTGAAAACTACATCGACAAGATAACTATATGGATTAGTTAATTAACCACTAGATTAACTATAAAACAATCTAATTAAGTATTATGGCTTCAAAACCCTAGCTAAAATTTTCAAGCAAAACCTAAGAAACTAGATTAAACTACACTAAATTAACACTAAACCATCTAACATAAGAACTTAAACAAAAGAATTTAACATGATAGAAATTATACCTCTTGATCTATGGATCAAGCAAGAAAATTTTGCTCCAATTGATGGCCTTAAGCACCAAGATCCAAGCAAGAATGGTTAAGGAAAGGATAGCATAAGGATTTTGTGTTGAAAAAGAGAAGGATTTGTGGATTTTTGATGTGGTTTTTGAAGAACTTTGAAGAAAAATGAAAAGAAAAGAGTTGAAGAAAGAGGGTGCAGGTTTTCGGCCAGCAAGGGGAATGGGGAAGGGTGTGGGCAAGTGGGGAAGGTCATGGGTCAAGTCCACAAAGTCAAATGCACCTTACTTTATTCATTTTAATTAAAATAAATCCAAAAAACCCCTTAAATCAACTCAAGAAAGCAACTAAAGAAAAGAGATCAGAATTTTCTGGACTTGGTCAGGGTTGGGCTGTCCTAGGGCTGAGGAAAAAGAGAGAGGGGTTTTACAAAAGAAATTTTATGCAAAAAGGCCCCCTACAACTCAAAAATTGCAAGTTTTAGCTCAAAATTCAATAAATTCGTTTCATAACATAAAAATTTGTTAAAAATCAAAATAAATTACTAAAAATTCATGTTATCACTAGATTATAATTATCATAATTTTAGAGATTAAAATTAGCCCGGAAAAATTTGTATTTATCGCTTATTTAATGTATTTTCTTACCGGCTTAAAATAATATTAAAAAAATTGAAAAATAGGGAAAAAATTTTAAATGACCAAAATTTCATAATTAACTCGTTAGCTACTAAAAACAAGTAATTACCTATCCATTTAAGGTATAATTAGCCCTAAACTGCAAAATAACAAGAAAGACGGTTTTCGGAAAAATACCGAATTTTCACCGAATTTCAGGAAAACACCAAAACGACTTTTCAAGACGCTACAATTACATGTTGATAAAGCCCTTAGGATAAGTACTCGACTACTGGGACTATGATGAGATCATACTAGTGGGGCCACGGTAGTCGACGAGTACATCCTATAACTGTTCCTAGTCGAGGGTGTATCGAGACAGGGCATCGATGCACCAGAGTAGACTAGCGTATACGCATCTTGACCCATATGATGGGCGATGGATGATCCCATATCCATCGGTGTTTGACATCAAAGATGGTGTACGGGTGCTCAGTGGAGACTGGGTACACTGGACGGACTCGCCGAGAACTCCCAAATGGTATTATACCATACGTCAGATGGCAGTTCTCCGGTGACACTGGTACAGAGTAGTCTGTTGACCCGAGATCGTCATAGAGTCTTGTGTGGTTCCCACTGTGCTTTTATTTCCATCATACCACGTTCAATAGGGCATGCAAAAAGGTGGCCTTTGGGTACAGTCCCGAATCACATGGAGGCAATAAGCGATAGGAGGGGATTCGTCTCTCCCGGTATAGGGAGTTGATGTTGTGCTGTGTTCGATTGGCTATAACCGGAAATCCCTGGCCACGGTTGCTGAGATTTACTGGTAAGTGTTATCAGTAGTTTCTCGAACTGTTATAGACCTCATATTGACACGACTTATCGAGCTACTGGGGTCTGACGTTTACCACCCCTAGGCGAGATATGCAACATATCAGACGACGAGACCGGACTGTACGGGAGTGTTACTGTTTGGATTCACAGGAGAATGTACAGGCTTGCTTGTTGATCTTCTGAGCGCTCAATACCTGGGTAGCTGTTACGTTTAGCTGACCGCTTGCAGCTTGTGGGTGTTTGATATGATCATCACCTACTGCCGGCGTATTGATGATTCTTTAGAGTCCTACACAGAGGTTTCTTGACTCAGGCAAAACGGAGTAGGGGCACATATGTGATATGTGCGGGACCGAGATAATGCGATATGTGATACCGTATTATATTCTCGCGATATTTGATATCAGCCGGGTCATCGGATCAAGTGTTGATTCGATGAATCGGTACGGATAAATATTAGTCGGTTATATGCGATATAGCCGGATTGTCGGATCAAGTGTTGATTCGATAATTTAATGTATAATAATATATAAGATATATTAAATTACATTAACTAATATTTTCTCACTAAAAGATTCTTTTTCTCACTCGGATAATACATTGATATATATGCGATATATGTTAATTGTATTATTTTATTTTGTTACGATAAATATTATATATGTGATATATAATATTGTAACATGATATGATAACTTATGCAACTTGTTTAGTAGAGATTAAACATGGTTAGGGTTTGATTAGGGTTAAGGTTTTCTAGAAGTTTCTAGAAGCTTTCTTTCTTTGTCTTTGTTAAGATATTATGCTAGATATTTCCTTAACCTAACCAAACCTTTAACCATAGTCAAATCTCTACAATGGTTAAGTGAACCATGGTTGCATAATTGATCATTACCTCCTTTTCCTATTCATCACAAAAGGATTATTATTATGTTCATCTTTTTCTTCCTTCATTCTTTCATGAAAAACCTTGCTTGATTTTTCAAAAGTGATGAATAAATATGAGAAAAAGATAGATAAAGAGAGCAAAAATCTTACTTCATCATCCTCATCTTCCCTTGCCATTTAGATGAGGGTGTTCACATCATTTCATGAGTGTTAGCTTGTGTTAAAGAAACTTCAAGGTAGATCATCTTAGTATCGAAGATCGGAAGCAAAGGTTGCGTCTTTCTCTTCGTGGAACCTCTCGAGAGTCCGGATCCCGATGATAGCAGCGAAGGGACCACAACACGGAGCATATGAAGTGAAGGACCGGATCTACAAAGGTCGTGTCGATATGAGGTCTATAACAGTTCGAGAAACTACTGATAACACTTACCAGTAAATCTCAGCAACCCTGGCCAGGGATTTCCGGTTATAGCCAATCGAACACAGCACAACATCAACTCCCTATACAGGGAGAGACGAATCCCCTCCTATCGCTCATTGCCTCCATGTGATTCGGGACTGTACCCAAAAGCCACCTTTTTGCACGCCCTCTTGGACGTGGTATGATGGAAATCAAAGCACAGTGGGAACCACACAAGACTCTATGACGATCTCGGGTCAACAGACTACTCTGTACCAGTGTCACCGGAGAACTGCCATCTGACGTATGGTATAATACCATCTGGGAGTTCTCGGCGAGTCCGTCCAGTGTACCTAGTCTCCACTGAGCACCCGTACACCATCCTTGATGTCAAACACCGATGGATATGGGATCATGTAAGTGCACGGCGGCGCCCCGGCCGTCAATCCGACGGCCAAACGCGGAAACGGTGGTAAACTTAAATTTTTGCGGACTTGGCAAAACGGCACCACCGCGCACTAAACCCCGGATCGTTAACCATTAACAAGTCTAAGCTACAAAGAGGATGGGTTAGAGATATATACCATACGATCCAAGTCCTCCGGTCTTCATCTCCAATCCGATCTCCTCGCGGGATCTCCGTCCGTCTCATCCTCGTCGCCGGAAGTGCACCACATCGCCTTCTGCGTTTACGGGCTCCCACCTCAATGCCGAGGCAACTCGGGCACGAAGCCGGCTACTCGACGTGCCCAAGGTTCGTTGTAGAATATGTAGTGAGCAAGTCTCATTTTTGGGGTTTGTGGAATTGCCATTGGTGAAGGAAAAGAGAGCTTGGAGAGAGGTGAGAAAAATGGAGCATACTCAAGAAGGAATGTATCATATTTTTCTCCACACATCAAAATGAAAATCAATCCCCTTGCCCCCAAGGAATGGCCGCCCCCCCCCTTCATGTGTGATTGGAGAGAGAGAGAGAGAGCAAGGTCAAGGGGTGGGTGGAAGCAATGATGCAAGAGGGCATCATGAAAGAATATGATCACAAGCAAAAACCACACACAACCACAACCATCATCAACAACCATGATGCTAACAAAGTCAAGCCATCATGAAGTATGAAGTCAAGCAAGTCAAAGGAGGGTGCTATCATGATACAACAAAATGCAAAGACCCCCTTCCACAAATGCCTATTTGCAACAATGCAAATAAGCCCTCCTCCACCAATCTTCGGCCAATGAACGGAACAATGGAAATCGGCCGAAACGGAAAGCAAACTGGCAACTCCAGAAAACTGGTCCCGTAATAAATTACAGGAAAACCCCGATACTGTGCATACACACCCGCATTTGTATTCCGACCGAAATACAAATGCAATGAGACAAAATCTACACTGTACTATACTAGAATCCGGCTTATACCAAAACCGGATAGTAATATCTGTTCGATCCTGATCCGTGCAATACCGCACGTATCTGATCGAACCCTGCCATATAACCATACGGCCTATAGTACAAACTGTCCGATCCTGATCCGTGCAATACCGCACGTATCTGATCGGACCTTGCCATATCTCCATACGGCCTCTACAACCTTTCGCCCGAAAGCTTGAGTAACTGAAATGTGGTGGACTCTAAAGACTCGTCAATACTATGGCTGTGGATTTAACCACTAGCACGTCAGAGGTATATGCCAATACGTGACGGGCCACCAGCTATTGACCAAAAGGGACGTCGATGAGGAAGCTCACCCCGACACCCAACTGAGCCTGTCAGTGACAATATCCGTGCAGTCCGGTCCGTTCGTCTATGAGCATCGCATGGCGGGCCTAGGGGGTTGGTAAAAGTCAGACCCCCAAAAGCGGTACAAGTCGTGTCGGAGTGTAGCCCAGAACACCCTGAGATACTACTGGAATACCTACCAGTAAATCTCCTTGCCTTGGCCAAGGACTTTGTGTAATGGCTCTCCTAGACACAGCACGACCTCACCCCCAATACCGGGAGAGACGAACCCCTGAAGATACGCTCACTGCCTCCATGTGGCTCGGGACTGTACCCAACTAAAACCTGTTTGCATGACTCCTTTGAGCCGTGGTAGGGTAGTAATCAAAGTACAGTGGGAACTCACACGAGACAAATGACGATCCCCAGGTCGATGAACTAACCTGCACACATGTCACCAGGGAACTGCCATCTGACGTCTGGTATATGACCAACTAGCATGTTCCCGGCGAGTCCTGTCCGGTGTACTCATAACCCAATGAGCACCTGTATACATCTTAGGTGATCCAACTGACACCAGTGGCTTGTGAGACCGGCCACCGCCCCTCGTCGGGGTCTCGACTGTATACACTAGTCTACTAATGGAGTATCGATGCCCAGTCTCGAAACTCCCACGACTAGGGACCTTTTAAGGATAAGCTTATAGACCCCAGCTCCCACTTATATGATCGCCCTCATACTGCTGGTGGTCAAGCAAGAATCCTAGGGGCTCTATCAACGTGTAATAGCGACGTGTCAGGTCACCTAAAGCATTACACGATGATAAAGGTAAACCAGATAGCATACTATCATCTCGAGTAAGACTGTCCTACCGGGATAGGTCCTCCCTCAATCATTACAATCACGTACCTGTGACCTAATAATTGACTCTGAGGGCACTATCTCCAACAATCTCCCACTTGCACTCAAGGCTAATTATTGCGATGTCGCATACTCACAGCCCGTGTGATACCGAACATCCAACTCCTCTACTAGTCAGTCTCACAAAGCTCGTTTGCGGAACTATAGCGTTCGAGGAATAGCCTTAGTGAGTGGATCCGCTTAGTTGTTTCTTTCTATGTCTCTCTAAATCTCAAGTTCGCGGAGAAACCTATCTCCCGAAAAGAGCAATACCTGTCTTAGAATGTGTCTGGATGTCTGATGGGACATAGCTCATAAATGAACTCCAAATCCAAACTTCTTAGACTATATCGTCAACTGAACTTAATCAGTATCCTGCGCGCCATGCCTCCCTCAGTATTGCCTTGGACCACCTGTCCAAAATACTGCCCCTCATCAGAAGGAAAACTATAACTCTGACAACCTTCTTGTCGTCCATGTCACCTTGGAAGCCTGGAATGATAACTGTCTCCTGAATGAGGCTGTCGTTATCATCTCCCTAGAACATCCACTTATGTTCTAAAACTGCTTCCGACTGTTTCTCCAGGATTGGATTAATGTCAACTTATTGCATCCAGTGCAAGAACAATATCTGGTGTGGTACTTGACATCTCATGATTGACTCAATTGCCTAAGCAAGTGATCTGCCAATCATGCACATCCCTCTCCCCTTTAGTCTGTAAGACACCTTTAGAGAGGGTGACTCCATTACCTGCAGGTACACTACCGTGCCAGGAGTCGTCCATCCTAAATACTCTTAGAATGCTGTCAAGTACCCTGATTGGGAAACCACCCAAATCTAGATCTAAGACCATAGATCTAGCAACCAGTATGTCTGATATAAAATCCATTTCCATTGTGGAGAAACAACTGTGTGACGACCAAAGTATAACCGATCGTAGTATAGGAGTTTCCTTTCCTACTTTGTGTATGTCATCCAAATACCAGGATATCACACCCTACTACCTTCTCAACAGATCCATCCCCTATTCTGATGAAGTCAAACCCATGACTGTCACGTCAGAAATAGATGATCTATCTCCGCTACTGGTGCTTCAGTCTGTAAATAGACATAAGCTACCTGTCCACCAATGCTTCCGCTGCTCCTACTGACTACGACAACCCTCTGGCAGAGTCATATAGACGTGCACTTCTAAAACTAGTTTAGAACGACGCTATACTCATCCTCCCGCCGGGTCTCGCAGCCTGGAACAACAGCAATGGTAATTGTGGGTAAATAAGAACTTCCCTGTCACCGTCCTTGAGGCTACCGGAGTACCTCTCGGGTGCCTGAAGTTACCCACCTTATCTGCGGAGTGGCCAATGGAATGTCAATCCAGATTGAATCTTTAGGTTCCTTATCAAATCTTCAGTAATCGTTTGTGGTTCTGGAATCACTTCCAGTTCTACCATACTCCTACTTCTGTTTTCTGAAAAAATCCATTTTTTTAATAAAACTGTGGCGAGTCTAGAACAATATTGCTATTGTTCATCCAGATGGTAGAAAGTCAACCCGCGTCATAGCCTGGGTCAACCCACAAACAGCCATTACAGAAACGTGCCTTGAGTTGTCCAGTGTCTGGTTTTAATCATAAACCGGACAACTCCCCGTACCTTAACATCGTTAAGATATGAACTGTTCTATATCCAATATAGAAACAGAGGCACTGATTTAATTGAACTAGATTCAAATCATGCAGCTGTCCCCAGCGCATGTCAACTAAATGGAAGGAGGCCGATCAGCGTTACTCAACTTAGGAATACTTCCAATTATGAGTAACCTGAAAGAGAAGCAAGATCTCTTTATCATTACTATCAACTGAATACCATACACAAGTATCTACATCTTCGATCTCTTTGAAGAATCCCGATACCTGCTACACCTGGTTCTCTACTCTATTCAAATACCTATAACTCCTCAAAACTTAGACCCGGTGTTTCAACGAAACACATGTCTAAGAACTAGAGAAGTTAAAAGTAAACAGAATATAGTATGAGGACCAACCCCTTTGTCCTAATGGACACTGGACAACATACAATACTCTGTATAAGTCCCTTGAGTCTGATAACTCTTTCACTGTGTGTCGTAGGTTGAAAACTGTACTTATGGTTAAGAAGAATTACATCGCTGTTTAATGCTCCTTACCTAACCATCCACTGATATAGGTAAATGTCGTAGACATAATTTCAGAAAGGTATATCTCACTCTATGAAAATAGACGTACAGATATATCATTTTGATATTGGTGCATAACAGCGGATATTCAAAACCAAATATTTGCCGACCAGCAAACAGCCTAGGTGATTTCCTCAAATATCACTGATTACAACGAATCCCGATATAATGAGGATAATCACCCAATTCCCAATAACTTACTCCCACTCATCATCTGTAAAACCATACAGATGTGAGAGTCATACCTGGTAAATACATACCCTGGAGCAAGTGTCCAATCGGGAAATCAGTTTTCTTTTAACAGTACACAGCGAACCTGAAACATTGAAATGTTCCGATGGGGTATCCCGGTATTCTTAGTAATGCCTCTACCAGATTCACGACTGTAACCGTATAATCCTTTGCCACCTCTCCAAATCCCTTCATATGTCTTTAGTCTTTACCTTCTGCACACCCCTTTAGGCCAAATGGTTTTCTTCCTTCCCTACCGTTCGGCACCAGCCTATGGTTTGGAAGAAGACTATCCAAAAAGCATAATGGGTGTACTGTCCTAATCCTAGGATCACTCGCAACACGAGAGAAGGTGAAGATAAAAGATACCTGAATGTACTTTATTCCTATTTCTCCTGAACCAGGATCCATCCCCGAACTGGAACAAGTTCCTTTCGAGTTCGTATATAACCATACGATGGAATATCCAATAAACTGTGGATCTTCGTAGTGATACGGAGTGTCCTGGAGAAATACAAAGGTGATTTTAGGATTGGCGAAGAGATACTTGGTTTGGTCGTGAATATCTGTTGCAATTTACTTTGCCCTCTTACTAATCCCTTGCTTTGTCTTAACCTAATACCTTCTGCACACCATCGTTATGCTAATTGGTTTTCTTCATTCCCTACCGGTCGGCACCTGCCTATGGTTTGGAAGAAGACGATCCAATTTGCGTAATAGGTGTGCTACCCCTAAACCAAGGAGTACTCGTAACCTGAGAGAGGGTAAAAGGAAAAGACAACTGAATAATCCTATCCGTTTTCTCCAGAACCGGAAACCATCCTCGAATAAATCTGTCGAGTTCGTATCTAACCATACGATGGTTTTGTCCAATGGAAGTGGACGTTCGTAGCAATACGGGGTGTCCCGGAGAAAAGGGTAAAAGTAGGAGTGGCAATGAGGTCTGCAACTCTGACAATCCAAAAGCCAGTGTTTAGAAGGTTCGGTCAACTTGGTCACTGAGTCAAAGTCTTAGGGTCGGGTCAATGGTCGCTGCCAAAGAGAGAGAGAAAAGAAACACTCAGCGTGCACTCTAACCTAGATCAGAATGGTCACCAATTTATCTAATCTGGAATCCTCCCACTGTACCTCAAATTCTCCTCCAAACCTGAAAGAAGAATTAGTCGGGGTCACCCGAGGAGTAAACTAACTCATCAGTGGGAATCGGGATCCAACTCTCATCGCATGACAACGTGACGGAATCCGCTCACGGTATCACACTCCAGAAGGTATGCGCATATCTGGCAAGTTTCAGTTCTTTTGAAACTCCCGATGTGATTTCTGCCCCATGCTCTTATGACCTTGGCGTGAGGTCAAAATATCATAAGTCACATGTCAAGTTCTGCCCATCATTATCCAGGTTAATTTGAATCCACCCGTACATACCCTTGACGTAGGCCAAAATAGTAGTACGACTGTCCCAAACCAACGCATCTATCTATGCAACAGATAAATACCCGGCAGCTACCAAACACTATGCCTTGGCGTGAGGTCAAAATACATAGCTTGAATACTACCGAATATTTAACTGAAATGATGGAGGGCTACGAATGGTTTCTGGCGAAAACCTTTAACGTAATGAACTTGATATCGTTGAAGGAACGGATAGCCTTTTAGAAAATATAGTGACGAAAACCTTTACTAAAGAGGTCACTCCCGGTGAAGGGATCTCGGCTCTTTCCCCGTAGAATAGGGTGCAGGATATTCCAAATGAATACCACGGTGCAAAGCAAAAGCAATCGGCTATAGTGAAGTCATTGCCCTGACGCAAACTTTTTGTCCAAGGGGTCACTCCCGGTGAAGGGATCTCGGCCCTTACCTCGTCGACTGAGGAGCAGGATATTCCAATGAATACCACGATGCAAAACAAAAGTAAACGTCCTTGCAATAACAGCTTTTTGAAAAAGTGTTCCAACAACATCAGATTAGGTTTGTTTTTTAACTTGCATTGATCCGAATCAATGCAGTCCCATCAATTGATCACACCAAAAAGAACGAAAATATACTGATGTACGTATATGCCATCCGCATTCGCCACTGGGTCCCGTCATTACCCGTTAGGTTAGCTTACTAACGACAGAGCGGGGACTGGACTAGCGCGGATGCAAAACATATACTACATCTACTAATATATATACCAATATATTATATTCGCTCAAGGCGTGAATAAAAATGCAACATCACAGAAAATGTACAGCATCACAGAAACAATACAGATATCTGGGATCCCCGGGTTTCACAGAGCCGCTGAAACCCGACGTTCCCCTGGTCGTGTGGATAGCCTGTGCAATGAAATCCTAGACCCCTACGGGCGCGGCAAGTCACCCGCCAAAACCTGAAGCGAGGCAGCCCCCTTCAGCCCCGTGAATGGACCACCCAGCACTTCACGGAATCCGGCAACTTGGGCACCCCTCCTGGGTCAACCTGTACCCCCTACGAGTGCGGCGAATAGCCCGCCAATCCTAGAGTGAAGCCCCTTCCGTCTCAATGCCATGAGATGCGGGCTTGTTGCCCTCCAGAACCCGGCTATCCGTGCACCCCTCCGCGGGGCAATCCTAGTACAGAAAGTAAAATATACATACAACGGGTACATCGACCGCAACCAGGTCGTGCCCCAAAATAATAATACAAACAGGCAGTGACGGCAGTCCACATGTCGGACGCTCGCCCCGCAATATCAAATGTACATAATACAACCACAACTGTACTAGCATTGCATCCAGGCTATCCCCCACGACCGATCCGCAACAACACAGCAAATACATAGAACATCAACGTGAAAGTCACGTTCGCAAATCCGTCTAACCGGGCTATAGCAGTTAGACCGGATTTACCGATCGAGTGACATTCACGGTCGCAGATATAATGTAAATACTGTGAAAAATGTGTTTAAAATTTTCCGATTGACCAAAAATTAACAAGTGGGCCCCCAAGCAATACTGTAGCACTCACAGAAATAATTGGCCCAATTTTAATATTCCAAAACCCCTAATTACTACCCTGAAGCCCACTGGAAAAAGATGGCCCACTGACCTCTCCACACTGCGGCGGATCCGCGGCCCAATATAGAGGTGAGGCTGCGGTTCCGCGCTCATGAGGAGAGATCACAGTGTCGAATTTTTCCAGTATGCTTAGAATTTCCTGCACATCATTCTGAGACCACCTGAAAAATTTTTGGACACCAAAAAATCTTAACAGAAAACTGATGTGCACAAAAACATAGATTTTGGAATTTTGGTCGATCGGAAAAGCAAAACACATCAAACGAAAGCTAGACGAAGTTAATGGCGAGGCTCTGATACCACTGTAAGTGCACGGCGGCGCCCCGGCCGTCAATCCGACGGCCAAACGCGGAAACGGTGGTAAACTTAAATTTTTGCGGACTTGGCAAAACGGCACCACCGCGCACTAAACCCCGGATCGTTAACCATTAACAAGTCTAAGCTACAAAGAGGATGGGTTAGAGATATATACCATACGATCCAAGTCCTCCGGTCTTCATCTCCAATCCGATCTCCTCGCGGGATCTCCGTCCGTCTCATCCTCGTCGCCGGAAGTGCACCACATCGCCTTCTGCGTTTACGGGCTCCCACCTCAATGCCGAGGCAACTCGGGCACGAAGCCGGCTACTCGACGTGCCCAAGGTTCGTTGTAGAATATGTAGTGAGCAAGTCTCATTTTTGGGGTTTATGGAATTGCCATTGGTGAAGGAAAAGAGAGCTTGGAGAGAGGTGAGAAAAATGGAGCATACTCAAGAAGGAATGTATCATATTTTTCTCCACACATCAAAATGAAAATCAATCCCCTTGCCCCCAAGGAATGGCCGGCCCCCCCCCTTCATGTGTGATTGGAGAGAGAGAGAGAGAGCAAGGTCAAGGGGTGGGTGGAAGCAATGATGCAAGAGGGCATCATGAAAGAATATGATCACAAGCAAAAACCACACACAACCACAACCATCATCAACAACCATGATGCTAACAAAGTCAAGCCATCATGAAGTATGAAGTCAAGCAAGTCAAAGGAGGGTGCTATCATGATACAACAAAATGCAAAGACCCCCTTCCACAAATGCCTATTTGCATCAATGCAAATAAGCCCTCCTCCACCAATCTTCGGCCAATGAACGGAACAATGGAAATCGGCCGAAACGGAAAGCAAACTGGCAACTCCAGAAAACTGGTCCCGTAATAAATTACAGGAAAACCCCGATACTGTGCATACACACCCGCATTTGTATTCCGACCGAAATACAAATGCAATGAGACAAAATCTACACTGTACTATACTAGAATCCGGCTTATACCAAAACCGGATAGTAATATCTGTTCGATCCTGATCCGTGCAATACCGCACGTATCTGATCGAACCCTGCCATATAACCATACGGCCTATAGTACAAACTGTCCGATCCTGATCCGTGCAATACCGCACGTATCTGATCGGACCTTGCCATATCTCCATACGGCCTTTACAACCTTTCGCCCGAAAGCTTGAGTAACTGAAATGTGGTGGACTCTAAAGACTCGTCAATACTATAGCTGTGGATTTAACCACTAGCACGTCAGAGGTATATGCCAATACGTGACGGGCCACCAGCTATTGACCAAAAGGGACGTCGATGAGGAAGCTCACCCCGACACCCAACTGAGCCTGTCAGTGACAATATCCGTGCAGTCCGGTCCGTTCGTCTATGAGCATAGCATGGCGGGCCTAGGGGGTTGGTAAAAGTCAGACCCCCAAAAGCGGTACAAGTCGTGTCGGAGTGTAGCCCAGAACACCCTGAGATACTACTGGAATACCTACCAGTAAATCTCCTTGCCTTGGCCAAGGACTTTGTGTAATGGCTCTCCTAGACACAGCACGACCTCACCCCCAATACCGGGAGAGACGAGCCCCTGAAGATACGCTCACTGCCTCCATGTGGCTCGGGACTGTACCCAACTAAAACCTGTTTGCACGACTCCTTTGAGCCGTGGTAGGGTAGTAATCAAAGTACAGTGGGAACTCACACGAGACAAATGACGATCCCCAGGTCGATGAACTAACTTGCACACATGTCACCAGGGAACTGCCATCTGACGTCTGGTATATGACCAACTAGCATGTTCCCGGCGAGTCCTGTCCGGTGTACTCATAACCCAATGAGCACCTGTATACATCTTAGGTGATCCAACTGACACCAGTGGCTTGTGAGACCGGCCACCGCCCCTCTTCGGGGTCTCGACTGTATACACTAGTCTACTAATGGAGTATCGATGCCCAGTCTCGAAACTCCCACGACTAGGGACCTTTTAAGGATAAGCTTATAGACCCCAGCTCCCACTTATATGATCGCCCTCATACTGCTGGTGGTCAAGCAAGAATCCTAGGGGCTCTATCAACGTGTAATAGCGACGTGTCAGGTCACCTAAAGCAGTACACGATGATAAAGGTAAACCAGATAGCATACTATCATCTCGAGTAAGACTGTCCTACCGGGATAGGTCCTCCCTCAATCATTACAATCACGTACCTGTGACCTAATAATTGACTCTGAGGGCACTATCTCCAACAGATCATCCATCGCCCATCATATGGGTCAAGATGCGTATACACTAGTCTACTCTGGTGCATCGATGCCCTGTCTCGATACACCCTCGACTAGGAACAGTTATATGATGTACTCGTCGACTACCGTGGCCCCACTAGTATGATCTCATCATAGTCCCAGTAGTCGAGTACTTATCCTAAGGGCTTTATCAACATGTAATATAGAGACAATCAGAGTACATGTTAGGATAAAGTACAACCAGATAGCATACTATCATGTCGAGCAAGAAAGTCCTCCCTATATATGTCCAAGCATCCATTACAATATACATCGTATGTACAGTAATGGCCTCTAGGGCATACATATAACTAACAAAACTACAACAATTGGAATCCGCAATCTCCTCAGACATCGCATGCCTAGCTAAATGAATTCCTTAGACATCACATGCCTAACAATTATAAACCCCGCATTTTAGTCTCTATATCGAAAACACTTTTCAATATCTAGTCGGGCAATTCAACAAGATTCCCGAAAAACTGATCGAATGCTCGTCGCAAACTTTATTAGGCGGCCGCACCCCCGATACAGTCAACGAAGTGCACCAAGGCGGAACACCGCTGCCGCGAGCACCCGAACGGATGCTTTTGGCGATGGGGTTCTCCTACAGTCACTTGGTCGGGGCTATGGGGCGTGGCTGTCTATTAAGTTTACCGGTGAATATCCGCGTACGCTACGTGATTGCGACGGACTTTTGATCACATCAAAATTCCGTGGCAACCGATCAAGTGAGACTAAAGTGCTATGTTTATAACATTCAAATCAGTTATCTCATAACTCCTTGTGGATTCCAAATATTGTATCACATTCCGGATAAATAGAAAATGTTAAACTTTCCGATCGAACAATCAAACGCCCAAGTTTTTCCGAAACAACTCAACACATGAAATAAGTTTAAAAACATTCACTTCATGCCACAGTACCAACGGTCCAGCCATAGAAGGATCAAGCCAACGCCTCACATATGGCATGCCGTACTGCCCCAAACCCTAAGGTTCAAAGGGCAGTTCAAGACGGTCACATAATCGAGTTAAGGTTTGTTGTTTTCTAGAGGGACCATCGCGTTACTTGCACTACTTAGAGCGTTATTAAACTACGGAAAAATCCAACACTTGGAAATTTCCTGACAGGGGAAAAAGTGGGTATTTATATCCGGTCGAACTTTTTTAACATAATCTAAAATAATCCGTTAAAACCTATAGACGAAGTTAAACATCCCGATCGAAACACCGAGTCCCTAATACAACCCAGAAAACTCAACTCTTGAATAAATATTAAAAATTCGCAGAAAACAAAGAAATCAATATAGGACATTACTGTGCAAAGCACATGCCAAGAATCATCTTTATGGCCGCGGAACCGCCACACATGCTAGGGTGGGGCCGCGGTTCCGCGGCGCTTTGGTTGACTTGGGCTCATGTGCTTCACAGTAACTCTTATAATACCCTGCTGTATTTTTTGGATATTTTTAATTTGGAAAAATCCACATTTTCAGAAAATGTACAGAGAAGGGTTTGAGTTAGGGTTTCGGGTTCGATCGGACTTCTAGCTTCGTCTACACTTCGCCTAAAGCTTTAGCTAGGCTCTGATACCACTGTAGGGTTACTAGGCACACTCAAGAGGTTCCATAAGGAATCTACCATGCCAAATTCAAATTTTTATGTGCCGAGGAACCCTAATGAAGATCGTTAACTAGAGATTAAGCGAAACAACTGGCTAGCAAACTACTTTGCTACTATGTGAATAGAAATACAACCTTTGTAGATCCGGTCCTCCACTTCTATAGTTCCGTGTTGACGTCCCTCCGCTGCGATCATCGGGATCCCAGACTCTAGTGATGGTTTCGTCAGAGAAATGAGCGGGCTAGGTCGTTGACTTCGAGGCCGAAGATGATCTACGTCGGGGAGACTCAAACTCAAGCTATTCCTTCACTTGGTCAAAAACTTTGTGAAGAGAACACCCTATACTACATGGCAAGTGGTAGAGGATGAGGAAATAGGAAGTGGGTTCACTTTAGAATTGGATTTCTCACTCTTTTTCTCATGGCACCATTGGAGCTAGCAAGCTTTTGTGAGCTTGATGAAGATGAAGAAGAAGAAAAGAATCATATGAATCATTATCCAAAATGAAACTTATCCAATAAATAATGGCACCATGGTTGAGTTAAGCCCTCATGCTTAACTCATGTAGAGAATTAACCAAAGCATTTGGTTAAGGGTTGGGTTAACTAATATCTTATACAAACGACAAAAGAGTTGACTTTGTCAATGTTTATCAAGCTTCATGAAGCATGATAACTTTGACCAAAGTCACACTCTTTTGTTATATGCTAGGAAAATAGTAAACCCTAATTTAACCTTGATTTGGTTCAAGTCCCATACACACAACTTGTTTGTATCATCAAGCATGATACAAACATGTACACTTGCATATATCACATATAGACAATGTGCACATTCAAGCGAGAAAATCAATCTTAAGTGAACCAATACTAGTTAATGTAAAGTAATATATCAAATATATAATTATACATTAAATCATTAAATCAACACTTGATTTAATGATCCGGTCATATCGCATATAACCGACTAATATTAAGTGTATCATTGTATCGAATCACCACTTGATTCGGTAACCCGGCTATATCACATATAACTGACCAATGATACGAATCACGAGAATAGAATACAGCATCACATACTGGTATTATTCTCGGTCCCGCACATATCTCATATGCGCTCCTATTTCGTTTCGCTTGAGCCAGGAAACCCCTGTGTAGGACTCTAAAGACTCGTCAATACGCCGGCGGCAGGTGATGATCATATCAAACACCCACAAGCTGCAAGCGGTCTGCTAAACGTAATGGCCACCCGCGTATTGAGCGATCAGAAGATCAACAAGCAAGCCTGCTCGCACTCCTGTGAATCCAATCAGTAACACTACCGTACAGTCCGGTCTGTTCGTCTGATATGTCGCATAACTCGCCTAGGGGTGGTAAACGTCAGACCTCAATAACTCGATAAGTCGTGTCGATATGAGGCTCATAACGGGTCGAGAAACTACTGGTAACACTTAACAGTAAATCCCTAAAGCAGCCTTGGCCAAGGACTTCCTGTTATAGCCAATCGAACACAGCGCAACATCAACTCCCTATACCGGGAGAGACGAAACCCCTCCTATCGCTCATTGCCTCCATGTGATTCGGGACTGTACCCAAAAGCCAACTTTTTGCACGCCCTCTTAGACGTGGTATGATGGAAATCAAAGCACAGTGGGAATCACATAAGACACTATGACAATCTCGGGTCTACAGACTAACCTGTGTAGGGTTCCTAGGCACACTAATGAGGTCTCACAAGGCATCAACCATGCCAATTTCAAAAATTACAAGTGCCGAGAAACCCTAATACGGATCGTTGACTAGAGTTTAGGAAAAACTTGAAGCTAGTTAACAACTTAACTAAAGGGTAAACGGAAATACAACCTTTGTAGATCCGGTCCTCCACCTCCATAGCTCCGTGACGGTGTACCCTCGCTGCGATCATCGGATCCCGGGCTCTAGCGTTGGCTTTATCGGAGAAATGGGCGGGCTAGGTCGCCGACTTCGATGCCGAAGATGATCTACGTTGCGGCATCACAACATCAAGCTCCAACTTCACCAAGCCATGAAACTTGTGAAGAAAACACCCTATACTACTTGGCAAGTGGTAGAGGATGAAGAAATAGGAAGTGGGTTCACTTTAGAATTGGATTTCTCACTGTTTTTCTCAAGTTGCCATTGTTGGTAGCAAGATTCTTCATCTTGAAGAAGAAGAAGAAGAAGAAATATATTATGATAAGTCCATCTAAAATAAGAAATAATATCATACTTATCATAATAGTAACCATAGTTAGGTGTAGAGAATAAATCATGGTTAGGTGGAATGGTTAGGGTTAAGCATGAGACAAAGATGGTGGACTTGTTCAAAGCTTCAAGAAGCTTCAACAAGCAAACAAAGAAAGCCACCATTTTTCCCTTTGCCAAAAATGAATGAATAAATAAATAAAAAAGCAAATAAATCAAGTGAAACCCTAACTATTGACCAACCATGGTTTAAACTAAAACTACACCCAAACTAACATGTATCATCAAACATGATACAATCAAGTGCACAAAAGTATATCACATATACAACTTGTGAACTTGAAGTGAGAAAATCCATTTAAAGTGAACCAATATTAGTTAATGCAAAGTAATATATCAAATATATAATTATACATTAAATCATTAAATCAACACTTGATTTAACGATCCGGTCATATCGCATATAACCGACTAATATACAATGTATCGGCTTATCGAATCAATCCTTGATTCGATAACTAGGTTATATCGCATACAACCAATCGATACATTCATCGCAAGAATAGAATACGGTATCACATACACGCATTATTCTCGGTCCTGCACATATCTCATATGCGCTCCTATTTCTTTTCGCTTGAGCCAGGAAACCTCTATGTAGGACTCTAAAGACTCGTCAATACGCCGGCAGCAGGTGATGATCATATCAAACGCCCACAAGCCGCAAGCGGTCTGCTAAACGTAACGGTCACCCGGGTATTGAGCGATCAGAAGATTGACGAGCAAGCCCGCTCACACTCCTGTGATTCCAACCAGTAACACTTACCGTACAGTCCGGTCTGTTCGTCTGATATGTCGCATATCTCGCCTAGGGGTGGTAAACGTCAGACCCCAATAGCTTGATAAGTCGTGTCGATATGAGGTCTATAACAGTTCGATAAACTACTGGTAACACTTACCAGTAAATCTCAGCAACCCTGGCCAGGGATTTCCGGTTATAGCCAATCGAACACAGCGCAACATCAACTCCCTATACCGGGAGAGACGAATCCCCTCCTATCGCTCATTGCCTCCATGTGATTCGGGACTGTACCCAAAAACCACCGTTTTGCATGCCCTCTTGGACATGGTAAATTGGAAATCAAAGCACAGTGGGAATCACACAAGACTCTATGACGATCTCGGATCAACAGACTACTCTGTACCAGTGTCACCAGAGAACTGCCATCTGACGTAAGGTATAATACCATCTGGGAGTTCTCGGCGAGTCCGTCCAGTGTACCCAGTCTCCACTGAGCACCCGTATATCATCTCTGATGTCAAACACCAATGGATATGGGATCATCCATCGCCCATCTGTATGGGTCGAGAAGGTATACGCTAGTCTACTCTGGTATATCGATGCCCTGTCTCGATACACCCACGACTAGGGACCTTGAAGGATGTACTTATGGACTACCATGTCCCCACTAGTATGATCCGCATCATAGTCCAGGTAGTCAAGTACACATCCTAAGGGCTTTACCAACATGTAACAGAGAGACAATCAGTATACACGTTAAGGTAAAGAGTAACCAGATAGCATACTATCATGTCGAGCAAGAAAGTCCTCCCTATATATGTACCAGCATCCACTACAATATACATCCTATGTAAAGTAATGGCCTCTAGGGCATACATATAACTAACAATCTCCCACTTGCACTAGGGCCATCTGATAGCAGTGGTTGTAGTATCTCATACACAACCATCCCATAAAAGTCTCTCTCTGGGAAAAGGCCATTGTGAGTGGATCCGCCGTGTTGTCCTCTGAGTCTACTCTCCTAACCTCGATCACCCTGGAGTTCATCTATCTCCATGATCAGGTGATGCTGTCTCAGAATATGTCTGGATCACTGATGGGACGGGCGTTCCTTGGCATAAGCCACAACTCCATTGTCTCACAATGGTAGGAACGAAGTTCATCTCATTAACAAATATACATCCAGACTGCCTCTTTGGTAGCATCATAAGTAGCGATGTATCCTTCCTTTATCGTCTAGTTAGCCATGGTATCTAGCTTTGAACTCTTCCAACATACCGTCCCTTTACTGAGGGTAAAGACAATGCCTGTGACTGACTTTCAGTCGTTCTTATCACTCTGGAACCCTTCCAGTGATTCTCCCCAGGATCGATTGATACCATCTCACTACAACTAGTGAGAATCCTAACATCCAATTAGATCTATGTCATAGATCCAAAACCCAGGATTTAGGAGGTATCACTTTGATCCTATATGGAGAATCATTGTGATAAGCGGAGATTGACCGAGCGTAGCATAGGAAACTCCTTCCCTATCAAGAGCATGTCATCCACGTACCCTACGATGATCGTCACTATATTCCCTACTACCTGTTTGTTTATACAAGGTTCATCTACCATTTTGATGATGTCAAACTCTTTGACTACTACATCAAAACAGATGTTCCAACTCCGCGATGCCTGTTTTATCACATAAAACATCTTGCACACGTTTCCGCTGCTCCCACTGTCTACGAGGCCCTCTGGCTGTGTACTTATAGACGCTTTCTTCTAAAACATCATTTAGAAAAGCCGTCATGACACCCAACCACCAGATATCGTAGTCATGGTATGTAGCCGTGGGAAGTAGGATCTGGATGGACTTAAGCATAGCCACTGGAAAAAGGTTTCATCATTATCCACGCCTGGTCAATGACGAAAAGCTTTAACAAGTCTAGCTTTGAAAGTCTCAACTTTTCCATCTACACCAAGTAATCTTCTCAAGATATACTTGCTCCTTATGGGGATTTAACCCTTCAGATATAGCAACCAAAGTCCATACTTTGTTGGTGTATAAGGATTCCATCTCAGATCGCTAAGCATCCAGCCATTCTTATAGAGTCTTACTCCTGATGGACAGCTCGAAACTAGTTGGGTCATCATCTCATGATGCAATCCTCGCTCCCACTGTCATCGAGAAACCGAAGTATCTCTCAGGTGGGTGAGGAACCCTACTAGATCGTCGGAGAGGTTGAGGTTCGTTGGTAACTATTGAATCCTTTGGTTCTTTCAAATCATCTGCTGCAGTTTGTATAGCTGGAACATTTCCAGTTCTACATAACAGACCTTGCCTCGAGCTTGTCCGGATTATGCTTTTAGACATAGCTCGGACAACCCTAAATCTTAACCAACTTAAGATATGGGCTCTTCCCTTTCCATATCACATATGAAGCGGTAGGCAACTGATTTGATTGGAACCCAATTCATTTGGTATGCAGCTTCTCAAGTGCATAACTCCCAAAAGGAAATAGGAAACTCAGTAGTACTCATCATAGAGCACACCATATCACATAGGGTGCTATTGCTCCGCCCCGATATACCATCGTGCTATGGTGTATATGGAGGAGTAATGCTGAGAGAGAATCTCATTCTCCTTTAGAATAGTCCAGGAATTTCGTGCTCAAGTATTCTCCTCCCTGATCGCATCAAAGGACATAATACTTATACCTGTTTTGGTTCTCTACTTCCAACTTATATTCTGTGAATACCTCAAAAGGTTCGGACTTGTGTTTCAACAGGAACATAGGTCTGAATCTCAAGAGATTATCAGATAATGTAATGAAGTACAAAGAACCGGTCTTGGCATGTGTAGACAGGGGTCCTTCATACATCAGCATGTATTAATCCCAAAAGTTCACTAACTCTTTCTCTGTTTCCAATAAACAAGGCTATGGTCATCTAATCTTTGTGACATAACTGGCAAGTTTCACAAGATGTAAATTCCAACTGATTTAAATATGCATCTAAAATATAACTTCAGCCAGTCGGGTCGCATTGATATGACCTAGTCTACAATGCCTCGAGAAAGATTCGTTCAGTTCTGAACTCTTCCTCTTGTTTGTGTTCTTTACACTAAGAACTGTAGTTTGATTTAGAACATCAATGCTTTTAGATAACGTGCCTGATCCGATCAACTTTTGATATAGGAAATGTTCAAAACATTATCCAACAATACAAAATTATATCCTTTCTTTACTAATAAAGAGACTGATATGATTTTGTATATCAGGTTCGGTATCTAATAACATTCGTTTAGAATCAATTTATTGGTAATATAGGGTGACAGTGACCAACAGACTTGGCTGCAACACTTGCCCCGTTTTCTATCTCATGAAACTTATCACCCGTTCTCAGTTTTTCTACCTTTTTGCAGCCTTATGTAACAGATTACATATCTGGGATCCTGATCCGGTATCATATACCCAGGATGCGGAGGATACTAAGAAACAGTTCTTTGTAATGAACACACCCGAAGATGATGCATCAGCATGCACTCTCTTCGTTTGGGCGGCATGGGAATTCTGGTAATCCCCAATTTCCTGCTCTGTCTTATAACAATTATAAGTTGGAGCGGGACCAACGTTCCCCAGCTCAGTATAACAAGCGGGTTCGGTCAATACATCCGTATTATTATCTTGATTAAGGCGTGA
Organism: Agapanthus africanus; assembly: GCA_030015575.1. NCBI lineage: Eukaryota > Viridiplantae > Streptophyta > Magnoliopsida > Asparagales > Amaryllidaceae > Agapanthus > Agapanthus africanus. The sequence continues at coordinate 667,539,228 of CM057338.1, forward strand.
CATGGTCGCTACCTGAAGAGAGAGAGAAGAAAACACTCAGCATGCGCTCTTACAAGATCGGATTGGTTATTATTTTATCTAATCAGGATGGCTCCCACTGTTTTTATCAAATCTTCCTTCAAACCCTAAAAGGAAAGACTAGCCGGGATTAATTACACGCTACAAGTCCGCCAATCTTTCAGCCAGGCCAGTGTCGGTACTTTGAGGGAGGTCCCCCGTGCTTTCGCACGAACCTAATTAATGTAAACCTCGTTTTCCCAGAGGCGTAACCTCGTTAACACCTTTCTAGACACCTACTTGATCGGCTAATTGTAATGTGTAAAACTCTCCCAGGAGTAACTCTTACTCGTAGCGGGTATCGGGATCCAACTATCTCATAGAAGGTATGCAATCTCATTGCAAATTTCAACACTTGAAATTCCCGATAATATTTTGTCCCTAACCTCCTATGACCTTGACAAAGGCCAACAAACCATAGGATGCTAGTCAAGTTCAACCCGTCATTTCCTGATTGAATTAAACCCACCCGCACGACCCTTGACAAAGGCCAACAAGGTCGCACGACTACCCTAACCCAATCTGCATCATATGCATAAGCAGATAAGCGCCAGTCAGCTACCGCACACTACGTCTTGACAATGGCCAACAAACGCAGCACGAATACTAACTATTACTTATCTGAAATGACGGAGGGCTACGACAGGTTTTTCTGAAAACCTATTACGTAATGAACTTGATATCGTTGTAGGATCGAATGAATTTTGAAATGGAGTGTTTTTGAGGCTTTTCTAGTTTTGCTAAAGGAGTCACTCCCGGTGAAGGGATCGTCGGTCCTTTCCTCGTCGAATGAGGTGTGGGATATATCATATATATCACTGTGCAAAGCAAAAACTCTTAAAAGCAATTAAAAGACAAACCGAGTGTATAGCATCTGCCAGTTATTGCTAAAGGAGTCACTCCCGGTGAAGGGATCTCGGTCCTTTCCTCATCGAATAAGGTGCAGGATATATCATATATACCGCTGTGCAAAGAAAGAACTGTAGCTACCTGTTTTAATTTTGAAATTCGATTCCACAACATCTTTAGGTTTCTTTTTCTTTCATTAATCATATTAATGAAGTCCCATCATTTAAGTACCTAAACATCACAGATAAATACGACGTACACTTATGCCATCCGCATTCGCCTCGATATCCCCTCGTGCACCGTTAGGTTAGGTAACTAACGACAGAGCGGGGCAGGGCTAGCGTGGGTGTAAAACATAAGTAACGCCTATATAATATATCATATATACTATATAAAGTATCCATCACAGAACATATCACATGATCACATCACAGATATCGCAGCAGAAGAATCATATGAAATATTGGATATACTAGGACGTCCGTGTTTTCAATACGAGCCGGCATAAAACACGGATTCCACGGTCGTGATGAATAGCCAAACCCACACCCCTAGACCCCTACGAGAGCGGCAAGCAACCCTACCAATTCTAGAGTTAGGAGACCCGGACTCGACTCCTCGAGTTGGTCTCCCACTGGACCCCAGAACCCGGTTACTTGTGCCCTCCTCCTTGGGTCTATCCTAGTGCGGAAAAGTAAATAATATACAAACGGTGACATCTTCCGCAATCTGGAAGTGCCCCAATAAAAGAATATTACATACAAGTTTTTACATGAATGAAAATGAAAAGCACTCATCTCATATAAAAAAACCCGGCTATTCAAACACGACGATCCAATATAACATATCCAGCAACACATAACATCACATGTCATCAACGTACGTAAACATGCGCATCCCAATTATCGTTGGCATATAGCAACGAAACCGGCGATATCACATATTACACTTACGGTCACAGAAAAGAAAGTGTAAAACTACAATAGTTGGAATCCGCAACCTCCATAGACATCGCATGCCTAATCAAATGAATTCCTCAGACATTGCATGCCTAACAATTATAAACCCCGCATTTTAGTCTCATTATCGAAAACCCTTTTCAATATCAAGTCGGGCAATTCAACAAGATTCCCGACATCCTGATCGAATGCTCGTCGCAAACTTTAGTAGGCGGCCGCACCCCTGATACCGTCGACGAAGTGCACCAAGGCGGAACACCGCTACCGCGAGCACCCTTATGGATGCTTTCGGCGACGGGGTTCTCCTACAGTCACTTGGTCGGGGCTATGGGGTGTAGCTGTCTATTAAGTTTACCCGGCGAATATCCGCGTACGCTACGTGATTGCGACGGACTTTTGATCACATCAAAATTCCGTGGCAACCGATCAAGTGAGACTAAACTGCTATGTTTATAACATTCATTCAGTTATCTCATAACTTCTTGTGAATTCCAATTATTGTATCACATTCCGAATAAGATAAAAATGTTAAACTTTTCGATCGAACAATCGAACACCCAAGTTTTCCCGAAACAGCTCAACTCATGAAATAAGTTCAAAGACATTCACTTCGTGCCTCAGTACCAACGGTCCAGCCGTAGAAGGGTCAAGCCAACGCCTCACATGTGGCACGCCGTACTGCCCCAAACCCGAAGGTTCAAAGGGCAGTTCAAGATGGTCACATAATCGAGTTAAGGTTTGTTGTCTTCTAGAGGGACCATCGCGTTACTTGCACTACTTAGAACGTCTTTAAACCTCGGAAAAATTCAACACTTGGAAATTTTCCGGCAGGGGAAAAGTTGGGAATTTATATTCGGTCGAACTTTTTAACATATTCAAAAATTATCCGGAATCCACATAGACAAAATCTGATAATCCGATCGAATCATCGAATTCCCAAAACAACCCCAGAAAATTCAACTCTTGAATAAATATTAAAAATTCCCATAAAACTCAGCACTGTGAAAGAGGAATTATTGTGCAAATTTGGAGGGCTGACGTCACCAGAGAGCCGCGGAACCGCCGCAGAAGTTAGGCTTCTGCCGCGGTTCCGCCGCATGTTTGAGGTATCATTGGTCAAATTTTGCACCGTAATTCTTATAATTCCCTGCTGAATCTTTTAAGCATTTTAAATCTGGAAAAAACCCAGTTTTTGAAAAAAGTCCAAAGAGCGTGAAATTTTAGGGTTTCGGGTTCGTTCGGGTTTCAAACTTCGTCTACGCATCGCCTAAGGCTCTAGCTAGGCTCTGATACCACTGTAGGGTTCCTAGGCACACTAATGAGGTCTCACAAGGCATCAACCATGCCAATTTCAAAAATTACAAGTGCCGAGAAACCCTAATACGGATCGTTGACTAGAGTTTAGGCGAAACTAGAAGCTAGTTAACAACTTAACTAAAGGGTAAACGGAAATACAACCTTTGTAGATACGGTCCTCCACCTCCATAGCTCCGTAACAGTGTACCCTCGCTGCGATCATCGGATTCCGGGCTCTAGCGTTGGCTTTATCGGATAAATGGGCGGGCTAGGTCGCCGACTTCTATGCCGAAGATGATCTACGTCGGGGCATCAACAGATCAAGCTCCAACTTCACCAAGCCATGAAACTTGTGAAGAAAACACCCTATACTACTTGGCAAGTGGTAAAGGATGAAGAAATAGGAAGTGGGTTCACTTTAGAATTGGATTTCTCACTCTTTTTCTCAAGTTGCCATTGTTGGTAGCAAGCTTCTTCATCTTGAAGAAGAAGAAGAAGAAGAAATATATTATGATAAGTCTATCTAAAATAAGAAATAATATCATATTTATCATAATAGTAACCATAGTTAGGTGTAGAGAATAAATCATGGTTAGGTGGAATGGTTAGGGTTAAGCATGAGACAAAGATGGTGGACTAGTTCAAAGCTTCAACAAGCTCCAACAAGCAAACAAAGAAAGCCACCATTTTTCCCTTTGCCAAAAATGAATGAATAAATAAATAAATAAGCAAATAAATCAAGTGAAACCCTAACCATTGACCAACCATGGTTTAAACCAAAACTACACCCCAAACTAACAGGTATCATCAAACATGATACAATCAAGTGCACAAAAGTATATCACATATACAACTTGTGAACTTCAAGTGAGAAAATCCATTTAATGTGAACCAATATTAGTTAATGCAAAGTAATATATCAAATATATAATTATACATTAAATCATTAAATCAACACTTGATTTAACGATCCGGTCATATCGCATATAACCGACTAATATCCAATGTATCGGCTTATCGAATCAATCCTTGATTCGTTAACTAGGTTATATCGCATACAACCAATCGATACATTCATCGCGAGAATAGAATACGGTATCACATACACGCATTATTCTCGGTCCCGCACATATCTCATATGCGCTCCTATTTCGTTTCGCTTGAGCCAGGAAACCTCTGTGTAGGACTCTAATGACTCGTCAATACGCCGGCAGCAGGTGATGATCATATCAAACGCCCATAAGCCGCAAGCGGTCTGCTAAACGTAACGGCCACCCGGGTATTGAGCGATCAGAAGATCGACGAGCAAGCCCGCTCACACTCCTGTGAATCCAACCAGTAACACTTACCGTACTGTCCGGTCTGTTCGTCTGATATGTCGCATATCTCCCCTAGGGGTGGTAAACGTCAGACCCCAATAGCTTGATAAGTCGTGTCGATATGAGGTCTATAACTGTTCGAGAAACTACTGGTAACACTTACCAGTAAATCTCAGCAACCCTAGCCAGGGATTTCCGGTTATAGCCAATCGAACACAACGCAACATCAACTCCCTATACCGGGAGAGACGAATCCCCTCCTATCGCTCATTGCCTCCATATGATTCGGGACTTGTTAGTTATATGTATGCCCTAGAGGCCATTACTGTACATACGATGTATATTGTAGTGGATGCTAGGACATATATAGGGAGTACTTTCTTGCTCGACATGATAGTATGCTATCTGGTTGTACTTTATCTTAACATGTACTCTGATTGTCTCTATGTTACATGTTGATAAAGCCCTTAGGATATGTACTCGACTACTGGGACTATGATGAGATCATACTAGTGGGGCCACGGTAGTCGACGAGTACATCCTATAACTGTTCCTAGTCGAGGGTGTATCGAGACAGGGCATCGATACACCAGAGTAGACTAGCGTATACGCATCTTGACCCATATTATGGGCGATGGATGATCCCATATCCATCGGTGTTTGACATCAAGGATGGTGTATGGGTGCTCAGTGGAGACTGGGTACACTGGACGGACTCGCCGAGAACTCCCAAATGGTATTATACCATACGTCAGATGGCAGTTCTCCGGTGACACTGGTACAGAGTAGTCTATTGACCCGAGATCGTCATAGAGTCTTGTGTGATTCCCACTGTGCTTTGATTTCCATCATACCACGTCCAAGAGGGCGTGCAAAAAGGTGGCTTTTGGGTACAGTCCCGAATCACATGGCGGCAATGAGCGATAGGAGGGGATTCGTCTCTCCCGGTATAGGGAGTTGATGTTGTGCTGTGTTCGATTGGCTATAACCGGAAATCCCTGGCCAGGGTTGCTGAGATTTACTGGTAAGTGTTATCAGTAGTTTCTCGAACTGTTATAGACCTCATATCGACACGACTTATCGAGCTACTGGGGTCTGAAGTTTACCACCCCTAGGCGAGATATGCAACATATCAGACGACGAGACCGGACTGTACGGTAGTGTTACTGTTTGGATTCACAGGAGAATGTACTGGCTTGCTTGTTGATCTTCTGAGCGCTCAATACCTGTGTAGCTGTTACGTTTAGCTGACCGCTTGCAGCTTGTGGGTGTTTGATATGATCATCACCTACTGCCGGCGTATTGACGATTCTTTAGAGTCCTACACAGAGGTTTCTTGGCTCAGGCAAAACGGAGTAGGAGCACATATGTGATATGTGCGGGACCGAGGATAATGCGATATGTGATACCGTATTCTATTCTCGCGATATTTGATATCAGCCGGGTCATCGGATCAAGTGTTGATTCGATGAATCGATACGGATAAATATCAGTCGGTTATATGCGATCTAGCCGGATTGTCGGATCAAGTGTTAATTCGATAATTTAATGTATAATAATATATATGATATGTTAAATTACATTAACTAATATTTGCTCACTAAAAGATTCTTTTTCTCACTCGGGTAATACATTGATATATATGCGATATATGTTAATTGTATTATTTTATTTTGTTACGATAAATATTATATATGTGATATATAATATTGTAACATGATATGATAACTAATGCAACTTGTTTTGTGGAGTTTAAACATGATTAGGGTTTGGATTAGGGTTAAACCTTCTAGTTGATTCTAGAAGCTTTTCTTTTTGTCATGATAAGGATATTTGTGTGTGACTCATTCTTAACTCAACCCAAACCCTAACCCTTGGTTAATTCTCTACAATGGTTAAGTGAACCATGGTTGCATAATTGATCATTATCTCCTTTTCCTATTCATCACAAAAGGATTCATAACATTATTCATCTTCTTCTTCCTTGATTCTTTCATGAAAAGCTTACTAGTTTTTCAAAAGGTGATGAATAAATATGAGAAAAAGATAAATAAAGAGAGCAAAAATCCTACTTCATCATCCCCATCTTCCCTTGCCATTTAGATGAGGGTGTTCACATCATTTCATGAGTGTTAGCTTGTGTTAAAGAAACTTCAAGGTAGATCATCTTAGTATCGAAGATCGGAAGTAAAGGTTGCGTCTTTCTCTTCGTGAAACCTCTCGAGAGTCCGGATCCCGATGATCGCAGCGAAGGGACCACAACACGGAGCATATGAAGTGAAGGACCGGATCTACAAAGGTTCTAATCCCTCCCACTTAGTGTTAAAGTGTTTAGCATGCATGTTTTCGCCTAATCTCTAGTTTAAAGTTCCGTATTCGGGTTGTTCGGCACGGCTAAATTTTTATTCGGGCAATGTTGATGCCTCGTAGACCCTTATGCGCGTGCCTAGCAACCCTACAGTGGTATCAGAGCCAAGCTAGAGGTTTAGGCAAAGTCTAGACGGAGTTTGAAGTCCGATCGAACCAAAAACCTAACCCGAAACATGCTCTCTGGAAATTTTCTAAAAACTGGGATTTTTCCATATTAAAAATGCTTAAAAAATTCAGCAGGGAATTACAAGAATTACGGTGCAAAATTTTTTTGATGAACAGTATAAATTGCCGCGGAACCGCCGCAGAAGGCATGCTTCTGCCGCGGTTCCACCGCGAAGTGATGACGTCAGCATCTCCTGTTTGCACAGTAACTCCTATTTTATTATGCTGGATTTTCTGGGAATTTTTAATTTTTATTAAAAAGCTGAATTTTCTGGGGTTGTTTAGGGATTCGATGATTCGGTCGGATTATCAGATTTTGTCTATGTGTTTTTTCCGGATAACTTTTAGAAACTGTTAAAAAGTTCGAACGAATATCAATAACTCACTTTTTCCCCTGTCGGAAATTTTTTCAAAAGTTGGATTTTTTTTTCTCGTGTTTAAGAATGTTCTAAGTCGTGCAAGTAACTCGGTGGACCCTCTAGAAGACAACAAACCTTAACTCGATTATGTGACCGTCTTGAACTGCCCTTTGAACCTTAGGGTTTGGGGCAGTACGGCGTGTCACATGTGAGGAGTTGGCTTGACCCTTCTACGGCTGGACCATTGGTACTGTGGCATGTGATGAATGTTTTTAAACTGATTTCAAGTGTTGAGATATATTGGGGAAATCTTGGGTGCTTGATGATTCGATCGGAAAGTTTAACTTTTTCTATTTATCTGGAATGTGATACAATATTTGGAATCCACAGGCAGTTATGAGATAACTGATTTGAATATTATAAACATAGCAGTTTAGTCTCAGATGATCGGTTGCCACGGAATTTTGATGTGATCAAAAGTCCGTCACAATCACGTAGCGTACGTGGATACTCGCCGGGTAAACTTAATAGACAGCTACACCTCTTAGCCCCGACCAAGTGACTGTAGGAGAACCCCGTCGCCGAAAGCATCCGTTCGGGTGCTCGCGGCAGCGGTGTTCCGCCTTGGTGCACTTCGTCGACGGCATCTGGGGGTGCGGCCGTCTACTAAAGTTTGCGACGAGCATTCGATCAGGACGTCGGGAATCTTGTTGAATTGCCCGACTTGATATTGAAAAGAGTTTTCGATAATGAGACTAAAATGCGGGGTTTATAATTGTTAGGCATGCGATGTCTAAGGAATTCATTTGGTTAGGCATGCGATGTCTAAAGAGGTTGCGGATTCCAACTGTTGTAGTTTTACACTTTTTTTCTGTGACCGTAAGCGTAGTATGTGGTGTATCGCCGGCTTCGCTGCTATACATCAACGACTATCGGGATACGCATACTTGTTTACGTTGATGATATGAGATATTATGTGTTGCTGTGATATGTTGTATTGGATCGTCGCGTTTGAATAGCCGGGGGTTTTATGTGAGATGAGAGTTTTTTCTTTTTCATTCATATAAAATTCATTTTTATGTAATATTCTTTTATTGGGGCACTTCCAGGTAGCGGAAGATGTCACCGTTGTATATTATTTACTTTTCCGCATTAGGTAGACCCAAAGCGGGGAGCACAAGTAACCGGGTTCTAGGGTCCAGTGGGAGACCATCTCGAAGAGTCGAGACCGGGTCTCCAAACCCTAGAATTGGCAGTGTTACTTGCCGCTCTCGTAGGGGTCTAGGGATGTGGGTTTGGCTATTCATCGCGGCCGTGGAATCCGTGTTTTATACTGGCTCGTATTGAAAACACGGACGTCCTAGTATATCCAATATTTCATATATGTTCTTCTGCTGCAATGTTCTGTGATGAGATCATATTACTGCCTGTGACGAATATTTATGTTATATATATGAGATATATGTTATATTGCAGATTTCGTTTCAAAAGAGATGCTTGTAAAGCATAAAAAAATGGGACTTCATTAATGAGATTGATGAAATAAAAGAAACCTAAGATGTTATAGAATCGAATTTCAAAATAAAATATGTAGCTACAGTTCTTGCTTTGCACAGCGGTGTATATGATATATCCTGCACCTTATTCGATGAGGAAAGGACCGAGATCCCTTCACCGGGAGTGACTCCTTTAGCAATAACTGGCAGATGCTACACACTCGGTTTGTCTTTTGATTGCTTTTAATAGTTTTTTCTTTGCACAGTGATATATATGATATATCCAGCACCTCATTCGACGAGGAAAGGACCGATGATCCCTTCACCGGGAGTGACTCCTTTAGCAAAACTAGAAAAGCCTCAAAGACACTCCATTTCAAAATTCATTCGAGCCTACAACGATATCAAGTTCATTACGCAATAGGTTTTCTGAAAAACCTGTCGTAACCCTCCGTCATTTCATATAAGTTGTAAATAGTATTCGTGCTACATTTGTTGGCTTTCGTCAAGGTGTAGTGTGCGGTAGCTATCTGCTGCTTATCTGCTAGCATATGATGCGATTGGATTAGGGTAGTCGTGCGGCTTTGTTGGCTTTCGTCAAGGGTCGTGCGGGTGGGTTTATTTCAATCAAGAAATGACGGGTTGGACTTGACTAGTATCCTATGGTTTGTTGGCTTTCGTCAAGGTCATAGGATGCTAGGGGTAAAATATTATCGGGAATTTCAAGTGTTGGAATTTGCAATGAGATTGCATACCTTCTATGAGATAGTTGGATCCCGATACCCGCTGCGAGTAATTGTTACTCCTGGGAGAGTTTTACACATTACAATTAGCCGATCAAGTAGGTGTCTAGAAAGGTGTCAACGGGGTTACGTTTCTGGGAAAACGAGGTTTACATTAATTAGGTTCGTGCGAAAGCATGGGGGACCTCCCTCAAAGTACCGACACAGGCCTGGCTGAAAGATTGGCGAACTTGTAGCGTGTAATTAATCCCGGCTAATCTTTCCTTTTAGGGTTTGAAGGAAGATTTGATTAAAACAATGGGAGACATCCTGATTAGATATATTATATAACCAATCTAATCTTGCAAGAGCATACGCTGAGTGTTTTCTTCTCTCTCTCTCCAGGTAGCGACCATATCACGCCTTAATCAAGATAATAATACGGATATATTGACTGAACCCGCTTGTTATACTGAGCTGGGAAACGTTGGTCCCGCTCCAACTTATAATTGTTATAGGACAGAGCAGGAAATTGGGGATTGCCAGAATTCCCGTGCCGCCCAAACGAAGAAAGTGCATGTTGATGCATCTTCTTCGGGTGTGTTCATTACACAGAACTGTTTCTCAGTATCCTTTACGTCCTGGGTATGTGATACCGGATCAGGATCCCGTATATGTAATCTGTTACATGGGCTACAGATAGGTAAAGAACTGAGAACGGGTGATAAGTTTCATGAGACAGAAAACGGTGCAAGTGTTGCAGCCAAGTCTGTTGGTCACTGTCACCCTGTATTACCGGAATACATTGATTCTGAACAAATGTTATTAGATACCGAACCTGATATACAAAATCATATCAGTCTCTTTATTAGTAAAAAAAGGATATAATTTTGTATTGTTGGATAATTTTTTGAACATTTCCTATATCAAGAGTTGATCGGTTCAGGCACGTTATCTAAAAGCATTGACGTTCTAAATCAAACTACAGTTCTTAGTATAAGGGACACACGCAAGAGGAAGAGTTCAGATATGAACGAATCTTTCTTGAGGCATTGTAGTCTAGGTCATATCAATGCGATCCGACTGGCTGAAGTTACATATAGATGCATATTTAAATTAGTTTGAATTTACATCTTGTGAAACTTGCCAGTCATGTCACAAAGATAAGATGACCACAGCTCTGTTTGTTGGAAACAGAGAAAGAGTTAGTGAACTTTTGGGATTGATACATGCTGATGTATGAAAGTCCCCTGTCTACATATGCCAAGATCGGTTCTTTGTACTTCTTTACATTCTCTGATAATCTCTCAAGATTCAGACATATGTTCCTGCTGAAGCACAAGTCCGAAGCTTTTGAGATATTCACAGATTATAAGTTAGAAGTAGAGAACCAAAATACGGGTATAAGTATTATGTCCTTTGATGAGATCAAGGAGGAGAATACTTGAGCACGGAATTCCTGGACTATTCTAAAGGAGAATGAGATTCTCTCTCGGCATTACTCCTCTGGATACACCATAGCACGATGGTATATCGAGGCGGAGCAATCACACCCTATATGATATGGTGTGCTCTATGATGAGTACTATTGAGTTACCTTTTTCCTATTGGGTGTTATGCACTTGAGAAGTTGCATACCTATTGAATAGGGTTCGAATCAAATCAGTTACCTACCACTTCATATGTGATATGGAAAGGGAAGAGCCCATATCTTAAGTTGGTTAAGATTTGGGGTTGTCCGGCCTATGTCTAAAAGCAAAATCCGGACAAGCTCGAGGCAAGGTCTGTTATGTAGAACTGGAAATGTTCCAGCTATACAAATTACAGCTGATGATTTGATAGAACCAAAGGATTCAATAGTTTCCAACGAACCTTAGCCTCTCCGCCGATCTAGTAGGGTTCCTCACCCACCTGAGAGATACTTCGGTTTCTCTATGACAGTGGGAGAAAGGATTGCATCATGTGATGATGACCCAACTAGTTTCGAGCTAGCCATCAGGAGTGGGACTCTGTAAGAATGGCTGGATGCTTATCGATCTGAGATGGAATCCTTATACACCGAAAAAGTATGGATTTTGGTTGCTTTATCTGAAGGGTTAAATCCCCATCAGGAGCGAGTATATCTTGAGAAGATTACTTGGTGTACATGGAAAAGTTGAGACTTTCAAAACTATGCTTAAGTCCATTCAGATCCTACTTGCCACGGCTACATACCATGACTACGATATCTGGTGGTTGGGTGTCATGACTGCTTTTCTAAATGATGTTTTAGAAGAGAGCGTCTATAAGTACACAACCAGAGGGCTTCGTAGACAGTGGGAGCAGCGGAAACGTGTGCAAGATGTTTTATATGATAAAACAGGCATCGCGGAGTTGGAACATCTGTTTTGATGTGGTAGTCAAAGAGTTTGACTTCATCAAAATGGTAGATGAACCTTGTATATACAAAAAGGTAGTATGGAGTATGGTGGTGATCCTCGTAGAGTACGTGGATGACATACTCTTGATAGGGAAGAAGTTTCCTATGCTACGCTCGGTCAATCTCCGCTTATCACAAGGATTCTCCATATAGGATCAAAGTGATACCTCCTAAATCCTAGGTTTTGGATCTATGAGATAGATCTAATTGGATGTTAGGATACTCACTAGTTGTAGTGAGATGGTATCAATCGATCCTGGGGAGAATCACTGGAATGGTTCCAGGGTGATAAGGACGACTAAATGTCAGTCGCAGGCTTGTCTATACCCTCGATGGAGGGACGGTATGTTGGAAGAGTTCCAAGCTAGATACCGTGACATACTAGATGATTAAAAGCAAGATACATCGTTGCCAAGGATGCTACCAAAGAGGCAGTCTGGATATATATAAGTTCATAAGATGAACTTCGTTCCTACCATTGTGTGACAATGGAGTTGTGGTTTATGCCAAGGAACCCCCGTCCCACCAGAAATCCAGATATAATTCTTAGGCAGTATCACCTGATCATGGAGATGTTTGATCTCCAGGGAGATCGAGGTTAGGAGAGCGGACACAGAGGACGACAACGCGAATCCATTCACAAAGGCCTTTTTCCCAGTAGAGACTTTTACGGGATGGTTGAGTATGAGATACTTCAACCGCAGCTAATTGTTGGGTATGCGATACCATAACAGATGGCCCTAGTGCAAGTGGGAGATTGTTAGTTATATGTATGCCCTAGAGGCCATTACAGTACATACGATGTATATTGTAGTGGTTGCTAGGACATATATAGGGAGGACTTTCTTGCTCGACATGATAGTATGCTATCTGGTTGTACTTTATCTTAACATGTACTCTGATTGTCTCTATATTACATGTTGATAAAGCCCTTAGGATATATACTCGACTACTGGGACTATGATGAGATCATACTAGTGGGGCCACGGTAGTCGACGAGTACATCCTATAACTGTTCCTAGTCGAGGGTGTATCGAGACAGGGCATCGATACACCAGAGTAGACTAGCGTATACGCATCTTGACCCATATGATGGGCGATGGATGATCCCATATCAATCGGTGTTTGACATCAAGGATGGTGTACGGGTGCTCAGTGGAGACTGGGTACACTGGACGGACTCGCCGAGAACTCCCAGATGGTATTATACCATACGTCAGATGGCAGTTCTCCGGTGACACTGGTACAGAGTAGTCTGTTGACCCGAGATCGTTATAGAGTCTTGTGTGATTCCCACTGTGCTTTGATTTCCATCATACCACGTCCAAGAGGGCGTGCAAAAAGGTGGCTTTTGGGTACAGTCCAGAATCACATGGAGGCAATGAGCGATAGGAGGGGATTCGCCTCTCCCGGTATAGGGAGTTGATGTTGTGCTGTGTTCGATTGGCTATAACTGGAAATCCCTGGCCAGGGTTGCTGAGATTTACTGGTAAGTGTTATCAGTAGTTTCTCGAACTGTTATAGACCTCATATCGACACGACTTATCGAGCTACTGGGGTCTGACGTTTACCACCCCTAGGCGAGATATGCAACATATCAGACGACGAGACCGGACTGTATGGGAGTGTTACTGTTTGGATTCACAGGAGAATGTACAGGCTTGCTTGTTGATCTTCTGAGCGCTCAATACCTGGGTAGCTGTTACGTTTAGCTGACCGCTTGCAGCTTGTGGGTGTTTGATATGATCATCACCTACTGCCGGCGTATTGACGATTCTTTAGAGTCCTACACAGAGGTTTCTTGGCTCAGGCAAAACGGAGTAGGAGCATATATGTGATATGTGCGGGACCGAGGATAATGCGATATGTGATACCGTATTCTATACTCGCGATATTTGATATCAGCCGGGTCATCGGATCAAGTGTTGATTCGATGAATCGATACGGATAAATATTAGTCGTTTATATGCGATATAGCCGGATTGTCGGATCAAGTGTTAATTCGATAATTTAATGTATAATAATATATATGATATATTAAATTACATTAACTAATATTTGCTCACTAAAAGATTCTTTTTCTCACTCGGGTAATACATTGATATATATGCGATATATGTTAATTGTATTATTTTATTTTGTTACGATAAATATTATATATGTGATATATAATATTGTAACATGATATGATAACTAATGCAACTTGTTTTGTGGAGTTTAAACATGATTAGGGTTTGGATTAGGGTTAAACCTTCTAGTTAATTCTAGAAGCTTTTCTTTTTGTCATGATAAAGATATTTGTGTGTGACTCATTCTTAACTCAACCCAAACCCTAACCCTTGGTTAATTCTCTACAATGGTTAAGTGAACCATGGTTGCATAATTGATCATTATCTCCTTTTCCTATTCATCACAAAAGGATTCATAACATTATTCATCTTCTTCTTCCTTGATTCTTTCATGAAAAGCTTACTAGTTTTTCAAAAGGTGATGAATAAATATGAGAAAAAGATAAATAAAGAGAGCAAAAATCCTACTTCATCATCCTCATCTTCCCTTGCCATTTAGATGAGGGTGTTCACATCATTTCATGAGTGTTAGCTTGTGTTAAAGAAACTTCAAGGTAGATCATCTTAGTATCGAAGATCGGAAGCAAAGGTTGCGTCTTTCTCTTCATGGAACCTCTCGAGAGTCCGGATCCCGATGATCGCAGCGAAGGGACCACAACACGGAGCATATGAAGTGAAGGACCGGATCTACAAAGGTTGTAATCCCTCTCACTTAGTGTTAAAGTGTTTAGCATGCATGTTTTCGCCTAATCTCTAGTTTAAAGTTCCGTATTCGGGTTGTTCGGCACGGCTAAATTTTTATTCGGGCATGGTTGATGCCTCGTAGACCCTTGTGCGCGTGCCTAGCAACCCTACAGGACTGTACCCAAAAACCACCATTTTGCACGCCCTCTTGGACGTGGTAAGGTGGAAATCAAAGCACAGTGGGAATCACACAAAACTCTATGACGATCTCGGGTCAACAGACTACTCTGTACAAGTGTCACCAGAGAACTGCCATCTGACGTAAGGTATAATACCATCTGGGAGTTCTCGGCGAGTCCGTCCAGTGTACCCAGTCTCCACTGAGCACCCGTATATCATCTCTGATGTCAAACACCAATGGATATGGGATCATCCATCGCCCATCTGTATGGGTCGAGAAGGTATACGCTAGTCTACTCTGGTATATCGATGCCCTGTCTCGATACATCCACGACTATGGACCTTGAAGGATGTACTTATGGACTACCATGTCCCCACTAGTATGATCCGCATCATAGTCCAGGTAGTCAAGTACACATCCTAAGGGCTTTACCAACATGTAACAGAGAGATAATCAGTATACACGTTAAGGTAAAGAGTAAGCAGATAGCATATTATCATGTCGAGCAAGAAATTCCTCCCTATATATGTCCCAGCATCCACTACAATATACATCCTATGTATAGTAATGGCCTCTAGGGCATACATATAACTAACAACCTGTACCAGTGTCACCAGAGAACTGCCATCTGACGTAAGGTATAATACTATCTGGGAGTTCTCGGCGAGTCCGTCCAGTGTACCCCGTCTCCACTGAGCATCCGTATATCATCTCCGATGTCAAACACCAATGGATATGGGATCATCCATCGCCTATCTATATGGGTGGAGAAGCTACACGCTAGTCTACTCTGGTATATCGATGCCCCTTCTCGATACACCCACGACTAGGGACTTTGAAGGATGTACTTATGGACTACCATGTCCCCACTAGTATGATCCGCATCATAGTCCAGGTACTCAAGTACACATCCTAAGGGCTTTACCAACATGTAACTGAGAGACAATCAGTGTACACGTTAAGGTAAAGAGTAACCAGATAGCATACCATCATATCGAGCAAGAAAGTCATCCCTATATATGTCCAAGCATCCACTACAATATACATCCTATGTATAGTAATGGCCTCTAGGGCATACATATAACTAACAACTTACACCGCTATTGGGGGTCCAACGGTTACAATCCCCCTAGGCCCGATATGCGATACACTTAGACGACAAGACCGGACTGTATGGAGATTGTCATAGATAAGCTCTGTAGGGTTCCCGGATGAGTTTGCTCGTCGGCCTCCCTTTCTCTCAACACCTGGGCATCCGTTACGTACAGTTAGTGCCACTTACGTGCTTGTGGTTAAACCCATTTCCAGCATATTGACGAGTCTTTAAGGTTCTACACAGAGGGTTTCCCTGATTTGGGAGAAACATTGTAGAGGCCGCTTGGTTTTATGGCAGGTTCGATCATATACGTGCACTCGTGCACGAATCATGATCGGACGGATCATATTAGTGGGCTTTGGTTTAAGCCGGATCCTAGTATTAGATTGTTGGAATATTTTTTCGTCTCATTATATTCGTATTCAGTCAGAATACGGATGCGGGTATGTATATACGGATGAGGGGTTTTCTTGTGATCTGTTATAATATTACTTTTGGAGTTGCCAATTTTTTTTCACTTGATTAAATATTTGGTTTAATATTTAATTAATAGAAATTTGTGAGGTTTGATTTTTTGCCAAATTCCTTTGGTGGGTATTTCGTTTCTTGTGTTCAATTCGTGGGGAATTGTGTTGGCTTAGGCAAATTTTGTTGGCTCTTGGTGAGGTTTCACTTGTGTCATGTTCTTGCATTAATTGTTGCTTATGCTTTTGTGATGAGGTGTGTGATTTGAAGAGGGATGGGCTGCTACTTTGAGGGAGTGGGGAGTTATTTTAGTGAAGGAAATTGGTGTGCTGTGATTTCCTTGGTTACCAAAATATTAATTTATACACCACCACTTCTTTTGCCATTCCACAGAGAACTAAAAATTTAGCCGAGCACAATTTGCAAGCTCATTTTTCATCTAACCAAAATCCTTATGCTCACATTTTCTCCCTCCTGGCAACTTCATCTACCTTCGTCAAAATCATTGATTTCCTTGAGACAAAATGTTCTACACTATCTTTATATCACCTTGGGTATCTAGGCTAGTAAACTGGATGCCCGAGTTGCTTCGGTTTGAAGCGGGAGCCCGTATTAAGAATTCTTGAGTTGGATCGTCTTCGAAGAGGGAGGCCGGAGAGCAGACTTGGTAGTGCTTGATATTGGCGATCCCCAAGATCATGACACGTGGCAGGTGACACGTCCTGGAACTCAGAAGAAAGGGCCCGCAGGGGGCCGACCAGGCCACCCCGTGCCCGACCGGCAAGCACAAGCAGGCCCCCCTTGGAGCCCCTGGAAATTGGCCTCCTCGGCCCCTCAGCTTGTCCCCGAGCACCCGGCCGAGGCTTTCTTCCTCGGCCCTCCGACCAACTCCACCGCTCACAGGCGTAACCGCTGCTCCGCGAATCTCGCCACGCGCTGATTCTATGCCAGCAACAACCCATGTTCCACGCCATCAATCCCCAAAAATGGGCAATCCGCTTTCTGCGCGGGCGTGACGTCGGGGGGAGGGGGGCGTAACCGTCGGTGAGATTCTCGCGCCTGCTGCTGCGCGCTCCACCGCTATATAAACCCCCATCATAGAAGGGTCAAGTAAGACATTTCTTTTACTCGACTTAGCCGTTACTCTGCTCGGATCTAGTACTAACTTGATCTTCGGAGGGTCCTCGGTGGTACCAAACCACCCCAGGACTTCTTTGCAGGTACTCGGCGCTAAACTCCTCAAATCACCAATCTCCTCAAAACCCATTGAGACCCACACGCAATAGGGGATCACCTCCAAAATCCACCAGGAGATCGACGGAAGACAACATCTGACGGAGACCTAAAAAGGACCTCTATCAGTTGGCGCCGTCTGTGGGAACACATAACTCCACAAAATACAAAGTTGGCCTTCCTATCTCCAACCTCATGGCAGACGACTATCATGGGGATTCCGACACCAGCCGCCGTCTTCCACTCACTGAAGGCGGGGATGAACCTCCTCCCATGACCGTCATCAACGCCCTCGCAGGCCGGATAGATCGCCTGCAATCTGTCATGGAGGCCCTCGTCCGCGTCCAAACGGCTGCGCCCGGGCCCCAGACCACCGCTTCCCCGCCTCCAGAAGGCTCTGTATCTGTCTTGTAACATTTCAAAAAAATAAGATATTATTTTTGGGAATTTTTATAATTTAATATTATTTTAATGAATATTTTAATATTTCGGTATAATTAAGTACCGATAAATGGGGAAAATTTTGGTAAAATTTAAAATACGGTATTTTATGGAATTATGCCATTTTAAAGATTTTATGGTTAATTATATGCTAATTTAGTGCTAATCGCGATTAAAAATCGCTAATCGGGTTTTTAGCATTTTTGTGCAAAACATCCACATATCATTTTTACACTTGTGTTTCATTTGTTTCTTTTCCTTCTCTTCATGTAGCATGGTTGCTTAGGGTTGACCATTGAGTGAGAAGGATATGAAATGAAAAGAAAAGAAAAGGTAAGAATGATGAAGAGAGAGAAAGGTGTAGGTCAACCTCGCTTTTTGAACCATGACCCCATCATTTCCTCTTCCCATTTTCTCTCCCCTCTCCCTCATATGCTGCTGTTGCTACCTCTCCCTCTTCCTCCTCCCTCTTCAAGCCTAGATCCACCATGAATATAACTCCAAAACCCTATTCCCATTTCACAAATATTGTTCCCAAGCTCACTAGCTATACATTAGACTAAGAAAGAGATGGTTTTGAGGACTTTGAGCAACTCAAGAAAATTCTTGAGTTGCCAAAGGAGGTAATTTCTGAACCCTTAGAGTAGTATTTCGATTCCTTACGCATCCATACTTGTTTCATGTCGATATTGTGTGTTTTGATGAACTTTGGAAATTCCAAGTTAGGGTTTAGGGTTTGATCTGAAATCAAAGATGAATTGAGGTGTAATTAGAGGCTAAAACCCCTGTTGTGAAGTTACATTGCACCAAACTGGAGATTAGAACCCAGAATACGGATTTATAGAATCGATATTGGGAAAAACTGTAATTCTGTGACTGTTTTTAGAAATCTTCTATCACCCGAGCCACCTGAAAATAAAATTGGGTTGACAGTAAGATGTGCAGGCACCCAGGAACCACCACCCAAAGCCCTAGCCCCTAACTCCTTTTTCAGGCCGCCAATTTATCCCTTCTGGCCGCAAATTACAGCCAGAGCAGGTTGGAACCCCCCCGTTTATGTTCTATAGCCTTTTACCCTATAAACTTAACCTTGGGTATATGCAACCTTGACTGATTCCATCTAGGGTAGAATCTGGTGTAATTTTTCTTGTGTTGGCGCATGGTTTACGACTCGTTTTAGCATGGATTTTGGTATTTGGTGATTCGTTTCTGTCGGGTGGCGTTTGAACGTTAACGGCAAAGAATTATTAGACGTGTTTGCATGCGAGACTATAGGTTTTTACCTATAGGCATAGCGTATGCCGTTTTGGTTTCCGATGCGATTTTCATGTGCTTTAGCGTTGTGATATCCTTGTAGGTACCCCATGTGGCGTCGAGGCGTTGAAGATAAAGATGGAGACATCGGCATCGGCACACAAGAAGCAAGGTGAGTAGATTTATATCTACGGGGAGAAGTCGGGTGGATGGCGTATAGCACCCCCGCAGTTCGTGGTGATGTATACGAATACGTATACACACCATATTGACTATATGTCGTTTGAGTTGATTGGTGATAAAGATGGATTCTAGGTTTGATTGGATTGGTTTAATATTGCGAAACCCTAGAGTAGTGTTGCACCACACATACACACACACCCATACTTGCATACATTCTTCTTTCATATGTGCGTACTTGAGATTGTATATTTATGTGTTCACATGGTATGGGACAATGTGTTCATATTCTGGATTTAAGGATAGTACTTGGGATTTGAGATGAGTCGATGAGCTTGATTTGAGGCCGTGAGATCGGTGATATGGTAGAATTCGTATTTGAGATACGTCATGATGTTATAGCGGAAATTTGGACGACGATATCATGTGAATGGTGATATAAATAAATTGGTCGACATGTGATCGTGATATGAGTTATGATGTGTTAAGATAATTATAATGGGTCGTATTGGGCGATGTATACTTCTTTATGATGATATGTGCTGATGATATCGGTTTGTATGAGACTGTCGATCAGTAGTCAGATCATGATTATATGGATGATATTAGTATTGTACTAGACGTAGATTAGTACCCGGATTATGATATTTGATAAAGAGGATACCAGATGAATAATATGATGAATGTGATCTTGACCCGTACCCAGATTTGGGATGCCGTACGACGGATTTACGTACGAGCTATGTATTGATGATTGATCCGCACTCTCGACTTGAGATGCCTGATTTTAGATATTATATCGGATGTGATACTATTGAGGCGGAATCACCGACTAATATATATATGTATATGCATCGACTCAGATGTTAGGCGGTTTCCTTACCTTCAGTTAGCCTGTTAGCTCAGCCCTATAGTTTAGTGTAGTTGTTAGACTAGATTTATATTAAATACAGATTAGCTATTGTTGTGTCTAGTATTCATCTCCCGCTCATTATTGCTATTCGCTCCGCATCGCATACTTATATTGTGATTCATATACCATTATTGATATCATGCTGTTAGGACACCAGCACCATTACCGATGATGCGTATGTTCCACGTACACTTACTTGCCGGCTCACACACATCCTCATCGGTAATTGCCATGTCACGTACACTTAGAAAATACTATTGCATTGACATAGCTTGTTAGCTAATAGTTTCGACATGGTACTTGCCTTATATACTAGTTAGACATTGTAGTTATTACCTGCTACTTCATGCATGTTATTATTCACTGTTATGCCGCATTCATGGATTCGCATGCCTATATTCACTGTTTACATGCTATTGATGATTTCGATTCGGATTTTCATGAGATTTCCTGGATTTGGGGGAAAACAGCAAAAACATTTATAAACTTCTTTTCTCTCTCTTTTTAAATGAAAAGAGCGGTTTTCCCATAATGTATGAGTCGTCCACCATGAGTTTGCTGATAGATTTCAAGACCCGATTCGAGGAGATGGATGAATCGTTTCGGGTGCATGGTGGGACCGGTGCGGTACCCCGAGGCGAGAAGGTCGCAGAGGATGGCGTTGAGCCTGGCAGGGGAGCACTACCGACCGGTGATTTTAGCTGACGCGTCGGATATCTGGAGGATACCGTCGTGGTCTTGAGATTGATGGCAGGGGCCGGTCTGGACTTACGACGCCCTAGATAGTGAGATTGATACTGAGATTTTGAGATATTGAGGTACTGAGCTTTGATGATCCAGGCCAGTCCGGATAGCCGGAGCCTGAGATATTGAGATATTGGGATTTATATTTTGTGTCGATGCTAGACACTGTTTATGCTGATTTCATTTATGATACCTCGTTTTAAAAATACAGAAATCTCACTAAATTATGAAAGAAGTTTCTTCAGTACATGCATTCTATTTTCATCCATTCATGCCTCATCCATATGATATATTACTACCTGAGGCACTGACATGAGCACATGGGATTACACTTGGGTTAGATATTTACCCTTGCCACCTTTTCATGCTCCAGACTTGTCATATTTGAGGATTATATATATAGTGATCGTGTGACCTAGGATTGCGTTATACATGCGATTTATGTTTGTAGATGTATTCTATTCACGAGTTGGCAACTCACCCCCGTTGTGCCACAGTTTCTTACAGGTTTTGCCGTACAGGTTTCATTACGGCTTTGCTAGCACTACTTCTATTTCCGGGTGATTTGCTAGTAGGTGGGTTCACTTGTATCGTGGCCATCATTATACTTTGTATATTATTATTCTGTTGTATCTAGAGGTTCCCTCGCTCGGCTATCCCCAGTGGGCAGCTTCCCTGCCACAACGCCGGGGATCAAAAAGCCCTCTCAGAGGCAATCGAGCCCGAGGTTCCCTCACCCGGCTATCTTTCTGGACAAAACCCCTCGCCAAGAGACACCAGGCAGTAACCCTGCCCGGCCAAGGGTCCTTGGTAGGCTTCTTATAGCCTTATAGCTCTTCCCGCGCCAAGGACCAAAGTCTTCCTAGAGGCAGTCGGGCCCTCGCTCGGCTATCCCCGGCTGGTAGCTTCCTACCATAACCGACAGGGATCAAAGTCCTCGCCAAGAGGCACTGGGAAGTAACCCTACTCGGTCCCCGTCCTTAAGGATCAAAGACCTCGCAAGAGGCAACCGGGAAGCTACCCTGCTCGGTAAAATCTCCGGCTGGTAGCTCCCTACCCACGATGCCAGGACAAGAGCGGCTGCCCCGCTCATTCATCCCAGGCTGGTAGTTGCCTACCCACGACGCCAGAGGTCAAAGCCCTCGCCCAGAGGCCGCCGCACAGCTCCACTTCCCAGACATCCTTAGTAAGCTTCTTACAGCCCTCAAACTCTAAAGACCCAAGCCCTCGCAAGAGGCAACCGAGCAGCTACCCTGCTCGGCCATCCTTGGTAGGCAACTCCCAGCCCACCATGCCAGGAAGCATAAAGCATTTGCAAGAGGTGACGGGGCAGCTACCCTGCCCAGTCAACCCTGGATGGTGACCAATGCTCGGAATTAGAGATGCTCTGTGGCCGTAGAGGACCCGAGACCCCAGTGAGGGGCGTCGTGTCTGTCTAAGTCTAAACAATCTTCTCTCGACTCCGGGGCCTTGGGAGATACCTCCTCAGAAGCGCTCGTCGGCCAGTAATTGCAGACAACTCGACGGACGATCGTTGGACAAATGGCCAACCTGACGTAAAAGCACAACGGTACAGGAAAAAAATATTCCGCGAGCATTCTTCACAAACAGATGGCAGAACACAATTCTATGGAGCTAAGGAAAAAAAACTTTATTACTACTACCAAAGACAAAAATTTTTTTACAAAGGGTATTTTTTATGCTCCTCAGCCTTACAAAATTCAAAAGAAAAACAAATTGAATATGGGAGAACGGGGGCTCTACACCTCGGGGCCGGGCGTGGCCTCGGGGCCCTCGACCTCCACCACTTGGGGCGCTGGGTCCTCAGCCACCTCCTTGCCGGGAACTTCCTCCCCTTGCTCGTCGTCTCCCATGAGGGGGAACTCAGCCCGGAGATCCGCGTCGTCGAATCCCGGCATCCGAGACTTAACGGCATCGAGGGCATCGTGCCAAATGCGGATTGCAGCCACGGCCAGGCCATTATAGAAATCCTTCGACCCCTTGTAGCTCGCCACGGCCCTCGATTCAGCCGACTTAAACGCCTCGGCCGCCGCCCCCAGCTCGTTTCGGAGGGCCTTCACCGTCCTCTTCAGGTTGCCGACGAGCACCTAGGAGTCTTCGAGCTTGCCTTCGGCGATCACGGCGGCCTCGCAATGCCGGGAGACCTCCCTTTTCCCGGTGTCCACCTCGCCCTCCAGGGCGGCGATCCTCGCCGACATCGCCTCCTGCTCTCACCTGAAGCTCTCTTGCAACGAGGCGAGCTGACCCGCGGCTTCCAACGCCGGGGCTACCACCTCGGTCTCCACGCGGAGGGCGAGGACTACATGCTGGAGAACCTGGAAGACACAAAAAGATCAGAAAAATGGAAAGGGCACCAAATCTCACAACGAACTTAGGACATACCTGCACGGACTCCTGGGCGATCGATGCCAGCTGGGCCCTGAGGGTCCCCAAGGAACTCGACCCCCGGCCGAGTTCTCTATTTCGTGCTGGAGGCTATCCGCGACCGACAGCCTCGACGGCACCGCGAACCGGAGCCCCCTTTCCTCCACTACGGTCGGTGAGGATCGGCCCCGGGAGGGTCTCCGGGAACTCCTCTTGAGCGACTCTGAGGGAGAGCCGATCTCGTCTTCTGAAGCCGTGTCCTCCAGAATCAGGGCCCGCTTCCAGCCCGATGCTCTGCTGGGGCTCAGGGCAGGATCCACCACCGAGCGTCCTCAAGGCGCCGCCACAGGGGCAGTAGGGGCCTGAGCGGGCTGCGCCCGAGAAGAGCTGGCGCCCCAGGCCCTAGAAGATTGCCTCGGCTGGCGCATAGCATCTCGAAAAGAGCCAAAGTCCATGAATCCTGCACGAAACAAACACCCAGCTGATCAGCAACATGAGTAGAACATAAAACCCAGAAAGCAAGCTTAACTTATCGACGAACACGACGGGGCTAAGCCTGGCCCAGCTTAAGACCCTCTCGGACAGTAGCAAGTCATGTCGAGGGATAGGCTCCCACGACGCCACTCTCACCGTGGCGGGGTCGTCGGATAGGTTCCCCGGAAGACACTTCTCCCTCGACTATTTAATGGGCATTGGCCAGTTCTCGCCCTCGGGAGGGGAAACGAAGAAAAATTTCATTTTCCAATCATGAATGGAGGAGGGCAAGGCCACGACCCTGGTCCCGGCAGCGACCCCGGGCCGCTTTCTAAAATTAAAGTAAACCCATCTCGGGTCGCCAGCTCGACCGCCAGGGTGACTCTTGAAAACGAGTGAGCAATCGAGAAGGGAGAGACTGAAAGGAACCTCCTGCAGTCTCAGGTGGATCAAGAACCCAAGGAGAATCCTCCACGCGCTCGGCACTAACTGGCCGGGGGCCAGTCCAAAGAAATTCAGAGCGGCGATGACCTCAGGTGAGAAGGGCAGGCGCATTCCGCCCCAAAAAGCTTCCAAATATAGGGCAATCTCCCTGCCCCGTACCTGGTCTGCCCTCTCTCCCTCCTCGGCCAAACGGAGCGTGTAGCGCGGGGGAATGTGGAAGCGAGCCCGAGCGTTGGCGAACTCATCCTCGTGCCTCACCCAGCACGAGGTGCTGGGGGCTACATCTGTCGCCTCCTCCCTGGAGGCGGCCCCCGCCTTACGGCCCCGGGGAAAGGGCCCAGCCCTTGCTCCCCGAGGAGACTCAGACACATCTAAAGGAACCCCAGCATCTACTCCTACAACGTCTACTGATTCTACAGAGGAAGACATCTAACCTGGGAAAAGAAACCCTTCAAAGGTTGAAAGCAAAAGAGGGGAGACGAGCGCTGAGCAGCTGAGGCTTAAGAAAGGAAAATATGAAAGAGTAATAGCCCTAGAGCGGGCCCTACCCATTTTTATTACCGTATACAGTCTCATCCAACGGTGCCCATCGTCTCCCGCCGAAACGGCTCCTTGCGCCCAGCGGCCCCAATCGTTCCACGTGGCAGCCCAGCGCTGGACCGCGTCGCATCAGACGCCGCGGAACTGCGCACATCACATTAGTTAATCGACGCTCAACACGTGGACCTTCGCTTCGACTGCAGAGTGCATGAACCATCACACCTTCTTTAAATGCAAAGATCTCGCCTTGATTCGCTAGCGGAATAGACAACCGAGGACTCGTCCCGACGAAACCCTAGAAGGGATCTCACCTCGGGATGCCCGGCAATCCACTCCTGACCCGGCCACTAGCTGGTCGGGACAAGAGTGGGGGGCTAATAGTAGTGCTCGATATTGGCGATACCGAAGATCATGACACGTGGCAGGTGACACGTCCCGGAATTCAGAAAAAAGGCCCGCAGGGGGCCGGCCACGCCAACCCGTGCCCGACCGGCAAGCATAAGCTGGCCCCCCTCGGGGCCCCTGCAAATTGGCCTCCTCGGCCCCTCAGCTCGTTCCCGAGCTCCCTGCCAAGGCCGTATTCCTTGGCCCTCCGACCAACTCCACCGCTCACAGGCGTAACCGCCGCTCCACGAATCTCGCCATACGCTGATTCTACGCCAGCAACATCCCACGTTCCACGCCATCAATCCCCATTAATGGACGATCCACTTTCTGCGCGGGGATGACGTCGAGGGGGCGTAACAGCCGGCGAGATTCTCGCGCCTGCTGCTGCGCGCTCCACCGTTATATAAACCCCCATCACAGAGGGGTCAAGTAAGCCAGTTTTTTACTCCACTTAACCGTTACTCTGCTCGTATCTAGTACTAACTTGATCGTCGGAGGGTCCTCGGTGGTACCAAACCACCCCGGGACTTCATTGCAGGTACTCGGCGCTAAACTCCTCAAATCACCAATCTCCTCAAAACCAATTGAGACCCACACGCAACAGGGGATCACTTCCAAAATCCACCAGCAGATCGACGGAAGACAACATCTGACGGAGACCAGAAAAGGACCTCCATCAGGACATGTTTAAGGACAGCCATGAGGAGCTTGGCATAGAGATTAAAGACCGAAGGACACGGATCGATTGGTATGATCTCTGAACTCACTTTACAGTTAGCTAGTTAACGGTTAACGGTTCGGTCCGGGTGATTGGTTACGGTATTGCCGGTTTTGAAAAGTTTTTGTTCCGCGTTTGGCCTCGGATTGACGGCCGGGGTGCTCCCCTAACCCAACATGGTATCAGAGCCAAACCATTAATCGTATACTAGTTGTTTATACGATATTCAAATACCGAAACCGAAAAGATATTTTATATGTGGCAAAAAGTTGTGGCTAATGAATGAAGAATGGGCTCTCTGTGGAATTGAGGAAGTGGTAATGGCTAATGAGTTAGCTGTTGTTTTTTAAGAAAAATTTTGTGGCCACTGTTTTTTTTGGGGGCAGTAATTTTTAATGGCTAATTTTGTGCGAATGAAAATTTCTTTGGTTACCCATTAACAACAACACAACCCCACTCAAATTTCCACAGCCACTTCATCACCCCTCAAATTTCAGCAGCTACTAAAATTCCATAGCCACTTCATCAATTCTTCATTTTCTACGGCCACTTCTTTTCACAGCCACTTCATTCAACAGAGCATTGTTTTAGGTTGTTTCGGTTTCGATATTTCTAACATTGTTTAAATTTAACAGTACATACATTTCTATCTGCAACTATGAATGTCATTTGACTGGTATAACTTGTCTAATCGCTATAGTCCATTTAGACGGATTTTGCGAACGTGGCATTCACGTTGATGTTCTGTGTTGTGCTGTGATGTTGCGGATTGTCGTGGTGGATAGCTTGGATGCAATGTTAGTACAGTTTAGTATTATTTGTACATTTAATATCGCGGGGCGAGCGTCCGACATGTGGACTTCCGTCACTGCCTGTTTGTTTATTATCTTTTGGGGAACGACCGGGTTGAGGTCGATGTACCCGTTGTAATTTTTTTCTGTACTAGGATTACCCCACGGTGGAGTGCATGGATAGCCGGGTTCTGGAGGGCAATGGGCCTGCATCTCATGGCTCTGTGATGGATGGGGCTTCACTCTAGAATTGGTGGGCTATTCGCCGCACTCGTGGGGGTACAGGTTGACCCAATGAGGGGTGCTCAAGTTACCGGATTCCATGAAGTGCTGGGTGGTCCATTCACTTTGCTGAAGGGGGTTGCCTCGCTTCTGGTTTTGGCGAGTAACTTGCTGCTCTCGTATGGGTCTAGGTTTTCATTGCACAGGCTATCTACACGACCAGGAGAACGTCGGGTTTTAGTTGCGGTTCAAAGGAAACCCGTGGCTCACAGATTATCTGTATTGTTCTGTGATGCTTATTACTTTACTTTGATGTTGCATTTATCACGTCTAGAGCGATTATTGTATATTGATATATATATTACTTGATGTTGTATATGTTTTACACCCACACTAGTCCATTCCCCACTCTGTCGTTAGTTAGGTAACCTAACGGGTGATGACGGGACCCAGTGGCGAATGCGGACGGCATATACATACATTATATTTTCATTCTTTTGTGGTGTGATTAATTGATGGGACTGTGTTGATTCAGATCAATGCAAGGAAAACAAACATATTCGATGTTGTTGAAATAATTTTCAAAAAGCTGTTACTACTAGAGCGTTTTCTTTTTTTTTTCACAGTGATATTTGGTTATAAATATCCAGCAACTCGTTCGACGAGGCAAGGGCCGAGATCCCTTCATCGGGAGTGACACCTTTAACAGAGGTTTGCTTCAGGGTAATAACTTCACTATAGCCGATTACTTTTTGCTTTGCATCGTGGTATTCAGTTAGAATATCCTGCACCTCATCCTACAGGGAAAGAGCCGAGTTTACTTCACCGGGAGTGACCTCTTTAGCAGAAGTTTTCGCCATTATATATTTATAAAAGGCTATCCGGTTTCTTCAACGATATCAAGTTCATTACGTTAAAGGTTTTTCGCCAAAAAAACCAGCTGTAGCCCTCCGTCACTTCAGATTAGTATTCCTTAGTATTCGTGCTGCGTTTGTTGACTCTGTCAAGGCGTAATGTACGGTAGCTGAGTGGTGCTTATTTGTAGCTTAAATATGCGATTGGTTAGGACGGTCGTAATGCCTTGTTGACTCCGTCAAGGGCTCGTGCGAGTGGGTTTAATGTAATCAAGATAATGACGGGTTGGACTTGACTAGCACTTTTTGATTTTTTGATTCCGTCAAGGTCACTAGGCTCCTAGGGGTAAAAACCACATCGGGAGTTTCAAATATACAGGAAACTTTCCAGGCATGCGCATACCTTCTGGTGTGTGATAACTTGAGTGGATTCCATTAGGTTATTATGCGATGATAGTTGGATCCCGATACCACTGATGAGTTGGTTTACTCCTCGGGTGATCCCGACCAATTCTTCTTTCAGGTTTGGAGGAGAATTTGAGTATATAGTGGGAGACATCCTGATTAGATAAAGTGATTAGCCATTCTTATCTATGTTAGAGTGCACGCTGAGTGTTTCTTTTCTCTCTCTCTTTGACAGCGACCATGGCAAGACCCTTGACTATAACTCAGTAACCAAGTTAACCGAACTTTCTTACAATATTGGATTTTGGATTGTCTGAGTTGCATACAACATTGGCACTCCTTCTTTTACCCTTTGCATTTCTCCAGAACACCTCGTATCACTACTAACATCCACTTCCATTGGATAAATCCATCGTATAGTTACATACGAACTCGAAAGAACTTCTTCCAGATTCAAGGATGGATTCTGGTTTTGGAGAAAATGAATTGGACTATTCAGTTGTCTTTTCCTTTTACCTTCTCTTAGGATATGAGCGCCCCTAGGATTAAGAGAAGGTATACCTATTACGCTTATTGGATAGTCTTCTTCCAAACCATAGGCAAGTGCCGAAAGGTAGGGAATGAAGAAAACCAATTAGCCTAAATGTGGTGTACAGAAGGTAATAAGTAAAGAAAAATAAAGGGATCAGAAAGAGGGAAAAGTAAATTGCAACTGCTATCATGTATGACCAAACCACGTATATACGGTTACAGTCATGAATCTGATAATGGAAGAGGCGTTAATAGGAATACCCGGACACCCCTTCGAAATATATTCATGTTTGAGTTTCACTATGCATTGTTAATTGAAAACCGATTTCCCAATTAGATCCTTACTTCAGGGTATGTATTTACCAGACATGATTCTCACATCTGTATGGTTTTACAGATGATGGGTGGGAGTAAGTTATTAGGAATTAGGTGATTATCCTCATTATATCGGGATACGTTGTAATTGGAGATATTTGAGAAAATCTCCTGGGATTTTTCCGGACGACAAATATTTGCTTTTGAATATACGTTGTTATGCACCAATTTCAAACTGATATATCTGTACGTTTATTTCATAAAGTGAGATATAACTTTTTGAAATTATGTCCATGAAATTTACCTATATCAGTTGATGATTAGGTAAGAAGCATTAAACAGCGGTGTAATTTTTCTTAACCATAGTGCAGTTATCAACCTACGACGCACAGGGTTTGAGTGATTCAACTTAGGGGAATTATACAAAGTATTGTATATTTTCCAGTGTTCATCAGGACAGACGGGTTGGTCCTCATGCTATATTCTGTTTACTTGTGAGTTCTCTTGTTTTTAGAAAAGTGTTTCGTAAAAATACAAGGTCTCAGTTTTGATAAGTTATATGTACAAGAATAAAGTAGAGAACCACGTGTTGCAAGTATCAGGATTCTTCAAGGTGATCGAAGATGTAGATACTTATGTTTGGTATTCAGTTGATGGTAATGGTTTTGAGAAACTTGTGTCTCTTTCAGGTTACTCATAATTGAATACACTCCTAAGTTGAGTAATGTTGATCGGCCTCTCTCCATTCAGTTTACATGCACTGGAGATAGCTGCATGATTTGAATCTGGTTCCAATTAAATCAGTGCCTCTGTTTCTATATTGTATATAGATTGGATCATATCTTAACGATGTTAAGGTATATGGAGTTGTCCGGCTTATGCTTAAAACCGGACTCTGGATAACTCAAGACACGTTTCAGTAATGGCAGTTTGTGGGTTAACCCAGGTTATGAAGAGGGTTAATTTTCTACGATCTGGAAGATCAATAGTGATATTATTCTTGACTCGCCGCAGTTTTAGTGAAATGGACTTTTTCAGAAAACAGTAGTGGGAGTATGGTAGAACTGGAAGTGATTCCAGAACCACAGACGATTACTAAAAATTTAATAAAACCTAAATTTTCAATCAGGTTTGACATTCCATTAGCCACTCCGCAGATATGGAAGGGTAACCTCAGGCGCCCGAGAGGTACTTTTGTATCCTCAAGGACGGTGACAGGGAGGTTCTTGTTTACCCAGACATGCCTTTACTGCTATTCCAAACTATGAGACCCGACAAGAGGATGAGTATAGCGTCGTTCTAAAATAGCTTTAGAAGTCCACGTGTATATGACTTTGCCAGAGGGTTGTCGCAGTCAGTAAGAGCAGCGGAAGCGTAGTGGACAAGTAGCTTATGTCTATTTATAGACTGAAGCGGATATAGCGGAGATAGATCATCTATTTTTGATGTGACAGTCATAGGCTTTGACTTCATCAGAATAGGGGATAGATCTATTAAAAAGATAGTTGGGTGTGATGTCCTTGTATTTGGATGACATACACAGAGTAGGAAGTGAAATTCTTATACTACGATCGGTTATACTGTGGATGTCACACAGTGGTTTCTCCACATATTATATGGATTTAATATTAGGCATTCTGGTTACTAGATCTATGGTTTTAGATCTAAATTTGGGTCGATTCCCAATGTGGGTACTTAGACAGTATTCTAAAGGTGTTTATAGAATGGTCGACTCCTGGCATGGTGGTGTACCTGCAGGTGATAGAGTCGCCCTCTCTAAAGGTGTCTTACAGACTAAAGGGGAGAGGGATGTGCATGATTGGCAAAACACTTACTTAGGCAATTGAGTCAATTATTAGATGTCAAGTACCACACCAGAAGTTGTTGTTGCACTAGATGCAATAAGTTGAAATATTAATCCAATCCTGGGGAAACATTCGGAAGCAGTTTTAGAACATAATTGAAAGTTCTAGGGATTTGATAACGGCCGCCTCCTTCGGGAGATGGTTATCATTCCTGGCTTCCATGGTGACCTGGATGACAGAGTGACTATCAGAGTTATAGTTTTCCTTCAGACGAGGGGCAGTATTTTGGACAGGTGGTACAAGCGGATACCGAGGGAAGCATGGTGCTGGATACTGATTAAATTCAGTTGACGATACAGTCTAAGAAATTTGCTGGATTTGGAGTTCATTTTTGAACTGGGTCCCATCAGATATCCAGACATATTCTAAGACAGGTATTGCTCATTTTGGGAGATGGCTTTCTCCGCAAACTTGAGATAAAGAGAGATATAGAAAGAAACAACTGAGAGGATCCACTCACTGAGGCTATTTCTCAAAAGCAATAGTTTCACATATGAGCTTTGTGAAACTGATTAGTAGAGGAGTTGGGTGTTCGGTATCACACGGGCTGTGAGTATGCGGCATCGCAATAATTAGCCTTAAGTGCAAGTGGGAGATTGTTGGATATAGTGCCATCAAGTCAATTATTGGATCACATGCACGTGATTGCAATAATTGAGGGAGGACCAATACCGGTAGAACAGTCTTACTCGAGATGATAGTATGTTATCTGGTTTGTCTTTATCATCGTGTACATGCTTCAGGTGATATTACAGATCACTATTACATGTTGATAGAGTTCATAGGATTCTTTCTTGACTACCAATAGTGTAATGGCGATCATATACGTGAGAGTTGGGTAGTCTATAAGAACATCTATAAGTGTCCCTAGTCATGGGAGTTTTGAGACTGGGCATCGATAACCCGATAGTAGACTAGTGTATATGGATCGAGACCCCGACGAGGGGCGGTGGCTGGTCTCACAAGCCATTGGTGTTAGTTAGTTCACCTAAGATAGTATACAGGTGCTCATTGGGTTATGAGTACACTGGACGGACTCGCAGGGGCACTGCTGATTGGTACTATACCTATCGTCAGGAGCAGTTTCCAGGTGACATGAGTACAGCTTAGGCCGTTGACTTGACACCACTACTTTGCCTCAAGTGTGTTCCCGCTATTCTTTGATTGCTACCGTACCACGGCTCAAAGAAGTCGTGCAAACAGGTAGTAGTTGGGTGCAGTCCTGAAGCACTTGGAGGTAGTGGCGGTTAGACAGGATTCATCTCTCCCGGTATTGGGGGTTGATATCACGCTGTGTTTGGAGAGCCATTACACAAAGTCCTCGGCCAAGGCAAGTGGGATTTACTGGTAGATATTCCAGTAGTTTTTCAAGGTGTTCTAGGCTACACTCCGACACGACTTATACCGCTATTGAGGATCTGACGTTTACCATCCCCCATGGCCCGATATGCGATACTCTTAGACGAACAGACAGGACTGTACGGAGATTGTCACAGATAGGATCAGTAGTTTTTTTTCGGATGAGTTCGCTCGTCGGCCTTCCATTCGCTCAATACCTGTGCAGCCTTTATGTACAGCTAGTGCCACTGACATGCTTGTGGTTAAAACCACTACCAGTGTATTGACGAGTCATTAGAGTCCCACACAGAGGGTTTCCCGGATTCGGGCGAAACGTTGTAGAGGCCGTATTGTTTTATGGCAGGGTTCGATCATATACGCGCACTCGTGCATGGATCATGATCGGGCGGATCAAACTAGTGGGCTTTGGTTTAAGCCGGTTCCTAGTATTAGATTATTGGAATATTTTTTCGTCTCATTGTATTCGTATTCAGTCAGAATACGGATGTGGGTATGTATATACGGATGAGGGGTTTTCTTGTGATCCATTACAAGATGACTTTTAGAGTTGCCATTTTTTGTCACTTGATTAAATAATTGGTTTAAAGTTTAATTAATGGAAATTTGTGAGCTTTGATTTTTGGCCAAATTCCATCAGTGGTGTTTCATTTGCTGTGTTAAATTCATGGGGAATTGTGTATGCATGGGCAAATTTCGTGGGCTCTTGCTAAGGTGTCACTTGTGTCATGTTCTTGCATTAATTGCTGCCCATGCATTTGTGATGAGGTGTGTGATTTGATGAGGGATGGGCTGCTGACTTTGAGAGAGTGGGGAGTTATTTTAATGAAGGAAATAGGTGTGCTGTGATTTCCTTGGTTGCCAAAATATTAATTTATACACCACCACTTCATTTGCCAATCCACAGAGAACTAAATAATTGGCCGAGCACAATTTGCAAGCTCATTTTTCTTCCAAGCAAAATTCTTATGCTCACATTTCTCCCTCCTGGCAACTTCATTTACCTCCATCCAAATTATTGGGTTCCTTGAGACAAAATGTTTACACACTATCTCTTCTTCATCTTAGGTATCTAGGCTAGCAAACTAGATGCCCGAGTTGCTTTGGTTTGAAGCGGGTGCCCTTATTAAGAATCCTCGAGGTGGATCGTCTTCGATGAGGGAGACCGGAGAGTGGACTTGTTCAGGGACAGCCGCGATGAGCTCGGCTCAGAGATTGATGACCGAAGGACACAGATTGATCGGTATAATCTCTGAACTCACTTTAAAGTTTGTTAGTTAACGGTTAATGATTCGATCCGGGTGATTGGTTGCGGTAGCGCCGGTTTTGAAAAGTTTTTGTTCCGTGTATGGCCCCGGATTGACGACCGGGAGGCCACCGTAGCCCAACACTATACAATCACCTGTAGGTAATACTCCATCTTCCATGCTCATCGTCTACACCACGAAAATCACCTCTTGCCCCAGGGAACCATACCGGGTCCACAATGTACCCGCAGATGGTGCCTCCCGCTTCTCGAATCGGGTTTCTAACACAAGCCTGAGAACCGAGAAAACTCATGGTGGACGCACTGAAATATCATATCAAGAGAAATTGGGTTTTCAAATAATACATAAATTTTGAAATACCCCCACGGTTCTCAAATTCATAAATCACATGAAATCCATATCTCAATGCGTAAATCCATGAAATATGATATATGCAATATAGAAAAATAATATGAGCATATCAAAGGAAAACTGTTATTTAAATGCATCAAGTTATTAAATATATCATGCGATTCCTAATTCCTCCGAAATCAAGTGCAACATCATATGAGGTGTACATTTAGCTATAGCAAGATATGTGTATCTATATGAAAACATGTATGTATGATGCATTTCATAAGCGCAATAACACAATAATCAATGTCTCAATGTAAATGACAATACAATACCACATAAGGGCATATGTAGCTCTAGCAAGGTATGTGGGTGTACATGTAAGTATTTATGCATGATGTACATCTAGCTATAGCAAGGTATGTGTTACGCGTGTCATGACAATTACCAACGGTGTGGGTGTAGCATACAATTTAGTGCTCGTGCAACATGAACCGTCAGTAATGTTGTGGTGTCCAATAGGTACCAAGTCAAGGCACAACAAGTAATAATATGTAATGATGCTCATGCGCAATCAACTCATATGCGTATAAACATGCGGCTATAATATCATATCCAGCCCTGACGCATAACTCCATACGGGCGATTTCCCCGTAAATCTTAAATCTACTCACCGATGATCTCGTGCTAAGAAATTCCGACGACCTGCTTCCCTTTCTTCGCAGCGTCCGAAATCCCCTCTTGCGATCATAAAATTTCACAAACACAATAAATAAGGCTAAATATCCTGCGCCGACACAAAGACAACGAAACGCAAGGATAACGTCCATAAGATACACACACTGTGCACTTAGTGTACAAAACGCGTACGACATCGGCACAACCCTAACTAGGATCGCTAAACGACATAACCACCAAGCATAGACCCCGATCGTACCGATCGCGCATTCACAACACAATATATATCGTGGAAGATAATATATAACATCGCAACGTCAAATGAAACCCGCGCCTAATTTTGCCGAAAACCTAGTAAGCATGTTTTAATAATTTTAGCTCAAGTCTAAAAGTTTAAACAGTTCTAGTGATCACAATCAACACATAGTAGCTTAATTAAGTCACACAAACCCTTACTACAATTTTAATCTCACCCATATAAGATTTAGTAAAAGTTAGTTTGCGAACAAGCTTAATTAGACAATAAGGAAAAATAACAATTACCAATCTCACAATTTGGTTAAGTTTTCCAAGTCTAAACTTCTCAATTAACTATTTCAAACAATCAAAACCCTAACTTGATCTTCATAACCCTTTCTTAAAGTCCAAAACTTGCTAATTAAACCCATATTAAACATCTAATAAACTAGATTAATGTATTTAAACAACACTAAAGCTTAGGGTTAGGATTTTATACCTCACACTTGATTCTAAACTTGCAACTAGTCTTTCCAAATAGCCTCCAAAATGCAAACTTTCATAAAGATCCAAGCTTGATTAAGGCTAAAGAATAATGGGTACGGATTTGTTTTAGAGTGTGGGAATTTTTGTTGATTTTTGCTGAATTATTGGAGCTTTTAGAACTCAAAATGGAGTGGAAAAGAAATGGGCAGCCGGGGGGGGGGGCTCGACCAACTTGGTGAAATAGGGAAATGTTATGGAGGTGTGTGGAAGAAATTATGTTAAAAACACTATTAAAGCTTAATAAAACACATTACTTTATGCCACCTCTTTATTCTTTATTTAAAATTTTCATTAAACCTTCAAACTATCTAGATATTTCCAAGATATTTTCTGAGGAAGACTAAATGCTTAATCTTGTGATTAAGTTGGCATGGATTCACATTAGCATAATTAACCCAATCATATTTGTAATTACCATTAATTATGTGCATAATTAAAAGCTTATAATTATATTTTAATTGAGGAAAAATATTTAAGTGATCTAAAAATTATAAGCGACCAACTAAATACCGCATACAAGCAATTTCCTAGTTAAACTAGGTGCAGTTAAGTCTATATGGAAAAATGATCACTTTTAGGTTTTTACGGAAAACACAATTTATTTTACCTATTATCGGAAAATTCACCTAAACGATTTCTAAAACGTTACAATCTTCCCCCCTTAAAGAAATTCGGTCCCCGAATTTAAAATTTTATCTACGCGTACCTTCGATAAGATGAGGGAATTTCTTCCGCATCTTGCTCTCGGCCTCCCAAGTGATCTCTTCACTAGAAGGGCTACGCCAAAGAACCTTTACAGATTGTTAGTTATATGTGTGCCCTAAAGGCCATTACTGTACATATGATGTATATTGTAGTGGATGCTTGGACATATATAGGGAGGAATTTCTTGCTCGACATGACAGTATGCTATCTGGTTGCTCTTTATCTTAACATATACTATGATTGTCTCTATGTTACATGTTGATAAAGCCCTTAGGATGAGTACTTGACTACCGGAACTATTATGCAGATCATACTAGTGGGGACGGTGTAGTCGCTAAGTACATCCTTCAAACGTTCCTAGTCATAGGTGTATCTAGACAAGGCATCGATATACCAGAGTAGACTAGTGTATGCCCTTCTTGACCCATATGATGGGCGATGGATGATCCCATATCCATTGGTGTTTGACATCAGAGAAGGTATACGGGTGCTCAGTGGAGACTGGGTACACTGGACGGACTCGCCGAGAACTCCCAGATGGTATTATACCTTACGTAAGATGGCAATTCTCTGGTGACACTGGTACAGGTTAGTCTGTAGGCCCGAGATCATCATAGAGTCTTGTGTGATTCCCACTGTGCTTTGATTTACATCATACCACATCCAAGAGGGCGTGCAAAATGGTGGCTTTTGGGTACAGTCCCGAATCACATGGTGGCAATGAACGATAGGAGGGGTTTCGTCTCTCCCGGTATAGGGAGTTGATGTTGTGCTGTGTTCGATTGGCTATAACTGGAAATCCCTGGCCAGGGTTGCTGAGATTTACTGGCAAGTGTTATCAGTAGTTTCTCGAACTGTTATGGACCTTATATCGACACGACTTATCAAGCTACTGGGGTCTGACGTTTACCACCCCTAAGCGAGATATGGGACATATCATACGAAGAGACCGGACTGTACGGGAGTGTTACTGATTGGATTCGCAGGAGAATGTAGAGGCTTGCTTGTTGATCTTCTGATCGCTCAATACCTGGGTGGCTGTTACGTTTAGCTGACCGCTTGCAGCTTGTGGGTGTTTGATATGATCATCACCCACTGCCAGCCTATTGACAATTCTTTAGAGTCCTACACAGAGATTTCCTGGCTCAAGCAAAATGGAGTAGGAGCACATATGTGATATGTGTGGGACCGAGAACAATACGTGTATGTGATACCGTATTAGATTCTCACGATTTGTGATATCGGCCGGGTATATGTGATATAGCCGGGTCATCGGATCAAGTGTTGATTCGATGAACTGATACAGATTATATTAGTCAGTTATTTATGAAATAGCCGAATTATCGAATCAAGTGTTGATTCGATAATTTAATATATAATTATATATTTGATATATTATATTACATTAACTAATATTAGCTCACTTAAAGATTCTTTTTTCTCACTTGAATAATACATTGATATATATGTGATATATGTTAATTGTATTATTTTATTTTGTTACAATAAATATTGTATATGTGATATATAATATTGTAAAATGTTATGGTTACAAATGCAACATGTTTTGTAGAGTTTAAATATGGTTAGGGTTTGGATTAGGATTAAGCTTGCATGAAGCTTTCATGAAGCTTCTTGAAGCTTTGACTTTGACTTTGATATTTTGTAAAGATATTTAGTAGATATTTCTTAACCCAACCCAAACTCTTTACCATAGTTAATTTTCTACATGGGTTAAGTCTTCCTTCTTAATCCATGGTTGCATTCTAACCTCATACAATGATTTCATTATTCATCACTAAGAGATCTCTTCTTCTTCTTCCTCTTGAAAATGCCTTCTAGCTTTTTGACATGTGATGATAATGAGTGAGAAATTGAAAAAAAAAAAGAGAGCTAAATTCCTACTTCATCATTCTCATCTATTCTAGCCGCTTAGATTAGGATGTTTGCTTTGTTAATACTTGATTAGCAAAGCAAGAGCTTGGGTTTGAGTTTCTCCAAGGTAGATCATCTTAGTTATTGAAGATCGGAAGCAAGCTTGCATCTTTCTCTTCATGGAGCCTCTCCTGAGTCCGGGTACTTGATGATCGCAGCGAAGGGACCTCAACTCGGAGCTTATGAAGCGAAGGAACGGACTACAAAGGTTGCAATCCCTAACTTTTAGATGTAAAGTTGTTTACTTGCTATTTGTTTTGCCTAATCTCTAGTCTAAGATCTTGGTTAGGATTGTTCGGCACTTGAAATTTTGATTTTGGCATGGTTGATGCCTTGTAGAACCTTGTGATAGTGCCTAGTAACCCTGCAGTGGTATCGGAGCTAAGCTAGAGCTTTAGGCGTTCTCTAGACGAAGTTAAAAGTCCGATCGAACCTGAAACATCGATTTTGACCCCCACTCTGGAAATTTTCTAAAAAGTTGGTTTTTTCCGTATTAAAAATACTCAAAAAATTAAGCAGGGAATTCTAAGGATTACTGTGAAATACGAACTCCTAATTCCCTCAAGTCGCCGCGGAACCGCGGCAAACATGCTTTGCACGGCGGTTCCACAGCCGTACTTGGGTATTAAGGATAGTTGTTTCTAGGTAATATCCGTAGCTATTATTACGTGCTTCTAGGAATTTTTAATATTACTCAAGTGTTGAGTGTTCTGGAGATCTTTAGAATTCGTTGATTCGATCGGAAAGTTTAACATCGTTTAGTTTTTCGGGTAATTTAGAACGTGTTAAAAAGTTCCAACGGATATCAATAACTCACTTTTTCCCCTGACAGATAACTTTCAAGTGTTGTATATTTCCACGAGTTTAAACTTTCGGCAAATCATGCAAGCATATCTGTGGACCTTCTAGAAGAACGTAACCTTAACTCGATTATGTGACTGTCAAAACTGCCACTGAACCCTAGGGATTGTGGTAGTTTAGCGTTGCCACATGTGAGGCATTGGTTTAACCCTTCTACGGCTGGTTCATTGGGGCTGTGAAATGTTCTGTGTTTTTTGAACTCCGCTCAAGTGTTAAGCTATTTGGGAAATCTTGGGTGTCTGATTATTCGATCGAAAAGTTTAACATTGTCTATTTATCTGGATTGTGATACAGTATTTGGAATCCACAAGTAGTTATGAGATAACTAATTTGAATATTATAAATCTAGCAGTTTAGTCTCAAATGATCGTTTGCCACGGGATTTTGATGTGATCAAAAGTCTGTCGCAATCACGTAGCGTACGCGGATACTCGCCGGGTAAACTTAATAGATAGCCACGCCCTATAGCCCCGACCAAGTGACTGTAGGAGAACCCCGTCGCCAAAAGCATCCGTTCAGGTGCTCGCGGCAGCGGTGTTCCGCCTTAGTGCACTTCGTCGACGGCATTGAGGGGTGTGGCCGTCTACAAAAGTTTTCGACGAGCATTCGATCAGGATGTCTGGAATCTTGTTGAATTGCTCGATTAGATATTGAAAAGTGTTTTTGATATTGAGAATAAAATGCAGGGTTTATAATTGTTAGGCATGTGATGTCTAAGGAATTCATTTGGTTAGGAATGCGATGTCTAAGGAGGTTGCGGATTCCAACTGTTGTAGTCTTACATTTTCTTTTCTGTGACCGTAAGCGTAGTATGTGGGGTATTGCCGGCTTCATTGCTATACATCAACAACAATCGGGATACACATACTTGCTTACGTTGATGATATGAGATATCATGTGTTGCTATGATATGTTATATTGGATCGTCGTGTTTTGAATAGCCGGGGGTTTTATGTGAGATGAGACTTTTTCTTTTTCATTCATGTAAAATTCATTTGTATGTAATATTCTTTTATTGGGGCACTTCCGGGCTAAGGATGATGTCACCATTGTATATTATTTACTTTTCCGCATTAGGATAGACCCAAGGCGGGGAGCACAAGTAACCGGGTTCTAGGGTATAGTGGGAGACTATCTCAAGGAGTCGAGACCGGGTCTCCTAACTCTAGAACTGGCAGGCTTACTTGCCGCTCTCGTAGGGGTCTAGCGATGTGGGTTTGGCTACTTATCACGACTGTGGAATCCGTGTTTTATACTAGCTCGTATTAAAACACGGATCTCCTAGTATATCCAATATTTCGTATATGTTCTTCTGCTGCAATGTTCTGTGATGAGATCATATTATTGCTTGAGACGAATGTTTATATTGTATATATGTTGATATGTAAATATTACGGCTTTCGTTTCTTCTGTGATGCTTAGGAAGCATAACTGATGGGATTTATTAATGAGATTAATAAAAGAAAAGAAACCTAAAAGTTGTTGTAGAATCAAATTTATAAAAGGGTAGCTACAGTTCTTGCTTTGCACATCGGTATATATGATGTACCCTGCACCTTATTCGATGAGGAAAGAGCCGAGATCTCTTCACCGGGAGTGACCTCTTTCGAAAAACTGGCAGATGCTACAAACTCACGGTTTAGTTTTTGGTTGCTTCTACCCTCAGTGGAGGGACAGTATGTTGAAAGAGTTCCAAACTAGATACCGTAGCAGAATCGACGATAAAGGCTGAATACATCGCTACCAACGATGCTACCAAAGAGGCTGTCTGGATGAAGATGTTCATGAGATGAACTTTGTGATGTTCCTACCATTGTGATGACAATGGAACTATGGCTTTAGCCTAGGAACCCTGGTCCCATCAGCGATCCAGACATATTCTTAGGGAGTATCACCTGATCAGGGAGATGGTTGATCTCCAGGAGATCGAGTTTAGGCAAGTTGACACGAAAAATAACACGGCGGATCCACTCATGAAGGACTTTCCCTAGAGAGACTTTAAGGGATGTTGGGTATGAGATACTACAACAATTGGCCTTAGAGCAAGTGGGGGATTGTTAGTTGTATGTATGCCCTAGAGGCCATTATTGTACATGATTGTATATTACAGTGGATGCTTGGACATATATAGGGAGGAATTTCTTGCTCGACATGATAGTATGCTATCTGGTTACTCTTTATCTTAACATGTATACTTCTACTGTCTCTCTGTTACATGTTGATAAAGCCCTTAGTATTTGGACATGGCTACCAGGATTATGATGCAGATCATACTAGTAGGGGCAGGGTAGTCCATAAGTTCATCATTTAATTGTTCCTAATCGAGGGAGTATCGAGATGGGGCATCGATATCCCAGAGTAGACTAGTGTGTATGATTCTTGACCCTCTATATGGCGATGGTTGATCCCACAACCATTGGTGCTTGACATCAAAGAATGTGCACAGGTGCACATTGGAGAATGGGTACACTGAACAGGACTCGCCAAGAACTCCTAAATGGTATTATACCTAACATCAGATAGCAGTTCTCTGGTGACACTGGTACAGGTTAGTCAGTAAACCCGAGATCGTCATAGAGTCTTGTGTGATTCCCACTTTGCTTTGATTTCCACCCTACCGCGTTCAAGAGAGCGTGCAAATAGGTTGTTTTTGGGTACAGTCCCGAGTCACATGGAGGCAATGAGCGATAGGAGGGGTTTCGTCTCTCCCGGTATTAAGGGTTAATATTGCACTATTCTCGATTGGCCATAACAAGAAGTCCCTGGCCATGGCTTATACTCAGATTTACTGGTAAGTGTTATCGGTAGTTTCTTGACCTGTTATGAGCCTCACATTGGCATGACTTATCAAGTTATTGTGGTCTGACGTTTACCACCCCCAGACTAGATAGGCAACATATCAGACGAAGAGACCGGACTGTAAGGTAGGGTTACTTACTGGATTCACGGGAGTATGAACAAGCTTGCTTGTTGATCTTCTAATCGCTTAATACCTGGGTAGCCGTTACGTCCAGCTAGTATCGTTAACGGCTTATGGGTGTCTGATATGATCATCACCTACTTCTGGCATATTGACGAGTCTTTAGAGTCCTAAACAGAGCATTCCTGGCTCAAGCGAAATGAAGTAGGGCACATGTTAGTTATATGTATGCCCTAGAGGCCATTACTGTACATACGATGTATATTGTAATGGATGCTTGGACATATATAGGGAGGACTTTCTTTCTCGACATGATAGTACGCTATCTTGTTGTACTTTATCTTAACATATACTCTGATTGTCTCTATGTTACATGTTGATAAAGCCCTTAGGATATGTACTCGACTACTGGGATTATGATGAGATCATACTAGTGGGGCCACGGCAGTCGACGAGTACATCTTATA
This sequence comes from Agapanthus africanus, assembly GCA_030015575.1. NCBI lineage: Eukaryota > Viridiplantae > Streptophyta > Magnoliopsida > Asparagales > Amaryllidaceae > Agapanthus > Agapanthus africanus. Next base: position 667,581,736 of record CM057338.1, read on the forward strand.
ACTGTTCCTAGTCGAGAGTGTATCGAGACAGGGCATCGATACACTAGAGTAGAGTAGTGTATACGCATCTTGACCCATATGATGGGCGATGGATGATCCCATATCCATCGGTGTTCGACATCCAGGATGGTGTACGGGTGCTCAGTGGAGACTGGGTACATTGGACGGACTCGCCGAGAACTCCCAGATGGTATTATACCTCACGTCATATGGCAGTTCTCCGGTAACACTGGTACAGAGTAGTCTGTTGACCCGAGATCGTCAAAGAGTCTTGTGTGATTCCCACCGTGCTTTGATTTACATCATACCACGTCCAAGAGGGCGTACAAAAAGGTGGCTTTTGGGTACAGTCCCGAATCACATGGAGGCAATGAGCGATAGGAGGTGATTCGTCTCTCCCGGTATAAGGAGTTGATGTTGCGCTGTGTTCGATTGGCTATAACCAGAAATCCCTGGCCAGGATTGCTGAGATCTACTCATAAGTGTTATCAGTATTTTCTTGAACTGTTATAGACCTCATATCGACATGACTTATCGAGCTACTGGGGTCTGACATTTACCACCCTTAGGCGAGATATGCGACATATCAGACAACGAGACCGGACTATACGGGAGTATTACTGATTGGATTCATAGGAGAATGTACAGGCTTGCTTGTTGATCTCCTGAGCGTTCAATACCTGGGTGGCTGTTACGTTTAGCTGACCGCTTGCAGCTTGTGGGTGTTTGATATGATCATCACCTACTGCCGGCGTATTGACGATTCTTTAGAGTCCTACACAGAGGTTTCTTGACCCAGGCAAAACGGAGTAGGAGCACATATGTGATATGTGTGGGACCGATGATAATGCGATATGTGATACCGTATTGGATTCTCGCGATATGAGATATCGACCGGGTATATGTGATATAGCAGGGTCATAGTATTAGTCGGTTATATGCGATATAGCCGGATTGTCAGATCAAGTGTTGATTCGATAATTTAATGTATAATAATATATATGATATATTAAATTACTTTAACTAATATTAGCTCACTAAAAGATTCTTTTTCTCACTCGGGTAATACATTGATATATATGCAATATATGTTAATTGTATTATTTTATTTGGATACAATAAATATTATATATGTGATGTATAATATTGTAACATGATATGATAACTAATGCAATATGTTTAGTAGAGATTAAACAAGATTAGGGTTTGATTTGGGTTAATGCTTTCTAGATGATTCTAGAAGGTTTAGTTTTGTTTTGTGAAAGATATTTTGTTATGACTCATGCTTAACCCAACCCAAACCCTAACCCTAGATAAATCTCTACATGGGTTTAGTTGACCATGGTTGCATTAATCATCATATTTATCCTTTCATTATTCATCACAAAATGTTTCATGTTGATTGTTCATCTTCTTCCTTCTTTCTTTCATAGAAAAAGCTTTCTAGCTTTTTCAAGGTGATGAAAAATGAGTGAGTAAATGAAAATGAAAGAGAGCAAAAATCCTACTTCATCATTCTCATCTATCCTTGCCCTTTAGATGAGAGTGTTTACTTCATTTAGTGAGTGTTAGCTTGTGTTAATGAAACTTCAAGGTAGATCATCTTTGTTATCGAAAATCTGAAGCCAGCTTGCATCTTTCTCTTCGCGGAGCCTCTCGAAAGTCCGGAACACGATGATCGCAGCGAAGGGACTTCAACATGGAGCTTAAGAAGTGAAGGACAGGATCTCCAAAGGTTGTAATCCCTCTCACTTAGTGTTAAAGTGTTTAACATGCTAGTTTTCACATAAACTCTAGTTTAAAAATCCGGCTTTGGGTTGTTTGGCACGGCTAAATTTTTAATCGGGCATGGTTGATGCCTCGTAGACCCTTGTGCATGTGCCTAGCAACCCTACAGTGGTATCAGTATAGGGATGCTAGGCACGCGCACAAGGGTCTATGAGGCATCAACCAAGCCCGATTTAAAATTTAGCGGTGCCGAACAACCCAAAGCCGGATCTTTAAACTAGAGTTTAGGAGAAAACAAGCATTTTAAACACTTTAACACTAAGTGAGAGGGATTACAACCATTGTAGATCTGGTCCTTCACTTCTTAAGCTCCGTGTTGAGGTCCCTTCGCTGCGATCATCGTGTTCCGGACTCTCGAGAGGCTCCACGAAGAGAAAGATGCAGTCTTGCTTCCGATCTTCGATAACATAGATGATCTACCTTGAAGTTTCAATAACACAAGCTAACACTCACTAAATGAAGTGAACACCCTCATCTAAATGGCAAGGATAGATGAGGATGATGAAGTAGGATTTTTTCTCTCATTTGTTTTCTATTTCTCACTCACTTTCATCACAAATATCAAAGCAAGAAAGCTTTGCAAAGGAGGAAGAAGAAGAAGAATGAATCAATCTCATTTGTGATGAATAATGAAATGTTGATAATGATGAATCATGCAACCATGGTTAACCAAACAATTGTAGAGATTTAACTAGGGCTAGGGTTTGGGTTTGGTTAAGAGTGAGTCACACAAAAATATCAAGCATAATATCTCATTCATGACAAAAAGAAACCTTCTAGAATCTACTAGAAGTCTTAACCCTAATCCAAACCCTAATCATGCTTAAACTCCACTAAACATGTTACATTAGTTATCATATCATGTTACAATATTATATATCACATATATAATATTTATCGTAACAAAATAAAATAATACAATTAACATATATCGCATATATATCAATGTATTACCCGAGTGAGAAAAAGAATCTTTTAGTGAGCTAATATTAGTTAATGTAATTTAATATATCATATATGTTATTATACATTAAATTATTGAATCAACACTTGATCCGACAATCCGGCTATATCGCATATAACCGACTAATACGATGACCCGGCTATATCACATATACCCGGCCGATATCTCATATCGCGAGAATCCAAAACGGTATCACATACCGCATTATCCTCGGTCCTGCACATATCACATATGTCCTCCTACTCCGTTTTGCCTGAGCCAAGAAACTTCTGTGTAGGACTCTAAAGAATAGTCAATACGCCGGCAGTAGGTGATGTTCATTTCAAACACCCACAAGCTGCAAGCGGTTAGCTAAACGTAACAGCCATCCAGGTATTGAGCGCTCAGAAGATCAACAAGAAAGCCTGTACATTCTCCTGTGAATCCAAATAGTAACACTCCCGTACAGTCCGGCTTCGTTGTCTGATATGTCGCATATCTCGCCTAGGGGTAGTAAACGTCTGACCCCAGTAGCTGGATAAGTCGTGTCGATATGAGGTCTATAACAGTTCGAGAAACTACTGATAACACTTACCAGTAAATCTCAGCAACCCTGGCCAGGGATTTCCGGTTATAGCCAATCGAACACAGCGCAACATCAACTCCCTATACCAGGAGAGACGAGTCCCCTCCTATCCCTCATTGCCTCCATGTGATTCGGGACTGTACACAAAAGCCACCTTTTTGCACGCCCTCTTAGACGTGGTATGATGGAAATCAAAGCACAGTGGGAATCATACATGACTCTATGACGATCTTGGGTCAACAGACTACTCTGTACCAGTGTCACCAGAGAACTGCAATCTGACGTGAGGTATAATACCATCTATGAGTTCTCTGCGAGTCCGTCCAGTGTACCCAGTCTCCACTGAGCACCCGTTCACCATCCTTGATGTCAAACACCGATGGATATAGGATCATCCATTGCCCATCATATGGGTCAAGATGCGTATACGCTAGTTTACTCTAGTGCATCGATGCCCTGTCTCGATACACCCTCGACTAGGTATAGTTATAGGATGTACTCGTCAGCTACCGTGGCCCCACTAGTATGATCTCATCATAGTACCAGTAGTCGAGTACATATCTTAAGGGCTTTATCAACATGTAACATAGAGACAATCAGAGTACATGTTAAGATAAATTACAACCAGATAGGATACTATCATGTCGAGCAAGAATGTCCTCCCTATAAATGTCCAAGCATCCATTACAATATACATCGTATATACAGTAATGTCCTCTAAGGCATACATATAACTAACAATCTCCCACTTGCACTAGGGCCATCTGTTGTGGTATCACATACCCAACAATTAGCTGTGGTTGAAGTATTTCATGCTCAACCATCCCATAAAAGTCTCTACTGGGAAAAAGGCCTTTGTGAGTGGATCCGTGTTGTTGTCCTCTGTGTCTACTCTCCTTACCTCGATCTCCCTGGAGATCAACCATCTCCATGATCAGGTGATACTACTTAAGAATTATATCTGGATTTCAGATGGGACGGTAGTTCCTTGGCTAAAGCTACAACTCCATTGTCACACAATGGTAGGAACGAAGTTCATCTCATGAACTTATGTATCCAGACAGCCTCTTTGGTAGCATCCTTGGTAACGATGTATTTTGCCTTTAATCGTCTAGTAAGTCACGGTATCTAGCTTGGAACTCTTCCAACATACTGTCCCTCCACTGAGGGTATAGACAATGCCTGCGACTGACATTCAGTCGTCCTTATCACCCTGGAACCTTTCCAGTGATTCTCCCCAGGATCGATTGATACCATCTCACTACATCTAGTGAGAATCCTAACATCCAAATAGATCTATCTCATAGATCCAAAACCCAGGATTTAGGAGGTATCACTTTGATCCTATATGGAGAATCCTTGTGATAAGCGGAGATTGACCGAGCGTAGCATAGGAAACTCCTTCCCTATCAAGAGTATGTCATCCACGTACTCTACGAGGATCATCACCATACTCCCTACTACCTTTTTATATATACAAGGTTCATCTACCATTTTGATGAAGTCAAACTCTTTGACTACCATATCAAAACAGACGTTCCAATTCTGCGATGCCTGCTTTATCACATAAAACATCTTGCATACGTTTCCGCTACTCCCACTGTCTACGAAGCCCTCTGGCTGTGTACTTATAGACGCTCTCTTCCAAATCATCATTTAGAAAAGCAGTTATGACACCTAACCACCAGATATTGTAGTCATGGTATGTAGCCGTGGCAAGTAGGATCTGGATGGTCTTAAGCATAGCCTTGAAAGTCTCAACGTTTCCATGTACACCAAGTAATCTTCTCAAGATATACTCGCTCCTGATGGGGATTTAACCCTTTAGATAAAGCAACCAAAGTCCATACTTTGTTGGTGTATAAGGATTTCATCTCAGATCGCTAAGCATCCAGCCATTCTTACAGAGTCCCACTCCTGATGGCCAGCTCGAAACTAGTTGGGTCATCATCTCATGATACAATCCTCACTCCTACTGTCATAGAGAAACCGAAGTATCTCTCAGGTGGGTGAGGAACCCTACTAGATCGGCGGAGAGGCTGAGGTTCGTTGGTTACTATTGAATCCTTCGGTTCTACCAAATCATCTGCTGTAGTTTGTATAGCTAGAACTCTTTCCAGTTCTACCTCACGACCACTAATTTTTCCACAAGAAATTCCCTTTCACAAAGGTGGTATGCTGAGAAACAAAACATCTTTTGTTCCTCGGTTTGGTAGAAGATATTCCCTTGCGAATGCTTGGGATATCCAACAAACTTCCACAGAACTGACTTTGCCTCGAGCTTGTCCGGATTTTGCTTTTTAGACATAGGCTGGACAACCCCAAATCTTAAAAAACTTAAGATATGGGCTCTTCCCATTCCATATCACATATGAAGTGGTAGGCAACTGATTTGATTTGAACCCTATTTAATAGGTATGCAGCTTCTCAAGTGCATAACTCCCAAAAGGAAATAGGAAACTCAGTAGTACTCATCATAGAGCACACCATATTACATAGGGTGTTATTGCTCCGCCCCGATATACCATCATGCTATGGTGTATACGGAGGAGTAATGCTAAAAGAGAATCTCATTCTCCTTTAGAATAGTCCAGGAATTCCGTGCTCAAGTATTCTCCTCCTTGATCTCATCAAAGTACATAATACTTATACCCGTATTTTGGTTCTCTACTTCTAACTTATATTCTGTGAATATCTCAAAAGCTTCGGACTTATGTTTCAACAGGAACACATGTCTGAATCTTGAGAGATTATCAGAGAATGTAATGAAGTACAAAGAACCGGTCTTGGCATGTGTAGACAAGGGACTTTCATACATCAGCATGTATCAATCCCAAGAGTTCACTAACTCTTTCTCTATTTCCAATAAACAGAGCTATGGTCATCGTATCTTTGTGACATGACCGGCAAGTTTAACAAGATATAAATTCAAACTAATTTAAATATGCATCTATATTTAACGTCAGCTAGTCGGGTCGCATTGATTTGACATAGTCTACAATGCCTCAAGAATGATTCGTTCATTTCTGAACTCTTCCTCTTGTGTGTGTTCTGTATACTAAGAACTGTAGTTTGATTTAGAACGTCAATACTTTTAGATAACGTGCCTGAACCGATCAACACTTGATATAGGAAATGTTCAAAACATTATCCAGCAATACAAAATTATATCCTTCTTTACTAATAAAGAGACTGATATGATTTTGTATATCAGGTTCGGTATCTAATAACATTTGTTCAGAATCAATGTATTCTGGTAATACAGGGTTATAGTGACCAACAGACTTGGCTGCAACACTTGCACCGTTTCTATCTCATGAAACTTATCACCCGTTCTCAGTTCTCTACCTATCTTTAGCCTATGTAACAGATTACATCTGCGGGATCCTGATTCGGTATCTCATACCCCGGACGTAAAGGATACTGAGAAACAGTTCTATGTAATGAACACACCCGAAGATGATGCATCAGCATGCACTTTCTTTGTTTAGGCGGCACGGGAAATATGCATTCCCCAATTTCCTGCTCTGTCTTATAACAATTATAAGTTGGAGCGGGACCAACGTTCCCCAGCTCAGTATAAAAAGCGGGTTCGGTCAATATATCCGTATTATTATCTTGATTAAGGCGTGATATGGTCGCTACCTGGAGAGAGAGAGAAGAAAACACTCAGCGTATGCTCTTGCAAGATTAGATTGGTTATCTAATATATCTAATCAGGATGTCTCCCACTGTTTTAATCAAATTTTCCTTCAAACCCTAAAAGGAAAGACTGGCCGGGATTAATTACACGCTACAAGTTCGCCAATCTTTCAGCCAGGCCAGTGTCGGTACTTTGAGGGAGGTTTCCCGTGCTTTCGCACGGACTTAATTAAAGTAAACCTCGTTTTCCCAGAGGTGTAACCCCGTTAACACCTTTCTAGACACCTACTTGATTGGCTAATTGTAATGTGTAAAACTATCCCAGGAGTAACTTTTACTCGCAGCCGGTATCGGGATCCAACTATCTCATAGAAGGTATGCAATCTCATTGCAAATTTCAACATTTGAAATTCCCAATAATATTTTACCCCTAGCAGCTAAATGACATTAACATAGTCAACAAATCATAAGTGCTAGTCAAGTTCAACCCGTCATTTCCCGATTGAATTAAACCCACCCGCACGGCCCTTAACATAGTCAACAAAGTCGCACGACTACCCTAATCCAATCGCATCATATGCTTATACAAATAAGCACTAATCAGCTACCGCACACTACGCCTTAACATAGTCAACAAACGTAGCACGAATACTAACTAGTACTTATCTGAAATGACGGAGGGCTACGACAGGTTTTTATGAAAACCTTTTGCGTAATGAACTTGATATCGTTGTAGAATTGAGTGATTTTAAATGGAGTGTTTTTTAGGCTTTTCTAGTTTTGCTAAAGGAGTCACTCCCGGTGAAGGGATCGTCGGCCCTTTCCTCATCGAATAAGGTGCAGGATATTTCACAAATATCGCTATGCAAAGCAAGAACTATAGAAGCAATCAAAAGACAAACCGAGTTTGTAGCATATGCTAGTTTCACTAAAGAGGTCACTCCCGGTGAAGGGGTCTCGGCTCTTTCCTTATCGAATAAGGTGCTGGATGTTCTAAAAGAAACACCGCTATGAAAAGCAAGAACTAGAGCTACCAGTTTTTAAACAAGTTTCTACAACATATTTAGGTTTCTTTTAGTTTTATTAATCTCATTAATGAAGTCCCATTTTATTATGCTTCACAAGCATAACATTTGAAACGAAATCTGCAATATAACATATATCTCATATATATAATATAAACATTCGTCTCAGGCAGTAATATGATCTCATCACAGAACATTGCAGCAGAGGAACATATATGAAATATTGGATATACTAGGACGTCCGTGTTTTAATACGAGCCTGTATATAACACGGATTCCACGGTCGCGATGAATAGCCAAACCCACATCCCTAGACCCCTACGAGAGCGGCAAGCAACACTACCAATTCTAGGGTTAGGAGACCCGGTCTCGAGTCCTCGAGATGGTCTCCCACTGGACCCTAAAACCCGGTTACTTGTGCTCCCCGCCTTGGGTCTACCTAATGCGGAAAAGTAAAAAATATACAATGGTGACATCATCCTCATCCCGGAAGTGCCCCAATAAAAGAATATTACATACAAATGAATTTTACATGAATGAAAAAGAAAAACTCTCATCTCACATAAAACCCCCGGCTATTTAGAACGCGACGATCCAATATAACATATCATAGCAACACATAATATCTCATATCATCAACGTAAGCAAGTATGCGTATCCCGATTGTCGTTGATGTATAGCAACGAGGCCGGCGATACACCACATACTACGCTTACGGTCACAGAAAAATAGTGTAAAACTACAACAGTTTTAATCTGCAGCCTCCTTAGATATCGCATGCCTAACCACATGAATTCCTTAGACATCGCATGCCTAACAATTATAAACCCCGCGTTTTAGTCTCATTATCGAAAACTCTTTTCAATATCAAGTCGGGCAATTCAACAAGATTCCCGACAACCCGATCGAATGCTTGTCGCAAACTTTAGTAGATGGCCGCACCCCCAATGCCGTCGACGATGTGTACTATGGCGGAACACCGCTGCCACGAGCACCCGAACGGATGCTTTTGGCGACGGGGTTCTCCTACAGTCACTTGGTCGGGGCTATGGGGCGTCGATGTCTATTAAGTTTACCCGGCGAGTATCCACGTACGCTACGTGATTGCGACGGACTTTTGATCATATCAAAATTCCGCAGCAACCGATCATCTGAGACTGAACTGCTAGATTTATAACATTCAAATTAGTTATCTCAAAACTATATGTGGATTCCAAATATTGTATCACATTCCAGATAAATAGACAACGTTAAACTTTCCGATCGAATAATCAAACACCCAAGTTTTCCCAAATAGTTCTCAACACTTGAAATTAGTTTAAAAACATCAATCACATGCCACAGTACCAATGGTCCAGCCGTAGAAGGGTCAAGCCAACGCCTTACATGTGGCACGCCGTACTTCCCTAAAACCTAAGGTTTAGAGGCAGTTCAAGACGGTCACATAATCGAGTTAAGGTTTGTTGTCTTCTAGAGGGTCCACCGCATTACTTGCACGACTTATAACGTTCCTAAACTACGAAAAAATCCAACGCTTGGAAATTTTCCGGCAGGGGAAAAAGTGAGTTATTGATATCCGGTCGAACTTTTTAACACGATCTAAAAATTACCCGGACAAACTAAACAAAGTTAAATATCCGATCGAATCAACGAGTCCCCAATACAACCCTAGAAAACTCAACACTTGAGTGGAATTAAAAAATTCCCAGGAAAAAATCACAAGAAAGGACCTAAGAATAAATATATGAAATATGAGGGACTAAGTCCAAATTTTGGCCGCGGAACCGCCGCTAAACCCTTGGTTTGGCCGCGGTTCCACGGTCATGTGAGTGACTTAGTGGACCGTACATCACAGTAATTCTTATTTTTTCCTGCTTGTTTTTCTGAGCATTTTTAATTAGGAAAATATCAAGATTTTTGAAAATGTACAGAGAGGGGTAAAATCGGGGTTTTGCGGGTTCGATCGGACTTTAAACATCGCTCAGACTTCGTCTAAAGCTCTAGCTTCGCTCTGATACCACTGTAGGGATGCTAGACACGCGCACTAGGTTCTATGAGGCATCAACCATGCCCGATTTAAAATTTAGCCGTGCCGAACAACCCAAAGCCGGATCTTTAAACTAGAGTTTAAGCGAAAACAAGCATGTTAAACTCTTTAATACTAAGTGAGAGGGATTACAACCTTTGTAGATCCGGCCCTTCACTGCTTAAGCTCCGTGTTGAGGTCCCTTCGCTGCGATCATCGTGTTCCGGACTTTCGAGAGGCTTCATGAAGAGAAAGATGCAGTCTTGCTTCCGATCTTCGATAACATAGATGATCTACCTTGAAGTTTCAATAACACAAGCTAACACTCACTAAATAAAGTGAACACCCTCATCTAAATGGCAAGGATAGATGAGGATGATGAAGTAGGATTTTTGCTCTCATTTTTTTTCTATTTCTCACTCACTTTCATCACAAATATCAAACCAAGAAATTTTTGCAAAGGAGGAAGAAGAAGAAGAATGAATCAATCTCATTTGTGATGAATAATGAAATGTTGATAATGATGAATCATGCAACCATGGTTAACCAAACCATTGTAGATATTTAACTAGGGCTAGGGTTTGGGTTGGGTAAAGAGTGAGTCACACAAAAATATCAAGCATAATATCTCATTCATGATAAAAAGAAACCTTCTAGAATCTACTAGAAGTCTTAACCTTAATCCAAACCCAAATCATGTTTAAACTCTACTAAACATGTTGCATTAGTTATCATATCATGTTACAACATTATATATCACATATATAATATTTATCGTAACAAAATAAAATAATACAATTAACATATATCACATATATATCAATGTATTACCCGAGTGAGAAAAAGAATCTTTTATTGAGCTAATATTAGTTAATGTAATTTAATATATCATATATATTATTATACATTAAATTATCGAATCAACACTTGATCCGACAATCCGGCTATATCGCATATAACCGACTAATACGATGACCCGGCTATATCACATATACTCGGCCGATATCTCATATCGCGAGAATCCAATACGGTATCACATACCGCATTATCCTTGGTCCTGCACATATCACATATGTGCTCCTACTCCGTTTTGCCTGAGCCAAGAAACCTCTTTGTAGGACTCTAAAGAATCGTCAATACGCCGGCAGTAGGTGATGATCATATCAAACACCCACAAGCTGCAAGCGGTCAGCTAAACGTAACAGCCACCCAGGTATTGAGCGCTAAGAAGATCAACAAGCAAGCCTGTACATTCTCCTGTGAATCCAAATAGTAACACTCCCATACAGTCCGGTCTCGTCGTCTGATATGTCGCATATCTCGCCTAGGGGTGGTAAACGTCAAACCCCAGTAGCTTGATAAGTCGTGTCGATATGAGGTCTATAACAGTTCGAGAAACTACTGATAACACTTACCAGTAAATCTCTGCAACCCTGGCCAGGGATTTCCGGTTATAGCCAATCGAACACAGCGCAACATCAACTCCCTATACCGGGAGAGACGAATCCCTTCCTATCGCTCATTGCCTCCATGCGATTCGGGACTGTACCCAAAAGCCACCTTTTTGCACACCCACTTGGACGTGGTATGATGGAAATCAAAGCACAGTGGGAATCACACAAGACTCTATGACGATCTCGGGTCAACAGACTACTCTGTACCAGTGTCACCGGAGAACTGCCATCTGACGTGAGGTATAATACCATCTGGGAGTTCTCGGCGAGTCCGTCCAGTGTACCCAGTCTCCACTGAGCACCCGTACACCATCCTTGATGTCAAAGACCGATGGATATGGGATCATCCATCGCCCATCATATGGGTCAAGATGCGTATATGCTAGTCTACTCTGGTGCATCGATGCCCTATCTCAATACAGCCTTGACTAGGAACAGTTATAGGATGTACTCGTCGACTATCGTGGCCCCACTAGTATGATCTCATCATAGTCCCAGTAGTCGAGTACATATCCTAAGGGCTTTATCAACATGTAACATAGAGACAATCAGATTACATGTTAAGATAAAGTACAACCAGATAGCATACTATCATGTCGAGTAAGAATGTCCTCCCTATAAATGTCCAAGCATCCATTACAATATACATCGTATGTACAGTAATGGCCTCTAAGGCATACATATAACTAATAATCAGAGCCCGGATAAATCTTTAGGCGAAGTCTAGACGAAGTTTAAACTCCGATCGAACCCCGAAACCCTAATTTGAACCCTTCTCTGGACATTTTCTGAAAATGTGATTTTTTATGAATTAAAAATGCTCAGAAAATAGAGCAGGAAACACTAAGAATTACTGTGAAGTACGGACCACTAATGCTCTTATATGACCGCGGAACCGCGGCTAAACCAAGGGTTTAGCGGCGGTTCCGCGGCCAAAATTATGACTTAGTCCCTGGAACTTCATATATTTATCCTAAGGTCCTTTCTTGTCCTTTTTTTTCGGAATTTTTTTAATTCCACTCAAGTGTTGAGTTTTCTAGGGTTGTATTAGGGACTCGTTGATTCGATCGGATAATTTAAGTTCATTTAGTTTGTCTGGATAATTTTTAGAAACTGCTAAAAAGTTCGAACGGATATCAATAACTCACTTTTTCCCCTGTCGGAAAATTTTCAAAAGTGGGAATTTTTTCTCGTGTTTGAAACTTTCGTAAAGTCATACAAGTAACGCGGTGGACCCTCTAGAAGAAAACAAAACTTAACTCGATTATGTGACCGTCTTGAACTGCCTATAAACCTTAGGGTTTAGGGCAGTACGGCGTGCCACAAGTAACGCGTTGGCTTGACCCTTCTACGGCTGGACCATCGGTACTGTGGCATGTGATGGATGTTTTTAAACTGATTTCAAGTGTTGAGATATATTGGGAAATCTTGGGTGTTTGATTATTCGATCGGAAAGTTTAACATTGTCTATATATCTAGATTGTGATACAATATTTGGAATCCACATGTAGTTATGAGATAACTAATTTGAATGTTATAAATTTAGCAGTTTAGTCTTAGATGATCGGTTGCCACGGAATTTTGATGTGATCGAAAGTCCGTCGCAATCACGTAGCGTACGCGGATACTCGCCGGGTAAACTTAATAGACAACCACGCCCCATAGCCCCGACTAAGTGACTGTAGGAGAACCCCATCGCCAAAAGCATCCGTTCGGGTGCTCGCGGCAGCGGTGTTCCGCCTTAATGCACTTCGTCGACGGCATCTGAGGGTGCGGCCGTCTAGTAAAGTTTACGATGAGCATTCGATTAGTATGTCGGGAATCTTGTTGAATTGCCGACTTGATATTGAAAAGAGTTTTCGATAAAGAGACTAAAATGCGGGGTTTATAATTGTTAGGCATGCGATGTCTAAGGAATTCATTTGGTTAGGCATGCGATGTCTAAGGAGGTTGAGGATTCCAACTGTTGTAGTTTTACACTTTCTTTTCTGTGACCGTAAGCGTAGTATGTGGTGTATCGCCGGCTTCATTGCTATACATCAACGATAATCGGGATACGCATACTTGCTTACGTTGATGATATGAGATATTATGTATTGCTGTGATATGTAGTATTGGATCGTCGCGTTTGAATAGCCGGGGGTTTTATGTGAGATGAGAGTTTTTCTTTTTCATTCATGTAAAATTCATTTGTATGTAATATTCTTTTATTGGGGCACATCCGGGCTGAGGATGATGTCACCATTGTATATTATTTACTTTTCTGCATTAGGTATAGCCAAGGTGGGGAGCACAAGTAACCGGGTTCTAGGGTCCAGTGGGAGACCATCTCGAGGAGTCGAGACCGGGTCTCCTAACCCTAGAATTGGCAGTGTTGCTTGCCGCTCTCGTAGGGGTCTAGGGATGTGGGTTTGGCTATTCATCGCGACCGTGGAATCCGTGTTTTATACAGGCTCGTATTGAAAACACGGACGTCCTAGTATATCCAATATTTCATATATGTTCTTCTGCTTCAATATTCTGTGATGAGATCATATTACTGCCTGAGACGAATGTTTATATTATATACATGAGATATATGTTATATTGTAGATTTCGTTTCAAATGTGATGCTTGTGAAGCATAATAAAATGGGACTTCATTAATGAGATTAATGAAATAAAAGAAACCTAAAGATGTTGTACAAACTTGTTTAAAAACTGGTAGCTCTAGTTCTTGCTTTGCATAGCGGTGTTCCTTGTAGAACATCCAGCACCTTATTCGATAAGGAAAGAGCCGAGATCCCTTCACCAGGAGTGACCTCTTTAGTAAAACTAGCAGATGCTACAAACTCGGTTTGTCTTTTGATTGCTTCAAAAGTTCTTGCTTTGCATAGAAGTATATATGATATACCATGCACCTTATTCGATGAGGAAAGGGCCGATGATCCCTTCACCGGGAGTGACCCCTTTAGCAAAACTAGAAAAGCCTAAAAAACACTCCATTTAAAATCACTCGATTCTAAAACGATATCAAGTTCAATATGCAAATGGTTTTCTTAAAAACCTGTCGTAGCCCTCCGTCATTTCAGATAAGTACTTCATAGTATTCGTGCTACGTTTTTTGGCTTTCGTTAAGGCGTAGTGTGCGGTAGCTATTTATGCTTATCTGCTTATGCATATGATGCAGATTGAGTTAGGGTAGTCATGCGACTTTGTTGGCATTCATCAAGGGTCGTGTGGGTGGGTTTAATTCAATCGGGAAATGACGGGTTGAACTTGACTAGTAGCCTATGGTTTGTTGGCATTCGTCAAGGTCATAGGACGCAAGGGTAAAATATTATTGGGAATTTCAAGTGTTGAAATTTGCAATGAGATTGCATACCTTCTATGAGATGGTTGGACCCCGATACCCGCTGTGAGTAAGTGTTACTCCTGGGAGAGTTTTACACATTACAATTAGCTGATCAAGTAGGTGTTTAGAAAGGTGTTAACGGGGTTACGCCTCTAGGAAAATGAGGTTTACTTTAATTAGGTCTATACGAAAGCACGGGGCACCTCCCTCAAAGTACCGACACTGGCCTGGCTGAAAGATTGGCGAACTTGTAGCGTGTAATTAATCCCGGCTAGTCTATCCCTTTAGAGTTTGAAGAAAGATTTGAATAAAATAGTGGGAGACATCCTGATTAGATATATTAGATAACCAATCTAATCTTGCAAGAGCATACGCTGAGTATTTTCTTCTCTCTCTCTCCAGGTAGCGACCATATCACGCCTTAATCAAGATAATAATACGAATATATTGACCGAACCCGCTTGTTATACTGAGCTGGGGAACGTTGGTCCCGCTCCAACTTATAATTGTTATAAGACAGAGCAGGAAATTGGGGATTACCAGAATTCCCGTACCGCCCAAACGAAGAAAGTGCATGTTGATGCATCTTCTTCGGGTGTGTTCATTACATAGAACTGTTTCTCAGTATCCTTTACGTCCTGGGTATGAGATACCGGTTCAGGATCCCACATATGTAATTTGTTACATGGGCTACAGATAGGTAGAGAACTGAGAATGGGTGATAAGTTTCATGAGATAGAAACGGTGCAAGTGTTGCAGCCAAGTCTGTTGGTCATTATCACCCTGTATTACCAGAATACATTGATTTTGAACGAATGTTATTAGATACCGAACCTGATATACAACATCATATCAGTCTCTTTATTAGTAAAGAAAGGATATAATTTTGTATTGTTGGATATTGTTTTGAACATTTCCTATATCAAGAGTTGATCGGTTCAGTCATGTTATCTAAAAGCATTGACGTTCTAAATCAAACTACAGTTCTTAGTATATAAAACACACACAAGAGGAATAGTTCAGAAATGAACGAATCCTTCTTGAGGCATTGTAGACTAGGTCATATCAATGCGACCCGACTAGCTGAAGTTACATTAAGATGCATATTTAAATTTGTTTGAATTTACATCTTGTAAAACTTGCCGGTCATGTCACAAAGATAAGATGACCATAGCTCTGTTTATTGGAAACAGAGAAAGAGTTAGTGATCTCTTGGGATTGATACATGTTGATGTATGAAAGTCCCCTGTCTACATATGCCAAGACCGGCTCTTTGTACTTCATTACATTCTCTGATGATCTCTCAAGAATCAGACATATGTTCCTGTTAAAACACAAGTCCGAACCTTTTGAGATATTCACAGAATATAAGTTAGAAGTAGAGAACCAACAACGAGTTTATGTATTATGTCCTTTGATGAGATCAGGGAGGAGAATACTTGAGCACGGAATTCCTGGACTAGTCTAAAGGAGAATGAGATTCTCTCTCGGCATTACTCCTCCGCATACACCACAACACATCGGTGTGTCGGGGCGGAGCAATCACACCCTATGTGATATGGTGTGCTCTATGATGAGTAATACCGAGCTGCCTATTTCCTTTTGGGAGTTATGCACTTGAGAAGCTGCATACCTATTGAATTCAAATCAAATCAGTTGCCTACCACTTCATATGTGATATGGAATGGGAAGAGCCTATATCTTAAGTTTGTTAAGATTTGGGGTTGTCCGGCCAATGTTTAAAAAGCAAAATCCGGACAAGCTCGAGGCAAAGTCGAATCTGTGGAAGTTTGTTGGATATCCCAAGCATACGCAAGGGAATATCTTCTACCTAACCGAGGAACAAAAGATGTTTTGTTTTTCAACATGCCACCTTTGTGAAAGGGAATTTCTTATGGAAAAATTAGTGGTCATGAGGTAGAACAGGAAGGAGTTCCAGCTATACAAACTACAACAGATGATTTGATAGAACCAAAAGATTCAGTAGTTTCCAACGAACCTCAGCCTCTCCACCGATCTAGTAGGGTTCCTCACCCACCTGAGAGATACTTTGATTTTCTCTATGACAGTGGGAGCGAGGATTGCATCATGAGATGATGACCTAACTTGTTTCGAGCTAGCCATCAGGAGTGGGACTCTGTAAGAATGGCTGGATGCTTAGTAATTTGAGATGGAATCCTTATACACCAACAAAGTATGGACTTTGGTTGCTTTATCTGAAGGGTTAAATCCCCATCAGGAGCAAGTATATCTTGAGAAGATTACTTGGTGTACATGGAAAAGTTAAGATTTTCTAAGCTAAGCTTAAGTCCATCAAGATCCTACTTGCCACGGCTACATATCATGACAATGATATCTGGTGGTTGGGTGTCATGACTGCTTTTCTAAATGATGTTTTAGAAGAGAGCGTCTATAAGTACACAGCCAGAGGGCTTCGTAGACACTGGGTGTTAGTGTTTATGCCCTAGAAGGCCATTACTGTATCATACTAGTTTGTATATTACTTAATGGAAGCTTGGGATATTCACATGTATATAACAGTCTTGCTAAACATGGTAGTATGCTACTTGGTTTTTCTATCTTAATATGTGAGTATACGTATTGATAGAGCTCTTAGGATCTTGCTTGACTACCAGCGTTGTGATGGCAGTCACACTAGTGGGGGCTGGGTAGTCTACAAGCACATCCTTATTCAGGTCCCTGGTCGTTGGATTATCGAGACAGAGCATCGATACTCCGGAGTAGACTAGTGTGTACGCTTCTCATCCCAGTTGGGGAGATGGTCTGTCCCACAGCCGTCAGTACGTCGTACTGGAGATAGTATGCAGGTGCTCGTTAGGTTACGGGTACATCGGACAGGACTCACAGGGGACTGTTGGTTGGTTTTATACCAGTCGTCAGTGAACAGTTCCCAGGTGACATGAGTACTGCATAGTCCGCAGACTTGACACTGCTACTTCGCCTCGAGTGTGTCCCACTGTTCTTAGATTGCTACCCTACCACGGCTCAAAGGAGTCGTGCAAACAGGTAGCAGTTGGGTGCAGTCCCGAGCACTTGGAGGCAGTGGCGGTTAGACAGGATTTGTCTCTCCCGGTATTGGGAGTTGATATCGCGCTGTGTCAGAGAGCCATTACGCAAAGTCCCTGGCCAGGGCAAGCGAGATTTGCTGGTAGGTTCCAGTAGTTTCTCAGGGTGTAATGGGCTTCGCTCCTACACGACTTATACCGCTATTAGGGGACTGACGCTTGCCGCCCCCCTAGGCCCGATATGCGATAGTCTAAGACGAACGGACCGGACTGTACGGAGATTGTCACATCAGACTCAGTAGGAGTTCGGATGGGTTCCCTCATCGGCCTTCTTATCGACATCTACCTGGGGACCGTTACGTACAGCTAGTGCCGCTTGCGGTCTGTGGTTAAACCCACTGCCAGCGTAGTAGTCGAGTCTCTAGAGTCCCACACAGAGAGTTTCCCTACTCCAGGCGAAACGATATAGAGGTCGTATGGTTTTACGACAAGGGTTCGGACGCATACGTGTGTTTTCGCACGTACGACTTTCGGACAGTTTTTACCAGTCGGCTTTGGTTTAAGCCAGTTACTGGTATCCGGTTATTGGATTTATACAGTCTAAAGTTTTTCCGTATTTTTGCGGAAAGGTGTTGCGTTCTCGTAATTGCGCGAGAAGCTTCTAGAAGATGGTGACTAAGGAGGTTTAGGTGGCATATACATTGAATGAGATTAGTGAGTCATATGGATGATTCATCCATGTCATTAATGCTTCATAATTGCTTAATGACTCATGGAGATGAATCACCACAAGATATTTATCAAGCATGGTTGTAAAATGATTTCTTTTCTTTTCTTGTTAAAAAGAAATGCTTGATATATATTATGATAACTCATTCTTCTCAATTCATTTTTATCCTCACCTTCTCTCTCCTCAAGCTCTCCCTCTTCAAACCCTAATCCTCCCCTCTCATGTGTTGAGTACAAGGATTAGTTAGACTACTTAATCCATAACCCTCTCTATATCTCACCTAGCTTCTTTGATTAGCACTTAGAGAAGTTTAGTTGCCTCAAGTTTAGAGGCTAAGCTTGAAGTAAAGCTCTCGGGTGGATCGTCTACTTCTTCGAGAAGGCCGAGGAGGAGGTGGAGTTCGCAAAGACGAAGGACACGATTCGTTAGGTATAATCCCTAAACATAGTAGCATAGAAACTCTATGTTTTAAGTTAGTTATCGTTTAGCTTCGATTCAAGCGGTTAGTCGATGTTTGTTCACTAAACAAGTTCGTTTTTGAAAATTCCGCCTCCCCATAAGTATTGGGGTGTTGTACATCGACTTACAGTGGTATCAGAGCCTCGCTAAACAATAAATAACTTTTTTGCAAATTTGTATGAATTTCGAACGGAAAAAACAAAACCGGAAAACCCTAAAATATCAAGTTTCTGTCGATTTATAAATGAAGTCCAAAAATTTTTCAAGGATGTTCAGAAAGCTTAAAATGACAGTAGTAGAACACATAAAAAATTTGGTCCCCTGAATCGCCTACGGCGCCGTGGAACCGCGGCGGATAGCACCGATCCGCCGCGCTTCCGCCGCCGAGTTGACGATTCAGGGACCCATTTTTCTTGTGATGGTTCTCTGTAATATTTGGGATTTTCTGGTATTTTTTAATTTTGCTCAGGTTTCAAGTTTACAGAGAAGTATTGGAGCAATATTAAATGTGTTTAATCGATCGAAATTATACAGTATTTGCTTATTGGATTATATCTGTGTTTGTGTAATGTGTTCGTAAACCTCCCCTAACTGCTAGTATGTCGGTTGGCAGGGGGTTGCACATTTCTGTAATGGATTTTTATCTGTTTGTGCATATGAACTGTGTTGGACTGTTGTGATGTATAGCCGGGGTTATGTGATGGGTTATTATTTAATTCATATGATGTAAATGTAATTTGTTGTAATATTATTTTGCGGGGCACATCCAGGTTGCGGTTGTAGCCACCGTTGTATTATTTCATTTTACTGTTTTTGCTCCTAGGACAGACCCAAGGTGGGGTGCACAAACTGCCGGGCGGGTAGTTTTCCGTACCCGTTGGGGTCTTGGGTGGGGTAATGGCTATTCATCACAACTGTGTAATCCGACTTTTGTTGCAGGCTCAAAACAAACACGGATTGCTTGCAAATCCAATAAAGTTCATCTGTGATCTGGAATGCCTATTATTGCGTCTGACGAATGTACAATATCTATATATGATAGCTATTTAGACGTCACTTATGTTTTACACCCGCGCTAGCCCAGCCCCCGCTCTGTCGTTAGTTAAGTAACCTAACGGGTGATGACGGGACCCCGTGGCGAATGCGGATGGCATAAGAGGACGTTGTATTTTCGTTGTTTTCTGCAATGATAGGTTAATGATGGGACGCATTATTTATAATGCAAAGAAAATAAACCAAAAGTTTAACCGTTGGAACAATTTAAAAGAAACCACTCGGTTAATTTTAAAAACAGATATTTTTAAATGCGGAGCTTTAACCACTCCTTTTAAAAAGCTATCAGGTTCCTTCGGTTATATCAAGTTCACTACGTTCACGGTTTCGCCAAAACCATTCGTAGCCCTCCGTCATTTCATCTGGGTATTCAGTAGTATTCAAGCTATGTATTTTGACCAACGCCAAGGCATAGTGTTTGGTAGCTGCTGGGTATTCATTTGTTGCATAGATAGATGAGTTAGTTTAGGACAGTCGTATGATCATTTTGGCCAACGTCAAGGATATATACGGATGGGTTCAAATTAACAAGATAATGATGGGTAGAACTTGACATGTGACTTATGATATTTTGACCAACGCCAAGGTCATAAGAGCATGGGGCAAAAATATATATCGGGAATTTCTAAAGAAACTGAAATTTGCAAAGAGATGCATACCATTTGGAGTTTGATGAATGTTGGTAGGATTCCTTCAACATTATCATACGATGATATTTGGATCCCGATCCTACAGTGAGTATATGCTACTTATCAGGATATTCGTCACTTAACGATCAATGCTATAAACCAAGTAGGTGTCCACAAAAGTGTCAGCGGGGTTACGCCCCCAGAGAAAAGAGGTTATTTAATTAAGGAACTTCGCGAAAGCGTTGGAAAACCTCCCTCGAAGTATCGACACTGGCCTGGCTGAACGGTTAAGCAACTATTGTACGGTAAGAATAGTCCTGGCTAATTCTTCTTTTATGGTTTGAGGAAGGATTCGAGAAACAGTGGGAGCCATCCAGTTTAGATAAACTAAAAACCACTCTAAACTTGCAAGAGCATCATGCTAAAGAGTTTTCTTCCCTCTCTCCTAATTGCAGCGACCCTGAAAATGACTGGACTTAAGTTACTTTTAGAGAAAAATTTACTGACAGGGCCAAACTATAAAGATTGGCTGCGGAATGTCAAAATGGCTTTGACCTATGACAAATTAGGGTACGTCCTCACCGCTACGGCACCTGCTGTCCCTGGTCCCAAATCCAGCAATGCGGATAAGGAAATCCGCAAAACCTGGGATTTAGATTGCGCGAAAGCCATGTGCATCGTGCTTGCCTCAATGAACAATGAACATCAGAGGAGGCACGAGGATATGACCCTAGATGGCATATTTCTCCATACAAAGGAATTTTATGGAGAGCAATCTCGTATAGCAAGATACAAGACCTCTAAGAACTTGTTTCGATCGAGGTTGGCTGTCGGGTCATCAGTGGGAGAACATGTCCTAAAGATGATCGGCTATATTGAAGAGCTCGCAGACCTTGGGACGACTTTGGATAATGAGCTCTATACAGACCTTATTCTCCAGTCCCTTCCTCACACCTACGCCCAGTTTATCCTGAACTTCAACCTTCAAAGAAAAGAAGTTGAACTTCCGGAACTCCTGAACATGTTAAGGAGTGCAGAGGGCACCTTGCAGAAAGCAAGGGAAACACCCGCTATGTTTGTTAGCGGTGCATCTTCTTCCGGGTCCAAGGCTAGGGCTAAAGGAAGGAAGAAGAAGGCCGCCAACAAACCTAGAGGAGGTGTTAGTAAGGTGGGAGGGAATGGAAAGAAAAAGTTTGCGGTACCGGTAGTTGGCCAGGATGAGTGCTTCCATTGTCACAGGAAAGGGCACTGGAAGAAGGATTGCAAGGCGTGGAACGCCAAGAACCAGGAACCGAAGCAAGCTGTGGCTTCGACTTCAGGTGTGTTTGTAATTGAGAATTGTCTATCGATCAACTCTACTTCCTGGGTATTGGATACCGCATCAGGATCTCATATTTGCAATTCATTGCAGGCACTGAGAAACCGTAGAGTGCTGAAGGAAGGTGATATGACCCTAAAGGTTGCTAACGGCGCTAGCGTGGGAGCTGCGTCCGTCGGGGATTATCACCTAGGATTGACGAGTGGACACATTTTGGTTTTACATAACTGTTATTTTGTACCAAGCTTAACGTGTAATATCATATCAGTTTCTTTGTTATCAAATAAAGGTTATGATTTCACGTTTGTAAGAGATGTTGTCAACATCCACCTTAATCATGGTTTGATTGGGTCCGGTACAATAAATAACGGTATATATGTTTTAAACCAACTCCAAATTTTCAATGTCCAGAACACACTAAAAAGAAAGTCTCCAGATTTAAATAAAGCTTTCTTATGGCATTGTAGACTGGGTCACATCAATGAGAGAAGGTTGACTAAGTTGCATAGAGAAGGATATTTAGACTCGTTCGAATATCAAACCTATGACACTTGTCAATCTTGTCTCAAAGGAAAGATGACAAAGACTCCATTTACTGGATAAGGAGTAAGAGCGAGCGAGCTCTTAGGACTCATACACAGCGATGTATGTGGTCTAATGTCTATACATGCGAGAGGTGGTTATTCCTACTTCATTACTTTTACAGATGATTTCTCTAGGTTTGGACATGTCTTCTTAATGAAGCATAAATCCGAGGCCTTTGAGAAATTCCAGGAATACAAGAGTGAAGCGGAAAACCAAACAGGCAAAAGTATTAAGACACCGAGATCTGATCGAGGTGGAGAATACTTAAGTGCCGAGTTCCTAGGTTACCTAAAAGAGAAAGGAATTCTCTCTCAGCTTACTCCTCCATACACTCCACAGCACAACGGTGTATCGGAGAGACGGAATCGAACCCTATTGGATATGGTACGATCCATGATGAGTAATGCTGAGTTACCGCGATCTTTCTGGGGTTATGCGCTAGAATCAGCGGCATATCTTTTGAACTAGGTTCCAACCAAGACTGTGCCTACCACACCATATCAGATGTGGAGTGGGAAGAAACCCTGTCTAAAACATTTTAGGACATGGGGGTGTCCAGCTTTTGTAAAAAAGCAGCATTCGGACAAGCTCGAGGCACGCTCAGTACAGTGTAAGCTTGTGGGATATCCAAAGAACTCCAAGGGATATTATTTCTATTACGCAGAGGAACAAAAGGTTTTTGTTTCTCGTCATGCCCACTTCTTAGAAACTGAATTTTTAGAAAATCAGAAGAGTGGGAGCATAGTAGAACTGGAAGAAATTCCAGAACCATAAACTGCTACTGAAAGTTTGGTAGAACCGGAAGTTCAAGAAGTACAGGACATTCCCGCACCCCTCCGCAGGAGTAGTAGGCCGTCTCATCCGCCTGAGAGATACTACGGTTTTCCCATAGATGGGGATAGAGAGGATTGCATCATAGATGATGATGAACCTACTGACTTCCAGCAGGCCATCCAGAGCGGTGACTCGGTACGATGGCTAGATGCAATGCGGACCGAAATGGAGTCCATGTACACCAACAAAGTATGGACTTTGGACTTTGCTCCAGATGGGGTAAAACCCATAGGATGCAAATGGATCTTCAAGAAAAAGATTGGTGTAGATGGACAGGTGGAAACCTATAAGGCTAGACTTGTTGCAAAGGGTTTTCGTCAAAGACCTGGTTTGGACTATGACGAAACTTTTTCTCCAGTGGCTATGCTCAAATCCATTCGGGTCCTTCTTGCTATTGCTGCCTTCCATGATTATGAAATCTGGCAAATGGACGTAAAGACGGCTTTTCTGAATGGAAATTTAGAAGAATGCGTCTATATGGATCAGCCAGTGGGTTTCAATCAGAGTGGGAGCAGCGGGAAAGTATGCAAGCTGCTTAAGTCCATTTATGGACTAAAGCAGGCATCGCGGAGTTGGAACATCTGTTTTGATGAGACAGTCAAAGAATATGACTTTATCAAAAATCCAGATGAACCGTGTATATATAGTAAAGTTGTAGCCAGAAGTGTCGTATTCCTCGTCTTGTACGTGGATAACATTCTATTGATAGGAAATGACATTCCTATGCTAAAATCTGTCAAAGGATTCTTGTCACACAGGTTCTCCATGAAAGACCTGGGTGATGCCTCTTACATTCTGGGGATCCGGATCTATCGTGATAGATCCAAGAGGATGTTGGGACTTTCGCAGTCCAGGTATATCGACACTGTACTGAAAAGATTCAGTATGGAAGATTCTAAGCGCGGTAATCTACCGGCCTGTCACGGAATCACCCTCTCCAAACAGATGTCTCCCAAGACTGATTTGGAAAGGGAACGCATGTCTATTATACCCTACGCTTCTGCGGTAGGCTCTATAATGTATGCGATATTGTGCACCAGACCAGATGTAGCTTACGCACTGAGCGTGGTAAGCCGGTATCAGTCAGACCCAGGGGAGAAGCACTGGATAGCAGTAAAGAACATTCTCAAGTACCTGAGAAGGACTGAGGAGATGTTCTTGGTTTACGGCAGAAAAGACCTCAGGTTGGAGGCCTTTGCTGATTCCGGCTTCCAAAGTGATAAGGACGATTCCAAGTCCATGTCAGGTTATGTCTTTACCCTCAATGGAGGGGCGGTGTGCTGGAAGAGCTCCAAGAAGGACACCGTTGCTGACTCGACGATGGAAGCGGAGTATATAGCTGCTTGCGATGCCGCAAAAGAAGCAGTCTGGATGAAGAAGTTCCTAACAGAACTTCAGGTGGTTCCTACCATAGTTGATCCAATACCTCTGTATTGCGACAACAACGGAGCTATAGCTTTAGCGAAGGAACCAAGTGAAAGGTTCCTAGGCACCCTATAGTGGTTTCACAAGGCATCGAACATGCCAATTTAAAATTTTTGGTGCCGAGAAACCCTAGACTACGGATCTTAAACTAGATGTTTAGGCGAAAAGAAAACTTAGTTAACACTTAACTACTAGGATACGGAAATTACAACCTTTGTAGATCCGGATATCCACCTCCACGGCTCCACAACGAAGTCTTCTCGCTGTACATCATGAATCCTAGACTCCTCCGTCGGCTTCATCGAGAAAACGTGCGGAATAGGTCGTCGGCTTCGTGTCAAAGACGATCTACGTCGAGGTTGCACAAACTCAAGCTCCGACTTCACAAAGTTGTGAAACTTGTGAAGAAAACACCCAAAACAACTTGGCAAGAGGTAGAGGGTGAAGAAATAGGAGGTGGGTTCACTTTAGAATTGGATTTCTCACTTTGGAACTCAAGATGCCATTGATGGACCTTGAGCTTTTCTTGAAGAAGAAGATGATCAAGAAGAAAAGAATATGATAAGTGTTATATTAAAAAAGAAACTAATATCAATACTTATCATATCTTGACCATGGTGAAGTGTAGAGATTAAACTAAGGTTAATAGGAATGGTTAGGGTTAAGGATAAGATAAGGATGGTGGACTTTGTCAAAGCTTCATGAAGCTTCAACATAGCTCCAAAATAAGCCACCATTCTTAACATAATCCTTTTCAAATAAATAAACAAATAAATAAATGAAAAACCAAAACCCTAATCATCACTTAACCATGGTTTAATCCTTTACACAAACCCAAGTGAACAAGTATCATCAAACATGATACAATCAAGTGCACAAAAAATATATCACATATACAATGTGCATCAAGTGAGAAAATCCATATAAAGTGAACCAATACTAGTTAATGCAAAGTAATATATCAAATATATAATTAAACATTAAATCATTAAATCAACATTTGATTCAATGATCCGGTCATGTCGCACACAACCCACTAGTATTCAATGTATCGATTTATCGAATCAATGATTCGATAACTAGGTCATATCGAATATAACCAATCGAAACATTTATCGCGAGAATGAAATGCGGTATCACATACACGCATTATTCTCGGTCCCGCACATATCTCATATGCGCTCCTATTTCGTTTCGCTTGAACCAGGAAACCTCTGTGTAGGACTCTAAAGACTCGTCAATACGCCGGTAGCAGATGATGATCATATCAAGCACCCACAAGCCGCAAGCGGTCTGCTAAACGTAACGGCCACCCGGGTATTGAGCGATCAGAAGATCGACAAGCTAGCCCGCTCACACTCCTGCGAATCCGACCAGTAACACTTACCGTACATTCCGGTCTCTTCGTCTGATATGTCGCATATCAAGTCTAGGGGTGGTAAACGTCAGACCCCAATAACCCGATAAGTCGTGCCGATGTGAGGCTCGTAACGGGTCGAGAAACTACTGGTAACACTTACCAGCAAATCTCTGATCAGCCCTGGCCAGGGACTTCCCTGTTACGGCCAATCGAGCACTGCGCAACATCAACCCCCAATACCGGGAGAGACGAAACCCCTCCTATCGCTCATTGCCTCCATGTGACTCGGGACTGTACCCAAAGACCACCGTTTTGCACGCCCTCATGGACGTGGTAAGGTGGAGATTAAAGCACAGTGGGAATCACACAAGACTCCATGACGATCTCGGGTCTACAGACTAACCTGTACAAGTGTCACCTGAGAACTGCCATCTGACGTGAGGTATAATACCATCTGGGAGTTCTCGGCGAGTCCTTCCAGTGTACCCAGTCTCCACTGAGCACCCGTATACCATCTCTGATGTCAAACACCAATGGATATGGGATCATCCATCGCCCATCACATGGGTCGAGAAGCGTATACGCTAGTCTACTCTGGTATATCGATGCCCCGTCTCGATACACCCACGACTAGGGACCTTGAAGGATGTACTTATGGACTACCATGTCCCCACTAGTATGATCTGCATCATAGTCCAGGTAGTCAAGTACAAATCCTAAGGGCTTTACCAACATATAACTATAAGACAGTATAAAGAGACTAGTGTACATGTTAAGATAAAGAGTAACCAGATAGCATACTATCATGTCGAGCAAGAAAGTCATCTCTATATATGTCCAAGCATCCAATATAATATACATAATCTGTACAATACTGGCCTCTAGGGCATACATACAACTAACACCAAGGTCCCATCAGAAGTCCAGACATATCTTGAGGCGGTATCACCTGATCAGGGAGATCATTGATCGTCAGGAGATCGAGGTTCGGAGAGTTGCTTCTGAAGAGAACATTGCTGATCCATTCACGAAGGCCCTACCTCAGATTCAGTTCGAGAGGCTACTCGAGATCATTGGTCTTCGATATGCCAGTACATGGCCCTAGTGCAAGTGGGAGATTGTTAGTGTTTATGCCCTAGAAGGCCATTACTGTATCATACTAGTTTGTATATTACTTAATGGAATCTTGGGATATTCACATGTATATAACAGTCTTGCTAAACATGGTAGTATGCTACTTGGTTTTTCTATCTTAATATGTGAGTATACGTATTGATAGAGCTCTTAGGATCTTGCTTGACTACCAGCGTTGTGATGGCAGTCACACTAGTGGGGGCTGGGTAGTCTACAAGCACATCCTTATTCAGGTCCCTGGTCGTTGGATTATCGAGACAGAGCATCGATACTCCGGAGTAGACTAGTGTGTACGCTTCTCATCCCAGTTGGGGAGATGGTCTGTCCCACAGCCGTCAGTACGTCGTACTGGAGATAGTATGCAGGTGCTCGTTAGGTTACGGGTACATCGGACAGGACTCACAGGGGACTGTTGGTTGGTTTTATACCAGTCATCAGTGAACAGTTCCCAGGTGACATGAGTACTGCATAGTCCGCAGACTTGACACTGCTACTTCGCCTCGAGTGTGTCCCACTGTTCTTAGATTGCTACCCTACCACGGCTCAAAGGAGTCGTGCAAACAGGTAGCAGTTGGGTGCAGTCCCGAGCACTTGGAGGCAGTGGCGGTTAGACAGGATTCGTCTCTCCCGGTATTGGGAGTTGATATCGCGCTGTGTCAGAGAGCCATTACGCAAAGTCCCTGGCCAGGGCAAGCGAGATTTGCTGGTAGGTTCCAGTAGTTTCTCAGGGTGTAATGGGCTTCGCTCCGACACGACTTATACCGCTATTAGGGGACTGACGCTTGCCGCCCCCATAGGCCCGATATGCGATAGTCTAAGACGAACGGACCGGACTGTACGGAGATTGTCACATCAGACTCAGTAGGAGTTCGGATGGGTTCCCTCATCGGCCTTCTTATCGATATCTACCTGGGGACCGTTACGTACAGCTAGTGCCGCTTGCGGTCTGTGGTTAAACCCACTGCCAGCGTAGTAGTCGAGTCTCTAGAGTCCCACACAGAGAGTTTCCCTACTCCAGGCGAAACGATATAGAGGTCGTATGGTTTTACGACAAGGGTTCGGACGCATACGTGTGTTTTCGCACGTACGACTTTCGGACAGTTTTTACCAGTCGGCTTTGGTTTAAGCCAGTTACTGGTATCTGGTTATTGGATTTATACAGTCTAAAGTTTTTCCGTATTTTTGCGGAAAGGAGGGGCGTTCTCGTAATTGCGCGAGAAGCTTCTAGAAGATGGTGACTAAGGAGGTTTAGGTGGCATATACATTGAATGAGATTAGTGAGTCATATGGATGATTCATCCATGTCATTAATGCTTCATAATTGCTTAATGACTCATGGAGATGAATCACCACAAGATATTTATCAAGCATGGTTGTAAAATGATTTCTTTTCTTTTCTTGTTAAAAAGAAATGCTTGATATATATTATGATAACTCATTCTTCTCACTTCATTATTATCCTCACCTTCTCTCTCCTCAAGCTCTCCCTCTTCAAACCCTAATCCTCCCCTCTCATGTGTTGAGTACAAGGATTAGTTAGACTACTTAATCCATAACCCTCTCTATATCTCACCTAGCTTCTTTGATTAGCACTTAGAGAAGTTTAGTTGCCTCAAGTTTAGAGGCTAAGCTTGGAGTAAAGCTCTCGGGTGGATCGTCTACTACTTCGAGAAGGCCGAGGAGGAGGTGGAGTTCGCAAAGACGAAGGACACGATTCGTTAGGTATAATCCCTAAACATAGTAGCATAGAAACTCTATGTTTTAAGTTAGTTATCGTTTAGCTTCGATTCAAGCGGTTAGTCGATGTTTGTTCACTAAACAAGTTCGTTTTTGAAAATTCCGCCTCCCCACAAGTATTGGGGTGTTGTACATCGACTTACACTGGGAGCAGCGGAAACGTGAGCAAGATGCTTTATAGGATAAAGCTGGCATCGTAGAGTTAGAACATCTGTTTTGATGTGGTAGTCAAAGAGTTTGACTTCATCAAAATGGTAAATGAACCTTGTATATACAAAAGGTAGTGGGGAGTATGGCGGTGATACTCGTAGAGTACGTGGATGACATACTTTTGATAGGGAAGGAGTTTCCTATGCTACGCTCGGTCAATCTCCGCTTATCTCAAGGATTCTCTATAGAGGATCAAAGCGATACCTCCTAAATCCTGGGTTTTAGATCTATGAGATAGATCTAATTGGATGTTAGGATACTCACTAGTTGTCGTGAGATGGTATTAATCGATCCTGGGGAGAATCACTGGAAAGGTTCCGGGGTGATAAGTACGACTGAATGTCAGTCGCAGGCATTGTCTTTACCCTCAGTGGAGGGACGGTATGTTGGAAGAGTTCCAAGCTAGATTCCGTGACTTATTAGATGTTTAAAGGCAAGATACATCGTTACCAAGGATGCTACCAAAGAGGCACTCTGGATATATATAAGTTCATGAGATGAAAATCGTTCCTACCATTGTGTGACATTGGAGTTGTGGCTTTAGCCAAGGAACTACCGTCCCATTAGAAATCCAGATATAATTCTTAGGCAGTATCACCTGATCATGGAGATGGTTGATCTCCAAGGAGATCGAGATTAGGAGAGTAGACACAGAGGACAACAGCGCGGATCCACTCACAAAGGCCTTTTTCCCAGCAGAGACTTTTATGGGAAAGTTGAGTATGAGATACTTCAACCACAGCTAATTGTTGGGTATGTGATACCACAACAGATGGCCCTAGTGCAAGTGGGAGATTGTTAGTTATATGTATGCCCTAGAGGCTATTACTGTACATACGATGTATATTGTAATGGATGCTTGGACATATATAGGGAGGACTTTCTTGCTCGACATGATAGTACGCTATCTGGTTGTACTTTATCTTAACATGTACTCTGATTGTCTCTATGTTACATGTTGATAAAGCCCTTAGGATATGTACTAGACTATTGGGATTATGATGAGATCATATTAGTGGGGCCACGGCAATCGACGAGTACATCCTATAACTGTTCCTAGTCCAGGGTGTATCGAGACAGGGCATCGATACACCAGAGTAGACTAGCGTATACGCATCTTGACCCATATGATGGGCGATGGATGATCCCATATCCATCGGTGTTTGACATCAAGGATGGTGTACGGGTGCTCAGTGGAGACTGGGTACACTGGATGGACTCGCCGAGAACTCCTAGATGGTATTATACCTCATGTCAGATGGCAGTTCTCCGGTAACACTGGTACAGAGTAGTCTGTTGACCCGAGATCGTCAAAGATTCTTGTGTGATTCCCACTATGCTTTGATATCCATCATACCACGTCCAAGAGGGCATGCAAAAAGGTGGCTTTTGGGTACAATCCCGAATCACATGGAGGCAATGAGCGATAAGAGGGGTTTCGTCTCTCCCAGTATAGGGAGTTAATATTGCGCTGTGTTCGATTGGCTATAACCGGAAATCCCTAGCCAGGATTGCTGAGATCTACTGGTAATTGTTATCAGTAGTTTCTCAAACTGCTATAGACCTCTGATTGTTAGTGATTCTGCGTGTTCAAGTTTTAGTTAAATACCGCAATCAAGACGGTTTCGCTTGTAGCTGGCCGGTTGAGTACGGGTCGTCCGCAGGGAGATGGGAATCTTTTTCTATGTGCTTTAACAAGTTAAGTCCGGCTTTTAGATTTTGTTGTGATTAGTTAAGCGGTAAAATGATATGTAAAGAGAGCTTGTTAGGGTTAGGATTAGGTTGGTTTGAGTTAGGAGTCTCCACATCTTTCGTTGCCCCTCTTAATATCGGTGTTATGGTAATCGGCAAGAACGGGGATTAGCACGACTAGGAAGGAACTTGCGAGTATAAGCTAGGCTTTCCAACGCATAAGTTCTTCCTTTTGGTGCTTGTCCATCCGTTCTTGGCTCTTAGCCATAACCTCCGGTTAATTCGACCACAACCGGTCTCACTACGGAATCACCGCTATCATGTAGGATAGGGTGCCGTAAGGAGCGGATTGTGGTTCAATTAACGGGAGTCGAATTAGGCTGTTGGGCAAGGAAAGAGTGAGAGAGATTTCCTTCTCTCAAACTTCCCTTATCCTACCCTAACAAGTATTAAACTACTTACACATCATGATACGGAAAAACAAAACAAAACAAAAGAGGAAGATAGAAAGAAAGAGATTAGAAGATAACGACTAGCTATTTGCGACCTCACCTTGGCGAGGATCGAGCGTAAGCATCATGGTCGTATTAAGGATAAAGAAAAAGAGAGAAGAAAGAAACAACAAGAAATAACAACAACTAGTTAACAAATTAAAATTACAACAATTATAGAAAAAGCAAGACAAGCATGATAATAAAATGATCTTCTTTATTCACCATTCTTCACTCACCAAGCTCATTACAAGTTTTAATGGAGAAGAGATGAGAAGAGAAAGAAGAAACACAACTAAACCTTACAAAAGAGAATACAAGATTATGGACCCTTTCCTTCACAAAGTTCTGGGCTATTTATAGGCTGAGAAATGAAAACCTAGGGCAAAATTCTGTATGTACATACAAAGACCAAAATACCCCCCAAACATCTTTTTCTATGGCGCCAGAACGGCCGCGGAACCGCGGCCTATACCCCCCTTTGGCCGCGGTTCCGCGGCCATATAGATGAGTTAGGGTGTGGGCTTCTTGGTACTTTCCTGGTCTTCTGTCCCCTCTTTTCTGGTACATGTATTTTCTGAAAATACTTACACATTTCTTCCAGAATTTCTGTTGAGGGAAAGGTGGACTTTTGTCAAGATTTTCTTGAGCTCCGCGTAGATTTCTTGGAACTTGTTGTTGCCATTGAGCCTTGTGCATGAAGGTGACAATCGATTTGCCATTTTGTCTCCAAAACTGGTGTGTGGCAACAGATGGATAAAGAGCGGAGACCGTGTTTTCTCAGTGGTTGGCAGGAACCCGGATTTTGTCGTCTTTTCCATGAATTTCACCGTTTTAGAACCGAGAACCTGTATCCTGCAATTGACTAGCAAACACGGCTCAAGAGTATCTACCGATATGCAATGTGATAAAAATTGGGCGGTATGAAAATGCAAAAATCTGATATGAACAACCTCATATCGACACGACTTATCGAGCTACTGGGGTCAAACGTTTACCATCCCTAGGCGAGATAAGCGACATATCAGACGACGAGACCGGACTGTACGGGAGTGTTGCTGATTGGATTCATAGGAGAATGTACAGGCTTGCTTGTTGATCTTCTGAGCGCTCAATACCTGGGTGGCTGTTACGTTTAGCTGACCGCTTGCAGCTTATGGGTGTTTGATAAGATCATCACCTACTGCCGGCGTATTGACGATTCTTTAGAGTCCTACAAAGAGGTTTCTTGACTCAGGCAAAACGGAGTAGGAGGACATATGTGATATGTGCGGGACCGAGGAAATGTGATATGTGATACCGTATTGGATTCTCGCGATATGAGATATCGGCCGGGTCTATGTGATATAGCCGGGCCATAGTATTAGTCGGTTATATGCGATATAGCCGGATTGTCGGATCAAGTGTTGATTCGATAATTTAATGTATAATAATATATATGATATATTAAATTACATTAACTAATATTAGCTCACTAAAAGATTCTTTTTTCACTCGGGTAATACATTGATATATATGCGATATATGTTAATTGTATTATTTTATTTGGTTACAATAAATATTATATATGTGATATATAATATTGTAACATGATATGATAACTAATGCAACATGTTTAGTAGAGATTAAACAAGATTAGGGTTTGATTTGGGTTAATGCTTTCTAGATGATTCTAGAAGGTTTAGTTTTGTTTTGTGAAAGATATTTTGTTATGACTCATGCTTTAACCCAACCCAAACCCTAACTCTAGTTAATTCTCTACATGGGTTTAGTTGACCATGGTTGCATTAATCATCATATTTATCCTTTCATTATTCATCACAAAAGTTTTCATGTTGATTGTTCATCTTCTTCCTTCTTTCTTTTATAGAAAAAGCTTTCTAGCTTTTTCAAGGTGATGAAAAATGAGTGAGTAAATGAAAATAAAAGAGTGCAAAAATCCTACTTCATCATTCTCATCTATCCTTACCCTTTAGATGAGAGTCTTCACTTCATTTAGTGAGTGTTAGCTTGTGTTAATGAAAATTCAAGGTAGATCATCTTTGTTATCGAAGATCGGAAGCAAGCTTGCATCTTTCTCTTCGCGGAGCCTCTCGAGAGTCCGGAACACGATGATCGCAGCGAAGGAACTTCAAAACGGAGCTTAAGAAGTAAAGGACCGGATATACAAAGGTTGTAATCCTTCTCACTTAGTGTTAAAGTGTTTAACATGCTAGTTTTCGCATAAACTCTAGTTTAAAGATCCGGCTTTGGGTTGTTCGGCATGGCTAAAATTTTAATCGGGCATGGTTGATGCCTCGTAGACCCTTGTGCGTGTGCCTAGCAACCCTACAGCACATATGTGATATGCGCGGGACCGAGATTAATACGTGTATGTGATACCGTATTCTAATCTCGCGATATATGATATCGGTCGGTTATATGAGATATAGCCGGGTTATTGAATCAAGTGTTAATTCGATAAGTTGATATAAATGATATTAGTCGGTTATATGTGAAATAGCCGGATTATTAAATCAAGTGTTAATTTAATAATTTAATACATAAATATATATTTAATATAATCATATATATTAACTAATATTAGCGCACTTAAGAATTTCTTTTCTACTTATACATTTAATATATATGTGATATATGTTAATGTATTTATTGTGTCATGCTTGATGACACATTGGACATAGGTGTATGAGACTCATACCATACATAAGATAATTTGGGTATTTAATTATTAAGGGAAAAACAAAATTAGGTGGAAATTAGCATGGTTATGATGCTTCTAGAAGCTTGTGGAAATCTTGACTTAGTCCACTAATTTTGTTTTACTCTAGATATTTATTAATCCAACCATTAACTTTAGCCATGGTTAAGTCTCTGCAAATATCATATATGATATTTTCTCACCCATGGTTGCTAGGATTCACCACTTGAGTTTCTTCTTCATCTCCTTCTTTGCTCTCTAGCTTTCAAGTGAAAAGAAAAAGAAAAAGTGAAAAATAATTCTAAATTGAGCAAAATTCCTACTTCATCAATCTATACCAATCTAGCCATTTAGTATAAGTTGTTTGCTTCACTAATCCATCAATTAGTGAAGAGGTCGCTTGAGTTAGAGATTCTTCGACGTAGATCATCTTCGGCCTCGATGATCCTTGAGCAAGCTCGTTCGTTTCGCCTAGTAGAGCCTAAGGAGAGTCCGGGACACCACTACTTAGAGCAAAGGGACTACTATAGGAGATTTAGAAGTGAAGGACCGGTCTACAAAGGTTGTATTCCTATTTCACTTAGTGTAAATGTATGTCCATGTCGCGCACCCCGCGTGTCCACGGGGAGGTGGAATTTTCCAAAACACTATTTTTCAAAGCTCGCATCACGGACTTGAACTCCAGGATTGTCATGACCCAAAGGTACAGAACGCGACTGGCACTTAAATTACGAAACGTCTAGAGGCGTGACGTAATTTAAGTAAGCCAAAACCCAGAAATCTAAACCATTTTAAAAAGGAGTGAAGGAAAACTTAGTTAAAAAGTCAACATATAAAATCATTTTGAAAGTCGTAGTAAGCATTTTTTTTAAAAAACATCAAGTTTTTCCCAAATATTCCGGCAGAGTCTCCTTTGTAAATACTGGCCCTAAACGTGTACAAACATGCATATACATAAGTAATGAATAAAGGGATCCCCAAGCGGGAGTTAGCTCTTCACCAATTGGCGGAAAACAATCACGCAAGCAATATATATACAACGCCGAAGGGCGAGGAATAAAACTCAGAGAGGAATCCAACATCCTCAAGAAAACCAAAGAACACCCAATATAATACAAGCACGCGACTCTAAGGTCGAAAGAATATACAACTGGTCTTCTAAGTCTATCAAATAATACAAGTCTGGTTGATGGAGTTTACTAGTTACAACAGAAATAAATAAGTGTACAATGGTGGTCACGATGTGAGTGAACCCACCTACCAAAGCAATCACCCGGAAGGAAGCAGTGTGCCCGCAAGCCGCAATGACACATGTACGGCCAAACCTGCAAGAAACTGTGGCACAACTGGGGTGAGTTGCCAACTCGTGAGTAGAAAACATCACCGAGAAGAAATCGCATGTATGACTCTCTCCTAGGTCATACAATAAAATATACAATACTACAACAAGGGTGATAGTATATCATAAGTGTGATATCAAAGTACTCGTGTCCGTGTCAAGAGTAATAATATATCGATGCATGACATGTACTAATGCATCATCCAACGTGTGTCCAGCAACGACACACAAATCATGATAAAACCCGAGTGCCCAGCATCGGCCTTCAAAACATCTCGAAATTCGTGTCCGACAGCGTTGCATAATACTCAAATCTCGGGCTCCGTCAGTCCGGATCAGCCCATGGGCTCCGTCAGTCCGAATCGGCCCATATATCCATCTCTCATAACTCCGAACGGTATCCTCCGGATACCCGTCGAGTATCCATACAATCACCGGTAGGTAGTGCTCCTCTGCCAGGCTCATCGTCATCCCCACAAAACCACTCTCGCCCCGGGTACCTCACCTGGTCTACCATGTACCCGCAGACGATTCATCCTCCTCCTCGAATCGGGTCCCGAAAACCAACTCAGAACCGAGAAATCATCATGGTGGACGCTACTCATCATATCAAGGAAAACCGCATCTTTCTCTTTTAAAAATAATCATAAGTTTATCAACATTCACATGCGGTTTCCCAAATTAAGAAATCTCATGAAAGATCCGAAATCTCAAAATCACGAGTCAGTGAACAGTGAATATCGGCATAAATCCCCAGAACGGTACATAACCGAATGAATATATTAATGCACCGGGTATCTAAGTAAGGAATGCAATAACTAAACTAGCATATGAAAGCAACCGTACTAGTACTTTGTTGCAACTACCAGCTAGCAATTTATACTTACGAAGTAATGTTTTATAATGTGTACGTGACATCGAAATTACCAATGATGATGTGTGTGAGCCGGCAAGCAATTGTACGTGGGGCATACACATCATCGGTAATGGTGCTGGTGTCCTGACAACAGGGGTTCATAATAACTAAAGAAAACATATTTATAAGCATGCAATGTGATGAGTGTAAGTCGATGTACAACACCCCAATGCTTGTGGGGAGGCGGAATTTTCAAAAACGAACTTGTTTAGTGAACAAACATCGACTAACCGCTTGAATCGAAGATAAACGATAACTAACTTAAAACATAGAGTTTCTATGCTACTATGTTTAGGGATTATACCTAACGAATCGTGTCCTTCGTCTTTGCGAACTCTACCTCCTCCTCGGCCTTCTCGAAGTAGTAGACGATCCACCCGAGAGCTTTACTCCAAGCTTAGCCTCTAAACTTGAGGAAACTAAACTTCTTTAAGTGCTAATCAAAGAAGTTAGGTGAAATATAGAGAGGGTTATGGATTAAGAAGTCTAACTAATCCTTGTACTCAACACATGAGAGGGGAGGATTAGGGTTTGAAGAGGGAGAGCTTGAGGAGAGAGAATGTGAGGATAATAATGAAGTGAGAATAATGAGTTATCATAATATATATCAAGCATTTCTTTTTATCAAGAAAAGAAAAGAAATGAATTTAACAATTATGCTTGATAATATCTAGTGATGATTCACATCCATGAGTCATTAAGCATTTATGATGCATTAATAACATGGATGAATCATCCATATGACTCACTAATCACATTCATTGTATATGCCACCTAAACCTCCTTAGTCACCATCTTCTAGAAGCTTCTCGCGCAATTACGAGAATGCCCCTCCTTTCCGTAAAAATACGGAAAAACTTTAGACTATATAAATCCAATAACCAGATACCAGTAACTGGCTTAAAGCAAAGCCGACTGGTAAAAACTGTCCGAAAGTCGTACGTGCGTAAACACACGTATTCGTCCGAACCCTTGTCGTAAAACCATACGACCTCTATATCGTTTCGCCTGGAGTAGGGAAACTCTCTATGTGGGACTCTAGAGACTCGACTACTACGCTGGCAGTGGGTTTAACCACAGACCGCAAGCTGTACTAGCGGTACGTAACGGTCCCCAGGTAGATGTCGATAAGAAGGCCGATGAGGAAACCCATCCGAACTCCTACTGAGTCTGATGTGACAATCTCCGTTCAGTCCGGTCCGTTCGTCTTAGACTATCGCATATCGGGCCTAGGGGGTCGGCAAGCGTCAGTCCCCTAATAGCGGTATAAGTCATGT
This sequence comes from Agapanthus africanus, assembly GCA_030015575.1. NCBI lineage: Eukaryota > Viridiplantae > Streptophyta > Magnoliopsida > Asparagales > Amaryllidaceae > Agapanthus > Agapanthus africanus. The sequence goes on from CM057338.1 coordinate 667,619,449, forward strand.
CGGAGGGAAGCCCATTACACCCTGAGAAACTACTGGAACCTACCAGCAAATCTCGCTTGCCCTGGCCAGGGACTTTGCGTAATGGCTCTCTGACGCAGCGCGATATCAACTCCCAATACCGGGAGAGACGAATCATGTCTAACCGCCACTGCCTCCAAGTGCTCGGGACTGCACCCAACTGCTACCTGTTTGCACGACTCCTTTGAGCCGTGGTAGGGTAGCAATCTAAGAACAGTGGGACACACTAAAGGCGAAGTAGCAGTGTCAAGTCTGCGGACTATGCTGTACTCATGTCACCTGGGAACTGTACACTGACGACTGGTATAAAACCAACCAACAGTTCCCTGTGAGTCCTGTCCGGTGTACCCGTAACCTAACGAGCACCTGTATACTATCTCCAGTACGACGTACTGACGGCTGTGGGACAGACCATCTCCCCAACTGGGATGAGAAGCGTACACACTAGTCTACTCCGGAGTATCGATGCTCTGTCTCGATAATCCAACGACCAGGGACCTGAATAAGGATGTGCTTGTAGACTACCCAGCCCCCACTAGTGTGACTGCCATCACAACGCTGGTAGTCAAGCAAGATCCTAAGAGCTCTATCAATACGTATACTCACATATTAAGATAGAAAAACCAAGTAGCAAACTACCATGTTTAGCAAGACTGTTATATACATGTGAATATCCCAAGCTTCCATTAAGTAATATACAAACTAGTATGATACAGTAATGGCCTTCTAGGGCATAAACACTAACAATCTCCCACTTGCACTAGGGCCATGTACTGGCGTATCGAAGACCGATGATCTCGAGTAGCCTCTCGAACTGAATCTGAGGTAGGGCCTTCGTGAATGGATCATCAATGTTCTCTTCAGAAGCAACTCTCCGAATCTCGATCTCTTGACGATCAATGATCTCCCTGATCAGGTGATACCGCCTTAAGATGTGTCTGGACTTCTGATGGGACCTTGGTTCCTTCGCTAAAGCTATAGCTCCGTTGTTGTCGCAATACAGAGGTATTGGATCAACTATGGTAGGAACCACCTGAAGTTCTGTTAGGAACTTCTTCATCCAGACTGCTTCTTTTGCGGCATCGCAAGCAGCTATATACTCCGCTTCCATCGTTGAGTCAGTAACGGTCTCCTGCTTGGAGCTCTTCCAGCACAGCGCCCCTCCATTGAGGGTAAAGACATAACCCGACATGGACTTGGAATCGTCCTTATCACTCTGGAAGCCGGAATCAGCAAAGGCCTCCAACCAGAGGTCTTTTCCGCCGTATACCAAGAACATCTCCTTAGTCCTTCTCAGGTACTTGAGAATGTTCTTTACTGCTATCCAGTGCTTCTCCCCTGGGTCTGACTGATACCGGCTTACCACGCTCAGTGCGTAAGCTACATCTGGTCTGGTGCACAACATCGCATACATTATAGAGCCTACCGCAGAAGCGTAGGGTATAATAGACATGCGTTCCCTTTCCAAATCAGTCTTGGGAGACATCTCTTTGGAGAGGGTGATTCCGTGACAAGCCGGTAGATTACCGCGCTTAGAATCTTCCATACTGAATCTTTTCAGTACAGTGTCGATATACCTGGACTGCGAAAGTCCCAACATCCTCTTGGATCTATCACGATAGATCCGGATCCCCAAAATGTAAGAGGCATCACCCAGGTCTTTCATGGAGAACCTGTGTGACAAGAATCCTTTGACAGATTGTAGCATAGGAATGTCATTTCCTATCAATAGAATGTCATCCACGTACAAGACGAGGAATACGACACTTCTGGCTACAACTTTACTATATATGCACGGTTCATCTCGATTTTTGATAAAGTCATATTCTTTGACTGTCTCATCAAAACAGATGTTCCAACTCCGCGATGCCTGCTTTAGTCCATAAATGGACTTAAGCAGCTTGCATACTTTCCCACTGCTCGCACTCTGATTGAAACCCTCTGGCTGATCCATATAGACGCTCTCTTCTAAATTTCCATTCAGAAAAGCCGTCTTTACGTCCATCTGCCAGATTTCATAATCATGGAAGGCAGCAATAGCAAGAAGGACCCAAATGGATTTGAGCATAGCCACTGGAGAAAAAGTTTCGTCATAGTCCAAACCAGGTCTTTGACGAAAACCCTTTGCAACAAGTCTAGCCTTATAGGTTTCCACCTATCCATCTACACCAATCTTTTTCTTGAAGATCCATTTGCATCCTATGGGTTTTACCCCATCTGGAGCAAAGTCCAAAGTCCATACTTTGTTGGTGTACATGGACTCCATTTCGGTCCGCATTGCATCTAGCCATCGTACCGAGTCGCCGCTCTGGATGGCCTGCTGGAAGTCAGTAGGTTCATCATCATCTATGATGCAATCCTCTCTATCCCCATCTATGAGAAAACCGTAGTATCTCTCAGGCGGATGAGACGGCTTACTACTCCTGCGGAGGGGTGCGGGAATGTCCTGTACTTCTTGAACTTCCGGTTCTACCAAACTTTCAGTAGTAGTTTGTGGTTCTGGAATTTCTTCCAGTTCTACTACGCTCCCACTCTTCAGATTCTCTAAAAATTCAGTTTCTAAGAAGCGGGCATGACGAGAAACAAAAACCTTTTGTTCCTCTGCGTAATAGAAAAAATATCCCATAGAGTTCTTTGGATATCCCACAAACTTACACTCTACTACGCGTGCCTCGAGCTTGTCCGGATGCTGCTTTTTTACAAAAGCTGGACATCCCCATGTCTTCAGGTACTGAAGATAGGGTTTCTTCTCACTCCATATCTGATATGGTGTGGTAGGCACGGTTTTGGTTGGAACCCTGTTGAAAAGATATGTCGCTGATTCTAGCACATAACCCCAGAAAGATCGCGGTAACTCAGCATTACTCATCATGGATCGTACCATATACAATAGGGTTCGATTCCGTCTCTCCGATACACCGTTGTGTTGTGGAGTGTATGGAGGAGTAAGCTGAGAGAGAATTCCTTTCTCTTTTAGGTAACCTAGGAACTCGGCACTTAAGTATTCTCCACCTCGATCAGATCTCAGTGTCTTAATACTTTTGCCTGTTTGGTTTTCCGCTTCACTCTTGTATTCCTGGAATTTCTCAAAGGCCTCGGATTTATGCTTCATTAAGAAGACATGTCCAAACCTAGAGAAATCATCTGTAAAAGTAATGAAGTAGGAATAACCACCTCTCGCATGTGTAGACATTGGACCACATACATCGCTGTGTATGAGTCCTAAGAGCTCGCTCGCTCTTACTCCTTGTCCAGTAAATGGAGTCTTTGTCATCTTTCCTTTAAGACAAGATTGACAAGTGTCATAAGTTTGATATTCGAACGAGTCCAAATATTCTTCTCTATGCAACTTAGTCAACCTTCTCTCATTGATGTGACCCAGTCTACAATGCCATAAGAAAGCTTTATTTAAACCTGGAGACTTTCTTTTTAGTGTGTTCTGGACATTGAAAATTTGGAGTTGGTTTAAAACATATATACCGTTATTTAGTGTACCGGACCCAATCAAACCATGATTAAGGTGGATGTTAACAACATCTCTTACAAACGTGAAATCATAACCTTTATTTGATAACAAGGAAACTGATATGATATTACACGTTAAGCTTGGTACAAAATAACAGTTATGTAAAACCAAAATGTGTCCACTCGTCAATCCTAGGTGAGAATCCCCGACGGACGCAGCTCCCATGCTAGCTCCGTTAGCAACCTTTAGGGTCATATCACCTTCCTTCAGCACTTTACGGTTTCTCAGTGCCTGCAAAGAATTGCAAATATGAGATCCTGATCCGGTATCCAATACCCAGGAAGTAGAGTTGATTGACAGACAATTCTCAATTACAAACACACCTGAAGTCGAAGCCACAGCTTGCTTCGGTTCCTGGTTCTTGGCGTTCCACGCCTTGCAATCCTTCTTCCAGTGCCCTTTCCTGTGACAATGGAAGCACTCATCCTGGCCAACTACCGGTACCGTAAACTTTTTCTTTCCCTTCCCTCCCACCTTACTAACACCTCCTCTAGGTTTGTTAGCGGCCTTCTTCTTCCTTCCTTTGGCCCTAGCCTTGGACCCGGAAGAAGATGCACCGCTAACAAACATAGCGGGTGTTTCCCTTGCTTTCTGCAAGGTGCCCTCTGCACTCCTTAACATGTTCAGGAGTTCTGGAAGTTCAACTTCTTTTCTTTGAAGGTTGAAGTTCAGGATAAACTGGGCATAGGTGTGAGGAAGGGACTGGAGAATAAGGTCTGTATAGAGCTCATTATCCAAAGTCGTCCCAAGGTCTGCGAGCTCTTCAATATAGCCGATCATCTTTAGGACATGTTCTCCTATTGATGACCCGACAACCAACCTCGCTCGAAACAAGTTCTTAGAGGTCTCGTATCTTGCTATACGAGATTGCTCTCCATAAAGTTCCTTTGTATGGAGAAATATGCCATCTAGGGTCATATCCTCGTGCCTCCTCTGATGTTCATTGTTCATTGAGGAAAGCACGATGCACCTGGCTTTCGCGCAATCTAAATCCCAGGTTTTGCGGATTTCCTTATCCGCATTGCTGGATTTGGGACCAGGGACAGCAGGTGCCGTAGCGGTGAGGACGTACCCCAGTTTGTCATAGGTCAAAGCCATTTTGACATTCCGCAGCCAATCTTTATAGTTTGGCCCTGTCAGTATATTTTTCTCTAAAAGTAACTTAAGTCCAGTCATTTTCAGGGTCGCTGCAATTAGGAGAGAGAGAAGAAAACTCTTTAGCATGATGCTCTTGCAAGTTTAGAGTGGTTTTTAGTTTATCTAAACTGGATGGTTCCCACTGTTTCTCGAATCCTTCCTCAAACCATAAAAGAAGAATTAGCCAGGACTATTTTCACCGTACAATTCTTGCTTAACCGTTCAGCCAGGCTAGTGTCGATACTTCGAGGGAGGTTTTCCAACGCTTTCGCGAAGTTCCTTAATTAAATAACCTCTTTTCTCTGGGGGCGTAACCCCGCTGACACTTTTCTGGACACCTACTTGGTTTATAGCATTGATCGTTAAGTGACGATTATCCTGATAAGTAGCATATACTCACAGTAGGATCGGGATCCAAATATCATCGTATGATAATGTTGAAGGAATCCTACCAACATTCATCAAACTCCAAATGGTATGCATCTCTTTGCAAATTTCAGTTTCTTTAGAAATTCCCGATATAAGTTTTTGCCCCATGCTCTTATGACCTTGATGTATGCCAACAAATCATAAGTCACATGTCAAGTTCTGCCCATCATTATCTTGTTAATTTGAACCCACCCGTATATACCCTTGACGTAAGCCAACAAGGTAATGCGACTGTCCCAAACCAACACATCTATCTATGCAACAAATGAATACCCCAGCAGCTACCAAACACTATGCCTTGACGTAAGCCAACAAGCATAGCTTGAATACTACTGACCATCCATAAGAAATGACGGAGGGCTACGACTGTTTTTGGCGAAACCGTGAACGTAGTGAACTTGATATAACCGAAGGAACCTGATAGCTTTTAAAAGGAGTGGTTAAGTCTCCGTATTTAAAAATATCTGTTTTAAAATTAACCGAGTGGTTTCTTTTAAATTGTTCCAACGATTTAAACTTTGGTTTGTTTTTCTTTGCATTATAGATAATGCATCCCATCATTAACCTATCATTGCAGAAAACAACGAAAATACAACGTCCTCTTATGACATCCGCATTCGCCACGGGGTCCCGTCATCACCCGTTAGGTTACTTAACTAACGACAGAGCGGGGGCTGGGCTAGCGCGGGTGTAAAACATAAGTGACGTCTAAATAGCTATCATATATAGATATTGTACATTCGTCAGACGCAATAATAGGCATTCCAGATCACAGATAAACTTTATTGGATTTGCAAGCAATCCGTGTTTGTTTTGAGCCTGCAACAAAAGACGGATTACACAGTTGTGATGAATAGCCATTACCCCACCCAAGACCCCAACGGGTACGGCAAACTACCCGCCCGGCAGTTTGTGCACCCCACCTTGGGTCTGTTCTAGGAGCAAAAACAGTAAAATGAAATAATACAACGGTGGCTACAACCGCAACCTGGATGTGCCCCGCAAAATAATATTACAACAAATTACATTTACATTAAATGAATTAAATAATAACCAATCACATAACCCCGGCTAATCATCACAACAGTCCAACACAGTTCATATCCACAAACAGTAAAAACCATTACAGAAATGTGCAACCCCCTGCCAACCGACATACTAGCAGTTAGGGGAGGTTTACGAACACATTATACAAACACAAATATAATCCAACAAGCAAATATTTTATAATTTCGTTCGATTAAACACTTTTAATTTTGCTCCAATACTTCTCTGTAAATCTGAAACCTGAGCAAAAATAAAAACTTCCAGAAAATACCAAATATCACAGAGAAGCAACACAGGAACTTTGGGTTCCTGAATCGCCAACTCGGCGGCGGAAGCGCGGCGGATCAGTGCGATCCGCAGCGGTTCCGCGGCGCTTTAGGCGATTCAGGGGCCCAAATTTCTTGGGTGTTCTACTACTGTCTTTTTAAGCTTTCTGAACCTCCCTGAAAAATTTTTGGACTTCATTTAAAATTCGACAGAAACTTGTGATTTTGGGGTTTTCCGGTTTCGTTTTTTCCGTTCGAAATTCATACAAATTTGCAAGTAAGTTATTTATTGTTTAGCGAGTCTCTGATACCACTGTAAGTCGATGTACAACACCCCAATGCTTGTGGGGAGGCGGAATTTTCAAAAACGAACTTGTTTAGTGAACAAACATCGACTAACCGCTTGAATCGAAGCTAAACGATAACTAACTTAAAACATAGAGTTTCTATGCTACTATGTTTAGGGATTATACCTAACGAATCGTGTCCTTCGTCTTTGCGAACTCCACCACCTCCTCGGCCTTCTCGAAGTAGTAGACGATCCACCCGAGAGCTTTACTCTAAGCTTAGCCTCTAAACTTGAGGCAACTAAACTTCTCTAAGTGCTAATCAAAGAAGCTAGGTGAGATATAGAGAGGGTTATGGATTAAGTAGTCTAACTAATACTTGTACTCAACACATGAGAGGGAAGGATTAGGGTTTGAAGAGGGAGAGCTTGAGGAGAGAGAAGGGGAGGATAATAATGAAGTGAGAAGAATGAGTTATCATAATATATATCAAGCATTTCTTTTTAACAAGAAAAGAAAAGAAATCATTTTACAACCATGCTTGATAAATATCTAGTGGTGATTCATCTCCATGAGTCATTAAGCAATTATGAAGCATTAATGACATGGATGAATCATCCATATGACTCACTAATCTCATTCAATGTATATGCCACCTAAACCTCCTTAGTCACCATCTTCTAGAAGCTTCTCGCGCAATTACAAGAACGCTCCTCCTTTCCGCAAAAATACAGAAAAACTTTAGACTGTATAAATCCAATAACCGGATACCAGTAACTGGCTTAAACCAAAGCCGACTGGTAAAAACTGTCCGAAAGTCGTACGTGCGTAAACACACGTATGCGTCCGAACCCTTGTCGTAAAACCATACGACCTCTATATCGTTTCGCCTGGAGTAGGGAAACTCTCTGTGTGGGACTCTAGAGACTCGACTACTATGCTGGCAGTGGGTTTAACCACAGACCGCAAGCGGTACTAGCTGTACGTAACGGTCCCCAGGTAGATGTTGATAAGAAGGCCGATGAGGAAACCCATCCGAACTCCTACTGAGTCTGATGTGACAATCTCCGTACAGTCCGGTCCGTTCATCTTAGACTATCGCATATCGGGTCTAGGGGGCGGCAAGCGTCAGTCCCCTAATAGCGGTATAAGTCGTGTCGGAAGGAAGCCCATTACACCCTGAGAAACTACTGGAACTTACCAGCAAATCTCGCTTGCCCTGGCCAGGGACTTTGCGTAATGGCTCTCTGACACAGCGCGATATCAACTCCCAATACCGGGAGAGACGAATCCTGTCTAACCGCCACTGCCTCCAAGTGCTCGGGACTGCACCCAACTGCTACCTGTTTGCACGACTCCTTTGAGCCGTGGTAGGGTAGCAATCTAAGAACAGTGGGACACACTCGAGGAGAAGTACCAGTGTCAAGTCTGCGGACTATGCTGTACTCATGTCACCTGGGAACTGTTCACTGACGACTGGTATAAAACCAACCAACAGTTCCCTGTGAGTCCTGTCCGGTGTACCCGTAACCTAACGAGCACCTGTATACTATCTCCAGTACGACGTACTGACGGCTGTGGGACAGACCATCTCCCCAACTGGGATGAGAAGCGTACAGACTAGTCTACTCCGGAGTATCGATGCTCTGTCTCGATAATCCAACGACCAGGGACCTGAATAAGGATGTGCTTGTAGACTACCCAGCCCCCACTAGTGTGACTGCCATCACAACGCTGGTAGTCAAGCAAGATCCTAAGAGCTCTATCAATACGTATACTCACATATTAAGATAGAAAAACCAAGTAGCATACTACCATGTTTAGCAAGATTGTTATATACATGTGAATATCCCAAGTTTCCATTAAGTAATATACAAACTAGTATGATACAGTAATGGCCTTCTAGGGCATAAACACTAACAATGAGAACAGCATGAACATACGGAAAATGATGTAGTAACGGCAACATTGAAGAATGTACCTATCCATATACGAGTCATACAGTTTTTGGTGTTTGAAATAGCACACGTATCGTGTTTTAGAAAAATAGGGGCTACGGGGTCTTTTGAGAAACGATACGTCTTTTGAAAATTCCGTAGTATTTATCGGCCTGTCTTTAAAATAATCACGATTCAGTAGTTTTGAAAATAGGTATGACTCGAGCCCAGTCGAAAGGGTAAGGAAAATCCACCTAAAATCCGAGTCGATATATTTAGTAGTCGGCGATCCCGCCACAATAGCGTCACGTACGGTAAAATACATAGTACGGCATCCTCGAGTCAAGAGTGCGGATCAATCATCATATTTATATTTCGTACGGCAAAATCCATCGTACGGCATCCCAAAATCGGGGTACGGGTCAAATATCTCATATACCTCAATATTCAAATGGTATCAATATCGTAAAATCATGAATTAGGGGTAGCGTTCTAAAATCTATTACAACCCAATATCATCAAACATATATCCTCGCGTGTATGAAAACAAATCACCCAACAATCCGCTATAATATCATGTCGTATCATATCATGACCCAATCACATATCACGATCTCACGGCATCATGCCCGATCATATCGGCTCACCTCCAAATATCATATACTGGGCCCATCATCCGTGTATATGTATATGTATGTATATATATATATACACACACACCAACGCATCCGCATATATATATATATATATATGCATATAAACATATCACGTGTGTGCATGTGTGTGTGTGTCAACCTTTACTCTAGGGTTTCACGACTAAGAACCTAACTAAAAGCACAATCTTCCAATTACACTAAAATCCAACCCGTGGTCTCCTAAAGCCTTTCTCGCTAAGTATTCATATCTCACAATAACACATATTTATATACATCATAAACACATCATATCCTACGAAATTGTGGGGGTGCTATACGCCATCCATCCGACTTCCCCCGTAGATATACATCTACTCACCTCGATCCTTGCATGCCGAAGTCAATGTCGCCATGCTCTTCCTTGTTATCCGAAGTCCACGTGAATGTGCCTACATATATAAACACACAGTATCGTAAACAGAATCACATACGAAAACAAAAATGGCACACGAATCGCGCATAGGTTAAAACGTATGGTCTACTCTTGCAAGAATAACCAAATAAACCTCGATATCGATGTACAAATGCCAATCGATCGAGACAAGACACAATATCTAAAGTTCAAGTCATGCAAAAGTCACAAATCAAAACAGCAACACAAGAAAAAGGTTCCAGATTTATTCTCAGGCAAAATTTGGCTAAACAAGCAATACAGTGGGGTAGTAAATAGGGTATATGAGCTACAGAATCAATCCTAACACCAAATACCACAGATGACCCGGAGACATCAAACCAGAATCCGGCCTGGCCGGCCCTGCCTTCTCTATTTGGGTTCGTATTTGCAGGGTGGTCTTCTAGTGTTTAAACTAGGTCAATAGGGTTGCTAGTTTTTCTCGTAAAGATCTCAGGTCATTCCAGATTCCCTGTAGGCTCAAGATATTCACAAAACCGACACGGAAAGGTTCAAAAGTTCAAGTCTTGGGTTCTAAAATTTATTTGGTGCAAGATCTTAACACTAAAGGGGTTGTAGTCACTAATTACACTCAGTTGCACCATTACAACTCAAATCAAACCCTAACCTCAAATTGGAATTTTCCAAAATCACTAAACCTCACTTAATCACTTCTAAACTAAAATAGATGCTAAAGGAAATGAATTACTACACTAATGGTGAAAGAAATACCTCATTTGGCAACTCAAGAAAATTCTTGAGTTTCCCCAAGTGCTCAAAATCCTAACTTGCTTGATCCACCATGCTTGTAGTGAGCTTATGCACAATTTTCATGAAGGGAATATATGGTTTTTGTGTGGATTTGGGTTTGTTGTGAAGATGTAGAGGAGGTGGAGAGACGAGGGCAGCCATGTGAAAGAGAAGAAGAATGATGAAGATGAAGACAATGGCTATGGTCAAAGGAACCCCTCACCCTCTTTCTCTCTCTTCTCTCTCTTGCCCATACCTCATTTCTTTATTCTTTTCTTTTCTTTTCTTTTTAATCTCATTTTAAAATAAAAGCCATGGCAAGAATAAAGAAAATGTAGCAAGTTGTGTAACATGACATAGTGCATGTCATAAGCATAACAAATTAATGCCAAATTAGTAAACACTAATCGAGTTTAGTAAATACTCCATTTAAAATTAATATTATAATAATTCATAGAATGTCTAAATCATATAAACACCTTCAAATCAGTAATTCTTATTAGTTTTCAGAATATTTTTCCAATTATCGGTATATAGCTATACACTTTCATCAAAACAAATTCTCATATTTTTGTACTATTTATGAAATTAATTATTTTTATTTATTTAAATTTCCAAAATAATATTTTATTTTCCTGAAATGTTACGAGGATCGATGCTAAACCCTAGCTTACAAAATACTATGTGAGGTTTAACTACTCGGATAAGAGTTTATACCTCACGATACAACTCTTTCGGGTCTTCTTTGCTGTCATCCTCATCATCGTAGGCTCCAAGGATCGTAACGGATCGTAGCTTCCTCGTCGACTTCCTCGAATCAAAGACGATCCACCCGAGAGTCTATAATCTGAGCTCCAACCTCAACTCCGAGGTAACTAGGGCATGTAGCTTGCTAAACTAGATGGCCTAGGTGATGTAGAGAGTGAAGATGCAATACTTTGTGTCTTGGAACCCTAGGTTTCTCTACTCTTGAGACAATTAGGGTTTATGAGAAAAGAAGAAGACTTGAGAAATGAGAGTGAACTTGTGAACCTTGAGAGAGAGCTTGGCTGCCCAAAGATAAAGAATGAAGCAAATATGATATTTTCGATAAATATCTCCCAAAAAAATATCTCACAAGCTTCACAAAATATCTATTTTGTCAAGAGTGAGTCGTGAGCATGAGTCGTCTAGTATCCATGCTAGATTCAATGTCCAAATTCCACCTCATTTCTCCACCCATTTTGTTTTAATCCATAATAGAATTAAAACCCTAATAGGTGTCCCCTTCTAGAAGCTTTCCCGAACTAATTACGAGAATTACCCTCATCCGTATATACATACCTGCATCCGCATTCCGAAGAATACGAATACAAAGAGACGAAACGAATCCATCAGTACAATACTAGGATCCGGCTTAAACCAAAGCCTACTAGTATCATTTGCCCGAACATCATACGCGCACAAGTGCACGTAAGTGTTCGAAGCCCTATCGTAAAACCATACGACCTCTACACCTTTTGCCAGATGCAGGGAAACCTTCTATGTGGGACATTAAAGACTCGATAGTACGCTGGCAGTAAGTTTAACCACAAGCCGCAAGTGGTACTAACTGGACGTAACGGCTACCCAGGTATCTGTCGATAAGAAGGCCGATGAGAAAACTCATCCGAACTCCTACTGATCAGGCATGTGACAATCTCCGTACAGTGTGGTCTGCTCGTCTAAGAGTATCGCATATCGGGCCTAGGTGAGCGGTAAATGTCAGACCCCTAATAGAGCAATAAGTCGTGTCGGAGTATAGCCCAGAACACCTTGAGAAATTACTGGAATACCTACCAGTAAATCTCTCTTGCCCTGGCCAGGGACTTTGTGTAATGGCTCTCCAAACACAGCGCGATATCAACCACCAATACCGGGAGAGGCAAATTCTATCTAACCACCACTGCCTCCAAGTGCGTCGGAACTGCACCCAACTACTACCTTTTTGCACGACTCCTTTGAGCCGTGGTAGGGTAGTAATCAAAGTACTGTGGGAACACACTCGAGACGAAGTATCAGTATCAAGTCGACGGACTAAGCTGTACTCATGTCACCTAGGAACTGCTATCCGGCGATAGGTATAATACCCACCAACAGTTCCCGATGAGTCCTATCAAGTGTACTCATAACCTAATGAGCACCTGCATACTATCTCCAGTACGACAAACTAATGGCTGTGGGACAGACCATCTCCCCAGCTGGGATGAGAAGCGTATACACTAGTCTGCTCTAGAGTTTCGATGCCCCATCTCGATAATCCTATGACTAAGGACCTGTATAAGGATGTGCTTGTGGATTACCCACCCCCCACTAGTGTGACTGCCATGACAACGCTGGTAATCAAGCAAAGATCATAAGGGCTATACTAATATGTATAAGCGATATGCTAAAATAAACACATGTACATATTGTAGTAGAAACAAACTAAGTAGCACACTACCATTTTGAGCAAGACTGTCAATATAACTGTGAATATCCCAAGCTTCCATTAAGTAATATACCGACCAGCATGATACAATAATGGCTTCTAGGGCATACATCACTAACAATCTCCCACTTGCACTAGGGCCATGTACAGGCGTATCGCAGACCTATCATCCCGATCATCCTCTCGAACTGTGTTTGAGGGATGGCCTTCGTGAGTGGATCTGCAGTGTTATTCTCCGTATCTACTCTCCTCACCTCAATCTCCCGGCGATCAACGATCTCCCTGATCAGGTGGTACCGCCTCAAAATGAGTCTGGACTTCTGATCGGATATGGGTTCCTTCGCTAAAGCTATAACACCGTTGTTGTCACAATAAAGAGGTATTGGATCAACAATGGTCAGAACCACCAGAAGTTCTGTAAGGAACTTCTTCATCCAGACAGCTTCTTTTGCGGCATCGCAAGCAGCTATGTACTCCGCTTCCATCGCTGAGTCAGCCACGGTGTCCTGCTAGGAGCTCCTCCAATAGACCGTCCCTCCATTGAGGGTAAATACATAACCCGACATGGACTTGGAGTCAAAGCTGGAGTCGGCAAAGGCCTCGATCTGGAGGTCTTTTCCGCCATACACCAAGAACATCTCCTTAGTCCTTCTCAGGTACATGAGAATGTTCTTTACTGCTATCCAGTGCTTCTTCCCTGGGTTTGACTGATACCGGCTTACAACGCTCAATGCGTATGCTACATCTGGTCTGGTACACAACACCGTATACATTATAGAGCCTATCACAGATGCGTAGGATATAGTTGACATGCGAGCCCTTTCCAAATCAGTCTTTGGAGACATCTCTTTGGAGAGGGTGATTCCATGACAAGCCGGTAGATTACTGCGCTTTGAATCTTCCATACTGAATCTTTTCAGTATGGTGTCGATGTATCTAGACTGTGAAAGTCCAACTATCCGTTTAGATCTATCACGATAGATCTGGATCCCCAGAATGTATGAGGCATCACCCAGGTCCTTCATGGAGAACCTCTATGACAGGAATCCTTTGACTGATTGTAGCATAGTAATATCATTTCCTATCAAGAGAATGTCATCCACGTACAAGACGAGGAATACCACAATCTTACTGTAAATGGTTCATCTGGATTTTTTATAAAGTCGAATTCTTTGACCGTATCATCAAAACAGATATTCCAACTCCGCGATACCTGCTTTAGTCCATAAATGGACTTAAGCAATTTGCACACTTTACTGCTTCTCCCACTCTGAATGAAACCCTCTGGATGATCCATATAGACGCACTCTTCCAAATTTCTATTTAGAAAAGTGAACTTTACGTCCATCTGCCAAATCTCATAATCGTGGAATCCAGCAATAGCAAGAAGGATCCGAATGGATTTGAGCATAGCCACTAGAGAAAAGGTTTCATCATAGTACAAACCAGGTCATTGACGAAAACCCTTTTCAACAAGGCTAGCTTTATAGGTTTCAACATGTCCATCTACACCAATCTTCTTTCTAAAGATCAATTTGCAGCCTACAGGTTTTACCCCTTCTGGAGCAATGTCCAAAGTCCATACTTTGTTGGTGCACATGGACTCCATCTCGGTCCGCATTACATCCAGCCATTTTACCGAGTCGCCGCTTTGAATGGCTTGCTAGAAGCTAGTAGGCTCATCATTGTCAATGATGCAATCCTCTCGATCCCCGTCTATGAGAAAGCTGTAGTATCTCTCGGGCGGATGAGACTGCCTACTTCTTCTGCGGAGTGGCGCGGGGATGTCTGGTTATTCTAAAATCTCTGGTTCTACCAAGCTTTCAGTAATAGCTTGTGGTTCTGGAATTTCTTCCAGTTCTATTGCGCTCCAACTTTTCTGATTTTCTAAAAATTTAACTTCCTAGATGTGGGGATGTTGAGAAACAAAAACCTTTTGTTCTTCTGCGTAATAGAAAAGATACCCCAGGATTTCTTAGGGTATCCCACAAACTTACACAGTAGTGAGCGTGCCTCGAGCTTGTCCGCATGCTGTTTTTTTACAAAAGCTGGACATCCCCATGTCTTAAGGTACTTAAGACATGGTTTCTTCCCACTCCACATCTGATATGGTGTGGTAGGTACTGACTTAGTAGGAACCTTGTTCAAAAGATATGCAGCTGATTCTAGTGCATAACCCAGAAGAATCGTAGTATCTCAGCTTTACTCATCATGGAATGAACCATATCCAATAGGGTTCGATTCCGCCTTTCCGATACACCGTTGTGGTGAGGTGTGTACGGTGGAGTAAGCTGAGAGTGAATTCCATTCACTTTTAGGCAGTCCAGGAACTTGGCACTTAAGTATTCACCACCTCGATCTGATCTCAGTGTCTTGAAACTTTTGTCTGTTTGTTTTTCCAATTCAATCTTGTATTCCCGGAATTTCTCAAAGGCCTCAGATTTATGCTTCATCAAGAAGACAAGTCCATACCTAGAGAAATCATCCGTAAAAGTAATGAAATAGGAATAACCACTTCGTGCATGTGTTGACATTGGACCACACGCATCGCTGTGTATGAGTCCTAAGAGCGAGCTCTCTCTTACTCCGTGTCCAGTGAATGGAGTCTTTGTCATCTTTCCGATGAGTCAAGATTGACAAGTTGCATAAGACTAATATTTGAACGGATCCAAATATCCCTCTGTATGTAGCTTCATCAACCATGTTTCATTGATGTGACCTAGTTTACAATGCCATAAGAAAGCCGGATTTAATTCCGGAGACTTTTTTCTAAGTTTGTTCTGGACACTGAAAACCTAAGCTTGATTTAATATGTATATACCGTTATCTAATGTACCTGACCCAATCAGAGATTGATTTAGATGGATGTGGACCACATCGCTTACAAATGTAAAATCATATCCTTCCCTAGAAAGTAAGGATACGGATATGATATTACAAGCTAGACTAGGTACATACAAACAGTTACGTAGAATCAATATCTGCCCACTCGTCAATCCTAGGTGATATTCCCCTACGGATTCAGCGTCCATGCTCATTCCGTTAGGAACCCTGAGAGTCATATCACCTACCTTGATAATTTTAGGGTTTCTCAAAGCCTGTAATGAATTACAAATATGGGATCCTGATCCGGTATCTAATACCCTGGAAGTAAAGTTAATTGACATACAGTTTTCAATTACAAACACACTCGAAGCCGAAGCCACAACGTGCTTCGTATTCTAGCATCTGGCTTTCCAAGACATGCAATCCTTCTGCCAATGTCCTTTCCCATGACAATAGGAACATCCCTCTTTCCCTACTGTTAGCCCTGAAACTTTTGCCATTCCCTTTCCCTCTACCTTACTAACACCGCCTATCGGCTTGTGGAGGTCTTCTTCTTCTCACCATCGGATTTTGCCTTAGATCCAAAAGAGGAAGATTCTCCAATAAGCTGAGCGGGTGTCTCCCTGGTTTCCTTCAGGATGCCCTCAACTGGAAGTTTAAGTTTCTTCTCCTGAACATAAGTAGATGGTAGGGACTGTAGAATCAAGTCAGTATGTGACTCGTTCTCCAACGCGGTCTCTAGGTCCGTGAGCTCATCAATATAACTAGTCATCGTAAGGAAGTTGTCCCCTACAGATGACCCGACAGGCAACCTCGCTTGAAATAATTCCTTCGAGGGCTCATATCTTGCGATACGAGATTTCACTCCATATAAATCTTTGTTATGGAGGAAGATGGAAGCTAAGTCCATCTTCTCGTGCTGCCTCTGGTTTACACCATCTACTGAGGCCAACACGAGGTTCATGGCATTCGCACTGTCTTTTTCCGATATCTCATGGATATCAATATCCGCGACGGTGAAAATTGGACCTGAGATGGCGTGGGCTTGAGTAGTAAAGAGGTGTCCCTGCTTATCATAGGTAATGGACATCTGGACAGACCTTTGCTAGTCATTATAGTCACATTCAGTCATTTTATTATCTAGAAGTTACCTAGTCTTGGTCACTGGGTCACTGCAATTAAGAGAGAGAGAAGAAAACACTTAGCATGGTGCTCTTGCAAGAATAGATTGGTTTTTAATTTATCTAAACAGGATGGCTCCTACTGTCTCTCGAATCCTTCCTCAAACCATAAAAGTAGAATTAGTCAGGATTGATCTCACCGTACAATTCTTGCTTAACCGTTCGGCTGGCTAGTGTGGTACTTCGAAGGAGGTTTTACGACGCTTTCGCGAAGTTCCTTAATTAAATAACCTCTTTTCCTTGAAGGGGTAGCCCCGCTAACACGTTTCTAGACGCCTACTTGGTTTACAGCATTGATCGTTAAGTGAAAAAATCTCCCGAGGAGTAGTATATACTCACAGTAGTATCGGGATTAAAATATCATTGTGTGATAATGCTGAAGGGGTCCTACCGACATTATCAAACTCTAAATGGTATGCAGCACTAGCAAGTTTCATTTTCTTTAGAAACTCCCGATGTGGATTTTGTAAGTCTACGGTAGCGCCCCGGCCGTCTAACAGACGCCAAATGCGGAATAAAAACTTTTACAACTGGCGCTATCGCGTACTATAACCCGGATCTGCCATTAAATCAAAACTAACAAACTACAAAGTGGGTACAAGAGTTATACCGAACGATCCGAGTCCTTCGTTCTTCAACCATCATCCGACGTTTTGTTGCGGCTGCTCCGATCTCCTGAATCTCCAGTCTCGTCGTCCAGGTGGCACCACGTTGACAGATCTTTAAACGGGCTCCCGCCTCTGAACCGAGGTAACTCGGTCGTCAAGTTTGCTAAAAGAGACGACCAAGATGATGTAGAGAATGAGTAGAACACTTTGTCTTGTTACATCCAAGGTTATGGACGGATGGTTAATGAAGTTGCCTTTTGGATCGATATGAAATGAGAAATGGAGTATACTAATTTCCATGAACCAAAATCCTTAATCTTTTTCAAATGAAATCCATCATTTCTTTTGCAAGAGGGGGCCGGCCATATTTATGGAGGAGGGAGGTGAGTGTAGGAGAGGGGAAGGTGACTATAAGATTAAAGAAGAATGAGTCACAAGACACCTTGTATGAACACATTAATTGCAAACAAATGAATCATCTAACCTAGTCATCATGCATTAATTGCACAATAAATGCACTAATGACTCACTAGCCTAATCACCTCTTCTAGAAGCCTCTAGAAACATCCACACTCATGACTCACCCTCAAGACGAAAAGAAAAATCCGCATTTAACCGAATGTTAAATATGGCCGATAGAAAACTGAAAACTGGCAACTTCCAAAAGTGATCCTGAAACGAATTTCAGGATAATCCCGTATCAGTATAAACATACCCGCATTTGTATTACGACCGAATACAAATGCAACTGAGACAAAGATAATATATCTATACAGCATAATACTCAGATCCGGCTTAAACCAAAGCCGACCAGTATTATCTGCTCGAAATATGACACGTGCGAAAACGCACGTGCATTTTCCGAACCTTGCCATAAAACCATACGACCTCTATAACGTTTCGCCCGAACTTGGGAAAGTGTCTGTGGGGGACTCTAATGACTCATCAACACACTGGCACTGGGTATAACCACTAGCACGTCAGAGTTACCGGCTGTACGTAATGGTTGCCTATGTATTGATTGGAAGGGAAGCTGACGAGCGAACTCATCCATAAACCCTACCGAGCCTAACAGTGACAATATACATACAGGCCGGTCCGTTCGTCTATGAGTATCACATATCGGCCTAGGGGCTGGTTACGTCAGACCCCCAATAGCAGTATAAGTCGTGTCAGAGAGTGGTCCAGAACACCCTGAGATACTACTGGAGTACCTACCAGTAAATCTCCTGTTTCGGCCGAGGGCGTTGTGTAATGGCTCTCCTAGACACATCGCGATCTCACCCCCAATACCGGGAGAGACGAAACCCCTGCCGATCCGCTCACTTGCCTCCATGTGGCTCGGGACTGTACCCAAAAAATACATGTTTGCACGACTCCTTTGAGCCATGGTAGGGTAGAAATCAAAGCACAGTGGGAACTCACACGAGACAAATAACGACCTCAGGTCGATGAACTAACCTGTACACATGTCACCAGGGAACTGCTATTTGACGATATGTATAATACCAACTAGTATGTTCCCGGCGAGTCCTGTCCGGTATACTCATAACCCAATAAGCACCTGTATACATCTTAGGTGATCTAACTGACACCAGTGGCTTATGAGACCGGCCACCGCCCTTCGTCGGGGTCCCTACTGTATACACTAGTCTACTCTGGAGTATTGATGCCCTGTCTCGAAACTCCCATAACTAGGGACACTTTAATGATGTGCTTTATAGACCCCAGCTCCCACGTATATGATCGCCATCATACTGCTGGTAGTCAAGCAAGAATCCTATGGGCTCTATCATAATGCAATAGTGAACTAAAGCATGTATACGATGATAAAGAAAAACCAGATAGCATACTATCATCTCGAGCAAGACTGTCATATTGGTATAGGTCCTGCCTCAATCATTGCAATCACGTATCTGCGATCCAATAATTGACTTTGAGGGCACTATCTCCAACAATGTCCCACTTGCACTTAAGGCTAATTATTGCGATGTCGCATACTCACAGCCAGTGTGATACCGAAAATCTAACTTCTCTACTAATCAGTTACACAAAGCTAGTTTGTAAAACTCTTGTGTTCGAGAAATAGCCTCAGTGAGTGGATCCGCCCTGATGTTTCTTTCTATGTCTCTCTTAATCTCCAGTTCGCGGAGAAAGCCATCTCCCAAATCGAGTAATTCCTGTCTTAGAATATGTCTGAATATCTGATTGGATCTAGTTCATAAATGAACTCCAAATTCAAACTTCTTAGACAGTATCGATAACTGAACCTAATCAGTATCCAGCACCATGCCTCCCACAGTATCCTCTTGGACCACCTGTCCATAATACTGTCCCTCGTCAAAAGGAAAACTATAACTCTGACAATCACTCTGTCATCCAGGTCACCTTGGAAGCTTGGAATGATAACCGTCTCCCGAAGGAGGCTGCTGTCATCAAATCCGTAGAACATGCACTTATGTTCTAAAACTGCTTCTTTATGTTTCTTCAGGATTGGATTAATATAAACTTATCGCATCTAGTGCAAAAAAAATTCTGGTGTGGTACTTGACATCTCACGATTGACTCAATTGCCTAAGCAAGTGATCTGCCAATCATGCACATCCCTCTCTCCTTTAGTCTGTAAGACACCTTTAGAGAAGGTGACTCCATCACCTGCAGGTACACCACTATGCCAGGAGTCATCTATTCTAAAATACCATTTAGAATAATGTCAAAATACCCATATTAGGAAACTACCCAAATCTAGATCTAAAACCATAGATCTAGTAACCAGAATGTCTGATATTATATCCATATCCTTTTTGGAGAAACAACTGTGTGGCGACCAAAGTACAACCGATCGTAGTATAGGAATTTTACTTCCTACTCTGTGTATGTCATCCAAATACCAGGACACCACACCCTACTACCTTCTTAACAGATCCATCCCTTATTCTGATGAAGTCAAAGCCATGACTGTTACATCAAAACTAGATGATCTTATCTCCGCTATATCTGCTCAAGCCTATAAATAGATATAAGCTACTTGCCCACTATGCTTCCGCTGCTCACACTGACTACGACAACCCTCTAACAGAATAATATATACGTGTACTTCTAAAACTAGTTTAGAACGACGCTATACTTATCCTTCTGCCGGGTCTCATAGTCTGGAACAACAGTAATTTCAAGTCTGGGTAAACAAGAACCTCCCTGTCACCGTCCTTGAGGCTACCGGAGTACCTCTCGGGTGTCTGAGATTACCCACCATATTTGCAGAGTGGCTCATTAGAATGTCAAACCTGATTGAATATATAGGTTCTATTAAATTTTCCGTAATTGTTCGCGGTTCTGGAATCACTTCCAGTTCTACCATACTCCCACTACTGTTTTCTGAAAAAATCTATTTTACTAAAACTGTGGCGAGTCAAGAACAATATCACTATTGATCTTCCAGATGGTAGAAATGTCAACCCTCGTCCAAGCCAGGGTCAACCCAAAAACAGCCATTACAGAAACGTGCCTTGATATATCCAGTGTCTGGTGTTAGGCATAAGCTGGACAACTCCCCGTATCTTAATATCGTTAAGATATGAACCATTCTATATACAATATAGAAATAGAGGCACTAATTTAATTGGAACCAGATTCAAATCATGCAGCTGTCTCTAGTGCATATCAACTTAATGGAGAGAGCCTACTCAGCATTACTCAACTTAGGAATCCATCCAATTATGAGTAACCTGAAAGAGAAACTAGTTTCTCAAAACCATTACTATCAACTGAATACCAATCACAAGAATCTACATCTTCGATCTCTTTGAAGAATCCCGATACTTGCGATGCCTGGTTCTTTACTTTATTCTCATACCCAAAACTTCTTAAAACTTAGACATTGTATTTCTACGAAACACTTGTCTAAAAACTAAAGAAGTCACAAGTAAACAGAACATAGTACGAGGACCTACCCCTTCGTCCTGGCAGACACTGGACAACATACAATACTCTGTATAAGTCCGCAGAGTTGAATAACTCAAAACCTGTGCGTCGTAGGTTGAAAACTGTACCCAGGCGATTTCCTCAAATATCACCAATTACAACGAATTCCGATATAATGAGAATGATCACCTAATTCCCAATAACTTACTCCCACTCATCATCTGTAAAACTATATAGATATGTGAATGAAACCTAGTAAATACATACCATGGAGCAAGGGTCTAATTGGGAAATCATTTTACAATTAACAATGCACAGTGAAACTGAAACATGAAAATGTTTCGTAGGGGTATCCTGGTATTCCTAGTAATGCCTCTTCCATAAATCAATTCATGACTATAACCGTATATTTCTTTGCCATCTCTCCAAATCCCTTTATTTTTCTTTATTCATTATCTTCTGTACACCATCGTTAGGCGAAGTGATTTTCTTCCTTCCCTACCGTTCGGCACCAGCCTATGGTTTGGAAGAAGACTATCCAGTAAGCATAATAGGTGTACTCTCCTAAACCAAGGAGTACTCGTATCTTGAGAGAAGGTGATGATAAAAGACAACTGAATAATACCTTATTCCATTAAAGGTGAAATAAAAGTGGCGATGAAGTACGCGGTTTGGTCGTGAATGATAACAGTCGCAATTTACTTTGCCCTCTTTCTAATCCCTTTATTTTGTCTTTAGTTATTACCTTCTGCACACCCTAATTAGGCTAATTGGTTTTCTTCATTCCCTAGCTTTCGGCACCTGCCTATGGTTTGGAAGAAGACTATCCAATAAGCGTAATAGGTGTACTCTCCTAAACTAAGGAGCCCTCGCAACATGAGAGAAGGTGATAATAAAAGATAACTGAATAAACCAATTCTATTTCTCCTGAACCTGGATCCACCCTCGAAGAAGTTCCTTCGAGTTCGTATATAACCATACGATGGATCTATCCAATGGAAGTGGATATCCGTAGTAATACAGGGTGTTCTGAGAAATTCAAAGGGTAAAAGAAGGAGCGGCAATGACTTATGCATCTCGGACAATCCAAAAGCCAGTATTTTAATAAGGTTCGGTCAGCTTGGTCACTGAGTAATAGTCTAGGGTCGGTCGAAGGTCGCTGCCAAAGAGAGAGAGAGAGAAAAGAAACACTCTGCGTGCACTCTAACCTAGATCAGAATGGTTATCACTTTATCTAATCTGGAAACCTCCCACTGTAATCTCAAATTCTCCTCCAAACCTGAAAGAAGAATAAGTCGGGATCACCCGAAGAGTAAACTAACTCATCAGTGAGAATCGGGATCCAACTATCATCGCATGATAACTTAATGGAAGTCACTCAAGTTATCACACTCCAGAAGGTATGCACATTCCTGGAAAGTTTCCTGTATGTTTGAAACTCCCGATATGATTTTTGCCTCATGCTCTTATGACCTTGACTTTAGTCAACAAATCATAAGTCACATGTCAAGTTCTACCCGTCATTGTCCAGGTTGATTTGAACCCACCCGTACAAACCCTTGACTTTAGTCAACAAGGTAATATGACTGTCCCAAACCAACGCATCTATCTATGCAACAGATGAATACCCAGCGGCTACCAAACACTATGCCTTGACTTTAGTCAACAAACATAGCTTGAATACTACTAACCATCCATAAGATACGACGGAGGGCTACGACTGGTTTTTGGCGAAAAAACCTTTAACGTAATGAACTTGATCTCGTTGGAGGAACCTGATAGCTTTTTATAAAATATAGTGACGAAAAACCTTTTGCTAAAGAGGTCACTCCCGGTGAAGGGATCTCGGCTCTTTCCTTGTGGAATGAGGTCCAGGATATTCTAACTGAATACCGCGATGCAAAGCAACTTGTAATCGACTATAGTAAAGTTATTACCCTGATGCAAACTTCTGCCCAAGGGGTCACTCCCGGTGAAGGGATCTCGGCCCTTGCCTCGTCGAATGAGGTGCGGGATATTCTAAACTGAATATCACTGTGCAAAACAAAAAGAAACGACTTTGTAATAACACTTTTAAAATTTGTTCCAACAACATCAAATATAGGTTTGTTTTACTTTGCATTGATCAGAATCAACGCAGTCCCATCAATCAATCACACAAGAAAAGAACGAAAATAAAATGTACATATATGCCATCCGCATTCGTCACTGGGTCCCGTCATCACCCGTTAGGTTACTTAACTAACGACAGAGCGGGGGCTGGACTAGCACGGGTGTAAAACATATACAATATCTAATAATATATATACCAATATACAATAATCGCTCCAGGCATGATAAAATGCAACATTACAGAAAAGTGATAAGCATCACAGAACAATACAGATAATCTGGGATCCCCGGGTTTTACAGAGCCGCTGCTGAAAACCGACGTTCCCCTGGTCGTGTGGATAGCCTGTGCAATGAAACCTAGACCCCTATGGGTGCGGCAAGTTACCCGCCAAAACCTGAAGCGAGGTAGTCCCCCACAGCATAGTGAATGGAACACTCAGCACTTCATGGATTTCGGTAAATTGAGCACCCCTCCTTGGGTCAACCTGTACCCCCTACGAGTGCGGCGAATAGTCTGCCAATTCTAGAGTGATGCCCCTCCGCCTCTCAAAGCTATGAGATACGGACCCGTTGCCCTCCAGAACCCGGCTATCCGTGCACTCCTTCGCGGGATAATCCTAGTACAGAAATAAAAATATGTACAACGGGTACATCGACCTCAACCTGGTCGTGCCCCAAAAAGAATATTATACAAACAGGTAGTGACGCCAGTCCACATGTTGGACGCTCGCCCCGCAATATCAAATGTACAAATAAATCCAAACTGCACTATCATTGCACCCTGCTATCCACCACGACATATCCGCAACATCACAGCACAACACAGAACATCAATGCGAATGTCACGTTCGCAAACCCGTCTAAAAGAACTATAGCAATTAGACGCGGTTTACCGATCAAATGACATTCCCGGTCGGAGATATAATGTAAATAATGCATACTAACAAGTTTAAAATTTCGATCGACAAAACTTCCCGAAGTGGGCCCCACGTACATCTGCTGTACAGTAATAAAATCTGGGCCCAAAAGATATATACAAAAAAACACAATTTCCAAATTGAAGCTCTCTGGAAAAAGTTGTAGCACTGTTCCTACAAACTCACCGCGGTTCCGCGATCAAACCCTAGGTTTGACCGCGGATCCGCGGTGGTCTTGTGGGATCACGTGCCCAAATTTTTCCTGAATGCTTAGAAAATCCTGCTTAGTTTTCTGTGATATGTAAAATAATTTTTAGACACTGTTTAAAATCGACAGAATCTTTAACCCTGTAATTTGCGGTTTTCGAAAATTCGTTCGATCGATGTTTTAAACGCGTTAGCACAAGTTAGTATAGCTTAATGGTGAGGCTATGATACTACTGTAAGTCCACGGTAGCGCCCCGGCCGTCTAACAGACGCCAAATGCGGAACAAAAACTTTTACAACTGGCGCTATCGCGTACTATAACCCGGATCTGCCATTAAAGCTAAACTAACAAACTACAAACTGGGTAGAAAAGTTATACCGAACGATCCGAGTCCTTCAGTCTTCAACCATCATCCCACAGTTTGTTGAGGCTGCTCCGATCTCCTGAATCTCCAGTCTGGTCGTCCAGGTGGCACCGCGTTGATGGATCTTTAAACGGGCTCCCGTCTCTGAACCATGGTAATTCAGTCGTCAAGTTTGCTAAATGAGACGACCAAGATGATGTAGAGAATGAGTAGAACACTTTGTCTCGTTACGTCCAAGGTTATGGAAGAACGGTTAATGAAGTTGCCTTTTGGATCGATATGAAATGAGAAATGGAGTATACTAATTTCCTTAAACCAAAATCCTTATTCTTTTTCAAATGAAATCCATCATTTCTTTTGCAAGAGGGGGCCGGCCATATTTTTAGAGGAGGGAGGTGAGTGTAGGAGAGGGGAAGGTGACTATAAGATTAAAGAAGAGAATGAGTCACAAGACACCATGTATGAACACATTAATTGCAAACAAATGAATCATCTAACCTAGTCATCATGCATTAATTGCACAATAAATGCACTAATGACTCACTAGCCTAATCACCTCTTCTCGAAGCGTCTAGAAACATCTACACTCATGACTCACCCTAAAGACAAAAAGAAAAATCCGCATTTAACCGAATGTTAAATACGGCCGATAGAAAACTGGAAACTGACAACTTCCAAAAGTGATCCTGAAACGAATTTCAGGATAACCCCGTATCAGTATAAACATACCCGCATTTGTATTACGACCGAATAAAAATGCAACTGAGATAAAGATATTATATCTACACAGCATAATACTCGGATCCGGCTTAAACCAAACCCGACCAGTATTATCTGCCCGAAATATGACACGTGCGAAAACGCACGTGCATTTTCCGAACCTTGCCATAAAACCATACGGCCTCTACAACGTTTCACCCGAACTTGGGAAAGTGTCTGTGGGTGACTCTAATGACCCATCAACACACTGGCATTGGGTATAACCACTAGCACGTCAGAGGTACTGGTTGAACGTAACGGTTGCCTATGTATTGATTGGAAGGGAAGCTGACAAGCGAACTCATCCATAAACCCTACTGAGCCAAACAGTGACAATATACATACAGTCCGGTCCGTTCGTCTATGAGTATCGCATATCGGCCTAGGGGCTGGTAACGTCAGACCCCCAATAGCAGTATAAGTCGTGTAAGAGAGTGGCCCAGAACACCCTGAGATACTACTGGAGTACCTACCAGTAAATCTCCTGTCTCGGCCGAGGGCTTTGTGTAATGGCTCTCCTAGACACAGCGCGATCTCACCCCCAATACTGGGAGAGACGAATCCCCTGCCGATCCGCTCACTTGCCACCATGTGGCTCGGGACTGTACCCAAAAAAGACCTGTTTTCACGACTCCTTTGAGCCGTGGTAGGGTAGAAATCAAAGCACAGTGGGAACTCACACGAGACAAATGACGAGCTCAGGTCGGTGAACTAACCTGTACACATGTCACCAGGGAACTGCTATCTGACGATATGTATAATACCAACTAGCATGTTCCCGACGAGTCCTGTCCGGTGTACTCATAACACAATGAGTACCTATATACATCTTAGATGATCTAACTGACACCAGTGGCTTATGAGACCGGCCACCGCCCCTCGTCGGGGTCTCGACTGTATACACTAGTCTACTATGGAGTATCGTTGCCCTGTCTCGAAACTCCCACGACTAGGAACACTTTAAGGATGTGCTTTATAGACCCCAGCTCCTACGTATATGATCGCCATCATACTGCTGGTAGTCAAGCAAGAATCCTATGGGCTCTATCATCATGTAATAGTGAACTAAAGCATGTATACGATGATAAAGAAAAACCAGATAGCATACTATCATCTCGAGCAAGACTGTCATATCGGTATAGGTCCTGCCTCAATCATTGCAATCACGTACCTACGATCCAATAATTGACTTTGAGGGCACTATCTCCAACAGATTTTTGCCCCATGCTCTTACGACCTTGACGAAGGTCAACAAATCATAAGTCACATGTCAAGTTCTACCCATCATTGTCCAGGTTAATTTGAACCCACCCGTACATACCCTTGATGAAGGTCAACAAGGTAATACGACTATCCCAAACCAACGCATCAATCTATGCTATATATGAACACCCAGCAGCTACCAATCACTATGCCTTGACGAAAGTCAACAAACATAGCTTGAATACTATTTAATATTCATATGAAATAACGGAGGGCTACGACTGGTTTTGCCGAAACCGTGAACATAGTGAACTTGATATAATCGAAAGAACCTGATAGCTTTTAAAAGGAGTGGTTTAAGCTCTGCATTTAAAAGTCTGCTGTTTTGAAAAAACAGAGTGGTTTTAAAATTGTTACGATGATTCAACTTTGGCTTATTTTCTTTGCATTAATGTAATGCAGTCCCATCATTTACACCTATCATGACAGAAAAAGGCGAAAATACCACGTCCACTTATGCCATCCGTATTCGCCACTGGGCCCCGTCTAACACCGTTAGGTTACTTAACTAAGGCCAGAGCGGGGGCTGGACTAGCACGAGTGAAAAACATAACCAACATCTACTATATAGCATATATATAATAAACATTCGTATGACGCAATAATAGGCATTCCAGATCACAGATGAACTTATTGGATATACTAGAAATTCCGTGTTTCGTTTAAGCCTGTAACGAAAGACGGATTCCACAGTCGTGATGAATAGCCAAACCCCACCCCAGACCCCTACGGGTGCAGCAAACTACCCGCCAAATACCCGAATTGAAGCAACCTCCCTCATCAAAGTGAGTAGGCCACTCGGCACTTCAAAGTACCCGGTAGTTTGTGCACCCCACCTTAGGTCTATCTTAGGAACATAAAACAGTAAAAGAAAATAATACAACGGTGGCTACAACCTCAACCCGGATGTGCCCCACAAAATAATATTACATCACCTTACAATTTTCATCGAATGAAAGAAAAGAAAACTCTCATCTCACATCCCCGGCTATTCATCCACGACGATCCAATAAGTTCATATACACAATCCATCAAGAACAGCAGCACAAATATGTGCAACCCCGACTAATCGACGTATAGAAATTAGTCGACGTTTCCAAACACATATATCACAACTTGAAGCTTGTTAAACGACGTTAAAACTGCGACTTTGAAACACTCCGTATTGCCACAGAAAAAAAGATAACAGTATATCAAAAATTGGCAAAAAGAAACAACACCAGAGACCTTAGATCCAAGAAAATAGAACACAGATGAAAATTCAAATCATTTCACCAAAATTGACCAGGTGAGGCCGGGAATTTTCCCAATGTGGCCGGTCAAAACATGATGAAATTGGCTTGAATTTGGTGTGTGTTCATGTCATACCAGGTAGAGCACTCTGCAATTGTTTCAAAAAAATTTAGAGCCTCGAAAAAATTTGACAGAAACTTGAATCTTTGTCTCGATGTTTCGGAGTTATTTCGGTTTCGTAGTTTTAGACTTCGTCTAAACTGTTAGCTATGGTTTAGTAGGCTCTGATACAACTGTAAGTCCATATCGCACACCACGCGTGTCCGTAGGGAGGCGGAATTTTCTAAAAAATGATTTTTCAAAGCTCGCAACACGGACTTGAACTCCAGGATCGATGCTAAACCCTAGCTAACAAAATACTGTGTGTGGTTTAACTACTCGGATAAGAGTTTATACCTCACGATACAAGTCCTTC